>JAWHQI010000317.1:2400000-3082232 GCA_033032865.1 Dactylorhiza incarnata
CTGAACTTCCTACGACTTACTTTTCGGCTCTTCCCCCCGGGGCATTCTCGCCGACCGCTGCTGGGGGAGGGGTCGCCTGAGGTGCTGGGGTCGCAAACTCACTTCGCAACGCAGCGACCGTGAGTCTGAAGGTGTCAAGCCCCTCCCTCCTAAAATTCGCGAACATCCTTGGCGTCACCACCTGCGGTGGCTCGCTGAACTCCTCGCCTCCTGTCATCCCCTCCTTGGAATTTTCTTGGACCAGCCACGCTCCACGCTCACCACACCAAAATGTTGAAACCGATTCCTCGGCCTCTTGTGTAGCTCGGGGCCCTCACCGAAATGAGGGGCAGCTAGCCCTTACTGATCCCTCAGAGAAGGTAGACTGAAGACTAGAAAGAAGACTAAGACCTTAGTCACAGCGAGGAGGTCCCTCCACTAACCTGGAAGATCGTTGAGTGCTTCCCCTCCCAAGCCAAAGCTGAGACTCGGGCACCTTGGAGAGCTCTGGAAATGCTAACCAAAGAAAGCCTGAGGAGAGAGAAGCTGAAGTGAACTCCTCTCCAAAGGTGCCCTTGAGGTCCTATTTATTCAGGACCTTATTGGTTGGTCACACCAATAAGCCGAAAGACGTGCGCCAGTGACATGCGTGAAACAACACAAACATGCGTGAAGACGTGCGCTACCCAGATATAGAAAATGTCATAAATAAAAATAAAATGAATATGCAACTCAGGTTGCATCAATTCCCCAGTGTTGAAAGAACTCGACCCCGTCGAGAATATGATATATCCTGCCACTGCCAAACTCCGCTGGCAATTTAAAGAAGGGTAGGCGACATTTTCTATATCTGGGTCTGCTAACAGCCAAACTCCGCTGTTTGGAGAGGCTAAAGGCAGACCACCGAGGGTAAAAGGGTAATTTGGCCCTATCAACCTATGGGCATGGAACTGCGAGAACATTACTGTTGAAGATCTCGCGGGCCATCTCGCGAGTCTTTCTCACGATACCTCTCCTAGGCAATCGCCATGTGAGGACCTCGCTGGCCTATTCTGGCGGTATCTGCCGAGGTCCGGTCTCGCGAGCTTTTCTGCGAGACCGCCTCCTGGCTTCGTCGAGCTTAACACACCTTTCGTCGAGCGCAGGGCACTTCGCTGATCACAGACGAGCTCGACGAAATACAGAATGTCAGGTTATTCGCTGACCGCTGAGACGGGCGGTTCGCCGACCGCTGCTTCCCTGCTGTAATTTGCCGAGCGCTGCCATAGAATATATTTTGTTCGTCGGGCGCCGTTCTACGAATGCTGAGCTCCGTTCGACATTTGTCGAGCGCAGAATTGAGCTCGCTGGAAGCTGAGGCTCTAAGCTCGCGAGCCTTCCTGCGAGATCTCCTACTAACTTTGTCGCGCACTGAACACGTTTCGCCAGACACCTCTTTACTGAACAAAGGGTCTCTTCAGCCAGCGTCCTGCGAGGTATTGACTTGCCCGCCCTCGCTTGGCCCAGTCCTTTGAAGATATTTGCCGAGGTCTGGATCTCGCGACTGATCTTGCGAGACTGTCCCTTTGGCTTTAATGATCATAGAACATTTCGTCGACTGCTGATGATTTCGCCGAATAGGGGCGAGCTCGACGACCATAGGTGGGCTCGACGAACTCGGGAGAGTTCGTCGAACGCAGTATCCCTCTCGTCGAACTCTGGGAACTTCTTTAAATTGCCTGCGGGTGCTTATCTCGCCTACCCTTCTCGCTCGCCTCTCCGCGATCCCTCCGAGAGGGATTTCTCTCTAATCCCTCTCGCGAAGTCTTCGACCCTAAGGCCTCCCTCTCTTATTACTTCATCCTGTTGCCTTCCTACACCGCGCTTCCTCTCCTGGCGAATATCGGGGTTGTACAACTACTGCAGCCTCCACGGACAGCTCTGTACTTTTCTTTCCTTTTGATCCAGGAGCCATCTGCCACATTATAAGAGAAATTAAAATTAAGCAACAATCATTAGCGCCAGCGCTAGCACTAGCGCCCGGCGTTAGCACTAGTGCCTACTATAGCGCCGGCACTAGTCCCCTGATCTGAAATGGTAAGATCTCTTTAAAATAAAAGATTTCCAAATCCTAATTTACTAGATCCAAGAAACCCACATAATCTAAACTAAAATCAAAACTAAAATCCTCATAAGAAATGAAAAACAAAAATCTTGAAGATTTTTTTCAAAATCAATAGTTTTTTTAACAAAGGTCATAAATCTTCATCAAAATCAACTATTTAGAACAAGAATCATAAAAATAAAGAAGATTTGTTTTAGTTCCTCTCTTCAAAAATAAAAGAATCAAGCAATGTAGATCTAGTTTCTAAAACCACCTAATAACTTCAAATATCTTCATCTCTAACATGAAAATCAAAGTTTAAAGCAAAAATCATAAGAAAAGATGAAGTTTTTTTCCTTTGATCTATGCGTGGGCTGGGTTGTCTTTTAGGGTTTTTCGGGAGAGCTTGATAGGCAATGGCCGAAATGACAAAAAGAAAAGGGAATTAAATAAAGCAGAACTAACGCCAGCGCTATCGTTAGCGCGAGCGTTATCGTTTAGTTCTGTCTTTTTGTATTTCTTGAATTTTATAAGATACAATATTTTATTCTCTATTATATGTACTACATAGTTTTTGCAGTTATATTTTGAATTGATATTCGAAAATGAAAACAAAAAATGATTGTTATAAAAACCAAAATTACAAAATTATTTGTTTTTCTATATTTTTAAAATTTTGAAAAATTCTTAAAAATATATTAATCTATATGTACTATTTATTTTTGCACTTCTGATTTTATTTCATTTTTGAAAAATCAAATAAAAAAATACAAAAACCAAATTACAAAAAAAAATATGTTTTACCTTTTTGTTTTTGTCATTTGTTTAAAGTCTATTTTTATGCAAAAATACAATACAAAAATATAAAACATTAAAATTATCAAAAAACTGTATGGACTTTCCTGTGAAAATCAAACATGATTTAATCTATTATTTAGAACTTCTATAATGTTGCAATTTATCTTTTCAAACTACTTTGAACATTGTTTTCATCATGCTTTGATATATCTATTAATATGTGCATCAATTATATTGTAAAAGTTGTGTAGAACCAAGCTTAGCATGCCTCTAAGTATGAGTAAATGTTTTATGTTTGATAATGATATTTATTCACTCACTTTGGCATTGTCTACATATGTATTTAATCTAAGAATGCTTGTGTATGTTTTGTATTAGTACAATGAATTAAAATTGCACAAGTATCTTACCTACACTACCTTTATTTGCACTTATAAAAGTTAAGAAAAGTGGTTATGTTTTCATAAATTATATTGGTTTGCAAAACAAGTGTATTCGGAGAACTTTGTACAAAACAAAAATCATAAAATAAAGTGACAAAGATAACTCCACCAAGCACTACTTGAACCTCCTGATAAGTCTTAATAAGCGTTGTGAGGTTGAGCACCTTAGAAAGAATAGTAAAGTATCTTGTGCAAACCATATTTTTCTTTCAAAATAAAAACCACTTACTCTTAAGTACACGGGATCACTTGTCTCAACATTAAAATAAAATAAAATATGTGATCCCCCAAGCACTACTTTGCACCCTGATAAGTCTTAATGAGCATTGTGTGTGCAAAGCACCTTGGTAGTTGTACATTTTTTGTGCATGGAAGTAAAACTATTTGTGTTTTACTGTACTCTTTACTTTACATATTTCTTGTATTTTTGATTAAAACATTTGTTTACTCTATTCAAAAATACACTTATGTGCACATCATTATCTTCCATAACAATTCTTCTCTTGAGTATTGGATCCTAATGCTAATTCTATACTACTCTTTATTTATGAAATGCACTAGATAACCTAGCATGCTTTCTACAATATTTGGTATGTTTTGAAAATGTGAATTAAAATAACATAGTAATCTCTTTTTGATAACATTATTTCATGCTTGGTTACTTTATTGTTAAACTTAAAGATTTTAATTGAACAATGATTTACAAAAACATCTCGTTTCATTTTATGAATCATCATGTCTTACAAAAGATGTTTGATTGTATTTTTTATATATATAAGTCTTCCGCAACTTTACATTTACCTTGTATTCTTTTTATGCTCAAAACTCTGATCTATTTCAATGAAAAGTGTTCTAAAACTCCTTATCATTTCCTTCTCTCTAAAAGCTCGATCATGCCTTTATCTTCTAATCCAAACTTTTTGTGTTTTGTTTCCTTACCCACTTTTGCTAATAACAAAAGGGGGAGATCTTCCATGATAAATATAATCAACTATCAAAATAGAAAACTAACATGATTAATTAAGATGATAGCTTACATATTAGGGGAGCATTCACTTAGGGGGGGCATGTATTAAGGGGGAGCAATTCTAAATGCTAAAACTGATAATTATCCTAAGTCATCACTCTCACACACACACACAAGTAAGTTTCATCATGCGTATATATTAATGCTCTGATTTATCATTAATGGATTTGTTATTATCAAAAGGGGGGGTTTGTTGGAACATGGTCTTCCGCATCTCCTAGGTTTGAGAATAAGAAATCCTATGTGTATTTGATCTTGTGTGTTTAAGTGTGCAGGAAAATAAGTCCACATGACTCAAGGATAACATAAGAAGGTTGCCCCCAAATTTGAGCCATCAAATCCTACATTCCCACTAGCGCCGGCGGTAGCATCTAGCGCCCGGCGCTAGCGATGATCAGCGCAATTCCAGGAGCACATATAGAAGGAGCTAGCGCCTGGCGGTAGCCGATAGCGCAGGCGGTAGCACGGAGCACAGAAGGAAAGAGAGAAATGTTTCCTTGGATTGAAGATTCTATCGCCCAGAATATGTCCTAATATGGGATAGCGTCGGTGGTACCACTAGCGCAGGCGCTAGCTCCAAGGCTATAAAAAGGACCCCTTGGATCCGTTTTCTTCATCCTCTTGAGATCCTAAATTCCAGAGCTTCCTGCCACAGCATAGAGAGGAAGGCTCAGAGAGATACTCCCACAAATCCATGAAGGCTTAAGGAGATCTGTGGAGAAGATTTCAATACGCGTCATCATCGTGACGAAAGACCACATCGACTACGATCATACTCTGCGGGTCTTCGTCTACTTCTCTAAGAGATCCATATAGGGAGTTCTCATATTGTTGTTTATTTATTTCACATCTTTTCATATAATCATTTAGTGAACTCGCCTCGTGTTGGCGACTAGGTCTGGGTAGGACTTAGGGCAGAAATTTGCCTCGTGTTGGCGACTAGGTCTCGGGTGTAGGTCTAGGGGGTGCTCGAGGCCATATCTGGGGAAGTGTTGGCTAGAGCGTCTTAAGGCCGTATCCGGGGAAGGATCGGCTAAAGCCAACCAGTTCGTGGGGATACGAGTCGGTATAGAAAACAAAAAGAGTCTTTCATATTTCGCTTTGATTTCTAGCGTCACTGAAATCAAATTTTGTAATCAATTTTATTAATAATAATCATGTCTCTCTTTGTGTAATAAAATTGATTTGATCTTCATTTCTCTAAATTGTTTACTATCCTCTCATTCATTATAAAATAATTTAGATCTTTATTCAAAATCACTATTTTGATCTCTTATCATAAGCAAATATTTCAAAATATAATATAAGTTTTTAAAACCCTTATTCACCCCCCACCCCTCTAAGGGCGCCTACCGATCCAACAGTGCCCTTTCTGTGATGATCGCCATCACATCGAGAATGTCTATAGTCAGAGGGTGACGGCTTGTTCTTCATGTGCCTTCTTTTACTTAGCAGTTTCTTGAACTGACGGGAGATTAGAGAAAACTCCCCATCAAACATTTCAGAATTGGAGGAGCCGGCTTCTGATTCTTCTTCATCATCAGATTCTTATGCTCTAATTGGAGACACAGTTCTGCTTTTTCTAGAACTCTCAGCCTTCATAGCCAAGGTCCTTTCCTTGCTTGAAATCTTATTCCCATCTTCTTCTGTTATGCGAATATTCATCTGCAGCTCATGGGATAATAACTTCCCGAATAGATTCTGTGGGTCTAGGTTTGGCAACTTTCCAAACTCCCTGATTGCAACTATCTTGCTATCCCAGTCTTTCGTCAGGGATCGCAGGAATTTGTCATTCAGTTCACCGTTAGTAAACTCCCGACCCTAATTTCTTAAGTCGTTAACAATTTTGAAGAATCTTTCATATGCATCGGCAATGCACTTCTTACTCTGCTTGAAGGACTCATACTCTTGGTTGAGTAGAGATCTTCTGTCATCCCTTACTTCTTCAGTACCTTCCATGAGAACTATCAAGGATGTCCACATGTCTTTGGCTGATTTGTAGTGGATCAAGTTTTGTAACATGGAGTCGTCCACTGCACTAGCAATTATATTCTTCGCCTTTTTATCTAGGGCAACGAGGGGGATTTCATCCTTGGTTAAATCCATCATTTTCTTCGGTACCTGAATAGTTGGGTCAATTGTAGAGGCAGTCATAGGCACATGAGGGCCTTCTTCTACAACTTGAAATATTCTCAGATCTGCGGCTTCCATGTAAAATCTGACTCTTTCTTTCCACATGGGAAAATTTGTCTTTGTGCAGATTGGCAGCTTCAACGAGGAAGATTCCTTGCTTCTTTCCATGATTTGCTAGCAACTAGAAAGGATATATCATGTTCAAGGTGTTAACCTAGAAACGAACAACGACCCTCTGATACCAAGTGTAATATATAGTTGCCAACCTAAATCACCTAGAGGGGGGTGAATAGGTGATAACTGTTTTTTTTGCGGAATTAAAAACTTGATGAAATGGAACGCACAGAAAGCAAATCACAAGCACAGATGACACAAGGAATTTATAGTGGTTCCCCGTTCTTGGGTACTCCACTTGCCGGCCTCGCCAATCTAGCACCACATCTAGACTTGACTACTTTACTATAACTCGGATCAAGAATGACCCAACAATCTCGGAGTCAACACTCCTACAACTCGGAGACAAATCTCCTACAAACTCAGAGAAAATCTCTCTTACAACTCGGAGAAAAACCTCTCTTACAACTCGGAGACAAACCTCTCCTACAACTCGGAGAAAAACCTGTAACACCCTGCCAGTACAAAAAGTATAACAGCAGGTCCGGCCGGGACCCCACGCCATACAAACCACACTAGCTAGGAGTTAAAAGGTGATAACCAGAAAAGTAACAACTAACGAGAGTACAAAACGTAAGCGGAAGCATTTAATTAAACCATTCAAATAGACATGTCCACTATCATTGGAATGAATCCAGAAATGAGAGTTTCGGCCTTAGGGCCTTACATCAAATCAATGTACAAAACTCCAACAAAACATGCATCGGCACGCAGGCCGGCAAAACATGAGAAAGCAGGAAAAAGGCTGGCCTTCGAGGGCCAACACAGCAAAGGGGCCAACGCCCGCTACTTCCCGCTAGGCTCACCTGCACCTGCATAAGAACATTCCACCAAGCGGTGGCAACCAAAGTAACGGTCAGCACAGCTGACCAAATTATAACGACCCCACCCCTTTCCCGGGGTGGCGGAGATTCTAGCCTGCTTCACGTGCCGCACTACCACTCCGCCTACTTCGCGGAACTACCAGATTTGGGGTGTTACAACTCCACCCTCCTTAAAAGAATTTCGTCCCGAAATCCAGGAAACAGTAATAGCATAAATTACCGTTATACTTTACCTGAGGGAAAAAGCTCGGGGTACTCCGCAAGCATCGTTTGCTCTCTCTCCCAAGAGAGCTCCTCTCGGCCGCAGTTATCCCACCGGACTTTTACCATCCGAATGGACTTGTTCCGCAGCTGCTTTACTTCGGTATCTTCGATGCGTAAAGGCTTGACTTTCGTCGACAACCCACTATCGACCGGAACTTTGCCGACCGCAACGATATGAGTAGGCTCTTGCACTGCCTTCCTCAACACTGAAATGTGGAACACGTCGTGCAGACCGCTCAGCTCTGCAGATAGCGCAAGCCGATAAGCCGCATCACCAACACGCTCCACGATCTCGAACGGTCCTAAGTACCTCGGACTGAGCTTTTTCAAGCGTCGAATCCTCGATACCCCTTTGAACGGTTTGATCTTCAAGTAAACCCGGTCACCGACGGCGAACTCTAAGTTCCTATGCTTGGCGTTGAAATACTTTGCTTGCCTATCCTGGGCAACCAATAGCCTTTCGCGTATAGTCCGGATCGTCGACGTTGCTTCTTCAACATCCTTTCGCTTCAATAGCTTAGTATCGCCCGTTTCCGCCCAAGACAACGGCGTACGACACTTCTTACCATAGAGGGCCTCGAAAGGAGCCATCTTTATGCTGGCTTGGTAGCTATTATTGTAGGCGAATTCGATCATAAAGAGGTGATCCTCCCACCTCTTTCCAAAGTCTAGAGCGCACATTCGGAGCATATCCTCCATAGTCCTGTTGGTTCTCTCGGTCTGTCCATCCGTTTGCGGGTGGAAGGCCGTGCTGAACTTCAATTTTGTGCCCAACAGTTCATGGATAAGCCTCCAATCTTTCGATGTGAAACGCCCGTCACGATCACTGACGATGCTACGAGGGACACCGTGCAGTCTCACGATACTATCCACATAGAGCTTTGCTAGCTTCTCTACGGAATCATCCTTCCGGTTCGGAATGAAGTGTGATACCTTTGTCAAACGGTCCACGATCACCCATATGGCGTCGTTTCCATGTTGCAATCTCGGCAATCCGTGCACGAAATCCATCGAAATATCATCAAACTTCCATTCCGGAATCGGCAAGGACTTCAGAAACCCACCGGGACGTTGACATTCCGCTTTCACCAACGCGCAAGTATGACACTTGGCCACGTAAAGGGCAATGTCCTTCTTCATGCCCGGCCACCAGAACAGTTTCTTCATATCCATAAACATTTTAGTGCTCCCCGGGTGGATCGAGTACTTGGTATGATGAGCCTCGTACATCAATTCCGCCCGTAGAGTACCAACGTTTGGGATGCATAATCTTTCCTGCTTCCACATAAGGTCGTCTTCGAAGGAGAAATCAGCGTTTAACCCTTCAACGGTTTCCGCTTTGTATCGTTTCAAGCTCTCGTCCAACTCCAATGCTTGTCGAACTCGGTCGGCAAGGTCGTAGTGAACTTCCGTCCAGTTCAAGCATGCTGAAGTAGACGTTCTCCTATCAATGCATATGATCTCCATATCTTCTAGCTCACGGATTAGACGCTCATCGTGCATCAAAATCCAATTTGCTCGTGCGGGAGCCCGACGACTCAACGCGTCTGCAACTACGTTTCCTTTACCAGGAGTATATTTGATATCGAAGGTGTAGTCCCCAAGGAACTCCATCCACCTCCTTTGGCGCATGTTCAACTCCCTTTGATCTAGTAAGTACTTGAGGCTCTTATGGTCGGTAAAGATATCGATCTTCACGCCATATAGATAGTGCCTCCAAAGTTTGAGGGCAAAAACCACGGCCGCTAGCTCCAAATCATGGACCGGGTAATTCCTCTCGTGAACCTTCAGTTGCCGGGAGCCGTAGGCAATTACCTTCCCGAACTGCACTAGGACACAACCCAAACCACTTCCTGAGGCGTCGCTATATATTTCGTAGCCTTCCGTACCTTGTGGCGAGCATAGAATGGGCGCCGTGGTCAGACGGCTCTTTAGCTCTTCAAAAGCTCGTGCGCACTCGGGCGACCAAACGAACTTATTATCCTTTCTAGTCAGTTTTGTGAGAGGAAGTGCGATCCTCGAGAAGTTTTCCACAAAGCGCCTATAATAGCCGGCAAGTCCTAAGAAACTTCGGACTTCCGCTACGTTTTTCAACAAAGGCCACGCTTGGATCGCTTCTATCTTCGACGGATCAACTGCAATTCCTTCGCCACTAACAACATGACCAAGGAATGCCACTGACGGTAGCCAAAACTCGCACTTGGAGAACTTGGCATATAGCTGACTCCTCCTCAAGGTGCTCAGGACAGCGTGCAGATGCCCTACATGCTCCTCTTCCGACTGAGAGTATACCAAAATGTCGTCGATGAAGACGATCACAAATTGATCTAAATACTCACGGAATGTCCTATTCATCAAGTCCATGAATACCGACGGTGCGTTGGATAGACCGAACGGCATTACCGTGAACTCAAAGTGCCCAAAGCGGGTACTGAACGCTGTCTTTGGGATGTCGCATTCCCTTATTCGCAGTTGATAGTAGCCGGACCTTAGGTCTAGCTTGGAGTAAACCGTCGACCCCATCAGTTGGTCGAAAAGATCATCGATTCTAGGAATCGGATATCGGTTTTTCTCGGTCAACTTGTTTAGCTCTCTATAATCAATACATAGACGCAAGCTCCCATCCTTCTTTTTCACAAAGAGGACCGGTGCACTCCAAGGCGAAGAACTTGGACGTACGTAGCCTTGCTCTAGCAGCTCTTGCAATTGGACCTTCAACTCTGCCAATTCCTTTGGCGCTATTCTGTATGGTGAGCGGGCCACAGGTTTGGCACCTGGCACCAACTCGATACAGAAATCAATCTCCCGATGAGGCGGAGCCCCAGGGAGTTCGTTAGGAAACACGTCGGCGTATTCCGCTACAACTGGGACATCACACAACCTGGGCTTTGGCTCCGAAGCCTCCAACAAGGTGAAGAACAACTCGGCGCCTTTTCTCACCGCCTTAACCACCTGGAGAGCAGACATCAGCGTCTTGCTCGCTCCTCGCATACCGGCGAATGTGGTTTCATCGTCGGTGTTCGTTCCCAGAGTGATCTCCTTTGTATTGCAATCTATGCATGCTCGCTGCTCCGAGAGCCAGTCCATGCCGAAGATCACATCGAATTCAGCTAACGGTAGTAACGACGCTTCCAAGTCGAAATCTCGACTTCCGATCCGCACCTTCACACGGCTCTTCCTATCCGCACTCATTCGAGATCCATTGGGTAGCACTACTTCCAATCTATCCTCTACAAAGGTAGACGGCACTCCGATTCGCACCACGAAGTCCTCAGACAGGAAAGAGTGCGATGCACCCGTATCGAATAGAGCTCTCGCCGGATAGTTGAAAATTAGGACGAAACCTAATTGTACACAAATAACACATATAGTCGTACCACAGTAAGAATCATAACATAGCTGTAAAAGCTAACTTCTAATTCGTACCTGTGACGACATCGGGTTGTCGTATAGCTTCTTGTTGGCCAAGCGAATAGACTCTCGGCTGAGTCGGAATGTGCTGGGAGGCCGAAGACTCTGCCGCTTTGCCCTTTTCCGCAGCCCGAGCATAATCCACCGCTCGATTTGCCGCCTTTGGGGGACCACTTCGACACACCGCAGCTTTGTGTCCCACCTTCCCGCAGGTGAAACACGTAATAGGAGTCCGCGCGGTCGTGGCTCCCGAAACATTCGAAGAAGCTGGTTCCGCCTGCTTGAACTTCCGCTTGTTCCTTCTGAAGTCCGGCTTGGACTGAGAGGCCGGCGCATGAAACTCGGGTTTCTTTACAACACTCTTTGCTTGTACCCTCTTCATGTCCAACTCCAAAGATCTGGCGGTTTGCACCATCACTTGGAAGCCAAACGTCATAGGGCCTGCAAGGAGCAGCCTCAACTCGTCCCGAAGCCCTTCATAGAATTTATTCGTCTTCGTCTCCTCATCCTCCACCAATGCCCCCGCATAGCGACTCAGTCTGGTAAACTCATGTAAGTAATCGTCAACGGAGCGATCACCTTGAGTTAACCTCAGGAACTGGTTTTGTAACGCAATGCGTTGGGCAGAGGGGATAAACCGCTGGAGGAACGACTTTGAAAACTCAGCCATTGATATTTCAGTAATGTCTCTATCGCCGAATTTGTGCAGTTCCTGCTCTTCCCACCACAGCACAGCCTCTCCGTCAAGAAGGAAAGTGGCTAAGGTGACCATCATGGCTTCGTCCGTCGCCGTCGCCCTCAGAGTTCTTCTAACTCTTGACAACCAGTCTTCTGCCTCCGTTGGGGACTCAGATCCCGAGAAGGTAGGAGGATTAAAGCTCAAGAAGTGCTTTAATTGTTGGTCACGCGCTCGCCCCGCAACTACTTGCGCAACTTGACGCTCCACCCTCGGTGCTAACGCCGGTTCCACTGCAGCTACTGGCACAGGGGCATCAACCCTTGGTGCTACCGCAGGTTCCACTGCAGGTTCAACTACCGGGGCTGCATCAGTAGTAGGCGTAGCAGGCTGTGCAAGCCTTTGCGGTTGAGCATTGATCATCGCGAAGACTGCTTCTGCGACCATTCTGATCATCTCAGCCGAAGGAGTGGTCGCTGGCACCTCAGCCGACCCACTACTTTCAGCGGTGTTACGGGGTTGAGACCGCCCCGCAGCACTTCTAGTCACCTATAATCATGCAAGGCACAATTTAGTGACCCTAAACATATCAAACATCAATCATGGAACGCTCAGGTTCCGCAAACAAGTATGTTTTTTCATTCCTAAGTGGACATTCTTATTAGTTTTTGTCGTTTTAAGTGAATGCACAGCCCGTGCGCACCACCCCTTAAAAGGAATTCGTCCCGAATTCGCTAAACTACGGATCGACGCCTTAAGTCTGATACCAAATTGTAACACCCTGCCAGTACAAAAAGTATAACAGCAGGTCCGGCCGGGACCCCACGCCATACAAACCACACTAGCTAGGAGTTAAAAGGTGATAACCAGAAAAGTAACAACTAACGAGAGTACAAAACGTAAGCGGAAGCATTTAATTAAACCATTCAAATAGACATGTCCACTATCATTGGAATGAATCCAGAAATGAGAGTTTCGGCCTTAGGGCCTTACATCAAATCAATGTACAAAACTCCAACAAAACATGCATCGGCACGCAGGCCGGCAAAACATGAGAAAGCAGGAAAAAGGCTGGCCTTCGAGGGCCAACACAGCAAAGGGGCCAACGCCCGCTACTTCCCGCTAGGCTCACCTGCACCTGCATAAGAACATTCCACCAAGCGGTGGCAACCAAAGTAACGGTCAGCACAGCTGACCAAATTATAACGACCCCACCCCTTTCCCGGGGTGGCGGAGATTCTACCCTGCAAGTAAGCCATACTAGCACAAGTACTAAACTAAAGAAAGTGCAACTACACGAGGTGAGGTTTCAAGCACAATCAATCTTCTAGGTTGAGCATCAAAAAGAAGGGAACCTAGGTATGCACATGATGTTGGTTGGGTTCACCCGAAGGTTTCCCCCAACCGCCTAAGCAAATCGCATGAGGCTAAACATAACATCAAATTCACAACACTCCACCCTAAGGGTCACAACCTTAGGTGGGAAACAAGAGCTTTTGGTCGGTCTAGGTATGACACCTTCCACGACCTCTCCCATGATCACACGGCCTTCATGAGGAAGGGACCTCTCGCCGATCTGCATGGAAACGGGTTCGGTTCAGCTTTGCCCGTGCTCTAATCGTCGCGATCTATCGCACGACGCGGGTACGGCTTCACCTCGGCCCGTAAGGGTTTAGCACTTTCAAGTGCTCCTCAAAAATATACGCTACGCACCTAACCCCTTCATAAGGATCTAGGCTTCGCGAATTCTCAACAAGGGAGGTACATACGCTCCGCATCAATAACGTGGTGAAGGTTTGCCTTCATCCAAAACTCAAAGCATGGGGCTTTCGTAGGGATCTTCACAAGACGCCTACACTTAACCCCCCGCAATACTATAGGTGAGTTCACGGAGTCGTTCTCCGGCACGCATTCTAGGTCTAACCTAAATGCAACGTCGCAAATCAAGCATCACCGATTCGGGCTCACGGCCACGAATAGGCTTCACACAAAATGCCTAAATCCGCACGACTACCGGATTTTCTACATGCAATATGCCGGGGACGGACACAATCTACCCGGAGTCCCGAAGGACTTGAGGAAATCCTACACTTCACCCATTTGGTGAAAGAGATACCTCGTGCAAGCAAAGAAAGAGGAATAAATGGACAAATACAAGTCCAAAGTTCGGGAGGAAGAATCGTTACCCTAGACGTGTTCCTCTTCGCCATGGATCCGAGATTCTACGCGGAGGGAAAGAACCGCACCGGGCTGCACTCTCCGGATCTGGAAACGGCTCGCGAAACGGAGCTCCGGAGCTCCGTCAATGGCGGGATCTTCCTTCTTCTTCCTTGCCTCCTTCTTCTTCCTCTAGCCTAGGAGAGAGAAACACCTCAAAATAATGAGGATTAATCTCCTCTCATAAGCCCTAAAAGCCTCCAGCATCTAATCCTGGCCATCGGATCAGATCTCAAAAGATTTGGACGGCCCGATCTTCTTCTCCGCTCAAAATCGCGGAACAGAATAAACAGGGCGCACGATCACAGGCGCACGGTCAGTGGTCGTGCGCGACGAGGGCAATGGTCGTGCGCACTATCCGGGACAGAACTCTGAATTCTTGCGAATAAGCGCACGATCGCTGGCGCACGATCACTGGTCGTGCGCGAAGAGGGAAATGGTCGTGCGCACTGTCCGAGACAGAACTCGATTCTCTTCTGAATTAACGCACGATCGCTGGCACACGATCACTGGTCGTGCGCGATGAGGCCACTGATCGTGCGCTAAGAGCAGACAGGGAAAATTCTAGCCTGCTTCACGTGCCGCACTACCACTCCGCCTACTTCGCGGAACTACCAGATTTGGGGTGTTACAACTCCACCCTCCTTAAAAGAATTTCGTCCCGAAATCCAGGAAACAGTAATAGCATAAATTACCGTTATACTTTACCTGAGGGAAAAAGCTCGGGGTACTCCGCAAGCATCGTTTGCTCTCTCTCCCAAGAGAGCTCCTCTCGGCCGCAGTTATCCCACCGGACTTTTACCATCCGAATGGACTTGTTCCGCAGCTGCTTTACTTCGGTATCTTCGATGCGTAAAGGCTTGACTTTCGTCGACAACCCACTATCGACCGGAACTTTGCCGACCGCAACGATAGCAATTATATTCTTCGCCTTTTTATCTAGGGCAACGAGGGGGATTTCATCCTTGGTTAAATCCATCATTTTCTTCGGTACCTGAATAGTTGGGTCAATTGTAGAGGCAGTCATAGGCACATGAGGGCCTTCTTCTACAACTTGAAATATTCTCAAATCTGCGGCTTCCATGTAAAATCTGACTCTTTCTTTCCACATGGGAAAATTTGTCTTTGTGCAGATTGGCAGCTTCAACGAGGAAGATTCCTTGCTTCTTTCCATGATTTGCTAGCAACTAGAAAGGATAGATCATGTTCAAGGTGTTAACCTAGAAACGAACAACGACCCTCTGATACCAAGTGTAATATATAGTTGCCAACCTAAATCACCTAGAGGGGGGTGAATAGGTGATAACTGTTTTTTTTTTGCGGAATTAAAAACTTGATGAAATGGAACGCACAGAAAGCAAATCACAAGCACAGATGACACAAGGAATTTATAGTGGTTCCCCGTTCTTGGGTACTCCACTTGCCGGCCTCGCCAATCTAGCACCACATCTAGACTTGACTACTTTACTATAACTCGGATCAAGAATGACCCAACAATCTCGGAGTCAACACTCCTACAACTCGGAGACAAATCTCCTACAAACTCAGAGAAAATCTCTCTTACAACTCGGAGAAAAACCTCTCTTACAACTCGGAGACAAACCTCTCCTACAACTCGGAGAAAAACCTCCAACAATCAAATGTAAATTGAGATTGATACAATACTTATCAATACATAAACAGATCTTAAAACCCTGAGAGATCTTCTTCCTTCTTGAGACTTGAATAGCTTTGACTTGATGTCGATGAGGAAGAATTAAAAATGACTCAGATCTGACCTTCTATGATTTGCCTTGATCCAATAGATACAATCGAGGATGGATCAATGATCAATCGAACGTTTTCTTCCAATGGAGACAATAGATTCAGAACAGTAGATCGATCTCCAGCAATGGCGACAGGCGGGGGCACATTCTCGTTCTTCTTTGATCGAATAGAGAATTAGGGTTAATAATTAGAAATGATTGATTGCTTTATCATTAATGAGTAATCCTAAATGAGAGCCTTATATAGCTAAGGACTTAACGACAAGAATTAAGGTAGGATTAACCTTAAACGAAATCATATGAGTCGTCACATCAGACAGAAGGAATTAACGTCCCGACAAACAGACTGAAAATCACTTAAAGGACGAAAATACAATTTCTCGAGAACAAAGAACTTCTCGAGAAATAGCAGCTTCTACTTGAGATAATACATAGAAGGATTTTCAGGAGATAAAGATAAACTTCTCTAGAGATAAAGGATTTCTCGAGAGATGGATGGACTTCTCGAGAACAATTGGCTTCTCAAGAAAAACAACCTTTAGAAAAACTTTACTGGCAGACGAGAAAGACTTTCCGAGAGACAGACATATTTCTCGAGAGACTGTTTTGATTTCTCGAGAAACTCAAGTCTTGCAGAGAAACCTTTAGAAACTTGAAATAAATGATTGAAAAGGATTTCTCGAGAAAGGAATTTGAAAAACAAAACAGCGCAGAGCCAATTCGTCGGCTTAGGAAAATTCGTCGAACGGAGCTCGAAGAAATCACTTCAATTCGTCGAACGGCGATCGATGAACGGCGATCAACGAAACCACTTCAATTTCAGTATAACATCGATCGACTTAACCACTTCAATTCGTCGAACGGAGCTCGACAAAATCACTTCAATTTCAGCATAACAGCGATCGACGAAACCACTTCAATTCGTCGAACGGAGCTCGACGAAACCACTTCAATTCGTCGAATGTACCTCGACGAAACCACTTCAATTCATAGAACGGAGCTCGACGAAATCACAAGATTCGTCGAACGAAAAATATACTGAATACTTAGGAAAAAAAATGTTTCTTCAAGATCATAAGATCAGCAACAACTTTCTCTTAGCTCTTCCTTTGTGTTTGAATAAGAAGTAAACCCCAATAGAGAGATTCCACGTGAGTCAACACCTTGGTCTACACAATGAGGAATTTCATTGCGTAGGCATGTGTTTTATGACTCATTGAAACCTGACATTGGTTTGTACTTAGCCATTTACAACCTACAAACACACAACTAAAAGACAATATCAAATACACTAGCAATTCAATCTTGGTTCAAGGGTGACTTCCCACAAATCAAAGTTATTGTGGATACAATACCCAACACAATGTGTTTATGTTATGTCATGCAAGGTATGCAGTTAAATGTTATGTTCACACAAGTGCAACTCACACACTACGACTCTATGTGCACAGACCTTTAGTTCCCTCTTTTTGGAGCTAGCAAAACTCTCAAGATACTCCCGTAGTGGCAAACAGAAGCAGTGGGTTGGGCCTCGCCCACCTCTAACTTGGTATTTGCACTACATAACCTAGACCTATCGTACGCCTCAACGCTAAGAACACAACAGCGGTGTCCCTGCGTACTCTTGTTGGCTAGACCACCAGACTTGTCTTGGTAAAGGGTTATCCACACTTACCGAGCCCAAGTATTAATGTCGGTGCAACGACCATAAACACTAAGGACCCACCACCTTATGCACATGCAAACATGTATACCATCTATCTCCGATCCATAAGCTCCCCGGGCTAACCCGTCCGTCACAATAAACTTTACTAAGTCACAAACCCACCAGACTAAATTAGTCTATTGCTACAACCACCGAGCCTACCGCTCGTAAGACCAAACAGACTAACATACCCATGACACCTTGGACTTCCCGAGGATTACCCTGTAAGGGGCTCGCTACAGTACTAGGAACTATAATGGGATGACACCCCAAGGCTCCCTTTCTCAAGGCATTTAATGTTATTGGTATCTACCCATATGCCTAAGCCTCTTACCATTTCACTTGTATTAACCCTAGGTGGTTTATGACACTTACAGGCGGAAAGATGATCTTTCGTCGATCCCGAGTACAACCTCACCCTTGACTAACCAATCACACTTTCCACATAACCTCCTTTTTGGTGACCTCAACCTCTTCAACCTGACCATGTATTCCAGTTAGACCCCATTTCCTCTTAGTAGACCACTAGTTACCCAAGTTTTACCATTTTACTATACACTGACCAAACGAGCTATATGAACCACATAAGTGGAAGTACTCCAAATACTCATCCTCATGACACAAGATTATTACTGGAGGACTATCATGGCATCATAAGACTAAATCCATAGATTCCTATTTTTCCTTAACATTTTAGCATTTATTTTAATTTCTCCAATATTTGTCAAGTATGATATGAACATGAAGTGTAAGGTATTCTTATGATATGACTCCCATAAAATTAAGATAAATCTATCATTCCAAAATAATAGTAAGTATAGAGTGTCACAATTTTACAATCAGGGATTGTCCTCTAATTATAATATTTAGCATCTTTCCAAAGTTGGAGGTTAATGAAGGAACCATCAAAAATACTTATCTAAAAATTATGGAAAATTTACTAGGCCTTCATATTAGTCAAAACAGTCTACTGGCCAAACTTCAGAATTTATAAAGGCAAATTAATCACATAAATGAATATTCCAAAGAAACCCTTTCTAGGGAAAATTGTGAAGGAACCTACTGTTAAATATTTCCAAAAATTATGAACGAAATACCAGATCTCTAGTATGATTAAAAAGGCTTACTGACTGAGTTTCACATTTATGGAAATCATTTACTCACCTAAGTAAATAATCCAAATAAATCCAAATATGAATATGTTGTGAAGTAGCCTACTGATAACAATCTCCAAAAATTATGTAAAAATTTACAGAGCTTCCTTGTGCCTAGAAATGTCCTATCACCAAGTTGCAAATTTTTCCACAGAGTATTGGACCCTCAATTATTTTTCTTAAGACTAAGACAGAATAAGTGCCTTGTGAATGAAGTACTGGTTAGCTCATTTAATTAGTTACACAAAAATTACCAGAGGTCCATCATATGATTATAAAAACACTACCAAGATTTCATCACCATCCAAGACCATTTGAATAAGTAAATCTCTTTAATAATGAAAAGCCCTAAAGGGGTTATAACCTAATTTAGGGGGAATAAGGGTTCCTAAAATCCTTCTAAAATTTCCTAGGGTATTATTACACCCTTTGAACTTGTACACCAAATTCCATGACCATTCAATAACATTTGACCTCATGTCCTTCACAAAACTCACAGTGCAACCCTAAGGGTAAAGCTAGGGTTTGGGGCAAATCCACCCCACATAACCCCAAATCATTCATGGAGGTGTTTTAGGTGATCCTAAACCAGTGTCCAAGGTTTCACATCATGTTGATGAGATTTAACCATAATACCCCAAAATGAACACCATACCCTAATTTTGACCTAGTTTAACCCAACTTGGGTTAACAAATTACCCAACTAAATCAGTCCCAATTAGTCTGCAATTTTTACCAAGGTCATATAATAACCCTAAGGAGCACCCACCAAAATTTGGAGGGGATTGGGGGTCATTAGACCCATTAATTAATTAACATTTGAATTATGAAATTATTACAAAAACCTTGGAAAAATGTTCTCCTAAAACTCCCATCTTGTGATATGCTAAGGGGGTTGATACAAGTAGCCTAGGTTTCAATTTTCAAGTCAACCACATGACCCAATCAAAATTTATTCAAGAAAAGGTGACTACCCAACCCTAGGGACCAGTCCTACCAAAATGGCTCTATAGGGGGCTACAGTTCCCCTATTGACCTGAAACAAATTTTCACTTAATCTACACACCAAGGGATACAATATTGATGTTGGGTACTTTTTCATTTGAGGGGATCTACTGTTTTTAATAATTAAAACAAAACACTGCTCAAAGTGTGACATAAATACATATTATATCATAATATAAACATTTGATCTCTGCACAAATCTTGGCGCAGATCTGCGGCTGCTGGCTTTCTTCTTCCTTCAGCCAAGGGCTGAGATGCTCCCGTCCTGGGCTAACTTCCTCCTCACTTTCCTGGCCACCTGAGCCCCGCTCCGGCCGACCAATGCCACCGGCGATTAGAGGTGGTTGGCCGGTCGAAGGTGGCCGGAGTGATGGGATTTTGCGGGGGAAAGAGGGCTCGAAACGATCCCTATTGGAAGTGCGATCTGAGCCCAATTGAGCTCGGATCAAGCCCTGAATCATCAGAGGATCTAGCACTAGAGGAGAGGAAGCGGATCGGACCTGCGTGGGGGATTGGTGGCGCGTATTCCGGCGAGTCGCCATTGCCGGTGGTGGAGCTTTTGGTGCCATGCCGATATAGGCCTCCTCTGCACGATTCTCACTGGAAGGTTGGGGGTTCTCTTCCTCTCTGATCACTGAAGGTAATGGGGGTTCCAATTTCGAGCTTGGGTGGCTTTATTTCTGAAAGCCATTAATGACCATTACTAGAATTTCGGTTACACTTGGGGGGGGGGGGGGGGGATGAATTGTCCATCAATTAGGCCGGGAAGAAGCTGAAAACTTCTCCTCTCCCAAAGGGGAGATGAATGGTGCCATCAATTGCTCAAATTCGGGGTTTCTTCTTCCTCCCAATTAACTCCCCTCTCTTTCTCTCTCTTCCATATTGGGCTCTCTCTCTCCTTGCCGACTCTCTTCAAATTGAATGGCCAACTCAGCAGCATTCAATCCCCATTAGGTGGTGGACCACATCAATTGGGTCTAGCTCAAGTGGATTGGGTTCAATTTGGGTAAAGTAGGTCATTTTGACCTAAATTTAGGATAAGGTTGACTTTGGTTAAATTGACCATTTGGGTTGACCACAATGGGTGGGCAGTGACCCAATGGACTCTCGTATGGGTTAGGAAGGTTTAGGTGGAGTCAATTTGGCAAGGTGAGAGTGAATTGCCCCTTAATAGGGCACTTTTGATCAAATTAGGGCTAGAGTTGACTTTAGTAAAATTGGCCAAATTGGAGGTCCCATGATAGGGCTTTTTGTTCCATTAGGTCCCTAGTGTCCCTATAAGGGTAGGGGCATGGTCAATTTGGCATGGTTGCGGCCAATTGACCCTAATTGAGTTAGTTTGACAAATTTAGGGTTACGGTTGGCTTTGGTCAATTTGGCCTCTTTGGTTGACCCCAATGGGTCCCTGGTGCTCCAAGGAGACCCCTAATGGGTTAGGGATACTATGGTGGGGTCAAGGTTCAAGGTGAGGCCATAAAGTCCAACTCTAGACTAGGTATCTGAAAATTGCTATTTGCAGACCACTTGGGTTTTCTCCTCCTCTCCCCAGCTCACATGGTTTTGAGCTCTTCCTATGGTTTTGTCATGACCTAGTCATGACAAAACCAACTTGGGGGGTCTAGTTGTTTGGAGGATGTTACAAATCCCAATACATAAAAAAAAAAAATTTCATCCTCGAAATTCAAGTTAAGTTTGTGGGATTTCTACTACAAGAAAGAAAATGTAACATCCCAGAAAAATTTAGGTTATACCTGCTGCAAATAGCTCCGGATACTTTTGCTGCATCAAGTCCAGTGGCTCCCAGGTGTGCTCCTCTTGTCCATGGTTCCTCCATAGGACCTTGACTAGCGGAACCTTCTGGCGCCGCAAGACTCGCAATTCTTTGTCTTCTATCCGGACCAGCTCCAGGTGAACCGATCGATCAGTAGCTACCGTCCCTTCTGCAGTAGATATTTATAGCTCCGGCCGTAGTAGAGCCCTCCTAAGCGAGGAGACATGGAAAATGTCGTGCAGTCCCTCTAACTCTGGCGGTAGCTCTAGTCTATAAGCCAAGGGACCGATCCGCTCCAGGATCCTGTAAGGCCCCATGTATCTCGGACTGAGTTTCTTCCGCCCGCGAACCCGCGAGACTCCATGCATCGGACGTATTTTCAAGAAAACCCAATCTTATACCTGGAACTCTACCATACGATGGCGTGCATCGTAGTAATTGGCCTGCCTGCTCTGGGCCTCCAACATCCTGTCTCGAATCAGTCGCACCTGAGCCTCGGTGTCTTCCACAAACTATGAGTCGAGTGTCTTTTTATCCTCATCCTGAATCCAAGACAATGGTGTCCTGCACCTCCGTCCGTATAATGCCTCGTAGGGGGCCTTGCCTATACTAGCATGGTGACTGTTGTTGTATGAGAACTCGACAAATGGCAACAATCTCTCCCATGGCTCCCCGCGGTCCAGAATGCAAAGGCGTGGGAGATCCTCCAGGGTCCGGTTGGTACGCTCTGTCTTTCCGGCTGTCTGGGGGTGGAAGGATGTACTAAAAGTCAACCAGGTGCCTAGGTAGGCCTGCACCGCTCTCCACTCCCTTGACGTAAATCATCCATCTCGATCCGACATGATCTCCTTAGGCACACCATGATACCAAACAAACTGCTCCACGAACCTCCGTGCGAAAACACCGACCGGAGTGTCCTTCTTAACTGGAATGAACCTGGCCACCTTCGTCAATCTGTCAACGATCACCCAAATCGAGTCATTTCCCGCATGAGATTGGGGAAGACCGTGTATAAAGTCCATTGCGATGTCGTCGAACTTCCACTCCGGTACCGGGAGTGGCTGCAATAATCCAGCGGGGTTCCAGCACTCTGCTTTCACAAGTTGGCAAGACTCGCAGAGAGTCACAAAATAGGTGATGTCTTTCTTCATACCCGGCCAGTACATGGTCCTCTTTAGATCTGCTGTTATCTTGGTGATACCCGGGTGCACGGAATATCTACTGCAATGAGCCTCTGTCATTATATCCACCCGAATCTGGCTCCATGCCGGTATATACACTCGGCCTCTAAAACTCAACAGGCTGTTCTTCAACGAATAGTCTCCAACTGAGCCTGCCTCCAAGGCTCTGAATATCGGCTCTAGCTTGGCATCCTGCCTCTGCCCATCCCTGATGTGGTCTTGAATGTCATATGAGGCACCCATCGCCGCTAAGTACTCCTCGTATAGCTCTGGATCGTCCTCGGATACTAAGGAGATCTGCATGTCCTCGAACATCTGTACCAGCTCCATGGACATCAACTTGGGTTCTACTCCTGACATGGTAGCTCTCCTGCTCAGTGCGTCTGCTACTACATTCGCCTTCCCTGGGTGGTAATGCATCGTGTACTGGTAGTCTGATAAAAACTCCACCCATCATCTTTGTCGAATGTTCAGCTCCTTCTGCGTATCTACGTACTTCAGATTCTTGTGATCTGAGAATATGTCGCAGTGGACACCGTAGAGGTAGTGCTGCCAGATTTTGAGAGCGAATACAACTGCTCCCATCTCCAAGTCATGCACCGGGTAATTCCGTTCGTGATTCTTCAACTGACGGGAGGCGTGTGTTATCACGTGCCTGTTCTGCATCAGAACGGCACCCATCCCCTGATATGACGCATCCGTGTACACCTGGAATCCTTCCCTCCCCGATGGAAGGGCAAGGATGGGGGCCGTAGTAAGTTGACCCTTCAGCTCCTGGAAGGCTGCCTCACACTGCGACGTCCATGTAAAAGTAGCATCCTTTTTCGTCAGGGATGTGAGCGGGAGGGCTATCTGAGAAAACCCTTGCATGAACTTCCGGTAATAGCCGGCAAGTCCCAAGAAACTCCTCATGTCGGTGGCCGTCTTTAACGACGGCCAATCCCATACTTCTTGGATCTTTGCTGGATCCACTGCTAGGCCAGCTCCACTGATAATATGGCCTAGGAAGGCCACCTCCTTCAGCGAAAACTGGCACTTGCTGAACTTTGAATACAGACGATGCTACTGAAGCTTCTCCAATGTTAGTGCCAAATGTCGTGCATGCTCCTCCTCTGTCTTTAAATAGATGAGGATGTCGTCGATGAACACGATGATAAGATGTCGAGATAAGGCTCGAACACCCGGTTCATCAGGCTCATAAATGCTAATGGTGCATTTGTGAGTCCGAACGGCATCACTGTGAACTCATATAATCCGTATCGGCTGCTGAAAGCCATCTTTGGGATGTCCTCCTCTTGGATCCTCAGCTGATAATACCCCGATCTCAAATCCAACTTCGAGAAGCAGTGGGCTCCCTCTAGCTGGTCAAAAAGCTCATCTATCCTCGAAAAAGGGTACGTGTTCCTCACCGTTAGCCTATTTAGTGCTCTGTAGTCGATGCACAATCGGAGCGTCTCATCCTTCTTCTTTACCAATAGCACAAGAGCTCCCCATGGTGAGGAACTCGGTCTAACGAACCCAGCTTCCGCCAGCTCCTGTAGCTGGCTCCGAAACTCCACTAGCTCCTTCGGGGCCATCCGGTAGGGAGCTCTTGATACCGGCTTAGCCCCCGGCACCAGTTGGATTTGGAAATCCTTCTCGCGGTGCGGAGGCAATCCGGGTAGCTTCTCCAAAAATACGTCGGCAAAATCCCGCACGACCGGGATATTTGACACCGAGTCTTTGACTTGCGTCGCCTCAAAGAGCACCTTATATACCTCGTCTCCCTACAGGTGGGCCTTGATGGCCTGAACTGATGATAAAAAGATACTGGAGGGGTGTTTGATACCTTCGATTACTACTTCCGAGTCTTCATGCTTCAGAACAATCCTTCTCGTCAGGCAGTCAATCCTTGCCTGATTCCTATGCAGCCAGTTCATGCCTAGGATCAGATCAAAGTCCTTCAACTTCAAAAGCGTCGTCGGCGCTTCGAACAACTTCCCTCCAATCTCCACATTCATGTTGCACTTTGCATCCGTTATTATCTCTGATCCGTCCGGGAACCGCACCCTCCTGAGTATGCCCTTGAAATGCTGGACTTGGTCCAGATCGTCCACGAATTCTTCAGAGACGAACGAGTGTGAGGCACCCGTATCGAATAAGGTATTTGCGGGCTTGTCGCAGACGAGTACTATAACTGGGTGATTTTTGTTTGTTTTGGTTCAATGTTAAGGTAAAACTACGATTTGCTAGGTACTAATGAACATAAACCCAAAAGACATTAAAAGTACCTGTAATGACCCTTGCGGGGTCCCGGGGCTGAGCTAGATCCACAGCGTACATTTGGTCCCTGTTCTGCCTCCGACCTCCGCCCTAAAATCCACGGCCTCGTCCACGTCCCCGGACCCCGAAATGCTGGGTCTGAGGTGCAGCCTGTAGTGCTGGTGGTGCATTCCTCTGAGGGTAGTTCCTCCGAATGTGGCCAGTCTGGCGGCAGTGGTAGCACTCCGGAGGTGGACCACCTCCTCCAATCCTCGGCATCTCCCGCACCTGTAGTGGCTAAGGAGACAACACTATCGGCTCCCTCTGCTCATGTCTCTGCTCCTGGCGGGGTTGAACCTCCGTACTTCCTTCCCCAGCATCTCGACCTCTTGGCTGGTCCCTTCTGCCTCCCCGTCCCTGGTCCTCCATTGGCCTCTTCCTTCCACAAATAGTTTGCTGGTACACCTCCAGCTTCTTAGCCATCTCTAGGATCTTAGTCATACTGCCGTCGGAGACGAAGAGGAGAGCCTGCCTCAGCTCATCACGAAGGACCTTGTAGAACCTCTTTGTGTATCCTGCGTCATCCAGCTGATACAAAACTGCAAACCGGGATAGATGGGTATACTCCCGATGATACTCTAGAACTGTCCTGCTCCCCTGCCTCAACTACAGAAATCTGTCCTCCAGCTCGTCTCTTGCAGACTGCGGCACAAAATGCTCTAGCAGTGCTGCCTTGAACTCATCCCAAGAAACATCCACAACCTCCAGTCCCACATATGTTGTGTCCAGGAACCACTTCCACCATCTCTTTGCATGGGACTCCAAGCATGAGACCACCAGTGGCACCTCCATATCTGTCGGGCACTGAATCCCTGTCAGCATCTCCTCCATGATGTCCACACACTCCTCAGTCCTCACAACTGCCTCCGTCCCAAGGTATGATGGGGGGGGGAGAGAACTCGGAAGATGCTCATCCAGTTGGCCCCAGGGTTTTGATGAGGAGTCGGTGCCTGTTGTGCCCTGAATGTCTCCAGTATGGCAGTCAACGTCTGTCCCATCTCCGTTTCTTGAAATGGAGTAGGAGATGGTGGTGGTGGGACGACATTTGGATTTGGTGGAACTACATGCTGCGGGGTAGGGTTCGTCGCGGGCTACAAAGGAAAAAAAAGACACTCGTAAGCGGGTTTGCCTAAAAAAATTCAATTACGAGTGGACTTTTCATGTGATTTCCCTTATGGGCACACCATTGCTCCCGCTGCTAGTTTGTCCTCAAACTAAGCTCGCGCGGGGTGGCCCAGGGTTTGTGGACTTCTTTTCTTTTCTCCGGATCGAGGTTTGCTCTGATACCACTTTGTAAGACCCCCTTTTTTTCTTTTGAAAACCCGGGTCTTATGGCCAGAACCGCCGCTTTGCAGTAACACCCTCACTTGGGAAGGTCGCCACTACAAAACACCGATCCTGCCAGCCTTATCGATCACAAAGAAGTAAAGCTTAAACAAACTTACAGAAGCCAAGTTCATATCACATAGAAAGTTAAACCATCATAAAGAGATGTCCACATCAAAACTGAATAAAGAGGTACGATAATAATAAAGGACTCATGCCCTGTACATCAATTCCTCACTACATTTTCTCTCGCGGAAGCTTTAAATACTAAAGCTAAACGATGCTCATGGATCCTGCCAATGGTGCTCCCATGCTAGACTGCCCCGTCTCCATCTGCACCGGCCTCTGGTGCTGCAACAT
The DNA here is from genome assembly GCA_033032865.1 of Dactylorhiza incarnata. Taxonomy (NCBI): domain Eukaryota; kingdom Viridiplantae; phylum Streptophyta; class Magnoliopsida; order Asparagales; family Orchidaceae; genus Dactylorhiza; species Dactylorhiza incarnata. The sequence continues at coordinate 2,426,599 of JAWHQI010000317.1, forward strand.
CTCCTCGGTCCCCTAAAATGATAAGGTCCACCGACCGTTAGTCAAAAGATTAAGCCAATCCCCCACCCCTCCCCCGGTGACTCCTAGGCACCGAACGGGAGGAATGAAGCGGAGGACAACAAGGGGTGTAAACAATAGCAGTTGACAGGAATGCATTCTACTGGAAATGTCTACCACTACGCAATATATATCATAACTGAAGCAGTAAGTAAAGTAGAGTAAGAACAAGTAAAGTAAACAAGTAGAGCAAATATATAAAGGTAAGTAAGGAAAAGTAACCGTTGATTTATAGGAATGCCCACACAAACCTATAGACCAATGGGTCATTTAGCAAGGCCTATCGTATAAGAAGTCTCATAACCAACTTATACTATATGGGTAGGGGTTGAAATGCAATGTTTATGCTATGGCATGCAAGGTATGCAGTTAAATGTTATGTTCACACAAGTGCAACTCACACACTGCGACTCTATGCGCACAGACCTTTAGTTCCCCCTTTTTGGAGCTAGCAAAACTCCCAGGATACTCCCGTAGTGGCAAACGGAAGCGGTGGGTTGGGCCTTGCCCACCTCTAGGTTGGAATTTGCACTAGCTAACCTAGACCTATCATACGCCTTAACGCTAAGAACACAACAGTGGAGTCCCTGCGTACTCTTGTTGGCTAGACCACCAGACTTGTCTTCGTAAAGGGTTATCCACACTTACCGAGCCCAAGTATTAATGTCGGTGCAACGACCATAAACACTAAGGACCCAACACCTTATGCACATGCAAACATGTATATCATCTATCTCCGAGTCATAAGCTCCCCGGGCTAACCCGTCCATCACAATAAACTTTGTTGAGTCACAAACACAATAGACTAAATTAGTCTACTACTACAACCACCGAGCCTACCACTCGTAAGACCAAACCGACTAACATACCCATGACAACGGGGTGTGAGTGAGTGTATTACTATGTTAATCTTGTATAACAACTTAGCCCTATAATTTATGGTTAACCTTGGACTTCCCGAGGATTACCATGTAAGGGTCTCGCTACAGTGCTATGAACTATAATGGGATGACACCTCAAGGCTCCCTTTCTCAAGGCATTTAATTTTATTGGTATCTACCCATATGCATAAGCCTCTTACAATTTCACTTGTATTAACCCTAGGTGGCTTATGACACTTCCATGGGGAAAGACGATCTTTCGTCGATCCCGAGTACAACCTCACCCTTGACTAACCAAGCACACTTTCCACATGACCTCCTTTTTGGTGACCTCAACCTCTTCAACCTGACCATGTACTCCAGTTAAACCCCATTTCCTCTTAGTAGACCACTAGCTACCCAAGTTTTACCATTTTACTATACGCAGACCAAACGAGCTATATGAACCACATAAGTGGAAGTACTCCAAATACTCATCCTCATGACACAAGATTATTATTGGAGGACTATCATGGCATCATAAGACTAAATCCAGAGATTCCTATTTTTCCTTAACATTTTAGCATTTATTTTAATTTCTCCAATATTTGTCAAGTTTGAATATGAACATGAAGTGTAAGGTATTCTTATGATATGACTCCCATAAAATTAAGATAAATCTATCATGCCAAAATAACAGTAAGTACAGAGTGTCACAATTTTACAATCAGGGATTGTCCTCTAATTATAATATTTAGCATCTTTCCAAAGTTGGAGGTTAATGAAGGAACCATCAAAAATACTTATCTAAAAATTATGGAAAAATTACTAGACCTTCATATTAGTCAAAACAGTCTACTAGCCAAACTTCAGAATTTATAAAGGCAAATTAATCACATAAATGAATATTCCAAAGAAACCATTTCTAGGGAAAATTATGAAGGAACCTACTGTTAAATAATTCCAAAAATCATGAAAGAAATACCAGGTCTCTAGTATGATCATAAAGGCTTATTGACTGAGTTTCACAATTTATGAAAATCATTTTCTTACCTAAATAAATATTCCAAATAAATTCTAATATGAACATGTTGTGAAGTAGCCTACTGATAACAATCTCCAAAAATTATGTAAAATTTTACAAAGCTTTCTAGTGACCTGAAATGTCTTATCACCAAGTTGCAATTTTTTCCAGAGAGTATTAGACCCTCAATTATTTTTCTTAAGACTAAGACAGAATAAGTGCCTTATGAATGAAGTACTCGTTAACTCATTTAATTAATTACATAAAAATTACCAGAGGTCCATCATATGATTATAAAGGAACTACCAAGATTTCATCACCATCCAAGACCATTTAAATAAGTAAATCTCTTTAATAATGAAAAGCCCTAAAGGGATTATAACCTAATTTAGGGGGAATAAGGGTTCCTATAATCCTTCTAAAATTTCACAGGGTATTATTACACCCTTTGAACTTGTAAACCAAATTCCATGACCATTTAATAACATTTGACCCCATGTCCTTCACAAAACTCAAAGTGCAACCCTAAGGGTAAAGCTAGGGTTTTGGGGCAAATCCACACCCACATCACCCCAAATCATTCATGGAGGTGTTTTAGGTGATCCTAAACCAGTGGCCAAGGTTTCATATTATGTTGATGAGATTTGACCATAATACCCCAAAATGAACACCATACCCTAATTTTGACCTAGTTTGACCCAACTTGGGTTAACAAATTACCTAATTAAATCAGTCTTAATTGGGTTGAAATGTTTACCAAGGTCATATAATAACTCTAAGGAGCACCCACCAAAATTTGGAGGGGATTGGGGGTCATTAGACCCATTAATTAATTAACATTTGAATTATGAAATTATTACAAAAACCTTAGAAAAATGTTCTCCTAAAACTCCCATCTTTTGTTATGATAAGGGGGTTGATACAAGTAGCCTAGGTTTCAATTTTCAAGTCAATCCCATGACCCAATCAAAATTTATTCAAGAAACGGTGACTGCCCTACCCTTGGGACAAGTCCTACCAAAAAGGCTCTACAGGGGGCTACAGTTCCCCTATTGACCTGAAACAAATTTTAACTTAATCTACACACCATGGGCTACAATATTGATGTTGGGCACTTTTTCATTTGAGGGGCTCTACTATTTTTAATAATTAAAACAAGACACTGCTCAAAGTGTGACATAAATACATATTATATCATAATATAAACATTTGATCTCTGCACGAATCTTGGCGCAGATCTGCGGCTGCTGGCTTTCTTCTTCCTTCAGCTGAGATGCTCCCATCCTGGGCTGACTTCCTCCTCACTTTCCCGGCCACCTGAGTGCCGCTCCGCCCGACCAATGCCACCACCACCTTCGTGGAGGTGGTGGCCGGCGATTAGAGGTGGTTGGTCGGCTGGAGGTGGCCGGTGTGAGGGGATTTTGTGGGGGAAAGAGGGCTAGAAACGAGCCCTCTCGGAAGCGCAATCTGAGCCCAATTGAGATCGGATCAAGCCCCGAATCATCAGAGGGTCTAGCACTAGAGGGGAGGAAGCGGATCTGACCTGCGTGGGGGCTTGGTGGCGCGTATTCCGTCGAGTCGCCATTGCTGGTGGTGGAGCTTTTGGTGACATGCCGATATAGGACTCCTCTGCACGATTCTCTCTGGAAGGTTGGGGGTTCTCTTCCTCTCTGATCACTGAAGGTAATGGGGGTTCCAATTTCGAGCTTGGGTGGCTTTATTCCTGAAAGCCATTAATGGCCATTACTAGAATTTTGGTTACACTTGGGGGTGGATGAATTGGCCATCAATTAGGTCGGGAAGAAGCTGAAAACTTCTCCTCTCCCCAAGGGGAGATGAATGGTGTCATCAATTGCTCAGATTGGCAGTTTCTTCTTCCTCCCCAATAACTTCCCTCTCTTTCTCTCTCTTCCATATTGGGCTCTCTCTCTCTCCTAGCTGACTCTCTTCAAATTGAATGGCCAACTCAGCAGCATTAAATCCCCATTAGGTGGTGGACCACATCAATTGGGTCTAGCTCAAGTGGATTGGGTTCAATTTGGGTAAAGTAGGTCATTTTGTCCTAATTAGGGTAAGGTTGACTTTGGTCAAATTGACCATTTGGGTTGACCACAATGGGTGGGCAGTGACCCATTGGACTCTCTTATGGGTTAGGAAGGTTTAGGTGGAGCCAATTTATCAAGGTGAGGGTGAATTGCCCCTTAATAGGGCACTTTTGACCAAATTAGGGCTAGAGTTGACTTTGGTAAAATTGGCCAAATTGGAGGTCCCATGATGGGGCTTTTTGGTCCATTAGGTCCCTAGTGTCCCTATAATGGTAGGTTCAGGGTCAATTGGGCATGGTGGGTGCCAATTGGCCCTAATTGAGTTAGTTTGACCAATTTAGGGTTAGGGTTGACTTTGGTCAATTTGGTCTCTTTGGTTGACCCCAAAGGGTCCCTGATGCTCCAAGGAGACCCCTAATGGGCTATGGATACTATGGTGGGGTCAAGGTTCAAGGTGAGGCCATAAAGTCCAACTCTAGGCTAGGTATCTGAAAACTGCTATTTGCAGACCACTTGGGTTTTCTCCTCCTCTCCCCATCTCACATGGTTTTGAGCTCTTCCAATGGTTTTGTCATGACCTAGTCATGACAAAACCAACTTGGGGGGTCTAGTTGTTTGGGGGATGTTACATGCATATCCACCTCATGGCGCCACCACCAACGCGGAGACCGTGGGAGCCGCCATGCAGGTGGAAGCTATTGAGCTGGATCGTACTGCCTCAAGCGCAAGGATGCTCCATCTCTATAGCAAAGCCCCAGGTCCAAAGAGGTGTGTGCCTTCTGCCACAAGGTGTGTCATGTTGCCCAGGTCTGTCGTTACCTCCTGAAGAAGCAAAAGAAGGAGGCTCAACCTCATCATCCTCAGATGACGCTTGACTCTGCCACCTCCATCTGTGCTTACTGCAAGAGGCTGGGCCACTTGGTTAAGGACTGTCATCTTAAGAAAAAGGCATGTTACAAATGTGGGCGGGTTGGGCACCTCATGCTAGACTGCCCTATAAAGGAAAGCCTGATTCCTGCTCAGCCATTACAAGTTATCCCCGGAGCTCAGGGCAATGTTGTGCTGAATGTCATCTCTCGGGGCGAGGCGCTCGCATCTACAGACGTCATCTCTAATGCATTTTGTGTAGAATTTTAATTTTTTCTGCATTCTTAAATCTGGCTTGCCTTAGTTTCGAATAATCTTGTTATGCGTTTATGTTTTCCCTTTCTTTTTAGGAAGTTTTAGGGTCAAGAATACGTGGATGCAAATCTTATTTCATTCATGTGCATCACACTCCTTTGTTGCTCGCCACATTGTGGACCTTCATAGTTGGCATACTTCGCCACTTGAGGTTCCTTTTGAGATTTTTGTACCCGGTCATCTGCACCTTTCAACCAGAGGCATTCTCAATTGCCCGATCCTGCTTGGAGAATTGCAAGTCTTCACCGACCTCATTGTTCTGGATATGACAGAGTTTGGCGTAATCCTGGGAATGAATTGGTTGGTCGCGTATCGAGCAAAGCTGGACTGTGTGGCAAAGAGGGTCAATCTCAGCATTGATGGCAAGGACTACAATCTTCATGTTCAGACCCGCAGACACCTGAAGGTAATCTCTGCTGTGCGCGTCACTTGACTTCTTAGCCAAGGATGTTCTGCTTGCTTTGTCTATGCCTCGTACTCGGATACTATCCCTCCTCAACTCGAGTCTATTCATGTTGCTTCAGAGTTTCATGACGTGTTCCCTGCCGAATTGGCTGGGATGCCTCCTGATCGAGATGTAGAGTTTTGTATTGATGTAGAGCCTAGATCGCGCCCCATATCTAAAGCTCCTTATCGTATGGCATCGCGTGAGCTAGAAGAGCTCAGATTGCAGTTGGACGAATTGCTTGAGCGTGGGTACATTCACCCTAGCTCTTCACTTTGGGGAGCCCCCGTACTCTTCGTGAAAAAGAAGGATGGATCCATGAGACTGTGCATCGACTATCGAGATCTTTATAAGGTAACCATCAAGAATAAGTACCCCCTCCCGCGTGTGGATGACCAATTTGATCAACTCAAAGGCCGTACCGTCTTTTCCAAGATATATCTCAGATCGGGTTACCATCAGCTAAAAATAAAGGACTTTGACATCCCCAGGACGGCCTTTCGGACTCGGTATGGGCATTTTGAATTTTTGGTGATGTCTTTTGGGTCGACTAACGCCCTTCTACATTCATGGATATGATGAACCATTTCTTCCGTGAATACCTGGACAAGTTCATTGATGATTAAAATTTATTTGAGAGCGCCGCAAAAGCTTTCCGGGGTGCGGGTAGAATTCGGCGGGCGCGTTCGAGGCGTCTCGCGAGTACTCCTACTTCGAGGAACCAACCATTATCCTGCCTATCGAGATGATAGAAGTAATAGTCTTTCCTTCTTTCGGAATATCGACGACCACGCCGCAGCGGCGGCGCCGAATTCAATTGATTTTGCTTTTAGAAAGGGAGAGTTTTTGCGAGTCTTTGTATCGTTATTATCCTAACTAATCATTCGAAAAGGCAAGTATACCTTATCGCGTATAGTATAGGATAATCTTTTAGAAAATTATCAAGGTCGTATTTTTCCAAGAACGTGTTGATTATTTTTACTATGAGAACGCGCTATTATTTTATCGATGAAACGAGTGATTAATTTTATTATAAAGTTAAAAGAGCGATGACGATGATAATTATTAAGCGTCTACGTGCGTTAGCGAAAACAAAGAAACAATTATAAGGAAAAAGGTGCACACTAAATTAAAAACACACGCACTCTACGGAATTGAAATGACAAAATTAAAGAACAGAAATTGCAATCTCTACCTGAACGGGTAGAGGGGAAATAAATGCGGTGCAAGTTCTACTCAAACGGGTAGACGGGAAATAAAAGCAATCTCTACCCGAACGGGTAGAGGGGAAATAAATGGGGTGCAAGTTCTACTCAAACGGGTAGACGGGAAATAAAAGCAATCTCTACCTGAACGGGTAGAGGGGAAATAAATGCAGGACAATAATAAAAACTATGCTATTAAATTAAAATCTTAGTTAACAAAAACAAAATTTATCCACCTACACACACACACACACACTTACAATAAATGAAAAACTAAATTAAAAACAAAAGCAATAAAATTCACACTCATACACTCACACACACAACATGAACAAAAGAAGAACAAGAAGAACAACAAAAGAAGAAGAACAAGAACAAGTAGAACAAAAACAAAATTTATATATATATATTCATATTACAACTTTTTGAAGAAAGTCTAAACTTGGGGAGCTCAAACAAGAGCAAGGAAATACATAAAATAAAACTCACAAACACTCACAAAATAAAACTCACTGGAACATTCAAGAAAAACTCACAAACTTTACTTAGGTTCTAATTTTTATGAACCTTTTAAACAAGGGAGGAGTCCTCTTATTTATAGACAAGAAGGAGGGCTGCAATTAGCAAAAAAATCAGATATTTAGGACCTAGTGGGAAGCTGCTGGCTGCTTCCAGAAGGGAAGAGGCGTGTTTGTCTTGAGCGTTGGTGGGGTGGAGTGAGCTGACTGGTCTGGGGGTGAGCTGGAAGGTGAGCTGGCATGTGAGCTGGCGGTTCTGGGCTGGTCTCAGCGGATCTGGGCTGGGTCTCAGCGGTTCCTGGACTTAATCCAGCAAAAAATGCAGGGGCTGGCTTCGATCCCGCCACCTTTAGAAAGCAAACCAAGAAACAACTCCACTAGGCCAAATCTTCTCATCTGTAAACACAAGAACTATATTATATATAATATATATATTTACAGACTTTTTATATTAATACATATTCAATAACGAACTTAATTATATTCAATAAATATTTACATATATATTTAAGTACTTTATATATATATATATATATATATATATATATATTTACATATATATTTAAATACTTTATATATATATATATATTCATATATATTTAAATACTTTATATATATATTTACATATATATTTAAATACTTTATATATATATATATATTTACATACTTAAATAGTTCTTTTTTACATATAAATATAAAAATATAAAAATTACCTAAAACAAATCATTTATTCAATAATTTGCATGAAATATTGACAATATTACTTAAAACTATGCTAAAAACTATACTAAAATACGTATAATTTACTATTCATCATTCATCATCGTTTTCATTAATGATATCATGGTCTACTCCAAGACCCACAAGGAGCATGCAACCCATCTTAGCTCACTCTCTCCACCCTTCGTCAGCATCAGCTTTATGCCAAGTTGGCAAAGTGTGAGTTCTAGCTGGATCGTGTTGCCTTCTTAGGCCACGTCATTTCAGAAGATGGACTTTCTGTTTATCCTGCCAAGATTTCTGCAGTTATGGACTGGAGGCGACCTTCTACCCCTGCCGAGATCCATAGTTTCCTTGGTTTCGCTGGTATTACCGACGCTTCATCAAGGGTTTTTCCTCTCTCGCTGCCCCCCTAACTCGGCTAATTCAAAAGCATGCTAGATTCGAGTGGTCAGATCAGTGTGAACAGTCCTTTTCTGAGTTGAAGCAACGTCTGTGTTCAGCGCCTGTTTTAGCTCTTCCATCAGAGGGGTTGGACTTTTCAGTTTACACTGACGCTTCCGGAGTTGGTTTGGGTTGTGTTCTGATGCAGGATGACCGCATTATTGCTTATGGGTCGAGACAGTTGAAGGTTCACAAACACAACTACCCCACTCATGATCTGGAGTTCGTTGCGGTGGTGTTTGCTTTGAATCTTTGGCGTCATTATCTCTATGGCGTGAAGTCTCACTTTTTCACCGACCATCAGAGTTTAAAGTATATTTTTGTTCAGAAGGACATCAATCTCCGTCAGAGGCGTTGGCTCGAGTTTGTGGCAGATTATGACTTGCAGCTCACGTATGTTCCTGGTAAAGCCAATTCAGTGGCATATGCGTTGAGTCGGCATGCCTCCGTAGCTGCTTGTGCGCCCATGTCAGCTATTCTAGCAGCCTTGATTGGCGACCTCGATCGGATGGATATATCCATCACACCTGAGGGTCATGAAGAGGTTTTTGATCTGTTGTGGGTAGAGCAGGTGATGGATTTGCAGCCATCTGATCCCGCACTCCAGTGCATCCGCCGACGGGTTGAACTTGGGACCCTTCCGGATTTCTCTATCTCTGACGATGTTCTACATTTTCGAGGCCGCCTCTGCATTCCTGATGTTCCTGAATTGCTCGATGGTATTTGTCGAGAAGCTCACGAGTCCCGCTAATCTGGTCATCGAGGCAATAATAAGATGTATCGTGACCTAAAGCAGATCGTTTGGTGGCCCGGTATGAAGAACTATATAGCTCGCTTCATCTCTCGATGTCTGACGTGCCAGAAGGTGAAAGCTCAACGTCAGCATCCTGGTGGTCTTTTGCAGCCTTTGCCTATCCCCAAATGGAAGTGGGAAAAGATGTCTCTATGGACTTCATCATGGGTTTGCCCTGCACTCCGAGAGGGCACGATGCGATTTGGGTCATAGTGGATCGCTTGACGAAAGTAGCCCACTTCATCCCGTACAAGGAAGGTCACTCCACCGAGAAGATGGCCCGAATTTATGTTTCTGAGATAGTTAGACTTCATGGGATTCCTCTACAAATTGTTTCTGATCGTGACTCGAGGTTCATTTCACACTTTTGGAAGGGTTTTCAGCAAGCTTTGGGCACTAAGCTCAACCTGAGCACTGCTTATCATCCAAGTACCGATGGGCAGACCGAAAGGGTTAATCAGATTCTTGAAGACATGATTTTGTGTTATATTCTGGACTACAAGGGAGCTTGGGATGAGCATCTACCGTTGGTCGAGTTTGCCTACAACAATAGCTATCAGGAGATCCTCAAGATGGCCCCCCTTCGAAGCATTGTATGGGCGTCGTTGTAGGACTCTTATCTATTGGCCAGAAGTTGGTGAGAAGGTGGTGTTGGGCCCTAAGCTACTTCAGGAAATGGAAGAAGCCACAAAGAAGACTCGTATTCAGCTTAGTCGTGCCATTGAGAGGTAGAGGAAGTATGCTAATCAACGCCGCCGTCCGTTGGAGTTCGCAGTTGGTGATCAGGTGTTCTTGAAGGTTTCTCCCACTCCCGGGGTGAAATGGTTTGGTCGCCATCATAAGCTCGGCCTGAGATTTGTAGGGCCGTATGCCATCTCAGCGCGTGTTGGAGGAACTGCTTATTGTTTAGAGTTACCTGCTTCGTTGTCCGGAGTTCATGATGTTTTCCATGTCAGTCAGCTCCGAAAATACATCCATGATCCTAACTGTGTTCTCAAGGAAATCCCGAAGGTTCTTGAAGCTAATTTGTCTTATCCGATTGAGCCCGCCAAGATAGTAGAATATCAAGAACGCAAGCTTCAAAAGAGGACCATTACTATGGTGACGGTACTTTGGATGCATGACAAGTCTGAGGAGTTCACTTGGGATCTCGAAGATGACATGCGTAGCAAGTATCCACACCTTTTCTCTTAATCCTGGTATGCCTCTGCTCTTGTTCGTCTCTCTATTTAAGTACCTTTTCAATTAGTTCTCTTGACTTGAATTACAAACCTTGTTGGAATGAATGGCATCTGAATCTTCGCCATAAGAGGCCCCATTTAGGGAATCCTCAGAAAGTTTCGTGACGAAACTTCTTATGTAGGGGAGAATATAACAACTCTTAAAAAAATAGGATTAATAATAATAATAATAATAGACAATAAATCCCCCCCCCCCTTTTATTATTATAGCCGCATCCCCCCCCCCCTGATTAAAACCCCAGTTTAGGTCCCACTTCTCCTGTCTCCCACTAGCCGCCCGTCTCCCGCTAGCCCTCCAGATTCCGCACGCAGCGCCTCCCTCTTCTCATCCTGTCAGCACCGCCGCCTGCTTCTCCTCCTCCGCCTCAGGCCGTCAGCAACTCCTCTGGCTGGCAGCAACCAGAACTCCTCTGGTCGGCAGCAACCATCATCTCCTCCTGCAGCCAGTAGCAGAGCCTCATCCTCCCTCTCCTCCAGGTGTAGGCAGCCCCTCCATCCCTCTCCCGCTGTGTTTTGTGTTGGATCTTACGGCGCCCTTAGAGGGGGGTGAATAAGGGAATAAAATTCTTTTTATAATTTTCAAGATAATTACTAAGTTGTTTTTGATTAATAGGAAATAGGATGACAATTTAGTAATAACAATTTTGCAATAATGAAATTTTACGCCAATTGAGAGAAATCAAATAAACACAAATACAATCATGATTCCATTAGATAAAAAGGGTGTTTACAAAATTTGATTTCAATATCACTAGAAATCGGAGGCGTACAAAAGTGAATTTCTTTTCCTTTTCTATACCGACTTGTATCCCCACAAACCGGTTGGCTTTAGCCTATCCTTCCCTGGATAAAGACTCAAGCCGCTCTAGCCAACCCAAACTCGGATATGGCCTCGAGCACCCCCTAGATCTAATACCCAAGACCTAGTCGCCAACTCACGCGGCGAATTCCCCCTAAGCCGCGCAAGGACCTAGTCGCCAAAAACAAGGCGATTTCACTACAAGATACAAATAAAGAAGTGAAGTAAATAACAAGCAAACTCCCTCTTGAGATTTCTGGAGATGAGGATGAAGGATCGTTGAAGCACAAGCGAGGTCGAAGCGATCGTTCTTCGGATGCAGCGTGATGGCTTCCTTCTCCAGAATTTCTTCTTTGGCTTTGAGTGGGAAATGATGTTTCGGCAGAGTAGCAGCACGAGAGTTTGGGCACAAGTAATGTCTCTGGAAGTTCTCACACAAAACAAGAGAGAACATATCGTTTTATAGATCTTAGCGCTAGCGCCTGCGGTATCTGATAGCGCCTGCGGTAACGGTCGTGTTGAGCGGTTGCAGAACCGTCGGCTGCGTGGCTCTGTGCACGAACTTGAGATAGCGCCTGCGGTATCACTAGCGCTGGCGGTAGCGTTAAGGAACCGCTGAGACGGAACCGCTGAGACAAAACCGCTGAGATGATCTTGAGCTAGCGCCTGGCGTTAGCACTAGCGCTGGTGGTAGCGCTAGCGCCTGCGTTAACCTCTAGCACTGGCGGTAGTGCTTCATTCAGAAAGTTTGATTCCATGTTGCCTTCTACCTGTGGAATATTGCACCTATAGTTCCTGCACACTATAAACACACTACAAGCAATATCAAATACAATATGTGATTTGTTATTCTCAAACAAAGGGATGTGACACACATGTCCAACAATCTCCCCCTTTTGATAATAACAAATCCTCTAAGCAAGAAATCAACAATAGTGTTTATAGATAAGATAAGCAAGATAAAAGTGCAACTATAGTAAATGATATGCATGTTAATGTGCATACTCCCCCTATCTTAATGTTCCCCCTACATAAATGCAATTTATGTGTTACTCCCCCTAACTAAATGATAGATTTCATGAATTAGTCTCCCCTTATTTATCTATATTTCTCCTATATAGATTTCTTCAATTAATCTCCCCCTTTTGGTATTATCAAAAGAAGGTGGGGTGAGGGTAGTAAGGAGGCATTTATATATCATGATCGAGCTTTTCGAAATATAGATAATGATAAAGAGTTTAAGCATAGCATATATAAGAGATTTCAAATATAAAGATAAGAGTTGTAAGCAAGCGGAAGATTGTAATAAACATCTTTTTGTAAGCAAGAAAAGCATAAGTAAAAATATTAGTTTTAGTTCAAAATTGAACGATGTTTTAACCTTTTTGAAATCTCAAAGTTCTTCATAAAAATACCAAGCATGAAATGAACATATCAAAGAGAGATTATACTACAATGTTACTTAATTCTAAGTTCAAGAAATACCAAAATATTGTAGAGATCATGCTAGGTTATCTAGTGCATTTTTATATAAAGAGTAGTATAGATAAAGCATTAGAATCCAATACTCATGAGAAAAAGTGTTATGAAAGATAATGATGTGCACATAAGTGTATTTTGGGCAATGTTAACAATTGATTTAAATCAACAAAATACAAGACATATGTAAAGTAAAGTGCACAATAAAACACAAGTAAATTACTTTCACACTTTTAATGCACATAATTGTTTAACAAAGTGGTGTAATAACTAAGGGTTTTGTTGAAACTGATTCCTCGGTCTCTTGTGGAGCTCGGGGCCCTCAACGAATTGAGGGGCAGCTAGCCCTTACCGGTCCCTCGGAAGAGGTAGGCAGATAACTCGTACAAAGAACAAAAACCCTGGTCTTAGCGAGGAGGTCCCTCCACTAACCCGGAAGATCGTTGAGCGCTTCCCCTCCCAAGCCAAAGCTAAGACTCGGGCACCTTGGAGAGCTAGAGAGCCCAAACCAAAGCGACCTAAGGAGAGAAGAAGGCTCAAAGATTCTGAACCGGTCCTCTTCCAAGGTGCCCTTTAAGGTCTATTTATAGATTTTGGTTTTGTGGTCTGTCAATAGCCAAATCCCGTTGTCCATTCTTACTATCCGCACACCGGATTGGTCTGCTAACAGCCAAACTCCGTTGTTCGAAGAGGCTAACCGCAGACCACCGGGGGCCTCCTGGTAAAAATCCCTTCCTGGACTTTTACTGGGCGAGCCAGCCCGCTTCGAGATCTCCCTTGCGAGTGGAGCTCGCGAGCCTCTGGGTTGGCGAGCCCCAGAATTGCTATTGGCACATTACCTGGCTCGCTCGCCTGCACTACCTCGGCGAGCCCCAGAATGGCTATCCGCACTTACTCTAGGCGGGCTCGCCTGTCTTGCCTCGGCGAGCCCCAGAATTGTTATTCGCACTTACTCTAGGCGGGCTCGCCTAGCGAACTCCTTCCTCAACTGGTCGGGCTCGCCTATGGTGACCTGACCAAGCCCCAAAATGGCTATCTGCACCCCAAAATGGCTAACTGCACCCGAAGGTCCTGGACTCGCCTAGCGAACTCCTTCCTCAACTGGTCGGGCTCGCCTACACTACTCTCTACCAAGCAGAGCGCTGGATCGACTGAAGGCTTCCAGGGAGATGGCGAAGGCCCGGGACGCCGAGTGCAACGTCTGGATGTTCAACCCTGCCACCTCCCTTTCTCCCCAGACCAAGAAAGCCAAGACGGTTAGGAGGTCGCCGGGGGAGGACGCGACATCACCTCCTGACTCGCCCCTACCGCTGAATACCGGGCTCGCGCAACAGGTATTCTTCGTCTAAATTCTTTACATCGACTCCCTACTTACTTCTTTTCTTCTCGCAGAATCCTCCACCTGAGGAACGCATGGCGGGCCTTACACTGACCTCTTCCCGTGCCACGTCCCCAGCGAGGCTGGAATCGCTAGTTGCTGGGACTGGGACCTCAACCCAACAGGCGCCTCTCTCGCAACCCCGTACGTTATAAGTACCTTTTCTTTTATTCCCTCACATGTCCAGTTTGCGATATTCAGGCGCTTATGGCTTATGCAGACACCCCACCGTCGAGCCCTGGGAAGAGGGGCTCCACACCGGTGCGCTCGCCAATCCTGCCTAAGATCAACGTCGAGACCCCGGGTTTCGGCATTATGGGTAGGCGAAGCCCAGGCGGTTCGCTTCTCGACGGCGCCCAGGTCGCGGAGAAGGTGGCGTATCCCCCTGGTCTGGGGAAACCCCACGTCCGAGGGTTCCGCGAAAACTTTCAGGGTCGACCGGAGTCCTCTCGCAAACAACGTGGCGAGTCTCCCTTCTCCCAAGGTTAGTACACCTGTGCGGGCTCACTTTCCCACTCGTCCCCTGATCCTACTAACTCTTCTTTTGCAGAAATTTCAGAAGCCACGCCTGAGTCAGAGCACGGGAGGGTGGAGATGTCATCGCCGCCCTCGCCGAGCCAGATCGAAGACTTCTTGGGCAACCCGGGCGACCCCGCGCGGATGAAGAGACGGGTGTCGGAGGTGCTCCAGAAGCACGGTATGATGCTGCGCGAGCTGGAGGAGCGGTATGACGCGGACCGAGCTTCCTTCAATGAGAGATTCACTGCGATGGAGGATGTGAATGCGCGTTTGCTTGCCGAGGCGGGGCCGGTGACTCGCGCAGACGCTACCTCACCCGGCGTGCACATCTCGCGGGGCGAGGACCAAGCACACCTGATCCTGCGCGAGCTCAAAGTACTTCGTGAATACCACTATCTGAGAGTGCCGCCGCGCGCGGGGGAAGCGAGGCCGGGGTCGCTGGAAATGGCTTCCTTACCCCTGAGCCTGTCGTGGGTTTATTTCTATTGTCCCCTTGTTTTCATTTCTCCTATGATGTTTCTGTTGAACGATACCTGTGGTGTGATAATATTTGCAAGTCCATCGTGACTCGCCTTTTATCATTTTTTATCTTGCCCTTTATTTATCTGTGGTGCGCATGTGGCTTATTCCGCCTGTTCGCCGTGTTTGATATGATTGCCTTCGTGGAGCGCTCACGAACTTCTGGGCGACGTTGCGCCCAAGCCCCCTTCCCTCACGGGCCGGCCTCAGGCGGGGCTCAGTTACCGCGCAGTGGCGAGCCCGGGCTCGCAAGGATGTAGTCTTATTCGAGTAGAAATCTGCTTTATTTTCACTATTCGCACTCCCGACGCTTCGATTCCCGTGCCCATCCTATTTTCCTATAAATAGTTCGGATTCACATTTCCATCCGCCGCATTTATTTCCCAAATCCTCTCGCCTCTACGCTCATTTCAGTTCTCGCAAGCTTGCACTCGCGTTCACTATAAGCAAGTCGCTTCTTCCTGGATGGCTGCGAACAAATCCCTCAATGGGAGCGGATGGCGAGAGCGAGGGGCGGTCAAGATGCGCCTCAGCGTTTCAAGCTCACAAATTCTACTGTGCGAACCTCACGGCAGAGGAATACAAATATGTCGTGGATCGCTATCTCCCGGAGGGCTATTCAGCTCGCTGTCCAAGCGAGAGAGCTACGCTGAACGAGACCGAGGCCGGCGAGCTCGCGATCCCCATTGCTCACTTCGCGAATGGGTTGCGACTCCCCTTATGGCCTGAAATTCGTCAGGTACTTTTCTTAGCCCTCTCGCCGCTCCCTGTTCGCTATCGCAACTTTTTCATCCTCTGTTCCTTGTAGGTGCTACGGTACTATGGGGTGCTGCCGAGCCAGCTGACCCCGAATGCGATCGCGGATGTTGTCGCGTTCGCTAGTTATCTGCGGGAGGAGAGGATAGAGTTCAGCCTCCTCGTCTTCCGCAAAGTGTTCTCTTTCCGCGCCTTCCGGGACGGGACCACTTATTTCACGAGTCAGCACATCACCGTCTGCGAGACGGTGAACAAGAGTCACTACTGGACTCAGAAGTTCATCTTGGTGAAGGGACCTTTCGGTAACCTTCACTTCACTCCTCTTCAACGGGATGACGCCACCTACCGCCCTCCGAGCTCGCTGAGCGGCGCTGACGCCAAACTCCTCCACTACCTTTCTGGGAAAAACTTCGAGGTCGCCCATCTGAGGCGCAACGTCGACTCGCTACTCGCGGTTCCTCAAGGGGAAGGTATGACTCGCTTTCGCCCTGTTCCCCCTTTTCTTTTCTTCGCTGTGTAATGCTCTTATTCTACAGGCAAACGTGAGGTCCCCGTTAACCCTCCGCACGCGCAGGGCACCACACTTACGGCGGATACGCTCGCGACCGCGGCGGCAGAGGCTTGCCGCGATCTTCCTACCACTGGATCCGGCAAGAAGCGACCTCCGTCTGCGAGTCAGCCCGGTTCGCAATCCTCTTCCAAGAAATCAAAAGGGAAAAACCTCGTTGTCAAAGATAAGAGCGCGGTCGTTGATCTGAGCGAGACCAACGGCTCGCCCCCTTCCCCTGCGAAACAGCCGGACCCCTTGGCGAGCCAGGGCGCTGGAAGCTCTTCCGCAACACCCCCAACCCAAGGGTCATAAGAACTTCGGCCTAGGTGAGAAGGTTTCGGATTCCCTCGGCGACCCCCTGCTCGCTTGGAATCCTGACACCAACAGGATTTCCTGCTCCACCCTTCACCCCTCCTGGGTGGAGCTCGGTAAGGCCGGGGAGGAGGCGTTCTCTATCGCCTTCGGCTTGTACGGCCGTGAGGATGCCGCCGCTTATAGAGAGATGGGGCCAAGGCAACTGGTCTATGAAGAAATGCGAGCCCAGTTTCGCTCGATGGAGCTCGCACACATGGCGGGGCGCCGTTACCTGCAGGCGGATAGGGATATCCGCGCATACAGGGAGGAGCTTAAGAAAGCTCGCGATGAGATCAAAGGTCTTAAGGAGAGAGAGGCGGCGTCGGAAAGCCTTCTCGCCGGGATGCAGGGCAAGATGGTAAGCGGCCCTGGGGCCTCCTCTCTTTGCTGTTCGCGACCCCCGATCTTTGTCTAACTCATTTGGTATTAACTCAGGATGCCGACATAGCAACCAAACTTCTCGCTCGCAACGGCAAGCTAGAGTTGGAGAATACCATGCTGAAGGCTCGGGTGGACGAGCTGATTCGCAGCGTGCTACCCCCCTCTCCTGGGCGAGCCGGGTCTCAACAGGGGGTTTCCGAGAGCGAAGAACAGAGGTGGCGAGATGCACAGGAGGTCGCCAACCTCATCTTCTCGACTCTCAAGAACGCGAGCCTCCTAGACGAAGACGCGATGGAGTTTACAGCCGAAGACGTCTGCCCGGATCTCTTTGACTTGGCGCCATGGTTGGGGGCTCGCAAGAATGGCGAGCCCCCCCCCCCCCCCCCCCCCCCACAGAATGAGCCCCCTTAGCCTCCCTTCCCTTTATCTTTCCTTTGAATGTATATATCTTTTTTTTTTGAGTTGGCGAGATCGCCGCCGAACACAGAAGAATCTTGGGGAATGATAGTTATGATTTTTTGTTAGTATTTATGAGCATGCTCGCGTTTATTTTTCTCTCGCATTTGATCTTTTTCTTTTGAACTCGTCTCATGACTAGCGGTTTGATGTGCAAATCTTAGCACACCGCTAAAGGCGGTAGTAAGACTGCGGCACGAAACGGCAGTGTACCGATCGTTCAAGTAATATAAAATGGGAATGAATCCCCAAGTATCGATCTCAAAGGAACACAGTAAGGTGGAGTTAACTTTCAAGGAAGGACTTGAGATCGAAGTCCTAAAGGTCGGATGGAATGCGGGAGAGTTGGTTTGGCTTTTTGAAAAATAAAAGAAAACAACTACAACTACTCCTATGCAATGCCGCTATGCAATGCTTCGCTTGGCGGGATCGAGACTAGGCAGGCCTTGAGCGCGCTGCGTCGCAAGGGCGGATGGACGAGTAGGCAAGCGGAGTCGAACTGTGCAGGCCTTGAGCGCACTGCTTCGTTGGGAGAATGGATTACACGGGCCGCTATGCCACACTTCGCTAGGCGGATGGAAGAGTAGGCAAGCGGATGGAATGGTTCGCACCGGCGGAGTCGGAATGGATTACACGGGCCGCTATGCCACGCTTCGCTAGGCGGATGGAAGAGTAGGCATACGGATGAGGGTCGCAAGCACCTCGTTGACAAGCACGCCACTAGCAATTGCTAGTGCGGCACACAAACGTGACGGCGGGATGGAGGATGGAATGGGGCGCTCCTCACTTGCATAAACCACTCATATAAATTTTACATTAACATGAAATACAAAATAACATGATAAGGTTTAAGCAAACATTGTTCATACACCCAAACTATAAAGGAAAACGATACTACAGTATAAAGGGGGTTTAGATTACAACCAAAGCACGGAGACTCATCGGAGGTTCACGGCCGGAATCTAGGGTTGTCAATCCTTGTCCGGGCTCGGGCTCCAACTGTCGTCCGGGGTCCGGAAGAGCTGTCACCTTCTTCTATTATACCCGTCTTCTCCGTCAATCTTATCTGGACACGATCTCACCGGAGAACTTCATATATGCAGCAGGAAATCCCTTGAAATGGAGCTTTGGAGATGCACGATCAATGGAGGAGGCCTAGAGGATGCTCCGGCTTGAGATTTGCAAGAGAATGGCGGTCGGAGCTCCTCCCGAAGGTGGGCGGTGATGGAGAGGCGAGATGGGCGCTCTGGAGCAGGAAACGGCGCTGAAATAGACCTAAAATACGGATTCCGGAGAAAGGATTCGTGAAAACGCGTATTTATAGAAAGCAGAATTTTGAGCGCGCACGGTCAGTGGCGCACGACCAGTGACCATGCGTGAAGGAATGCCTGTGATAGTGCGCGAAGAAACTGTAGGATAATCCCGGACTGCAAAATGGCGCACGACCAGTAGTCGTGCACACTATATCCAGTGGTCGTGCGAAGTGCCGGACAGACCCATTTTAAGTGAGAATTAATGCACGGTCAGTGGCGCACGACCAGTGCTAGTGCGCACTATGTCCAGTGCTCGTGCGCAGTGTTCCTATGCAATTTTTGCGCACTGGAACACTCGCACAACCCCCGTATCAACATGAAAGATCGTCGGGCCACGCAAATGGGCATTCCACACATTCTCAAATATAGAAATTAAATTGCAACATAAAGCATGAGCAAGATAAACATAAAAATACACCGAAACGGGCCTAAAAGTGCACATAACATGGAATATCAAATATGAATGAAAACATGCCTAAAATATAGTGCAAAGACTAGATAATCGGCCCAGATGAGTCCATAAATATGTATATAAATGGGACTCATCACACCCCCAGACTTACCTGTTTGCGCGTCCCGAGCAAAATATCTCCCATGTGGACTAGAAAAATCATAAGCTGGCGTAGTAATTGAATATGCGTAGTACCATGTGAAGTCGCTTACTCGCACTTGTAGAAATTTTAGTAGAAAAATCTTTTAAACATGCAAAGTAGATTAACATTTTCTAAATTGCGTATCTACTTATTATTATTACTCGTAATTTGAATCGCGGTGAATCCTTTGGTCACGCATAGGTGGAAAGTAGCTTGATCAATAAGTGGAATATTACTAAATATCGAAGATCAGGACAACCTCCAAAGAAATCCATCAATGACGATGGCCATAAGCTTGCCCGTTCACACTCTCTCCACGACACTGGTTACGTTCAAAGTGCAAATCAATAGGACTTTAGGTTATGATTTAGGCTTAGGCTACGGTGTGGTAAACAATGATAAATGTGGGGGCTTAGCACACATAACCCAAATGAGCTCGCAATAAAAACACTATCCCAGCAATAATAAAAATGTGTACACCACACCCCCAGACTTAAACATGAACTTATGGGGGGTGTACACCGCCTTTTTACATCTCTTTGCACATTTTTTTTTTACTTTCATTTCTTTTCACATTTTTTCTTTTCAACTTTATAACTTTGCACAATTAATAACAAAGACAGCTATATCTTCAATAACGCATTTCCACCACAATCACAAATATACACCGCATCAACACCCAACCTTTTTTAAATGCAAAAATTGCTTGAGCTCATAATTTGGTGTGCGATTAGGATAGTCATTTTGGCTTTGGCGAATTGAAGGTGGAGCTGAATCAAGAGGTGGCGGTTAGGAACAAAATGGCTAAGCAAGGATAGAGCGTGTAAGAATGGTGCAAAGGCTCAACCGGGCCAACGAATGGCCTATATCACACTTGCACAAATGAACTAACCTATACCCATGCTTCAAGAGTCGCTAGGGGCAAGTTCTTAGCCACCGAGAAAGAATATCCTTCCTCCCGACTCGAGCAATACATCACTAGTGGTCGCATACACACTCACCTACACTACCATCGGATTCTACTGGATTCACAAATTATGAGTAGAATAAACAGTAGTCACGCAATTAGAAAATTATAAAACTAAATGCACGAGAAAAAGCTAATTCTACACGAATTCTACACGTAACACGAGCACTCGACTAGGAGCACTACAAGAGTCGACATGTTACTTCACAACTCAATCCTATGCCAGCACAAAAAAACTTTCCAATCGAACATGAAAAATTGGGTTTGACCCAAGACGCTCAAAACAAGTGAGTACGCGCTCAAGTGGGTGTAGTGATGTGCATGGAAAAAGCTGAAAATTATTGAATTTTGAAAAGTTAAAACGAAATTTGCTTTTGGTATGCAGATGAAGTGGTGCACGGGCATGTGGGTAATAAAGTTCGTTACACTCTCCCCCAAACTTATGACATACTATGCGTGGAAATAATATAACATTACAATCTAAAGCAAGAAGAGGGGAAGAGGTTACCCAATGCTCAGTAAATGAGCATACCAGAAGATTGGCGTTAAACTCTGAAAATTTAGCTCCAAGAGTCTACCACCAAGGAAAATGTCGTGCACCTGCAGGCAAAAGACTCCACGCAAAAATATATAAAACTAAACTATGAGCATATTAGGGAAAAATAAAAGCAACAAAAACTTGGGTTGTCTCCCAGCAGCGCTTTTGTTTACCGTCCTTAAGCTGGACTAAATACCTGTATTATGCAGTTTAAAAGATTGTCTAATCATAAAAGCAAAAGTTAATAAAGTCTACTACTTATTATTACACAACTAGCAGAGAAATCAACTATATGTTGATTTAAAGTGATAACTAGAAATGAAAGAAATGGATCCGAAGACCCAGCAGTAGGAGCAGAAGGACGGATTTATCCTCCATCCCCAAATCTCTTTCTTTTTCGCCCTCTTCTTCTCTTCCGACATTAGTTCAGGATATGAATATCTTTTGCCTCCATGCAGCCAATCCTTCAAGGGAAACACCATCACAGCACTGTATTTCCCCTGCAAGTATTGGTTTTTATCATTACCCAAAAATGGGTCAACATACTCAAAATCCTGCACGGATGGAAAAGAATAAGCATTAAAAATATCAGGAAGAGGAGATAGAGGTGGATCAGCAGTGGAGGGCATTTCAGGTTCAGCTTCCCAAAGATTTACCACTGCTGAATCCCCCTGCACGTGTTCAAGTAAAGAAGGATGGTCAGGAAACACAATTGAAGAAAGACATAAATAATCTGTAATTATAGGAGTGATCCCAGTTTCACTCCCAGCAGGATCCAAGGATAGATCACTATCATCATAGTAAATATCATAGCAAGGGGAACTTGAGAACTCAGGGGCCTTAGTGGTGGTTTGGACCTCCTCGTCCCATGAAGAAGTGCAAACCTCATCATCAGAGAGAGTATCCTCCTCATCCCACCGAGGTGCACCATCGTGTTCAAAGTATTCATTCTCCCCTTCAGGGAAAATGACATCCTCATCCCACTTTGGAGCACCCTCCAAGTCAGAAGCATCACCCCACTCCTTTACTTCGATAGGATCATAAAAAATGTGTGTAGAAAAATCATGCAAAGAAACTGGAGGAATATCAGAATCAGAAAGTAAAATATCAGGTTCCTCCGCAAAAAGATCTGTTAATGCCTCCCTGATGGAAAGAATACTTTCCTCATCCCACTCAGGTGCATCTAGGAGCTCCCATTCCTCTCCTTCTTGGCCAACGGATGAGTGATCATCATCACTAGGAGTGAAGCCATACACAAGGAGTGAGCAGTCCATGCACGAAATAAGATCGGGGGTAGAGGGCACGATTGCATCCATGGGTAAAGAATGAGTGATAGGGACAATGTTGTCATGAGTGGAGGAGCGGCGGTCAGGATTGAAAAGACTAGGACAGTCCTTCAATTCATGACCCTCTCCTCGACACAACAAGCAAACAACGTTCCTACATTGCCTAGCATTTAACTCATTCATTTGGTCTATATAATAGACTATCATGTCGTAAGTGCCAGGAGAAATATCCCATGAAGACATTTTCAATAATAAAAGCAGATAAAACGAAACTGAAATTCTTTGCAAGAAAATCTACACAAACTAATAAAACTCATTGGATTAAACTTGCTTAAAACTTTAAAATAGGAGAGAAGAAATAATAACAAACAATATAAATTTAAAAAGCAAACAAAAATAATAAGGCGGCTATAAACACTGGAAGAACTACTATCTCTCGGCTCTCCCTCTCAAGAAAACTCACACGTCTGTGTTCCCCGGCAACGGCGCCAAAAACTTGATGCGCAAATCTTAGCACACCGCTAAAGGCGGTAGTAAGACTGCGGCACGAAACGGCAGTGTACCGATCGTTCAAGTAATATAAAATGGGAATGAATCCCCAAGTATCGATCTCAAAGGAACACAGTAAGGTGGAGTTAACTTTCAAGGAAGGACTTGAGATCGAAGTCCTAAAGGTCGGATGGAATGCGGGAGAGTTGGTTTGGCTTTTTGGAAAATAAAAGAAAACAACTACAACTACTCCTATGCAATGCCGCTATGCAATGCTTCGCTTGGCGGGATGGAGACTAGGCAGGCCTTGAGCGCGCTGCATCGCAAGGGCGGACGGACGAGTAGGCAAGCGGAGTCGAACTGTGCAGGCCTTGAGCGCACTGCTTCGTTGGGCGAATGGATTACACGGGCCGCTATGCCACGCTTCGCTAGGCGGATGGAAGAGTAGGCAAGCGGATGGAATGGTTCGCACCGGCGGAGTCAGAATGGATTACACGGGCCGCTATGCCACGCTTCGCTAGGCGGATGGAAGAGTAGGCATACGGATGAGGGTCGCAAGCACCTCGTTGACAAGCACGCCACTAGCAATTGCTAGTGTGGCACACGAACGTGACGGCGGGATGGAGGATGGAATGGGGCGCTCCTCACTTGCATAAACCACTCATATAAATTTTACATTAACATGAAATACAAAAATAACATGATAAGGTTTAAGCAAACATTGTTCATACACCCAAACTATAAAGGAAAACGATACTACAGTATAAAGGGGGTTTAAATTACAACCAAAGCACGGAGACTCATCGGAGGTTCACGGCCGGAATCTAGGGTTGTCAATCCTTGTCCGAGCTCGGGCTCCAACTGCCGTCCGGGGTCTGGAAGAGCTGTCACCTTCTTCTATTATACCCGTCTTCTCCGTCAATCTTCTCTGGCCACGATCTGAGCGGAGAACTTCATATATGCAGCAGGCAATCCCTTGAAATGGAGCTTTGGAGATGCACGATCAATGGAGGAGGCCTAGAGGATGCTCCGGCTTGAGATTTGCAAGAGAATGGCGGCCGGAGCTCCTCCCGAAGGTGGGCGGTGATGGAGAGGCGAGATGGGCGCTCTGGAGCAGGAAACGGCGCTGAAATTGACCTAAAATACGGATTTCGGAGAAAGGATTCGTGAAAACGTGTATTCATAGAAAGCAGAATTTTGAGCGTGCACGGTCAGTGGCGCACGACCAGTGACCGTGCGTGAAGGAATGCCTGTGATAGTGCGCGAAGAAACTGTAGGATAGTCCCGGACTGCAAAATGGCGCACGATAAGTGGCGCGCGACCAGTGGTCATGCGCACTATATCCAGTGGTCGTGCGAAGTGCCGGACAGGCCCATTTTAAGTGAGAATTAATGCACGGTCAGTGGCGCACGACCAGTGGTCGTGCGCACTATGTCCAGTGCTCGTGCGCAGTGTTCCTATGCAGTTTTTGCGCACCGGAACACTCGCACAACCCCCGTATCAACATGAAAGATCGTCGGGCCACGCAAATGGGCATTCCACACATTCTCAAATATAGAAATTAAATTGCAACATAAAGCATGAGCAAGATAAACATAAAAATACACCGAAACGGGCCTAAAAGTGCACATAACATGGAATATCAAATATGAATGAAAACATGCCTAAAATGTAGTGCAAAGACTAGATAATCGACCCAGATGAGTCCATAAATATGTATATAAATGGGACTCGTCACGGTTACGCGGTAGTGCTTCCAGGGGGCTCGCGACTGCGCGCGTCTGGGCTCGCCTCGCCGAGACTCTCCTTTTACGGATTTCGCGAACCCGAACTGTCGCCGCCCGCGGATACTGCCCGGCGAGCCCGACCTTTGCGAACTCAGACATTTGGCATCTTGCGAACTAAACCTCCCTGGTTTTAGCACCTCAACCCGCTACCTTAGGCCTTGCCAGCCTCAACCCTTTCAATTTTGTGAACCAAACCCCCTCTGGCTTTAACACCTCAACTTGTTATCTTCCACCCTTGCCTCCTTTTGCTAGCCTCTCCAGAGATCAATCTGAACCCCCCGTCTAGGTGAGAGCCCGGGAGCGGAATCGATCTGGGGCATTCCAGCTCCAACATATCCAACCTTGTCAGCCTCTCCAGAGATCAACCTGGACCCCCCGTCTAGGTGAGAGCCCGGGAGCGGAATCGATCTGGGGCATTCCAGCACCAAACATACACCACCTTGCCAGCCTCTCCAGAGATCAACCTGAACCCCCCGTCTAGGTGAGAGCCCGGGAGCGGAATCGATCTGGGGCATTCCAGCACCAAACATATACCTCCTTGCCAGCCTCTCCAGAGATCAACCTGAACCCCCCCCCCCCCCCCCCCCCCCCCCGTCTAGGTGAGAGCCCGGGAGCGGAATCGATCTGGGGCATTCCAGCACCAAACATATACCACCTCGCCAGCCTCTCCAGAGATCAACCTGAACCCCCCGTCTAGGTGAGAGCCCGGGAGCGGAATCGATCTGGGGCATTCCAGCCCCAAATATACACCACCTTGCCAGCCTCTCCAGAGATCAACCTGAACCCCCCGTCTAGGTGAGAGC
Source organism: Dactylorhiza incarnata (assembly GCA_033032865.1). Taxonomy (NCBI): domain Eukaryota; kingdom Viridiplantae; phylum Streptophyta; class Magnoliopsida; order Asparagales; family Orchidaceae; genus Dactylorhiza; species Dactylorhiza incarnata. The sequence continues at coordinate 2,452,100 of JAWHQI010000317.1, forward strand.
CCGGGAGCGGAATCGATCTGGGGCATTCAAGCACTAAACATACACCACCTTGCCAGCCTCTCCAGAGATCAACCTGAACCCCCCGTCTAGGTGAGAGCCCGAGAGCAGAATCGATCTGGGGCATTCCAGCACCAAACATATACCACCTTGCCAGCCTCTCCAGAGATCAACCTGAACCCCCAGTCTAGGTGAGAGCCCGGGAGCGGAATCGATCTGGGGCATTCCAGCACCAACACATCCAACCTTTGTCACCACGGCATGGCAGTAATTATAAGCATCACAAAAAGGAGTAAGACATTTAGTAAACAACAGAATAAAGATTTCAAGGGTAAAATCGTTTCAAATCATCCCCACTCCGGGCTCGGTCGAGAGGCACCCCCTCCCCATCCTGGAGATGATACCCCCCCCCCCCCCCCCCACTTGAGCGCCTCGCTTACAATATATGGACCCTCCCAGTTGGGGTTAAGCTTACCCATCGTGGCCCCTCTACCGGCCGCATCGACCTTCTTCAGGACTAGGTCTCCTTTCTGAAAGTGCTTTATCCGGATATGTTTGTCAAAATATCGAGCCATCCGCCATTTGACCTCTTCCTGCCTGATGGTGGCCAAGTCCCGGAGTTATTCCACCAGGTCCAAAGATAGCCTCTACTCTGTGTTGTTATCTTCTAGCCACTCTTCATCCCCCTCGCTCGCAGCGATCACCCGGGGGGTCTTTACCTCAAACTCTATGGGGAGAACGGCCTCGGACCCGTGAGAGAGCTTGAACAGAGTCTCCCCGGTGGCGGTATTCGGAGTAGTCCTCATGTCCCAGAGGACGGAGGGTAGCTGTTCTACCCAATTTCCCTGAAGGTTCTCCACTTTCTTTTTAATAGGTTAACGATTATTTTGTTCGCCGCCTCCACCTGCCCATTGCTCCTCGGGTGGTGGACCGACGCGAACCTGAGGTCAATGCCGAGCTGAGTGCAGAAGCCAACAAACTCTTCACTAGCAAACTGCGGCCCATTGTCCGTCACTATAGCTAGAGGTAGCCCATGCCTGCAAATTATCTCTCCCCACACAAAATTCCTTACCACCTGAGAGGTTACCTTAGCGAGTGATTTCACTTCTACCCACTTGGAGAAGTAGTCGATCATGACCAGCAGGAACTTCCTCTGGCCGTTGGCTTGGGGGAAGGGACCGACCATGTCCAACACCCATATGGCGAAGGTCCAGGGAGCCGTGATGGTCCGGAGCCTTTGAGCTGGGAGGAGTTGGAGTGGAGCATAGAGCTGGCACTTCAGACACTTTCTCGCGAACTCAGCCGCATCCTTGCTGAGAGTGGGCCAGAAGTAGCCTTGCCTCAACACCCTCCCTTCCAGGGTCTGACTCCCGGAGTGGCTGCCGCACTCCCCGGAGTGGATTTCTTCCAGGACTCTCGGAACCTCCTCCTCGGAAACACAACGGGCCAGGAGTCCCGAGAGGGTCTTCCTATATAGCCCTCCTGCATGCAAGGAGTAATAGGCGGACTTATACCTGAAGCGCCTCTTGTCCACGTACTCTCCAGGGAACTTCCCGGAGGACAGGAAGGTGATGAATGGATCCATCCACGAGGCTCGTTGATCCACCTCCATCAACTCTCCCTCCTCGATGGAGGGCCGGAAGAGTTCTGAAGCCGTCCCTCCCGCTCGGAGACCGAACTTGGCTAAGAGGTCCGCCTGGGTGCTCTCCTCCCTCGGCACGTGCTTGATGGAGAAGGTGCAGAACTGTCCGACGACCCCCTTGACCTTCTCCAGGTATAGCAGGAGGGTCGGGTCCTTTGCTTCAAATTCTCCCTTGATTTGGCATGCTACCACCATGGAGTCCGTTGAGACCTCCACGTCCTGCACTCCTAGTTCTCGGGCCAGCCGAAAGCCCGCTATCACTGCCTCGTACTCAGCCTGGTTGTTGGTAATTGGGAAATGGATGTTTAAGGCTTGCTCAATCCGGGTCCCCTGGGGACTCACCAAGACTATCCCCCTTCAATAGGAGTACTTTCTCGATGCTCCGTCCACCAACATCTTCCATGCCTCTGGGGGAGGTGGCTCGTGCTCCCCCACCTCGGCCGCATAGTCAGCCATGAAGTCTGCCACCGCATGAGCTCTGATTGATGTCCTAGGCACGAACGTGACATTGATTCACTTAACTCCACGGACCATTTTGCCAACCTTCCCGAGTGCTCCACCCCTTCCATGATTTTACGGAGCGGATGGTCCGTCACTACCTTGATTGAATGGGCTTGGAAGTAAGGCCGGAGCCTCCGGGCCGACACCACCAATGCGAAGGCTAACTTTTCCAGAATCGGGTACCGGAGCTCCGTCTTCTTTAGCACCCGACTGACGTAGTAGATAGGGAACTGTTTCTTCCCCTCCTCTTGGACCAACACGGAACTTACTGCTTTGGACCCTACCCCTAGGTATAAGGATGGGTCTTCTCCTGGCCTCGGCCCCTGGGCAGAGGGGTCTGGCTGAGTTGTTTTTTCAGGGCCTGGAAGGCCTCTTCGCACTCCGAGGTCCATTCGAACTTCTTGTTGCCCCGTAGCACCTTGAAGAAAGGCGCACACTTCTCCCCTGCCTTGGAGAGGAACCTGCTGAGCCCAGCCAACTTCCCTGTGAGGCTCTGAACCTCCTTCGGATTTCTCGGCGACCCTAACTCCATTACCACCTTAACCTTGTCCGGGTTAGGTTCCACCCCTGCCGGGGTGAGCAAGTGACCTAGAAATTTTCCTCGGCCAGCCCCGAAGACACACTTCAAGGGGTTGAGTTTCATTCTGTACTTCCGCAAGGTTCCAAACGTATCCTCGAGGTCTCGGAGATGGGACCCAAGATCCTTGCTCTTCACCATGAGGTCATCAACGTAGACCTCCAAATTTTTGCCCTTCTGCTCGCGGAAGACCCTATCCATCATCCGTTGGTAGGTGGCACCTGCATTCTTGAGCCCGAAGGGCATCATCTTATAGCAGTAACATCCATCTCCCGTGATGAAGGAGACATCTTTAATGTCCGGAGGGTGCATGTGAACTTGATGGTAACCTGAAAAAGCATCTAGGAAAGACATTACAGGAAAACCGACGGTTGAGTCAACCAGCGCGTCGATTCTAGGCAGGGGGTAGCAATCTTTCGGGCATGATTTATTAAGAAGTGAAAAATCGATACACATCCTCCACTTACCTCCTCCCTTCTTCACCATGACTACGTTGGAGACCCAGCCTGGATACTGGATCTCCGATACAAAACCTGGCTGCAGGAGCTTGCCCACCTCCTCTCGGATGTGCCCTTCTAGTTCATCCGCGATGACCCTTCTCTTTTGTCGGATGGGGCGGGTGCTGGGGTCGAGGTTGAGGCGGTGGCAAGCCACATCCGCATCGATCCCTGGCATCTCCGCGGCGCTCCAAGCGAAGACGTCTATGTTCTTCTGCACGCACGTCAGGATCTCCGCTTGATCTTCCGGGTTGAGCCCTCCACTGACCCGGACCTTCTCTACCACCCCTAGCCGGGTGGTGACCTCGAGCTCCACGACCTCGTCCATAGCCTCTAGCCGGGACTGCTCTCCCCAGGCCCTCTCCTCCTCGGCACAAGCGAGAGTCTGGGTTCCTTCCTCGACCTCCTTCTCTACCACCATCAGCTCCTCCGCCCCTCTCTCCTGGGCCTTCTCTTCTCCTTCCTCTCTTTCCGCCCGGGGTCCCTCAGCTACCCCTTCCTGGGCATGGACTTCATCTCCCTCCAACTTCTCCTCGGCTACCTCCTTACCTCCGGCTTCGGCCGCCTCCTCCATCATCTTATCCCACTCCTCCGCTTCTCCCATCCAGGAGATGGTGTTGACAGCCTTCACATAGCACTGCCTTGCCACCTTGGGATCCCCCCTGATCTGCACCTGAACCCCTCCGTCGTTGAACTTAAGGCATTGATGAAAGGTGGAGGGAACACAGCGGAACGCGCTGATGAGTGGCCGTCCGAAGATGGAGCTGTAGCTGCTTGGAGCGTCCACTATGACAAAACGGCAGTTCCTGGACTGCCCACCCAGGGTCACATGAAGTCCTACTCCCCCTTCTACTTCTTTCATCTCCCCCGAGAATCCAAACAGAGGGCCATCCGAGGCCAACACCCTTCTGGGCTCCACCTCCATCCCGTCAAACGCCTTCTTGAAGATGACGTTGACCGAACTTCCGTTGTCCACTAGGATTTGGGAGACAGTGAAGTTCTCGATCGCCGTCCGAATGACCAGCGCGTCGCAGAACGGGTCCTCATAGCCCGGCATGTCCTTCTGGGTGAAAATGATTTTTTTGGCCGGGGGCGGAGCGGTGGACGTTGAAGCCACGCTCCGGCGGTAGATGGTATAGAGGCTAGCCTTGCGGGTCGCCTCCACCCCTACCCCCCCCCCCCCCCCCCCCATGGATCACCCTGATCCCTCCTCTATTCCCCACATCGGCTCTATCCTCACACCTTTCCTCATCCTCCTCTCGTGGTTCGACCTCCACGATCCTCACTGGCTGCAGCTACTGTGGCGCGGGCGCTCTGCCCCTCTTCACTTCCAGGAACTCCGGGCAGGTGTCCATTGAGTGACCTTCCTCATCGTGGAAGATACAATATGGCAACGTCACCTCCCCTGCATCAGCCTCCGCCACCCTATTCCTTCTCCTCCTAGCGGCTGCTGTTTCCAGCTCGCCTCTTCTTCCTCTTCCTCTTCCCCGGCCAATTGCCATGGCCTGTTGAGGTGGGGGAGGCATCTGCATCGGACCCTGTCTCCACCCTAACTGGGGGGTCTCCATTGACCTCCGAAATGGTTACCCCTTCCCGGGCCGTAACCCCTTCCATGCCCTTGCATTCCTCCGCCTTGCGGCCTCCACCCCCCCCCCCCCCCCCCCTCCGGGGCCCAGGGCTCTTCCCTTCTCCTGACCTCCTGCTGCCTCACCTCCGGCTCACTGAGCTTGGCTAGCCACTTGGTGAGCTCCGGGTTGGCTTCTTCACTCGCGACTTCCTCCGACACCCTCTCCACCAGCTCTTCATAGGAGACGGGGGCCTTTCTCTTCGACACCATCTTGAAGAAACTCTCCTTCAACCCGACCGTGAAGGCGAGTTGGAGTGCAAACCCAGGCATCTCCTGAGTGAGCTGCACTTCCTCCTGGAATCGATCGGCATACTGAGCCAACGATTCCCTGGGCTCCTGCTTCACTTTGAAGAGGGAATCAGCGTCCGTCTTCCTCTTCTTTGAGGTCGAGAACCTCAGCAAAAAACTTCGGCGCAAGTCCTCGAATGGTAGATTGATCCTGCAGGGAGCTGATGGAACCAGTCCCTGGCCTTCTCCTTGAGGGTGACGGCAAAGAGTCGACACTTGAAGGCATCTGACATCGGCCTGATGGAGACCGAGTCTTCGAAACTCTGCAGGTGCTGGACAGGGTCATCCCTACCGTTGTAGTACACCCGATCCCACTCTCCAAACCCCCCTGGGACGGGTGCGGAAAGCACCAGCTCGCAAAAGGGGCTTCCCCCTCCTGTTACCCTTTCTGGCTCCACTCGCCCCCCAAGCTCTCTCGCTAGACTTGAGCTCGTCGGGACTGCACTCGCGAGGGCGGCGCTCGCCTGAACCACCCCGACCATCACCGCATCTTCCTGGCGCGCGCTCGCCTGCGTCGCGCTCGCTGCGACAGAGCTTGTCGACACTGAGCTCGCCGGCCCGGCGCTCGCCGGCGCGGAGCTCGCCGGCCTCGGGTTCGCCGGACTGGCGAACAACACTCGCCCCTCCCTGTCCTGTCCTGATCCAACGGCAACTTCCTTTCCCGCCCTTCCCCCGGGGCATTCTCGCCAACCGTCATTGGGGGAGGGGTCACCGGAGGTGTTGGGGTCGCGAACTCGCTTCGCAGAGCTGTGACCGTAAACCCCAAGGTGTCGAGCACCTCCTTTCTGTAATCTGCGAGCATCCTGGCCATCGCCACCTGGGGTGTCTCGCTGAACTCCTCGCCTCGCTCTTCATCTCCTGTCATAACCCTTCTCCGGAACTTTCTTGAACCAGCCACGCTCCACGCTCACCACACCAAAATGTTGAAATCGATTCCTCGGTCACTTGTGGAGCTCGGGGCCCTCAACGAATTGAGGGGCATCTAGCCCTTACCGGTCCCTCGGAAGAGGTAGGCAGATAATTTGGACAAAGAACAAAGACCCTGGTCTTAGCGAGGAGGTCCCTCCACTAACCCGGAAGATCGTTGAGAGCTTCCCCTCCCAAGCCAAAGCTAAGACTCGGGCACCTTGGAGAGCTAGAGAGCCCAAACCAAAGCGACCTAAGGAGAGAAGAAGGCTCAAAGATTCTGAACCGGTCCTCTTCCAAGGTGCCCTTTAAGGTCTATTTATAGATTTTGGTTTTGTGGTCTGTCAATAGCCAAATCCCGCTGTCCATTCTTACTATCCGCACACCGGATCGGTCTGCTAACAGCCAAACTCCGCTGTTCGGAGAGGCTAACCGCAGACCACCGGGGGCCTCCTGGTAAAAATCCCTTCCGGGACTTTTACTAGGCGAGCCAGCCCGCTTCGAGATCTCCCTTGCGAGTGGAGCTCGCGAGCCTCTGGGTTGGCGAGCCCCAGAATTGTTATTGGCATATTACCTGGCTCGCTCGCCTGCACTACCTCGACGAGCCCCAGAATGGCTATCCGCACTTACTCTAGGTGGGCTCGCCTGTCTTGCCTCGGCGAGCCCCAGAATTGCTATCCGCACTTACTCTAGGCGGGCTCGCCTAGCGAACTCCTTCCTCAACTGGTCGGGCTCGCCTATAGTGACCTGACCAAGCCCCAAAATGGCTATCTGCACCCCAAAATGGCTAACTGCACCCCAAGGTCCTGGACTCGCCTAGCGAACTCCTTCCTCAACTGGTCGGGCTCGCCTACACTACTCTCGCCGAGTCCCAAGTGAGCTTGCTACCTTCCCTCCGCTGGGTTCGCTCGCTTGCATGGCCTCTCGCTCCTCCTTGGCTCGCCTCACCGGGGTTCGCCCATCTTAGCTCGCTTCCTTGGGCGTGAGCCATCTGACTCCTCCTGGCGAACATCGGGGTTGTACAGGTTGCACAAGACAGTTTACTATTCTTTCCAAGGTGCTCAACCTCACAATGCTTATGAAGACTTATCAGGAGGTTCAAGTAGTGCTTGGTGGAGTTATAGTTGTCTACATAATAAATTTTGTATTCACATTTGTGAGACAACATTCTCCGAATACACTTGTTTTGCCAACCCAAAAAAAATTTTAACTTAACCACTTTTCTAAATTTCATATGTGCAACTCAAATGTAGTGTAGGCAATAAACTTATGCAAGTTTTAATTCATTGTACAAATACAATACACAAGCAAGCATTTTAGATTTAAACACACATGTTGATTACCAAAATAAGTGAGTGAAATGTATCATTATCAATCATAAAACATTTACTCATACTTAGAGGCATGCTAAACTTGGTTCTACACATATTTCAATATTTGATGCACTTTAAATAGATATATCAAAGCATGATAAGCAAAATAATGTTCATAGTAATTTGAAGGAATAAGTTTTAACATTGTAAATAATTCTAAATAATAGAATTCATACATGCTTGATATTGGCAATAAAGATCATACAATTTTTTTATCATTTTTTAAATCAAATAAAAACAGAAAATCACAAAAACATATTTTTGTAATTTTTGAATTTTGAATTTTTGTAGTCGATTTTTCATAATATGAATACAACACAAATAACAAAAACATATTTTTGTATTTTTTGAATTTTGAACTTTTGTAGTTGATTTTGCATAATATGAATAAAATACAAATAACAAAAAAATAATTTTGTATTTTTGTTTTTAAATTTTGAACTTTTGTAGTTGATTTTTCATAATATGAATAAAACAAAAATAACAAATGTCAGAAATACAAAAACAAAGTAGTACATACAGACTAAAATATTTTTAGTGATTTTTAGAAATTTTGAAAATCAGAAAATTCCAACACCCACGCTAGCGCCGGCGCTAGTGATAGCGCGGCAAACATTACACGATTTTTTAGGAATTTTAAATTTTTGATTTTTGATATTGATTAGGGGTCTTAAGTTTAGTCTTATGCAGAAATTGTATAATATTCAGAGATGTTTTGATTGCTTAAATTGCATAAAACATTAGCGTTTTACATGTTATTCATCCTAAGATGTCTAAGACTCCTAATTCCAACCTTAACATTTGAAACCTTGCATCGGGAAGAGGTTTAGTAAATATATCAGCAAGTTGAGAGTCCGTGCCAATGAAACTAATCCTTACATTTTCCTTTTTAATGTGATCCCTTATGAAATGATGACGCATATCTATATGTTTGGATCTAGAGTGGTGTACCGGATTATTTGTGAGATCAATGGCACTTTTGTTGTCACATTTTAGTTCAATATTTTTTAGATGAAAACCAAAGTCCTCTAAAGTTTGGCTCATCCATAGTGCTTGTGCACAACAACTCCCTAATGCAATGTATTGGGCCTCCGTGGTGGAGAGTGCAACCGAATTTTATTTCCTACTAGACCATGCAACTAATGAAGGTCCTAGAAAATGACAAGTACCACTAGTGCTTTTTCTATCAAGTGAACAACCGGCATAATCCGAATCGGAATAGCCATGCAATGTAAATGAATCATTATGTGGGTACCATAATCCTAATCTAGATGACCCAATGAGATATCTAAAAATTCGTTTTACCGCTTTTAAATGAGATTCTTTTGGATTGGCTTGAAATCGAGCACATAAGCATACGGCAAACATAATATCGGGTCTAGTTGCACTAAGATAAAGTAGGGATCCTATCATACCTCTATATAAGGTTTGATCAATTGAAATTCCCGATTCATCTTTTCCTAATTTAAGTGACGCACTCATTGGTGTAGAAGCATGTTTAAGGTTTTCAAATCCAAAACGTTTAAGCATATCATGGACATATTTTGTTTGACATACAAAGATACCATCAATTCTTTGAGATATTTGAAAACCAAGGAAATAAGAAAGTTCTCCTACAAGACTCATTTCGAATTCATTTTTCATCACTAAAATAACTTCTTTACACATCTCTTCATTAGTAGATCCAAAAATAATATCATCAACATATATTTGTAAAATAATTATATCATCATTGTTGTGCTTAATGAAGAGAGTATTATCCGCACTTCCCATAATATAACTGTGCTTTAATAAAAATGATGTAAGTCTTTCATACCATGCACGAGGTGCTTGTTTTAAACCATAAAGCACTTTTTCTAGTTTATAAACATGATTTGGAAATTTTTCATTAATAAAACCGGGGGGTTGTTCAACTTAAACTTCTTCTTTTACAAACCCATTTAGAAACGCACTTTTCACATCCATTTGAAATAGTTTTATTCTTTTAAAGCTTGCAAATACTAGAAAAATTCTTATAGACTCCAATCTAGCAACGGGTGCAAAAGATTCATCAAAATCTATCCCCTCGATTTGTGAATATCCTTGTGCTACTAAGCGTGCTTTATTTCTAGATATTCTAGACTCACCATCTAATTTATTTTTGAAAATCCATTTTACGCCTACAACCGGGTGATTAGATGGTCTTTCTACTAATTTCCAAACATTATGTCGCTCAAATTGTTCTAACTCTTCATTCATAGCCAAAAACCAAAATTCATCGTTTAAAGCAGTAGAAACATTTTTTGGTTCTATTTCGGAAACAAAACAAACATTTGAATAAGATTCATGAAGAGAATAGCGAGTTCTTACCCTGATGGATGGTTCACCAATTATAAGTTCCCGTGGATGATCCTTTGTGAATTTTAAGACGCTTGGAGGTACATATTCATCTTTCTTGGCCTCTTCTTCTTCTTCTTTGGAAGGTTCTTCATCACCATGCTCCAAAGGAGGTAATAGATCTTCCTCTTTGCCTGCGGAAAGTCTTTCTATACAAGGAACAAGCTCATCAAATTTCACATTAATTGACTCTTCAACTTTTCTAGTTCTTTTATTAAAAACTCTATAAGCTTTACTAGTTGAAGAGTATCCAAGAAATGTTCCTTCATCACATTTTTCATCAAACTTTCCCAAGCTATCTTTTGTATTTAAAATAAAGCATTTACAACCGAAAACTTTAAAGTAAGATACATTAGGCTTCTTTTGAAAATAAAGTTCATATGGTGTGAGATTCAAAGATGGGCGAATCATGATTCTATTTATATGGTGTGTGGACACCTGAACAAAAACCCCTTGGTGATAGGGCACCTGATCAAAAACCTAGTGGATCCTACCAAGTGTGGTAGAAGAGTAGACGTACCCAGGTTTATTGGGGAACTACTATAAAAATCCTTGTGTCCTCTATGTTGTGATTTTCTGTGTGTTGTGCTGTGTGCTTTGTTTTGTTTAGTTTTTATAAATCACTCTGCTATACACATATAAGTATCACTATTTTAATTCCGCTATAAAATTAAGTGAAAAGTTTTTAATACTCTATTCACCCCCCCCCCCCCCCCCCCCCCCCTCTAGAGTAAATATAAGATCTAACCTCACCTTCAATTGGTATCAAAGCGTGGTTGATTATATCAATCACTTTCAACTGATATCAATTGAACTTTCAATTGGTATCAGAGGGTAGTTGATTTTTATTTACAGGCTAATGTTGGAGTTTCTGAGGTGATCTCGAAGCAATCAACAGTTAGTCTTGCTGCCAACGCAATATGAGCCTATAAGGTCGCACATAAAAGTGTTTGGAGAAATTAGAGAAAGGATTGTGTTGGTCTTACTCATATTGGATATGAGTGAAGGACCAATCCTGTGACTGCTTGGAATCAAGTTGAGAATGTCTCAAAAGGGAAATCGTTTAAAGTGTTTAAACGAATGAATTTGCACTAGATAATTCGGCTAAAGGTATTAACCGAATTCGGCTAAAGAGTTTAGACGAATTCGGCTAAAGGCATTAACCAAATTCGGCTAAAGGGTTTAAACGAATTCGGCTAATGGCAAATTCGACTAAAGGGTTTCGCTGAATTTATATAGCCGAATTTATATATAGTCGAATTCGTCGAAATGGTTTCGCCGAATTCGGTTATAGTGATTAGTCGAATTCGGTTAATGTGATTAGTCGAATTCGGCAAGTGTAATTCTGGCAGTTTTTCCTCTGGTCTGCGGATAGCCTATTTTATACCTTGCCTATAAAAGGGGATGCGATTAGGTCTCGATCACGACGGTCTTTGATATCGAGCCTTTTGCGAGAGATCCGATGGAAGTGTTCCGATCGTTCTTCCGTCCGCCGATCGTCCTTCCGCCGCCGCCGCTTGTCGCCGCCGCCGGTCGCCGCCTCCTCTGGATCGGACCTAGCAGTCCGTGAGGACGTTGAGAGCTTCCTTCTCCGACCTAGTTCTTGTGCGACAAGAAGCTAGGCTTCTCCATCGTTCGTGTAGATCACTATAGAGGAGCCGACATACTTCGGTTCTTGGAACTCAGATTTTGGATTTTCTCTTGGAACACCTAGGTTGGATTCGATCCAACTCCACTAAGGTAATTTATGCCTAGTAGTTTTGATTACTTCTTGATTCATTTTCATGACCCGATCCGAAACTCTTTTGGGTTGTTCTCGTTATTTCCGCTGCGCCTACATATGATGTATGGTTGTAGATAACCCAACAGTGGTATCAGAGGGAGGTTGCGGCCATGAATGTTGTTTCAGAAGTTTGGTTATTCCAGTACGTGCAAATCTAGGTATTTGGAAGCGTTCTAAATGTCAAGATTTCTTCCTGGAACATCAAAAGTTGATGATTTTTCCAAGGGAATTCGGTGGTTATTTTGAAAATTTTGGACGGGGCTCTGCCCCGAACCCCGCAGGGGCTCTGCCCCTTGACCCCGCCAGGGGCGCGACCCTTGGAACCCCGCCAGGAACGTCTGGGATTTCGTGGTAATTTCTAATTGTTAGAAATTGTTGTCTCCTTAGCAGTAACCGTCCCTCAAGTGGTTAATGAACCCTTGTATTGTTTTGGATTTTGAATTCAACAATGAGAGACGAGCTTGTCTACTGCTTTAAGTCGAGTTGTCTTTGCCTTTGTCCAATGCATGTAAATCTGAAGATTTGGAAGAGTTCTAAATGTCCATATTTAGCCCTTTCGTCTATCAAAGTTTGATAGTCTTATGTTGTGCACATAAGGGATGCATGTGGATTTTAGAAAAATTGTTTTTCTGTTGATGTGCACATTGATCAAATGTTGATCATGGTTAAGTGTTAACTTGCTATTAAAATCCCTTCATCAAATATTAAGTATTCGGATGCCTTCCGATGGATGACACTCTTCCTGCCTCGATCGATGAAGTGTGGGCTTGCCAAAGCAAGGTGCATTAATTTATCTTGGTAAGGGTGCGAGCGGATAATTGTGATATCCCACTGTCGACATCGGGTCAAACTTAACTAGGTGACCTCAAAGATTGAGTGCCTAGAGGCATAGGGTTGGCATGCTCCATATGATGGATGCCAATAAAGAGTTATTCACCAACCATACAGGAGTTGCATAGTGATGCAATTGACAAATGTTGTCTACCTAAATAACCGCATTATGAGAGGAACGCCAAAGCAGACTCGTGGTGTTGGTGAAATACTGATCTTGTCCACTAAGAGAGTAGCTCGCATAAACTCTCTGAATCGATATCAAGGGTTATTGATTTGATTAAAATAGTGGGAGCTATTTAATCAAAGTCCTTATTAAAATATATAAAATGTATTTTGAAATATAGTACTAAAATTTTACTTTGCAAAATTCCTTGTAGAATATCCATGGCAAGTGGATCTCACTTCGTCTTGTCCGTGAGAGCGATCCTTGAGAAGGATAAGCTAAATGGGACAAATTTCCTTGACTGGTATAGAAACCTGAGAATTGTTCTCAGGCAAGAGCTCAAGCTCTATGTCTTGGAAGAAGATCCCCCTGAAGAGCCAGCCTCTAATGCACCACGTGCAGATAAAGATACTTATAAGAAGTATGGAGATGACTCCTTGGATGTTGAATGCCTTATGCTCGCGACTATGAACTCTGAGCTTCAGAAGCAACATGAGAACATGAGTTGTTTTGAGATGGTTGAGCACCTGAAGAAAATGTTTCAAGGGCAAGCTCGCCAAGAGAGGTTCGATATATCCAGGGCGTTATTTCAGTGTAAGATGGGAGCTCGAGACCCAGTAGGAACTCACGTACTCAAGATGATTGGGTATATAGAGAGCCTTGAAAGACTGAGGTTCCCGTTGGGCCAAGAGTTGGCCACTGATCTGATCCTGCAATCGTTGCCGGACAGTTACGAGTAGTTTGTCTTAAATTACAATATGAATGAAATTGACAAGACACTGCCCGAGCTCCTAGGCATGTTGAGAACTGTCGAGATCAATATGAAGAAGGCCAAGCCTGCCAGCCCCATATTGATGGTGCATAAGAGCAAGGCCAAGGCCAAGGAATCTAAGAAGACGAAGATTGGATCTAAGTCTCCTCTTGATCCCAAGTCTTCAGCACTGAAAAGGAAAGGTTTGGCTAAGGAAGGGAAGTGTCATCATTGTGGTAAAGCAGGGCACTGGAGGAGGAACTGTCCTCAGTATCTAGAGGATCTGCAGAAGAAGAAGGGAAGTATGACTTCCACTTCAGGTATTTTCGTTATAGAAATAAACCTTTCTGCTCCTTCATCCTGGGTATTGGATACCGGATGTGGTTCTCACATTTGTATAAATGTGCAGGAACTGAGAAGGAGAAGAATGATGGGTAAAGGGGAGGTAGACCTGCGCGTCGGGAATGGAGCAAGAGTTGCTGCCGTCGTCGTTGGTGTTTACTGTTGCCCACAGGGCTTGTAATAGAACTTGATAATTGTTATTATGTTCCGGCCATAACTAGAAACCTTATTTATATTTCATGTTTGGACATGATTGGTTTTTCTTTCTTAATTAAGAACAATTGTTGTTCTATTTATAAGAATGATGTTTGTTATGGCGTTGCCCAAATGTTTAATGGTTTATATGTTTTGAACTTAGACCATCTGATCTATAAGATGGAAAATACTAAAAGACTAAAAACAAATGATTCGAATCCTACGTACCTTTGGCACTGTCGTTTAGGCCATATAAACGAGAAACGCATATCCAAGCTCCATAAAGATGGACTACTGGACTCATTTGATTATGAATCATTTGAGAGATGCGAGTCATGTTTGTTAGGCAAGATGACGAAAGCTCCTTTCACTAGTAGTAATGAGAGGGCTAATGATCTCTTGGGTATAATACATAGTGATGTATGTGGACCCATGAGTTCTATGGCTAGAGGTGGGTTCTACTACTTCGTTACATTTACTGATGATTTCAGTAGATTCGGATACGTGTTTCTTATGAAGAACAAATACGAGACCTTTGAAAAGTTCAAAGTGTTTAAGAATGAAGTAGAAAACCAACTGGGAAAAAGGATAAAAGCACTCCGATCTGATCGAGGTGGCGAATATCTGAGTCATGAGTTTCGTGATCATCTGAAAGAGTGTGGTATTGTATCACAGCTCACTCCACCCGGAACACCTCAACATAATGGTGTTTCTGAGAGGAGGAATCGTACCTTGTTAGACATGGTGCGATCGATGATGAGTCATGCAGATTTGCTCATTTCCTTTTGGGGATTTGCTTTAGAGACTGCTGCTTTCACACTAAATCGAGTTCCAACGAAAACGGTTCTAAAGACACCATATGAGATATGGACTGGGAAGCGTCCTAGTATGTCGTTCATCAAGATTTGGGGCTGTGAGGCATACGTGCGACGTCAAATGCCTGACAAGGTGGAACCCAAATCGGATAAATGTTATCTAGTGGGGTATCCTAGGGAAACCAAAGGATACTACTTCTACTTACCGTCTGAGGGAAAAGTGTTTGTCGCAAGGACTGGTGTCTTTTTGGAGAAAGAGTTCTTATCCAGAAAGACTGCAAAGGTAGAACTTGAGGAAGTTCAAGAGCCACAAACAATGAACGAACCGGAATTGGAACCTGAGCAAGGACTACAAGAAGTTGTAGCTGGAGAGCCTGCTCAAGAAACACAAGTCCTACGTAGATCTGGTAGACCAAGATTTGAGCCTGGGAGATATGGATTTCTCATGACTCAAATAGGTAATGTGTTGCTTATGGATCATGATGATGAGCCAGCAACCTACCAAGAGGCTATGAATGGACCAGACTCCGAGAAGTGGCTTGAAGCCATGAAATCTGAAATGGGCTCCATGTATGCAAACCAAGTTTGGACCTTGGTGGAACCACCTGAAGGGGTACGACCCATAGGGTGCAAATGGGTCTTCAAGAAGAAGACCGACATGGATGGGAATGTACAGACATTCAAAGGCCGGCTGGTGGCTAAAGGTTTCAGGCAAATTCATGGTATTGAATATGATGAAACCTTTTCCCCTGTAGCTATGGTCAAGTCCATCAGAATTCTACTTGCTATTGCTGCGTATTATGACTACGAGATCTGGCAAATGGACGTCAAAATGGCTTTCCTTAATGGAAACCTCCTTAAGGAAGTGTACATGACACAACCCGAGGGTTTTGAATCTCCAAGTGAAACCACTAAAATATGCAAGTTGAATCGATCCATTTATGGATTGAAACAAGCTTCTCGAAGTTGGAATCTACATTTTGATGAGAAGATCAAAGAGTTTGGTTTCATCAAAAACGAAGATGAGCCTTGTGTTTACAAGAAGATTAGTGGGAGCATTGTTGTCTTCCTGATATTGTATGTAGATGACATACTGTTGATCGGGAATGACATTCCGACCCTGCAAGTTGTTAAGAACAACCTAGGGAAGTGCTTTTCTATGAAAGACTTGGGTGAAGCGACTTATATACTTGGTATTAAGATCTATAGAGATAGATCGAAGGAGTTGCTGGGTTTGACCCAGAGTACATACATTGACAAGGTGTTGAAACGGTTCAACATGCTTGAGTCCTAGAAAGGATTCTTACCCATGTCACATGGTGTGAGTCTCTCTAAGGACCAGTGTCCAAAATCTTTGGAAGATAAGGACCGCATGAAGTTGATTCCATATGCTTCGGCAATTGGATCAATCATGTACGCAATGTTATGTACTCGACCTGATGTCTCATATGCTTTAAGCATGACTAGCAGGTATCAGTCTGATCCGGGTGATGGTCACTAGATCGCAGTCAAGAGTATCCTAAAGTACTTGAGAAGGACTAAGGATACATTCTTGGTGTTTGGTGGAGAGGAAGAGCTCGTTGTAAAGGGTTACACGGATGCAAGCTTCCAGACTGACAGAGATGACTCAAAGTCACAGTCAGGTTTTGTGTTTTGCCTTAATGGAGGAGCTGTAAGCTGGAAGAGTTCCAAGCAAGAGACAGTTGCTGATTCTACAACTGAGGCCGAGTATATCGCTGCAGCAAATGCGGCGAAGGAGGCTGTGTGGATTAGGAAATTCATCAGCGAGCTTGATGTAGTTCCTAGCATTGTTGATCCCGTAGTTCTCTACTGTGACAACAACGGTGCAATTGCACAAGCTAAGGAACCTAGATCTCATCAGCGCTCCAAGCACATACTTCGGCGCTTCCATCTTATTCGAGAGATTGTCGATCGAGGAGATGTGAGCATATGCAGAGTACCAACTGAAGAAAATATAGCGGATCCACTAACAAAGCCTCTTGCGCAAAAGAAGCATGATGGTCATGTTAGATCAATGGGTATTAGATACCTGAATGATTATCTTTAGTGGGAGCCTTGTGGATTGCATATTTGTTGGTTGTTTGTTCATTGGATGAATTGTAATATGTACTATGTATTTCATTTTATATTTATGGCAAGTTCTTTTATTATGTCATTTATATCTATCTGATAAGATTAATTAGCATAATAAATGCCCTTAGAGTGTTTGCTTCCATAGGATTTCAAGTACGTGACTTGAATGTGAGAGCCTATGTTTGTAAGAAGCTTCATTCTTAAAAGGTCCCTAGTCGATGTATCATCTTAGAAGCTAAGGGCGATGATGATACATTGAGACTAGCATGTGCGTTGACTGATGACCGGTTCTCATAGGTCATGATATTGTGATATCAAGTCATCACATGGGTACTTGTTAAGAACAAGTTGTACTGGACAGACCCCCCATGAGACTACTTTGTGGATTGCTAAACGAACGTGTCATAAGTAGATCTCAGCTGGCAATGGTGTTTGTGGTTCTTTGACCTGAAGTCACAGCATTCATCGAGTGAGGGAGAGCGTACTTTTGATGCCATCTAAAGTCTTCTCTTGAGAAAGGTTGACGATAAGGGTGGTTGTTGGGTATGTTACGAATCATTTGGATGTTTGTGTGTGAGCAGAAATGGGATTTGTCCTCCTGTATGACAGGAGTTACATCCATGGGCCCCTTGATGGAATGAGACTGAGAAATGCATGGCCATGCTTTGGTAGAGTCAATATGTGATATTGAGCTCACCAATTTTCAGACAGTCTATTCTGGATCAAGAAACTAGGATTGAACAATTATGAGGGTGACACGGTCCATGCCTCTAGTTCTATCTGGATGTAAAGGACAAAGGGACATGA
The DNA here is from genome assembly GCA_033032865.1 of Dactylorhiza incarnata. Lineage (NCBI taxonomy): Eukaryota > Viridiplantae > Streptophyta > Magnoliopsida > Asparagales > Orchidaceae > Dactylorhiza > Dactylorhiza incarnata. The sequence continues at coordinate 2,469,668 of JAWHQI010000317.1, forward strand.
CAACACTGATACATTGGTCATGACAGGCTTGTTGAGTTATGAACTCTTATTGCTTGTGTAGCAATGATGTATTGCTAGATGCCGCTCATTGTTTGTGAGACTTTTGTTGATACTTTGTGATCAAGTGGGAGACTGTTGGAGTTTCTGAGGTGATCTCAAAGCAATCAACAGTTAGTCTTGCTGCCAACGCAATATGAGCCTATAGGGTCGCACATAAAAGCGTTTGGAGAAATTGGAGAAAGGATTGTGTTGGTCTTACTCATATTGGATATGAGTGAAGGACCAATCTTGTGACTGCTTGGAATCAAGTTGAGAATGTCTCAAAAGGGAAATCGTTTAAAGTGTTTAAACGAACGAATTTGCACTAGATAATTCGACTAAAGGTATTAACCGAATTCGGCTAAAGAGTTTAGACGAATTCGGCAAAAGGCATTAACCGAATTCGGCTAAAGGGTTTAAACGAATTCGGCTAATGGCAAATTCGACTAAAGGGTTTCGCTGAATTTATATAGCCGAATTTATATATAGTCGAATTCGTCGAAATGGTTTCGCCGAATTCGGTTATAGTGATTAGTCGAATTCGATTAATGTGATTAGTCGAATTCGGCAAGTGCAATTCTGGCAGTTTTTCCTCTGGTCTGTGGATAGCCTATTTTATACCTTGCCTATAAAAGGGGATGCGATTAGGTCTCGATCACGACGGTCTTTGACATCGAGCCTTTTGCGAGAGAGCCGACGGAAGTGTTCCGATCGTTCTTCCGTCCGCCGATCGTCTTTCCGCCGCCGCCGCTTGTCGCCGCCGCCGGTCGCCGCCTCCTCTGGATCGGACCTAGCAGTCCGTGAGGACGTTGAGAGCTTCCTTCTCCGACCTAGTTCTTGTGCGACAAGAAGCTAGGGTTCTCCATCGTTCGTGTGGATCACTATAGAGGAGCCGACATACTTCGGTTCTTGGAACTCAGATTTCGGATTTTCTCTTGGAGCACCTAGGTTGGATTCGATCCAACTCCACTAAGGTAATTTATGCCTAGTAGTTTTGATTTCTTCTTGATTCATTTTCATGGCCCGATCCGAAACTCTTTTGGGTTGTTCTCGTTATTTCCGCTGCGCCTACATATGATGTATGGTTGTAGATAACCCAACAGCTAACACCTGAATCATAAAGATCAATTAGATCTTAATTTATTTTAGAGTTTTATTTTCTTAAAAACTCATGGCACAGAACAAAGAATATTCTAGCACAAGACCTCCTATGTGCAATCTAAGTAAGTTTGTACTATGGAAGGCAAGGATTAGATTGTACATGAATTCTATTGATGAGGAAATCTTTAATGTTATTTTGACAGGACCTCCAACTCCTACAACAACAACTAGTGCTGAAACCACAACTAACAACAATGTTGTTCCACCGCCTGAGTGGACAGATGTATAGAAGAAGCAGAGAAGTGCAGATGCCAAAGCCATGAACATATTGGCACAAACAATGTCTGATGACATTTTCCAAAAAGTGGTGGAATGCACTTCAGCCAGGGAGATCTGGATCTCACTCAACAATATGGTTGAAGGATCAGCAGATGAAAGAAAGGACAGAAGATCTCACCTTATCTCTCAATATGAGAACTTCAAGAAGGGAGAAAATGAAAGTGTAGTTGATATGTACAACAGGCTCAGCCTCATAATCAATGAGCTGAAGACCTTGGACAAAGTGATCTCCATCACTGAGATCAATGATAAGATCCTTATGTGCTTCCCCAGCACATAGGACTCTAGGATCTGGCCAATCAAGGAAGCCAGAAGCCTTAATGAGATCTCAACTGAGACCTTGTTAGGCAAACTCAAATCCTATGAGCAGCTTATCAAATCCAGAGAAGCTGAACAATCTACTTCATCTCCAGCATCCAAGAAGGAGAAAAGTATAGCTTTCCAAGCTACTGAAGAAGAAGAAAAACCTCCAGGAGATATGGAGTTCATAAGCATACTAGCCAAGAGATTCTATAAAATGGATAGAAAGGATTTCAGAAAGAAGGATTCCAGATCAAGAGAAAAACCAAGGTATGATAAATCAAATTCTAAAGAAATTATCTGTTTTGGTTGCAGGAAACCTGGACACTTTCTGCCAGAGTGTCCAGAGAATCTGAAGAAGGAAAAGAGACAGGACAAAGAAAAAAGAAGGCACTCCAGCAAGTCCTCCTCCCACAAACACAAACACAAGGGAAGAGGATTTGTAGCTGAAACTTGGAGTGAAACTGAGTCAGAGTCTTCATCCAGTTCTTCTGATGATGAAGAAGAATCAAAGGAAAAAGACCAATGCTTGATGGCTGTCTATGACTCAAGCAGTGAATCAGAACTTGCATCTTCATCCAGCTCTTCTGATAATGAAGATAATGAAGAAGAGAGAAGCTTCTGCATGATGGCTATCAATGCCTCAGGGCATAATTCAGAAGAATCAAAAGCTGACAATGACAGTGATCAGGTAATATCTAATTTTGATTTCAATTCAATTGAATTCAAAGATGAATTCAAAGTTCTTTGCTTAAACTTAATCAAATCTGAGAAGGAAATAATCTCTCTCAAAAATAAGTTGGCTGAAATGAACCAATTAAGTGTAGAAAATGCTAATCTTAAGAAAGATTTGGCTGCCTCCAGATAACATATTATTCTCATTGAGAACAAACTATCTGAGGCTAAGAAATTTGAAGAATCCCTAAATGGGAGAAGCATCAAGCTAATGGACATCACAAGCACAGTAAATGCCAGATTAAGTGGCAAACTAGGCTTGGGTGCATCATCAAGTGAGACACCTCTTATTAAGAAGAACATACTTTCTACACCAATAAAGTTCATCTCTGCCAAGAGCAAAGAGGTTGTAGAAATAGATGATAACATTTCAAGCAAGGCTGTTAAGAATTCAGAAATTCAGCAGAATTCGTCGAACAGAGATCGACGAAAGAAGTTCATTTCGTCGAACAGAGATCGACGAACTTTGAACCCAGAATTTCAGTATAGTTATTATTCGAACAGCGCTCGATGAAAGCACTTCACTTCGTCGAGCAGCGATCGACGAACTGAACCCAGTTCGTCGAACGGAAAACATACTGAAAATCTAAAGAATTTTTATTCTTCACATACTTTCAATCCTTTCACTGAGTGGATAATTCTGTTGGAACCTTAGGTTCTGATTTGAGTTAGGATCCTTAGTTAATCATTATCAACTCTCCTAAAGCAAACATAAAATAAATATAATGTGATCGAATCGGAGAAGAATAGATAAAAATATCACAAGCCCTCTGCGTTCGACGAATTCTAAGCCAGCGTTCGACGAACGGCTACCGACGTTCGACGAACAGCGTTCAGCGCTCGACGCCTTCTCTCAGGCTCAGCGCTCGACGCTTTCTCTATCTCATTCTCATAGCGCTCGACGAACTCATCCAGACTTAATAGGTCGACGAGATAAATCAAGGTCGACGAAATATTTTATTTGCAGAGAATGGCTTAGCACATCAAAACGGCGAGCTCAGACCGACGAAAGCAAACCTGAGTTCGACGAAAACTTTATGTGGCTCTGTCAGTTCGACAAATAAAATATAATTTATGCTGACAGCTCTTTTATATTATGCAATATCTTTATTATACTCTGCTAATCTAGCCGTTGCAGCATTAAAAGCATATTGTCGTTTCTGTATTGTCAAATCGGCAACTCCTCTTTCCAAGGAACAAAATTAAAGAGATTTTATCTCTTTCCATTTTCCCGAGCAAGGATTCAAAAGCTTTCTCCAGACTATATATTCATGAGAAGAGCAGAAAGAAAAACAAGAGAGATATATACGAGAGACAGAGAAGAAAATACAGTGAAGCAAATCTATTTTTCTTGCTAATACTCTCTTGCAGATCTCGTACATCCTGAGACAACAATCACGACCAATTGCTCAGGATCATCACTGCAAAAGAAGGAAGAAGCATTTGAACAATCAAAAGGAAGAGACCTCCAGAACTGTCATTCATCTATACCAGACAGGGGGAGCTCTTCATCATCTGATCCTTTCAACACCATATCAGGATCATCAAGAGTCTTCTTATACAGAGAAGAACAATATAATTTCTGCCTTTATTTTCCCTCACTTTACCCCATCTTGTACAGGGTTATAACTCCCTCCAAAAGTTAACTCTCGGTGACAGGGCACCTTAGCAAAAACCTGCAGTTTGGTTAGAGCACCTTATCAACAGCTCACATGGTGTGAGGGCACCTTATCAACAACCTCATAGTGGATTCCTACCAGTGGGTAGAAGAGTAGATGTACCCAGTTGAGGGGAACTACTATACATCTTGTGTCATCTGGATTGTTTGATTCTTGTTTGCTTTGTTTTACTTCTTTACATGTGCTGTGTTTTATTTGCACTTTAGCTGTTTGGCTTTATTACTCAATCAGAAAACAGCACACTATATATTTATATATATATATATATCATTTATTTTGAAAGCAAACTTAAACAAGAGTTTTAACAGATAAATAAGAACTAAACGTCACTTTCAAATTCCTCCAAGGAGATATCATCCACAATGTTATAAGGATCAGCCTGAAATGTCTTTCATTTCAGAATTTTGTGGAAAATCAAAAGGACCTAAAGTAGTCTGGGTCAAGAACATATAATGTATCAAATAAGGAGAGGAACACCGCCTCTACCAGAGATATTTTGCAGGTACATGATCACTATCTCATTTAGGTCATTTCTTCCAAGATATTCTTCAACTGTTTGAAGAACACCAACTTAAGAAGTCATTGACCTCCAGGATCAAACTCATTTTTCTTTTGATATCAGAGACCTCAACTGATACCATTAGTCACTTTCAATTGGTATCAAACTATCAGAGACCTCAACTGATATTATAGGACTTTCAATTGGGATCAAACTATCAGTTGCAGAAATAAAAGAAAGGGTTTACACTCTCAAGACAGAGAATGCAAATGAAATTGCAAGTTCAATATCAGAAAACCAGGACTTTCAATTGGTATCAAAATCAAAGCTTACCTTTCAATTGGTGTCAGAATCAAACCCCTGGTAGCTGATAATAAAGGAATGGGTACACACCCTTAAGACAAAGAATGCAACAACATAATCAGATCAAATTTCTGGAAATCAGATTGCATCCTTCCCTACCTCCATCAAATGTCCCTTCTTCAAGGGGCCTAGCTTCAGGCCTTCCTGAAACTAGGCAGGGGGAGAAGTTCTATGAAGAAGCTCCATATGATGCAGTGTTTTGCTCAGGGGGAGATGTTCTATGAACTAGGCAGGGGGAGAAGCTGAAGAAGCTCCAGTCTCAGGGGGAGATGCTTTATGAAAGGGAGAGATTCGTTATGAAGAAGCTACATATGTTGCAAATTTCAGATGCAATGTTTGCTCCAGCTTAATGCAAATTCAGATAAAGTTTTCAAGTTCAAGCTCAGATTTAGATACAGTTTTTGATATAGAAGAAGCAACAGATTCAAAGCAGATTCAGTATCAGTTATTGCTAAAGCTCAGCTAATCAGAATTCAGAAAAATCAGAGAAAGACAATATCAGAATTCAGAATACAGATGTCAGAATTCAGAGAAAGACAAAGGTTCTTTTTATTAGTTTTATTTTCAATGTATATTTTCAAAACTCAGAGTATCATATTTTTTATATCTGATGAAATATTTAAAACCTATCAGATATATATATTTATGCTCTGTTGTTTTGTTATTAGTTTTATTATTCAAATTTTGTCAAATAGTGTCCTAACCCAAATAGGGGGAGATTGTTGGAACAACCCTATTACTGATTTGGGCTAGGATCACTATCTGTTGACTAAGGATCAAGTTGACCCCAATGTATAGTCTATGGGTCAAGAGTTTAGGCTGATAGAACTTAAGAAAAGACAAGTTTTCTGTGTTCGACGAACTCTATACTGCGTTCGACGAACGGCTTGCTCTCTGCGTTCGACGAACGGCTTACACTCTGCGTTCAATGAATGGCTTGCTTCTATCTCAGCGTCTCAGTGGCTCAGCGGTCGACGAAATTATTCAGTCTTAGCGGTCGACGAAATCATCCAGTCTCAGCGGTCGACGATTTTATTCAGTCTCGGCGGTCGACGATTTTTCTCAGTTCAGCGGTCGACGAATTTGCCCGTTCGACGAACTCCTCTCAGCGTTCGACGAACTCAGCTCTACGTTCGAAGAATAAGTATCAGATGTTCAGATCGACGAAAGTTCTTCTCAGCTCAACTAATTCAACTCTTCCAGCCAGATTCAGTTGAGGTCGACGAACTCAACATTGTGTTCGACGAAAATCTTGAGATCGACGAAAATTCTTGAGATCGATGAATTCTTATTTCAGTTCAGAACTTCAGAAGGATTATTTTTATTTCATTCTCTGAACTCAGATCTCTCATCAGCAACGACTCTGTTCTTCCAGATAAGTCAGGATATTATATTTCCTTTTATTATTCTCCTATTTCGAAAATAGCCATTGACATATTCTTGGAAAAGGACATTTTCATGGAAAAGGAAAAAGGTAAACGGCGTATCAGATTTGCAGTACAGGATATATCTCTTCTGAATATTTTATTCCATAATTCAAGGGATTTGAATTTCAAATCAGTCAGAGAGTATTAAAAAGAAAAGGAAGAAGATATACAGTATCTACACATAGTTTTCACGACAGATCATTACAGTACAACATCACAAAATAACAGTACAGGAAAAAGAAAGAAGAAGGATATGCAGTCGAGAGGAAGAAGAAAGGAAAATACAGAAAAAGCTTTTCAGTCTTCATCTTCCTCAAGCAGCACCGCATTCACTGAGAACATCATCAACACCTTCTCTCAGTCTCTGTTGCAAGATCAAATCTTCAAAGAGCAACAATAATCTAAAGAACTTATTCTATCAGATTCATCAGCTAAGGAAGATCATTTCATTCAAGAGAAAGCTCCAACCATATACTGTCAAACATTTTCAATCAGACAGAGGAGCTTTACATCATCATCAATCCACTAGAGTCTTCTCTCAGAATATTGACAGAGAAGAACTTCATAACCCTTCTTATCCCCTCTTGTACAGGGTTATAACTCCCTTCAAAAGTTAACCCCTTGGTGACAGGGCACCTGAACAAAAACCTGTAGTTGGGTTAGAGCACCTGATCAAAAGCTCACTTGGTGTGTGGACACCTGAACAAAAACCCCTTGGTGATAGGGCACCTGATCAAAAACCTAGTGGATCCTACCAAGTGTGGTAGAAGAGTAGAAGTACCCAGGTTTATTGGGGAACTACTATAATATCTTTGTGTCCTTTGTGTTGTGATTTTCTGTGTTGTGCTGTGTGCTTTGTTTTGTTTAGTTTTTATAAATCACTCTGCTATACACATATAAGTATCACTATTTTAATTCCACTATAAAATTAAGTGAAAAGTGTTTAATACTCTATTCACCTCCCTCCCCCCCTCCCCTCTAGAGTAAATCTAAGATCTAACCTCACCTTCAAATCCCCTCCAAATTTAAGTGGGAGGTCCTTAGGGTCATGATATGACACTGGTAAAAATTTCAACCCAATTGTGACTGATTTGGTTGGCTAATTAGTTAACCCAAGTTTGGTCAAACTAGATCAAAAGTGCACTTGTTGAAGTTAGGTGGTCAAATCTCATCAAAGTGATGTGAAACTTTGGCCACTGGTTTAGGGTCACATAAGACACCCCCATGAGTAATTTGGGGTGATGTGGTGTGGATGTGCCCTAGGGCCCTAGTTCTAACCTTAGGGTTGCACTTTAAGCCTTGTGAAGGACATAGGGGCATATGTCCCTGAATGGTCATGTAACTTGGTAGATAAGTTCATAGGGTGTAAACATGAACTGAATGGTCATGTAACTTGGTAGACGTACCCAGGTATGTTGTCACCTATGAGGATCCATATACAGACACATATTATGCTTCCCATACTACATAATATGCCCCGTATACTTCTTTCATGCTTATGAGTGTAGTGTTCGTGCTTCAGCCAAGATCTACCGATGACCCATCGGTGAGTGTATGCAATGATTAACGATTCTTACTGGACGGTTAACCGGGCCAACCAGACCATTCCCAGCAACCCGGCTAACCTCCCTCTGATACCAACTGTCACAACCCGTATTTTCCCGAAATAAATTATAATATCAGAGTAAATGGGGAAAGCACGCGTCATGATGCCACGTCTTGTAGGGGACAACTACAGACGTTCAGGCGAGCACTCAAACGAACATTTTTACGAGAAAAGATATGAATTAATAAAAGCATTATCTTTTAAGATCATTTTTATTAGATTAGGAAGTCGTGCCCCTCGGCCCTGCGGTTTACATAGCCGCTCTTTATTAAAAATATGCGTACACAGCGGAAGAAAATAAGTTCATTTTATTCCTAACGGCGCTGAAGACCAGAGACATCTCCAGGGCGATCGCCGGTCTACATTTAATATATAATAAAGAAGTATCATTTTTATTTTGGTTTACGCTTTGCAAATATGTGATACTTAGTAGTAAATACGACAAACAGTTAAAAGAACAACTTTTTATAATGCTAAAAGAACTGCATTAATATTCAGCAAAATCGGCTTTTCCCAGAGTGTACGAATACAAAATAACTAAGTAGCAGTAAAGAAAGCTAGCAGCAGCATCAGCAAGTAAACCAAACAAAAGTCATACGGGCGTCAACAACTGACACGAACCCGCAGGAAAAGAGTCAACAGCCAAAAGAAACGCTACAACAAGAGAAACTGAATCCTTACCTAATAGGGAGGAAAGCCCTCCACCCGAGAAATTGAACAACCCTGTTCTAAAACCTGCGGCAGCTACGAACCTGAACCTGAGGCATCCATAAAAAAAGAATGCCTCAGCCCAAAGGGTGCAAGAAAATAACATAGTTAAAAGTAAGAGCAGGAGAAGTAACAAGTGACATATCCAAGCTGAAAGGGGTATATAAATACATATATATATATACATATACACATATATATAACTGTATATATATACGCTTATATAAAGATTTCAGTAATAGAAGGTTAGGAAGATCCCGCATAGAACCAGCCCGATAAGCAAGAGCATGACTAAACTTGGCATATAATGCAAAAATGGACCAGTGGTGGCGGACCCAAAACAATGTCACTAACCACTCACATAAAGGGGATGTTCAAAACGAACCAGTGGTGGCGGACCCAAACAATGTCACTAACCACACACATAAAGGGGATGTTCACCCCAAATAAAAAGGCGTCGTGGTGGTGGTGTCATCGCCCTACCAACCACTATTAACAGAACTATGATGGGGGAACCCAGTGTTCCATGTACCCATCCTTCCAGTGCAAACAAGTCCATCAATATTTAGCCAAGTAAATATGCAGAAGTAGCCAAGTAAAACATGATCCTAAACAAAATCAACCAGAATAAACCATCAAGGATTAGCCCAGGATCGGAATAAAGCTAAACATATAGCAGCTAGCAATAAAAGAGGGATAGAAGGGTTCACCCAACCATAGCAGCTAGCATATAATAAAACAAGACCAATTAAGTGTGCCGAGGAGTTAGCAAAAGGGACTACCATAATATTGACCATTTCTAGCTACTTGTAATCGAAGCGCGCAGAATTATTTTGCCAATAATGAAACCCAACAAGAATGATACAAAGCAGCCCAAAAGAACAGAAATATCCCAAGGATCCAACTTCAGCCGCCCCAAACCAAATTTTATAAGGCAGCCCCCATTAGACAAGGAAAGAGGGTAACAGCAGCCCCCAATTAGCAAGTATAATAAGCAGCCCCAATTTAACAAAGACAGGAAGCAGCCCCCAATTAGCAAGTATAATAAGCAGCCCCAATTTAACAAAGACAGGAAGCAACCCCCAAAGTAAAATCCTATAGCAGCAGACCATAGGAACAAAACAAAAAAAGGAAAACAGCAGCAGCCCTCTAATTAAGGTATCAGCAAAACAGCCCCAAAATAAACCCCCAACAAGGATAAGTGCACATGGATAAGAGCAGCTCCTAGATAATAAAAGAAAACAGGAAGAATCCCTCAACGGGCAAGGAGCAGCCCCCTCACAAATCAAGCGCAAAGAGGCAGCCCCAAAATGAATTCACCAAGCAGCAGCCCTATGTAGACAAAAGAAAATAGTCCCAGCAAAATATATAGGAAGCAACCCCCAATTAACAAATATGAGAAGCAGCCACCAAATAAGAAGAACAAGAAGCAGCCCCCAAATACCCAACATAAGAAGCAGTCCCCCAAGAAAAACAAACCAACAGGGCAGCCCCAAGCAACACAAGCAACAGCAGCCCCTCACAAAGGCAGCAGCAGCCTCACAAGGAAGGCAAACCAACAGGGCAGCCCCAATTAACACAAGCAGCAGCAGCCCCTCACAAAAAGAAAACCAACCAACAGGGCAGCCCCAAGCAACACAAGTAGCAGCAGCCCCTCACAGAAAGAACAGGGCAGCCCCAAGCAACACAAGCAACAACAACCAAATTTTGAGTATAAACATCAACTTCCCCTCATGTAAACCAACTTAAGAAGCAGCCCCCCATATGATCAACACTTAAGTAGCAGCCCCCACATGAACAACAAAGGAATTAAACATCCAGCAAGTTTTATAATAGCAGCCCCCTCAAATTAGACAAGAAAATAAGGCAGCCCCCAACCAAAAAGCAAGCATAACAGCAGGTTTTATAATAGCAGCCACTCTTGATAAAATTTAATGAGCAACCCCCCAAAGTGAGATGCTAAAAGGCAGCCCCACATGCAGAAAACTATAAGTCAGCCCCCATACAATAAATTCGGCAATAGCTTAAGAGGTTAGCAGCCCCTAATCAAAAGAAAGAATAAAAAAAACAGGATTTGCTAACAAAACTAGAGGATCGAGCCCCAATTGATCCAAGGATTTTGTCAACAAATTAGCAAATTTTTCTCACTTGAAGATCCAGGAAATTACCAACATGGAAACGATCCAACAAAAGAGAAGGAGGGAAGGAGGAAAGGAAAAGTTTTCTTGCCTCCAAATGAACCGGAGAACCACCGGATCGCGACGATCTCGCCGACGACCTAGCCCCGGCGACGAAGACAAGCCCCGACGGCCAAGATCCTTCCTCCTCCGACAACTCCGGCGCCGCCCGACGCCGAGCTACTCCGGCGCAAACCCTAGCTCACCTCTAACTCCCCCTCGACGGAACCAGCAGCATCGGGGAAGGGAAGAAAAGAAAAAAAAACTGCAGGACTCCTCATCTCCTCACCCAACGGAACCTTATATGCATAAAAAAAACTTTTGTATGCACACAAATGTATATTTATAATTTTATATAATTTGTATGCACACACACAAATGTATATATATTATGTATATGTATATATGCAAGCCTTGATATACCCTTATACATACATACACACATCATGTATATATATATATATATATTTTATATAATCCTTTGAACAAATACGTATATATTTATATATATAACAATTATATTTCCCTACATACAAATAACCCTTCCCATAAGAATCTTCATAATTGAATATGTTTGCATATACATGCATAAAACTTCATGCATACTCACTTATATATATATATATATTGCAATTATAACTCGATTTAGAATTACTCGCCGGACGACGACGTTCACGAAACGATAACGCCCTCTCGCATTTACCCTACGCAACCATAATTTTATATTTAAGACATCAACATCTCGCATTCCCCGGTTAAAAGATCATAAGAAAACCTGGGGCGTTATAACCACCCCTCCTAACAAAAAGTTTCTCCCCGAAACTTTGCAACAACAATATCAAACAAGGAAAAGCGCAAGAGACGAAAACTCACCTGGGAAACTAGCCGAAAAGATGAGGATAGGACTCCCGCATTGCTGACTCAAGCTCCCAGGTCGCACCCCAAACGTCCTGATTATTCCAGAGGATCTTCACCATAGGGATGGACTTCCTCCGCAACACTCGATCCTACCTCTCCAAGACACGAACAGGCTGCTCCACAAAGGACAAATTGAGCTACAGCACTGGCACAGAATCCAGAACATGGCGATCGCTGAGGAAGCACTTCCGCAACTGGCTCACATGGAATACGTCATGCACACCGGGGAAAGAGGCAGGTAATACCAATCTGTAAGCAGAAACTCTGATGCGCTCGACGATCTCGAAAGGGCCAACATACCTGGGGTCCAACTTATGGCTCTTCCCAAACCTTTTAACACCTGCCATCGGGGACACCTTTAGGAACACCATGTCCCCCACCGCAAATTCCAAATCACTCCTACGCCGATTGGCGTACTCCTCGAAGCGCTCCTGAGCCACCCGGAGCTTCTCACGGATCTGCGTTACAGCAATGCTCATCTCTTCCAAAGCCTCAGGACCCTAAGACTAGCTTCTCGCCCACTTCAGCCCAAAACAGGGGAGTCCGACATCGCCTCCCATACATCGCCTCAAACGGAGCCATCTGCCAGCTCTCCTGATAGCTGTTATTGTAAGCAAACTCCATAAGCCCAAGACGTTCATCCCAAGCTCCTCCATGCTCTAAAATGTAACACCGGATCAAATCCTCCACAATCTGATTAACCCTCCCCGTCTGCCCATTCGTCTGCGGGTGATAAGCCGTAGAATACCTGAGATCGGTGCCCAAATCCCCTTGCAGACTCTGCTAAAAATGGGAAGTGTATCTGGAATCACGATCAGACACTATGCTCGCGGGAACCCCATGCAGTCCAATAACCTCCTGCACGTACAGAGACGCAATCTTCTCCATCGAATAACCAGTCTTGTACGACACGAAATGAGCACACTTGGTCAACCTGTCCACGATGACCCATACCGCATCACGACCCCGAGGGGATCTTGGCAAACCAGTAATGTAGTCCATGGAGATGCTCTCCCACTTCCACAAGGGAATATCCAACGGTGTCAACTTGCCCCCGGGTCTCCTATGATCCGCCTTGATGCGCTGGCAAGTGAAACACTGCGCTACAAACCTCACAATATCGCCTTTCATGCCTGACCACCACACGATCTACTTCAAATCGCGATACATCTTCGTAGAGCCAGGATGATAAGATAAGCTGGAGTCGTGAGCCTCCTCGCAAATCTTTGCTCGAATATCCTCCACAGCGGGTATGCAAAGTCTGCCACGGTACCTCAGGGTACCCTCAACGTCGATCGAGAAATTCGGCAACTCACCTTTCTCAGCTCTACCTCGGAGATGCTGCAGATCCGGATCATCCATCGGGTGCAACTTCGTCAAAGCAATTCAGGACGGCTCTTCAACCTCCATACAAGACGGAACACCACTGGGCTTCACCGCGATACTCATCAAAAAGAACTCCTCAACTAGAGATTGCACAGAGAGTCCGAAAACAGAAGCTGACTTCCTGCTCAGGGCATCCGCCACTACAATTGCCTTGTCGGGGTGATAGAGGATCTCCACATTATAATCAGCCACGTACTTCATCCACCGACGTTGGCGCAGGTTCAGCTCTCGCTGAGAAAACACGTAAACCAGGCTCTTGTGATCTGAGTAAATCTCGCACACCACCCCATACAGAAGATGCCTCCACAGCTTCAGAGCATAAATCACCGCAGCAAACTCTAAATCGTGCGTCGGGTAGTTCCGCTCATGCACCTTTAGCTGCCGCGACCCGTACGCAATGACCTTGCCCTCCTGCATGAGGACACACCCAAGGCCTATCAGCGAAGCATCGACCTAGACCTGAAACTCCACTCCCTCAACAGGGAGAGCCAAACCGGGGCGGAACACAGCCTTCTCTTTAACTCCTGAAAGGCCTCCTCGCATTGCTCGCTCCAATCAAAAGTCGTTTCCTTCCGCGTCAACCTAGTCAGAGGCGCGGAAATGCCCGAGAAACCTTCTACAAACCTCCGATAATAGCCTGCTAATCCCAAGAAACTTCGGATCTCCTTAGGCGATGCCGGCCTCTTCCAGTCCAAAACAGCAGCGACCTTCGCTGGGTCCACAGAGATGCCACCCTTGCTCACCACGTGACCCAAAAAGGAGACTTGCGAAAGCCAGGGCTCGCATTTGCGCAATAGGGCGGGTCCCGGGCTCCAAATCTATCACAAACTCAACTTCTCGCTCAGGAGGGAGACCAGGAAGGTTGTCGGGAAAAACATCCGGGAACTCCGGCACCACAGGAATATCTTCAACACAAGGTGACGATGCGCAAGCCACAAGCAAAATAGAAACAATGCAGACCCCGCCATCAAACTCCGCCACGGCCTGGGCACAAACCACCGACATAACAGAGGAAGTCTAACGTGGGAAACCGAACACGCTCCTGGGCTGGCCATCATCCATCAGGAAATCCAGACGCTTATCCCTGCACTGGATCACAGCGTCATAACGGGCTAGCCAATCCATGCCTAAGATCACGTCAAAATCTTCCAAGTCGATCACCTTCAGATCTGCATATCCCAAAAATCCATCCGACACAATCGGACACTGCCTCACGCACAGATCTGACACCACTGAATCTCCGGACGGGTACTTGGCACAAAACGGATCACCAACTCGCTGCAAAGCCCAACAATCTCGAACCTTAAACTCGCCTAACAAAGCAGTATAGACTCATGACATAACAAAGATATAACGCTGCTATAGCGACTAAATTACCACAGAAAGATTGGACTACAACGAGAACGAGGAAGAACCTGATACAACAGCCTGCTAAGACTGGACTCAAACCTCTAGGAAGAGAGGACATATAAATACTTGCTTTTGCTACTGCTTCTTTTTTTTTCTCTGGGAAAAGTAAATACATAATATCACGTTATACTAAGGATGGTATACCATCCTTTACCTCTCGTGCATCTCTCCCGTATGCAAATAAACTTTAAATCTTACCTTTGAAATCATGGGTGTACATGTGTCATCGTGTAGATCTCTAGCTTGGCACGTGTGCTTATGCAATGTTATGTTATGCATGCAGTGCTATGCAAACTAAGAAAAGGCCTTAATGCATGCTATGAGCGGCGTACACATGCGATCTTATGCATCCCATACTACATATTATCGCATGCAACGAAAAAGAAAATCTAATGGACACGCATGCGACCTACGTTTTGTATCCCATACTACATAACAGTCGTATGTTGTCACCTATGAGGATTCATATACAGACACATATTATGCATCCCATACTACATAATAGCCCCGTATACTTCTTTCATGCTTATGAGTGTAGTGTTCGTGCTTCAGCCAAGATCTACCGATGACCCATCGGTGAGTGTATGCAATGATTAACGATTCTTACTGGATGGTTAACCAGGCCAACCAGACCATTCCCAGCAACCCGGCTAACCTCCCTCTGATACCAACTGTCACAACCCGTATTTTCCCGAAATAAATTATAATATCAGAGTAAATGGGGAAAGCACGCGTCATGATGCCACGTCCTGTAAGGGACAACTACAGACGTTCAGGCGAGCACTCAAATGAACATTTTTACGAGAAATGATATGAATTAATAAAAGCATTATCTTTTAAGATCATTTTTATTAGATTAGGAAGCCGTGCCCCTCGGCCCTGCGGTTTACATAGCCGCTCTTTATTAAAAATATGCGTACACAACGGCAGAAAATAAGTTCATTTTATTCCTAACGGCGTTGTAGACCAGAGACGTCTCCAGGGCGATCGTCGGTCTACATTTAATATATAATAAAGAAGTATCATTTTTATTTTGGTTTACGCTTTGCAAATATGTGATACTTAGTAGTAAATACGACAAACAGTTAAAAGAACAACTTTTTATAATGCTAAAAGAACTGCATTAATATTCAGCAAAATCGGCTTTTCCCAGAGTGTACGAATACAAAATAACTAAGTAGCAGTAAAGAAAGCTAGCAGCATCATCAGCAAGTAAACCAAACAAAAGCCATACGGACGTCAACAACTGACACGAACCCGCAGGAAAAGAGTCAACAGGCAAAAGAAACGCTACAACGCTAGAAACTGAATCCTTACCTAATAGGGAGGAAAACCCTCCACCCGAGAAACTGAACAACCCTGTTCTAAAACCTGCGGCAGCTACGAACCTGAACCTGAGGCATCCATAAGAAAAGAATGTCTCAGCCCAAAGGGTGCAAGAAAACAACATAGTTAAAAGTAAGAGCAGGAGAAGTAACAAGTGACATATCCAAGCTGAAAGGGATATATAAATACATATATATACTTATACACATATATATAACTGTATATATATGCTTATATAAAGATTTCAGTAATAGAAGGTTAGGAATATCCCGCATAGAACCAGCCCGATAAGCAAGAGCATGACTAAACTTGGCATATAATGCAAAAATGGACCAGTGGTGGCGGACCCAAAACAATGTCACTAACCACTCACATAAAGGGGATGTTCAAAATGAACCAGTGGTGGCGGACCCAAACAATGTCACTAACCACGCACATAAAGGGGATGTTCACCCCAAATAAAAAGGCGTCGTGGTGGTGGTCTCATCGCCCTACCAACCACTATTAACAGAACTATGATGGGGGAACCCAGTGTTCCCTGTACCCATCCTTCGAGTGTAAACAAGTCCATCAATATTTAGCCAAGTAAATATGCAGAAGTACCAAGTAAAACATGATCCGGAACAAAATCAACCAGAATAAACCATCAAGGATTAGCCCAGGATCGGAACAAAGCTAAACATATAGCAGCTAGCAATAAAAGAGGGATAGAAGGGTTCAACCAACCATAGCAGCTAGCATATAATAAAACAAGACCAATTAAGTGTGCCGAGGAGTTAGCAAAAGGGACTACCATAATATTGACCATTTCTAGCTACTTGTAATCGAAGCGCGCAGAATTATTTTGCCAGTAATGAAACCCAACAAGAATGATACAAAGCAGCCCAAAAGAACAGAAATATCCCAAGGATCCAACTTCAGCCGCCCCAAACTAAATTTTATAAGGCAGCCCCCATTAGACAAGGAAAGAGGGTAACAGCAGCCCCCAATTAGCAAGTATAATAAGCAGCCCCAATTTAACAAAGACAGGAAGCAGCCCCCAATTAGCAAGTATAATAAGCAGCCCCAATTTAACAAAGACATGAAGCAACCCCCAAAGTAAAATCCTATAGCAGCAGCCCATAGGAACAAAACAAAAAAAGGAAAACAGCAGCAGCCCTCTAATTAAGGTATCAGCAAAACAGACCCAAAATAAACCCCCAACAAGGATAAGTGCACATGGATAAGAGCAGCTCCTAGATAATAAAAGAAAACAGGAAGAATCCCTCAACGGGCAAGGAGCAGCCCCCTCACAAATCAAGGGCAAAGAGGCAGCCCCAAAATGAATTCACCAAGCAGCAGCCCTATGTAGACAAAAGAAAACAGTCCCAGCAAAATATATAGGAAGCAACCCCCAATTAACAAATATGAGAAGCAGCCACCAAATAAGAAGCACAAGAAGCAGCCCCCAAATACCCAACATAAGAAGCAGTCCCCCAAGAAAAACAAACCAATAGGGCAGCCCCAAGCAACACAAGCAACAGCAGCCCCTCACAAAGGCAGCAGCAGCCTCACAAGGAAGGCAAACCAACAGGGCAGCCCCAATTAACACAAGCAGCAGCAGCCCCTCACAAAAAGAAAACCAACCAACAGGGCAGCCCCAAGCAACATAAGCAGCAGCAGCCCCTCACAGAAAGAACAGGGCAGCCCCAAGCAACACAAGCAACAACAACCAAATTTTGAGTATAAACATCAACTTCCCCTCATGTAAACCAACTTAAGAAGCAGCCCCCCATATGACCAACACTTAAGTAGCAGCCCCCACATGAACAACAAAGGAATTAAACATCCAGCAGGTTTTATAATAGCAGCCCCCTCAAATTAGACAAGAAAATATGGCAGCCCCCAACCAAAAAGCAAGCATAACAGCAGGTTTTATAATAGCAGCCCCTCTTGATAAAATTTAATGAGCAACCCCCCAAAGTGAGATGCTAAAAGGCATCCCCCCATGCAGAAAACTATAAGGCAGCCCCATACAATAAATTCAGCAATAGCTTAAGAGGTTAGCAGCCCCTAATCAAAAGAAAGAATAAAAAAAACAGGATTTGCTAACAAAACTAGAGGATCGAGCCCCAATTGATCCAAGGATTTTGTCAACAAATTAGCAAATTTTTCTCACTTGAAGATCCAGTAAATTACCAACATGGAAACGATCCAGCAAAAGAGAAGGAGGGAGGAGGAAAGGAAAAGTTTTCTTGCCTCCAAATGAACCGGAGAACCACCGGATCGCGACGATCTCGCCGACGACCTAGCCCCGGCGACGAAGACAAGCCCCGACGGCCAAGATCCTTCCTCCTCCGACAACTCCGGCGCCGCCCGACGCCGAGCTACTCCGGCGCAAACCCTAGCTCACCTCTAACTCCCCCTCGACGGAACCAGCGGCATCGGGGAAGGGAAGAAAAGAAAAGAAAAATGCAGGACTCCTCATCTCCTCACCCAACGGAACCTTATATGCATAAAAAAACTTTTGTATGCATACAAATGCACACACACAAATGTATATTTATAATTTTATATAATTTGTATGCACACACACAAATGTATATATATTATGTATATGTATATATACAAGCCTTGATATACCCTTATACATACATACACACATCATGTATATATATATATATTATTTTTTGTATATAATCCTTTGAACAAATACGTATATATTTATATATATATAACAATTATATTTCCCTACATACAAATAACCCTTCCCATAAGAATCTTCATAATTGAATATGTTTGCCTATACATGCATAAAACTTCTTGCATACTCACTTATATATATATATATTGCAATTATAACTCGATTTAGAATTACTCGCCGGACGACGACGACGACGTTCACAAAACGATAACACCCTCTCGCATTTACCCTACGCAACCATAATTTTATATTTAAGACATTAACATCTCGCATTCCCCGCTTAAAAGATTATAAGAAAACCTGGGGCGTTACACCATTTATTATTGTATCCTTTGTTATTTCAGTTATAACATGTGGACATTTATTATATAGCATGTGATTGTGGACTTGAACTCTTATTTGTTCATTTATACTTTTCTTCTTTCGTAATCGATATGGCCGGCAGGATCAGCGCTTTATAGTGGCGACCTTCCCGTGTGTTGGTGTCACCGCAGAGCGACGGTTCTGGGCATAAGATCCAGTTTCGAAGCAAAAAAATCGGGTCTTACAAATGGTAAGCCTTCAATCTGGGGTGCAATGGGCGTTAATGATGCCCCTAGTTGAAAGTTGAGTTTGGCATCCTTGCAGTATCATTTGTTGCGCGTTGATCAATGTGGGGACCATTTGTAGCTTCTGTAATGGCAGGCATGGTTGT
Organism: Dactylorhiza incarnata; assembly: GCA_033032865.1. Lineage (NCBI taxonomy): Eukaryota > Viridiplantae > Streptophyta > Magnoliopsida > Asparagales > Orchidaceae > Dactylorhiza > Dactylorhiza incarnata. The sequence continues at coordinate 2,489,058 of JAWHQI010000317.1, forward strand.
AATCACATTTTCTGTATTTTGTTGCACATGGTGTAGATCTTCTCTGTTAAGTGTCAGGTCGATTGGCTCGTCATGTGTGCATAATTGGATCATATGTAAAGGTAGACGTTTGATTTTATATTTTTCGATTTGTCAATGTTAAGGTAGATTTTAGCATACCTTCTAAGGATGTATCCATGGTTCGTTGAGTACGGCCTAGTTCCCTTCTTCGGGCATTAGTAGCATTGCGTCTGTCTTGAATTGATGCATATATTGGAGGCCTTCCTCTTCAGTGATGTGTGTCAGGGGGCAAGTCGGTGGTAGTAGGTTCGTTTTGGACATCTGCCTATATTTGTTGAAGTTCACGTTTGTGTGCGACGTGAAGATAACGTAGTTCGCGTCTTCTTTCAGTACGTGCATCCTGCTGGGCCCTCGTTCGCATCCCTAGTTGTTGGTTGGCATGGGTAAGGGAATGAGTAAGAATCTACGTAGGAACCATGAATTGTAGATAATGTAGAGCAATGCGTATAGAAAAGAGCACTGACTTGCAGAAGAAAATAAGTGAAAACTAAATATTAAATAGAAAATGTGAGTGGCAAAATAACTGGTATATATTTTGCTATGAAGTATTGAAGTGTATGCTATAAAATCAAAAGCTCATTCGGGAAAAAGAACAAATGCCTAATTCTATTTTCTGTTGGCACATTAGGCATATAGCACATTGTTATAAGTGTAATGTGTTTTCTGTTTTCACGGATGCCTAATTTTGTTTTCTGTTGGCACATTAGGCATATAACACATTTAGGTCTAATATGGGAATGCCTAATGTGTTTTCTGTTGCTCTGTTATATGCCTAAGAATTAGGTAGCAATGTATTTTCATATGGGAAAAGTAAAAAATGAGGGATATAGCAACTCATGACGACCGACAAAAAGAAATTGTAATATGCCTATCTCATGGAGGAGGAATTTCATGGAGGAGGAATGATTACTACATAACGATCATAAAATACAATTGTTAAGAACTTCAAACAATTTCTAAGATGAGCACAGACAAGGAAACACTAAATTGCAAAAAAAAAATGAAGGTTGTTGAGATTACATGTAGATGAGCTCTTGCAAGGAGATGCAGTTGTGTGTTCTTAAGATTGGACCCAAAACTGCATAGTACAATGATCAGATCAATCATAAGTGACAAAATCATAAGTGACATAATGTTAGATTTATAATGCAATTATGCGCATATGCCATGACTTTCTCTTTAGCTCTAATCTATTTAAATCTGATTTTGGGAAGAGTAAGAAACCCTGAAAAAGAAATTCAACACAACACAAACACATTATTTTAAAATCAAACAAATCACAAAGATGTAAATTTCAAGATTAGATCCAGTCCAACCTTAAACTATCTAATTGAGTTAAACCATCAAACAGTTCCGTATTAGCTCCTGCTTGTCATAAGGGGTAATGTCTTTGGCATACAACTGAGTTAAAGATTTTTGAAGAAGTTAAGAAGTTATTATCTCAACAGTGTTATAAGTTATCTATATAATTGAAGAAGTTTCAGTGACATGCAAATCAAATCGCATTAAAATATTTGATTTTTAACAATGCATGACACAAAAATGTCTAAATAAAAAAGGCTTCCTGCGAAAGAAAAAGTAATTCAAATGGAGAAATGAAAAAAAAAACAATGCAGAGGGCCAAGCAATGCAGAGCTCAGTAGACGGTCCATTACGCACATGCTCAATTATATAAGCTATAAAAAATCATCACATATCTAAGAAATCATCACATATTGATCTGCAAACTATAAACAGATTGAGAAAAAGGGAGGAGCAGATTGTTACCCAGTTCAGAAGACAGCCGCAAGCAGTGGCAGATGCATGATAAAAAAATTTTGTGGGCGGAATGCTAATTCATTTGAAAATTTTAATTACCAAATATTTAAAAAATATGTTTATAAAATATTAATGTCAATTTTTTTATATATTATTTTCATAATTTAAATGATTTTTTTATATAATTTGTGTAAATATATAAAATGTATGTCTATTTTTCAAAGATTTTTTTATACAATGTCTAAATATAAAAAAAAATCTACACTTTTAATGAATTTTTTTATAATATATTTCTTTAATTATATTAAATATATCTACATTTTTAATGATTTTTGTTGTCTAAATATTTCATTTTGGCAAAAATATTAAAAAATTTATATTATGAGGATTTGAACTCAAGACCTCTCACTAAATTTTTATAACCTTAATATGAAGTCAAAAAACCATTATGCAAAGCCTAATTTATTGTCTATTTTTTAATAGATATTATTTATAATATCTATAAGACTATAAGAGCAAAAAATATTTTTAATGTAATATTCTTAGTTATTATTTTTTAATTGAGTGTGGGCGGTCCCCCAAGCTCGACCTCATGTAGGTCCGCCCATGGGCCCAAGGATCCACCTCCAGAAAAAATATAAACAATATGGGTATGCCACTTGATGATCCCTTGATGATGCTCACACCTGTTTGAGTAATGAAAAACTGCAATAATTATATAAGCAGAGAAGAAAGACCTGTAAATAGTAATAAAATATTCATCAGAGGGAGTGAGGGCAAGACCTATAAATGATTGAGCAACCTGCAATGAAATGAAGAGCTGGGTGTAACATCCCTAGAACAACTAGACCCCTAAGATGCATTTTTGACATGACAAGGTCATGACATTGCTCTAAGAGACCAAAATGGCCCTAAGAACCAAGGTGAATAAGTGAAAAATCATCTTGGTGTGCAAATAGCCAAATTTGACTCCATGGCTTACGACTTGATATTAGACTTCAAAATGACAAATTGACCCCACAAACTCTTCCTAAACACCTTAAGGAGACCCTTGGGTCATTTAGGATCCATTGGGGTCAACCCAATTGATCAAATTGGCCAATGTCAACTCAAGCTTGAAATAAGTCAATCATCCCTATTATGGGTCAATTAGGATTCAAATGATCAAATTGATCATCCCTAACACTCAAAGATCACTTAGGGAGTCTAATGGGTCCACTTTGGACCCTTGGGATAAGCCAATTTTGGGAAATTAGGCAAAATTACCAATTTGCCTCAAATTACAATTTATGCCCTTTATGGTTTAATTGGCCCTCAATTGGACAAATTGACCTAGCACAACCCTTCCTAAACCCTTAAGGTAATATATGAGACCCAAATGAGCCCAAGTGTGCATTCAATTTTGGAGGATTAGGGCAAAATCACCAAAATGCCCAAATTGCCCTTATAAACAATTATGTGCAAATAAGCCCCATATTACCCCACCATGACCTAATTCCCCATGGAATATGTCCATAGGGTCCAAGGCACCAATGTAGGTCAATCACATTGGTTGGGGTGAGCTTGAGTCAAGCCCAAACTCAAAATTCCCAATTTGGCATATTTAGGTCATATAAGCCCAAGCCTTGATTTCAATGAGCTTGGCCCAACATTAGTGGCCCATCCTGCAGCCCAAGGTGCTAATTTCCATGGCCAACCTCAGATTTCAAAATTAGATGCCATACAAGGGGGTAATTAGGAGAAATCCCCAAATTTTCGAAAGAGACAATCATGAATTCATGGGATGAAAGCCACATGGCTTCAATTCACACTCCCCATGCCTTCTCCCAGCTGCCACCATGAATTCCAGACATTTTCCTGCTAGATTGATGCCATGTGGTGGAGGATTTTAGGAGAGAGAAAGGCTTGGCTGACCACCCTTAATGGCAACACTTCATAGAGCCTCCCCCACTGAAAACTAACCCCACCATCAGCTTCAGAAGGTGCCAAGCAACTGAAATCAAGCTTTGGATCACTACATTTGGTGGAGTATAGGGAAATCGGCATGGAGCTCAAGCTTGGAGGTCGGCCTTGGCAAGTTCGAGGTTTCTTTAACCTCAAGCTCAATAAGGCGAGTTTTCCCTCTTCTCTACCTCTATGATAGCTTCCTAGATCTTCTAGGGTTGAGATCGAGCTCAAACGAGCTCGCTTCATTCTTTCATTTTCGGAAAAATGTGGAGTTTTAGCCCAAGCTCAAAATTGTCGTACGGGCCGCCGCCGGTGGCGGTGTCGCCGGGGATCGATAGCACCCACATCCACGATGGAGATGGAGGTGTTTTCCGGACGAAGGGGTGCCCAGGTGGCCAGGAAAAAGGGGTCAAAAACAGCCCTGCAAATGGCAAAAATCGGGCTTGAGGAAGAAGATGAATAGTGATTTTAATGGAATGTTATATAGTTCATTAAAAATTATAATATCTCTCCAATGGTAAATCCAATGAGGCTGAAATTTGCACCATGCATGTATATCCCCTAGGACTAACTTGTGTCAAAATTTAAGATTTTTAGGAGAAGATTTTCTATAGTTTTGTCCATTATTTGATTTATCAAATTAATGTGATTTAAGGAGCTAAACACCTCATATTGACCCCAAATTTTGGTGTCACACTTGTCATGTCCTAAATTAGCCCTGGAAAAAATTTGGGAGCAAATTGACTACTGCATGTTGGGTTATTACACATGCATGTCTCTACTCAAAAGGGATTATGGTGTGCCAATAGCCAAAATAGTTATTTCGTGTATTCAGCTCATATGGCTAATTGTTTGGCCCCTAAAATTTCGACCACTCCCTCTCTATGGTATAACATACTACCCCAGAGAAATTTTGGGTTTTGGGGATCAAAATTATTAGGTATATCATTAAAATGAGTTATGTCACACTTCTTAATTTATGAAATAAATATGATGAAAAATCACTGGAAAATTATGAAAACTAGGATCTAATGTTTTTAGTTCATTATTGTGTTATGTTGATTTTCTCAGAATTTTTAGAGACCATGAGAGAGTACTTGATGTGTAAAACCCTATTTGCACACCTTTAATATTAAATGAAAAATAAGATAATAACTTCACTGGGAAATTATGAAAACTAGGATTTAGTGTTTTTAGACCATCATTATACTATGTTGATTTTCTCAGAATTTTTAGAGATCATGAGAGGGTACTTGATGTGTAAAACCCTATTTGCACACCTTTTATATTAAATAGAAAATAGGATAATAACTTCACTGGGAAATTATGAAAACTAGGATCTAATGTTTGTAGGTCATTATTGTGTCATGTTGATTTTCTCAGAATTTTTAGAAACCATGAGAGGGTACTTGATGTGTAAAACCCTATTTGCACACCTCTTATATTAAATGGAAAATAGGACTATAACTTCACTGGAAAATTATGGAAACTAGGAATTGATGTTTTTAGGTCATTACTGGGTTATGCTGATTTTCTCAGAATTTGTAGAGATCATGAGATAGTACTTGTTATGTTAAGCCTTATTATCTCATCCTTTATATTAAATAGAAATTATAATTATAAATTTACTGGATAATAATGAAATCTTGGATGTGATGTTTTTATATCAGTATGATGCTACAGTAATTTTCTTAGAAGTTTTGGGAGACCTGAACCACTACTTGATGTGTTAAGTCTTATTATCTCATCCCTTATATTAAATGGAAATTATGGTTATAAATTACTGGATAATTATGAAGCTCAGGATTTGATACTTTTAGATCATTATGATGCGGTAGTAATTTTATCGGGAAGACTTACCTTACTATTAGAGTACTTTCTTTGTAATTTAGATTAAGACAATTGGGTAATGAATTTTAAATGGAAGCCAATTTTTATATAAATATGTAGAAACTCGGGTCAACCCCAAATTTACTCATTATGAACCTAAGGTAAAAATTTGTAACTCATTTGGTCATGATAGGGTCTAGATTGCATCATAAGAACCAAACCTAGTTCAATCCCCTCTTGGTCTGTGGATAGTAGAAACTGAAGTATTTGATTTAGACCCCAATAGATCCCCACATACTCAAGAATTAATTCCTGGAACATTGGGTGCATAACATAGACTAACTAGTGGGCAATCTAATTGATGACAACACATAATGTAAAGTTGGGGTGCATTTAGTAATTCAACGATTCGGAGTATACAACGAGATGAGGAGGGGACGGAGCCATGACAAGTAAGTAGTGGTGGTATAAGGATTGAGAATATCGGTTGTAATTGAGAGATAACACGATGAGATAGCCGGCCACTAGGAGAGGTAGAGTTTCGATGTTCAATTGAACACCGACACTCGTCAGTCCGAGCCAAATGTTAATCCACCGTAGGATATGGAGCAATTGGAGAGCAAATAGGTAAATAAGAATGGATAGTCACTAATAAGAGTAAATATCCTGGAAAGGGAAATTTGGGCTTTAGCCACCATCACATTCCCTAGTATTGTTGCGAGCCCTTCACCGGGTAATCCACGGGAAGTCTAGGATTCACTCCAAGCTTCTAAGATCAATTAACAATAGACAAGAGTAGTAAAATAGAAGAACTTAAAATATAATCCCCCTCCAAAATTTGGGATGGAATGAAATAAGGACTCGCATAGTCCTGCAAGCGGTAGGCTCGAAGTATAAGGAAGGAATAGGATAGTCCTGCGAGTGGTAGGCTTGAGATATAAGGAAGGACTGGGATAGTCCTGTGAGCGGTAGGCTCGAGATATAAGGAAGGACTAGGATAGTCCTGCGAGCGGTAGGCTCGAGATATAATGAAGGACTAGGATAGTCCTGCGAGCGGTTGGCTCGAGATATAAGGATGGACGAGGATAGTCCTGCGAGCGGTAGGCTCGAGATATAAGGAAGGACTAGGATAGTCCTGCGAGTGGTAGGCTCAAGATATAAGGAAGGACTAGGATAGTCCTGCGAGCGGTAGGCTCGAGATATAAAGAAGGACTAGGATAGTCCTGCGAGCGGTATGCTCGAGATATAAGGAAGTACTAGGATAGTACTGCGAGCGATAGGCTCGAGGTATAAGGAAGGACTAGGATAGTCCTGCGAGCGGTAGGCTCGAGATATAAGGTAGGACTAGGATAGTCCTGCGAGCGGTAGGCTCGAGATATATGGAAGGATTAGGATAGTCCTGCGAGCGGTAGGCTCTATTTTTATAAGTGTTGATTTAGAATTGCGAGCCGGAGGCTCGGTGGTAAGGGATAATACATAATTGCATGAGCATAAGATGTGGTGGGTCTTTGGTTCTGGCTTAGTCGTCACACCGAGAGTAGTTCGTTGACTCGGTAGTGCTAGAGGTTTAAAAAGGGGTCCGGTTGTTTTACTGCGTGTCCGACTGGACAGATTCCCTAAACCCTGCCTGGCCAAATAAAGGTCTGGATTCTTCGGATCCAGCAAGAGTACGTAGGAGCTCGTGAGTACTGGGTACCGGTATCACAACGTACGTTTGGGCCTAAGTCTGGTAGTGTGTAATACCCACCTAGGTGGGGAGACGCTCGCTCCTCTGCCACCGTTTGACCACTGCGGGAGGTGCCCAAGAGGTTAGCTACCTCCGAAAAGTGGGAACTAAAGGTCTGTACGTGCAGAGTCGTGTGCGTGAGTTGCATCATTTTATCGCATATCATAGCATAGCATTTTTGCATAAAACAGAGACCTCATCGTATAAGTTAATATGGGCTCTTTTATACAATGAGTTTACCTTATTGTCAGATCCCTTAGCTTATGTGCTTTTGTGTGTGCATATAAGTTAAGGTTATATTTGTAGCTGCTCCTTATTTATTATACCTGTTTCTTTTACTTGTATTGTCTTTTATTTATTGCTAATATACTTACTCTTGCTAGTGTAGAGTTGTTTTCATTACTTGTTTAGTATCTATATACTTGCTAGTCTCGCCACTGTCACCAGCTTTTGATTTACCCTTTGGTCCTCCACCTCTTCCTCCCGCACGGTGCATAGGAGCCTCGGGGGGGGGGGGGGGGGGGGGGGGGGGGGGGGGGGGGGGGGGGGGGGGGGGGGGAGGGGATGAGGAATTTGGCTTAGTCTTTCGACTAACGGTTAGTGGATCACATCATTTTATGGATGATGTGTCGGAGCAGCAGGATCCCGTTCAAAAGATAGGTCAGGAAAATTGGATGAAGTAATGTAGCCACTACCCATCGTTGCAGCAGCATCTATAGGCTTGTGATGACAAGAGTTTGATGACTTCCACATAGATGTAGAAACGAGTGACTTTTGTAGTAAGGATATTGATGTACTAGGCATAAGCCCTCATTTACTTCAGCTATTTCTCATCGTGGACATTGTAATCATGTAATTTATATATTTAATGTGATTTATGGACTAGTTTCTTCTAATGCTTTTATTACTGTGAATTGTGGTTGGCCTGGATGATGTTGATTAGCAGGCATAATCGGCGTGTTGTGGTGGCAACCAATCCCATGAGTTGGTGTCACCGCAAGACGGCGGTTCTAGGCGGTAAGACCCAGGAAAGAATGCAAAAAAATGGGTCTTACAAACTGGTATCAGTTTAGCCGACTTTCGATCCAAGTAAAAGAAGTCCACAAACCCTGGGCCACCCCGCTCGAGCTTAGTTTGAGGACAAACTAGCAGCGGAAGCAATGGTGTGCCCATACGGGAAATCACATAATTTTGTCCACTTAACGATGAGATTAGGCCAACCTATTAATACAACCATATTGGTTTGACGTAGCAAGACATTCTGTATGGTATCCTAGTCCAACATCGACCTCAGGTCCAATTTAGTCAAGAAGTAGGATACCCCAAAGTGACTAAATAAAAAAGGTGGAAGGCATGCGCAAGTGCTCAAAGCTTACTCTCTGGTACTCTCGCGTCGCTTCCCAGGAGATACCAATACCCTTCACCTGAACAAACATGACCATCTTAAGAGGAATTGGTGCTTGTGTATCTACTATCAGATTAGTTGGAGACTCTTAGGTTTAACCCATGTGCCTAGAAGTCGATACTCCCCACTTACATCCTTATAAAATCCATCACAAAGAAGGGTGCCGAATGTGGAATGTGAATTTCAACCTAGAGAAGACCATTTAATAAACACACGACCCCTGGAAAAGTTGCGATAAATGGTGGTCTTGAGGACAGAGAACCTTATAATATCCACAAATCTCATGGATTGTACCCATAAGGATTATGTACATACGTAAAACGTCCATTTTTTCAGGTATAAAAAACTCAGCACAAGATTTACGGGAGGCTAATCTTGTTTCTTTGTTTATTGGGCCAATATGATATTAACTTGGGAGGTTTGTAGGAACATAAAAGCCTCTGCAATACAACTCCCTGGGCACCTGTTGTGGTGCAGGGTATATAAAGTGAACCCTATACCTAAATCTGTGTGCCCCCCATCATCTGACGTATCCAAATAATCTAAATTCTACACCGTACATATGAATTTAGTACGATACACATGCGGTCAAAAAATCAGAATTTCGGAGATAAAGTTCTATAGATTTGGAAATAGTTTCATTATAAAATGATTGTGGTAGACCTAAGTCTTAATGAAGACCAATTCACTCAAATCTTTTATGGATGGTAGGTCTCGGAAAGAAAGGTCCCTGGACAAATTTGAGGCCATTTGGACCCCTACTTATTAGTGGGTCCCGCATACAAGACCAAGGTAGCTTAGGATAATACCCATGTTGTTACACACACAGAGTTTTATGGATAATAATTATTTCCTTGGCCAATTCTCTTGAAATTTGAAATATGCACTTATGACCAACAGATCTTTCATCTCTGAAGGAATCAAAGACTTTGAGGACTGAGTTCCATAGGAAATTAGTGATTGTGAACTCTTGTTACATTAAGCATTATTGAGAATTCCAGGGTCAAGCTCCCCTGAATCATTATAAAAATATGGAATTTATCTTAGAGGGTGTAATTACACCATGGAAACCTTATTTGGTATTTTAGAGACATTTCCACTAAATTGCTCTTATTCAAATTACCCCCAATTTACATTACCCCACCTCTTAATAACTACATGAATTTGGAATTACATATAACAAGATAGTCAAACCTTTGAGGTCGGCAGTATGCTCTAGAAATTTATCATAAGCATCTACAAGGATTTACATTGGTCCTTTCACAAGGTAGAACTTTGTTCCTTTTCTAGAATGATTATTCAATGTTGTCATATAAAAAAATGGAGAATTGTGGGTGTTGTCATATAAAAAAATGGAGAATTGTGGGAATTGGGCAGTAGGCTGTTGGAGCACAATAATGCCCTGGTAGTTCTATTGTAATTGACCCTTGATGAGTTGCAGTAGTTCCTTCAGAACGAGTAAATGATTAGCTCATGTGATTATTAATTAATTTTCTGAGGAATCATTGGGGAGAAGACTATGAATTGTTGCTGAACACTGGTTTGGATCATAATTAGTCTCTGGAAATACTATTAACCTAATAGGCCACAATAATTGGTACCTTGTGCACAAATTGGTGGACTCCATAAATATAAGAAGAAATAAGAAATAGGCCGAAAACAGATATGACATTATGAAGAGTTTAAATCTGTAAGTTATCACTTACAAAACTTTGGGAATGATTTTGAGACCAATTTACGACATATTTACGATAATTGGTTCATAGGTGATAGGTCTCATGCAATATTTGAGCTTGCTTTGTGTTTAAAAAAATGAGGACTATAGAGTTGACCATAAATAACACGTGGATTTGGGGTAAAAATCAGGAAAGAGGTTTCGGGACATTAATATGATTATGTGCGCTTCAAGAATTAATCATGGAGGATTTATAATATATGAATTTGTGAGCCTTGGAAATGATGACCCACATGAATTTAAGTACCAGAACTAAGCTTGACTATTACTAGAGCATCCTTTGGTTTAATAAAAGACCGCGGACCTATTTACATTTACTAAATATCATTTCAGATCCTAGAAGGATGATTAAGCATTGACATAAAATCTTAAAGGAATGACGATGTCATGAAAGTTAAGAGAACCAATATTACCCAAACAATAAGCATATCATGATTTTGGAAGACAAGTCTAAATTCTAATTGCAAACACCTAACAAATAAGAGTGCTGGTATCACATGTGCAATGATTGTGAACCACAAGAGAGTTTAGATCCAAAGTGTTAGTAAGGATGGTATTGAAAAATATGAACGGTGAACTTGAAGATATATTCATTGGATCGAGAACTGTATACTTACAAAGACATCATACTATAGATTTTAAGGCTCGATTGAGTTACACACTTTCCTTGTGAATGTGTGAGATCACTTCAATCTATGTCTTCCCTCCACTATGTATATCTTCATCAATTGTGAATTATTTAAGAACCCTCAGGTAGAAGATCTTGAATTAGAACATGATGAGGTTTAACGAAAGTGCACTTGGGAGAAAACTGAGGATGAGGCGATGAGAATTAGACCTAACCATTTCCAATGTTAATTGAGGGTCATATTGCAAAAAAAAAAAACTAAAAATATACCGGGTATATCCTGAACTCTAACTCCCGTAGACCTAACCTAAATTTCGGGGACGAAATTGTATTTTCGTTTATTGGGATTTGTAACATCCCCAGAACAACTAGACCCCTAAGATGAATTTTTGACATGACAAGGTCATGACATTGCTCTAAGAGACCAAAATGGCCCTAAGAACCAAGGTGAATAAGTGAAAAATCAAATTAGTGTGCAAATAGCCAAATTTGACTTCATGGCTTATGACTTGATATTAGACTTCAAAATGACAAATTGACCCCGGCAACTTTTCCTAAACACCTTAGGGAGTACCTTGGGTCATTTAGGACCCATTGGGGTCAACCCAATTGATCAAATTGGCCAAAGTCAACTCTAGCTTGAAATAAGTCAACCATCCCTATTAAGGGTCAATTAGGATTCAAATGATCAAATTGATCATCCCTAACACTCTAAGATCACTTAGGGAGTCTAATGGGTCCACTTTGGACCCTTGGGATAAGCCAATTTTGGGAAATTAGGCAAAATTACCAATTTGCCCCAAATTACAATTTATGCCCTTTATGGTTCAATTGGCCCTCAATTGGACAAATTGACCTAGCACAACCCTTCCTAAACCCTTAAGGTAATATATGAGAGCTAAATGAGCCCAAGTGTGCATTCAAATTTGGAGGATTAGGGCAAAATCACCAAATTGCCCTTATAAGCAATTATGTGCAAATAAGCCCCATATGACCCCACCATGACCTAATTCCCCTTGGAATAGGTCAATAGGGTCCAAGGCACCAATGTAGGTCAATCACATTGGTTGGGGTGAGATTGAGTCAAGCCCAAACTCAAAATTCCCAATTTGGCATATTTAGGTCAAATAAGCCCAAGCCTTGATTTCAATGAGCTTGGCCCAACATTAGTGGCCCATCCTGCAGCCCAAGGTGCTAATTACCATGGCCAACCTCAGATTTCAAAATTAGATGCCATGCAAGGGGGTAATTAGGAGAAATCCCCAAATTTTGGAAAGAGACAACCATGAATTCATGGGATGAAAGCCACATGGCTTCAATTCACACTCCCCATGCCTTCTCCCAACTGCCACCATGAATTCCAGACAAATTCCTGCTAGATTGATGCTAGGTGGTGGAGGATTTTAGGAGAGAGAAAGGCTTGGCCGACCACCCTTAATGGCAACACTTCATAGAACCCCCCACTCCAAACTATCCCCTCCATCAGCTTCAGAAGGTGCCAAGTAACTGAAATCAAGCTTTGGATCACTGCATTTGGTGGAGTATAGGGAAATCGTCATGGAGCTCAATCTTGGAGGCCGGCCATGGCAAGTTCGTTTCTTCAACCTCAAGCTCAATAAGGCAAGTTTTCCCTCTTCTCTCCCTCTGTGCTAGCTTCCTAGATCTTCTAGGGTTGAGATCGAGCTCAAATGAGCTCGCTTCATTCTTTCATTTTCGGAAAAATGGGGAGTTTTAGCCCAAGCTCAAAATTGTCGTATGGACCGCCGTCGGTGGCGGTGTCGCCGGGGATCCATATCCCCCACATCCACGATGGAGATGGAGGTGTTTTTCGGACGAAGATGTGGCCAGGTGGCTGGGAAAAAGGGGTCGAAATTAGCCCTGCAAATGGCAAAAATCGGGCTTGAGGAAGAAGATGAATAGTGATTTTAATGGAATGTTATATAGTTTATTAAAATCTGTTACACATGTACCCAGAAATTCAGTTAAAAATTTAGGACCCTTAGGCACAGAATCAAAAGAAGTGACCAACATGAAAATTGTAGGCCTTGGTCTTAACTTTAAATTGCCACTGATTTCATGTCAATCAGAGCACTGTAGCTCTCTTAGTACCATTTTTGTGGGACTGGTCTTAGAGTAGATCAGAAACTAAAATTATAATATCTCTTCAATGGTAACTCCAATGAGGCTGAAATTTGTACCATGCATGTATATCCCCTAGGACTACCATGTGTCAAAATTTTAGATTTTTGGGAGAAGATTTTTCTATAGTTTGTCCATTGTTTGATTTATCAAATTAATGTGATTTAAGGAGCTAAACACCTCATATTGACCCCAAATTTTGGTTTCACACTTGTTATGTCCTAATTTAGCCCTGGTAAAAAATTGGGAGCAAATGGACTACTGCATGTTGAGTCATTACACATGCATGTCTCTACTCAAAAGGGATTATGGTGTGCCAATAGCCAAAATAGTTATTTCATGTATTCATATCATATGGCTAATTGTTGGCCCCTATAATTTTGACCACACCCTCTCTATGGTATAACATATTACCCCAGAGAAATTTTGGGTTTGGGGGATCAAAATTATTAGGTATATCATTAAAATGAGTTATGTCACACTTCTTAATTTATGAAATAAATATGATGAAAAATCTCTGGAAAATTATGAAAACTAGGATCTAATGTTTTTAGTTTATTATTGTGTTATGTTGATTTTCTCAGAATTTTTAGAGACCATGAGAGGGTACTTGATGTGTAAAACCCTATTTGCACACATTTTATATTAAATGGAAAATAAGATAATAACTTCACTGGGAAATTATGAAAACTAGGATTTAGTGTTTTTAGGCCATCATTATACTATGTTGATTTTATGGATGATGTGTCGGAGCAGCAGGACCCCGTTTAGGAGACAGGTCAGGAAAATTGGATGAAGTAATGTAGCCACTACCTGTCGTTGCAGCAGCAGCTACAGACTCGTGATGACAAGAGTTCGATGACTTCCGCATAGATGCAGAGACGAGTGACTTTTGTAGTAAGGATATTGATGTACTGGGCATAAGCCCTCATTTACTTCAGCTCTTTCTCATCGTGGGCATTGCAATCATGTAATTTATATATTTAATGTGATTTGTGGACTAGTTTCTTCTAATGCTTCTATTACTGTGAAATGTGGTTGGCCTGGATGATGTTGATTAGCCGGCAGAATCGGCGTATTGTGGTGGCAACCAATCCCGTGAGTTGGTGTCACCGCAAGACGACGGTTCTAGACGATAAGACCCAGGAAAGAATGCAAAAAAAAGAGGGTCTTACACTGGAAGACTGCGGGAGAAGATTGTGAAGCTCAATCTAGAAGATTGAGAAATATAAACGGAACCCTAGAATGGTTGGAGAACCTCTACTGATTTTGAGAGAGAACACAACTGATCATTAATAGAAATAGCACTGAACTCACCTTAGCGAAAGAGGGGGAACTGCGCGGCCCTTTGTCGCAGGGGAAAAGCTGAGAAGCATTGAAGAAGAAGTAATCACGATCTGAGAACGCGATGCCGAAGACGGTACTCAGTTTGGGAAGAAATAGAACAAAGAAATGCAGCCCTTTGTCGCGGGGGAAAAGGTGAGTAGCGTTGAAGAAGAAGTAGTCACGATCTACGAAGCCAATGCCGAAGACGGCACTCAGTCAATGTTCAGGCTAGTTATCGTCGCGTTGTGGTATACGATCACCGTCGGCGATGACATAGGTATGGAGAACGCAATGATAGAGGTCTGGAGAACGCGATGGCAGAGGCGTGGCCGCTGGAGAGTGGTAGAACGGCACAGAGCATGAGAAATGTCGAGCTTTAGGGTTATAATTGTTGCGGGTCGCTCGACACTCTTATAGACTGGTCGAATTGAACCGTATATGCTCGAGAGTGAGCCGAGCGCGCAAACAGTCAAAGTAGAGACCAACAACTGGCAAGAAGACTTTTATGTGGAAAACCTGGAAATGGTGAAAAATAACGGGGTCGAATCGGTGCCGACCGAATTGCACGCACTATATGTTTGGGTGTTACAAGCAGTAGAATGCACGAGGGTGACAGACCACCGCTTGTTGCAGGGGTGGAGAGAAAAATGAAAAAGAGAGAATTCTCAAAGGTGGGAGGAGATCTTCAAGGCCCGGAGAAGATCTTCAAAGGATTCTTCGAACGCCAAAAAATAACTCTGAAGGATCTTCAAATGAGCTCTCTCTTGCGCTATGTGCTCCTTTTATAGTATTTGACATGGGCGGTTTGGTAATTGCGTCATTGTAACCACCATAACTATTGGATGGGCGAATCGGTTTTCACGATTTGAAGCATATTGATCGTCATTTTTTTTATATGACGAGTTTGCCCATCGAGCAGTTCTATTGGCGGCGATGACGACAACGAACAAATCTTGCCATCTGAGAAGTAAAGAAAGTTAACTGTTGCACGCGCCGCGGACGCGGAGGCGTTCTGCGCGTGCCGCGATCGTGGAGGCGTTCTGAGCGTGCCGTGAACGCAGAGGCGATCTGAGCGCGCCGCGAACGCAGAGGTTTTGTGAGCATGTCGCGAACACGAAGGCGTTCTGAGCTTGCCGCGAACGAGGAGACGTTCTGAGCGTGTCGCGAATGCCAAGTTTTTGTGAGCGTGTTGTGAGCGCGGATGCGTTCTGAGCGTGCCGCAAACGCGGTGGCCTTGTGAGAAATGCCCGCACACGAAGGCCTTGTTAAATATATAAAGTTTATACATAATTATATAAATTAAAGTAAATAATTATAAGAAACGTTATATATTTATAAATTTTATATATACTAACATGTTCCACCGATGCATTTGGAGAAGCATCGCACGCATCCAAATAGATTCCGCTCTCGCAGCTGGCACCTCACTTTACCGGATCGAGCGCACCGATGATCTTGCATTGACTTATACAACTAATGATGATTTAAAATCGAGCTATACTTAGGTGCGCAACTCTCACCTAGAAATAGGTGGAGAGAAAATACAGCCGTATGATCTTTGATCCGACGGTAGAGAAAATACTGACATTATTTATTATTCATAAATACTGCAATATTTAGAGCTATCAATGGCTGAGATGCACTCCTCTCACCTTGATCGCGGTGCGAGATACTCACCTAAAATTTTTTCTTTAAAATCTTACCTAGATTTTGATTTAAACCCGGAAGGCGCGACGATTCGTAAATTGTAACCAGCCAGCTTCCTAAACTGGAACTCTTCTCTAAACTAGAGTCAGCTCTTCTTCTTCCCGACTGTATCCCTATATAAATGCATGAGGCCGCTGATCTTCTTCCACCCTCCCCATCTCCACAACACAGAACAGCCATGGCTGCTTCCGATTCTAAGAT
Source organism: Dactylorhiza incarnata (assembly GCA_033032865.1). Taxonomy (NCBI): domain Eukaryota; kingdom Viridiplantae; phylum Streptophyta; class Magnoliopsida; order Asparagales; family Orchidaceae; genus Dactylorhiza; species Dactylorhiza incarnata. Next base: position 2,505,520 of record JAWHQI010000317.1, read on the forward strand.
GACTCTCAAACTTCTCATCGACGCAGGAAACAATAAAGTTCTTTTCGCCGAGGCTGGAAAGGACTTCATCGACTTCATGTTCAGCCTTCTCCTTTTTCCTCTCGGCTCCTTCATCAAGCTCGTCGCCCCTCGAACCACGTTAGGTTCCATCGGAAAGCTGTATAAGAGCGTCGAGAACATCAACGACACCTATCTCGTCCCAAACCTAAATAAGTCGACTCTACTTAAGCCGACGGTCTCCTCCTTGGCTGGCGCTTCCCCTCTTCTTCTGACAGCAGGGACTGTAGTTAGCTTATAACCATCATTTTAGATTTTTATTGAATTGAATCTCTTTCACAAATATACAGCCAAGTGAAAATTTGTACTCTTTAGGCCTATTAATTCATAGCATGACACAGATGAGAAAATGAATTACATTGCAATGACTCTATACAAAAATATCCAATTTTGGTGAAAGGCGCGTTTCAAAAAAGAGTGATAAGAGAAGTCGATGTGTGTACCGCTCGATTGCTTCTTCAATATTTTATAGCATAGATGAAAAGTCGCAAAAAGATCAAATACGGAAGCTTTCGCTGTTTTTGAAGAAATGTGTCTCGGGGTTTTGATGTTGGAGGTCTCAGGTTGTGCGCTTTAATACACCAAAAACGAAGTATGCATTTAGTGTATAGCAAAAGGGGAACACACAACTTATCAAATTCAGAATACATGCATATTTGTGTTGGAATATTTTCACTATTATATTCCTATATTAATATAAAATATGATAATTTTCGTTTTAAAAATTTTTACTGAAACAGCAGAACTTTTAATATGAACAGCAATAATAAAAAAATTGCATGAAGGGGATAAGAAATAAAACAGAGTAAATATATAGATCAGAATCGAGCCAGGGTAAGGCGTGTGGTCACTGCCCTAAAGAAGTTGCACCACCCTCCGGCGGGGCTTTCAACCGATGCTCACTCCTCCAAGGTACAACACCCGGCTAGATCCCGAAACTCCGATGTGCACGGACACCGAAGAAGCACAGAGCACCCGAACCACCACTTGATGAAGCAAACGTAAAGAAAAGGAAGCACGTAGAATATCATCACAGGAACCGAGAGCACAAGAGCGTATGAGAGCATCTTAGTATTGCAGAAAGAACGAGTATATATATATAACTCGGATCGCAAGATCTCCTCCAAAATAGGATCTCAGAAAACGGCAAGAAAATAAATGTCATAATAAATATTAACGGTTAGAAAAGTAAAGATCTTAATCGGGAAGAAATACGTTGAATATTTCCACGTAAATAATGGCGAGAGGAGCGGCAAAGAAAAGCGCGTAGAACGGCAGAACGCGTGAACGCAAATCGACGTTGCGTCGAGTGCATATCGACGCTACGTCGAGTTCTATCGACGCAAGGCTTATCGACGCCACGCCACTCCAGCGGGCAAAACGACGCTACGTCGAAATCTATTCGACGCAGCTCCGAATTCTAATCGACGCAGCTCCGAATTCTAAATCCGGGTTAAAATGCTATGAAACTTTTTGGAACAAAAAATACAATTCAATTATTCCCGAAATCCGAAATCCGAAATCCGGGTCCGGGTGCGGTGCGTGCGCGCGCGCGCGTGTGGTTCATAGTTTCTTCTTATGTTCTTTTGAACAAATAAGAATGTGTGAATTTCTTTATATACACTTAAGGGAAGAAGTAGAATGGCAAGGTGGGACTAAAGAATACTCTTTCATCATGAAAGGCTTCCCTCCAAATATTTGGATTCCCTCCAAATTTGGTTTTGAGCTTTTCCATCACAATGAGGAGCCCAAACACCAAACACCATTTAGCTCCAATCAAAACATTTAATTTATAATGTTTTATAATTAAAATTTCTAACAATTTGTTTTTCAAAAAAGGGTTGTGCATGTTTATTCACGCTGCCCTAACACTATGCAGACATTCTCTAGATTATATATATAAGCTCAATACAGAATGAGCGGCTCTGGCCACATAAGTATTTGAATAGCACAATAGAAGAACGACTGAGATATTATTTTCCACCTGGCACAAAAACAAAACTGAATGTACGTTCCCGTGTTAAAAATAAAACCGAAATTCGTTGTCAGCTCTAGTCACAGATCTATGCCCAGGCCAGGACCAAAAAATTTCACCCCAAAGAGAGCCTTACACATAAAAATCATGGGTAAAGGTGGTTTAAAATCTTACTAGCATCATAGCTTTCCTGGATCCTGCTCAATTAAATTCATTGGACAAAACAAATCTAAAAAGTATGAAAAACAACATGACAACTGAATATAGCTAACCACAACACAAGGAAAGAAAAAAAAGAAAAAAAAAACATCAAACTTTATGAAAGCTTATCAAACTCTATTGACTTGTGACCGAACAACTATTGAGATCCGTCCCTAACTATGTTGAGCATACATTCCATCCACCCCTAACCACATTCAGCATGCATTCCATTAAGATTTATTTAGCTTCTTATATGCTAAACAAAATTAATTGTTTCATCGTGGTTAAAGAAAGAGAGATCTAAGTACTGACCGACTCATTAGGATTTGCGGCGAAGTTTAAATCAAAAAAAGTTAAAGCCGGAAAGCAATCTACAATAAGGAAGATAAGCACCGACAGAAAAAAAAAGGTGAGCATTGTAAAAAAACTGACTGAATTCTTAACATCATAAGCATACGAAGGTTGAGAACATACTCGATTTTAAGATACTTGGATCCCGGCTAACTTAAGAACTAAATTAATGCAATATAGTTCTAGATAAAAGTTGAACATGTCAAGCAGAAATCAAATCCATTAGTACTTTTGCAAGCACTGGGATTTTGTATTGATACATCCTCTCCCATTTCGCATTCCCAAGAATATCTAAAATCACCGAGTCAGGGAGAGAGAGAGAAAGTGACTGAGAGGGAAAATTTTTTGGTACAAGTAGCGTGCACAGCTCTGTGCACGCAAATAAATAGCGGGATTTTAAGCGGGCCCGCTCACTTTTGTTTTCCGCCAAAAAAAAAACGCTCCGGCTTTTTCCCTTCTTCCCCGCTCCACTGGCTTCCTCTAGGGTTTCATTGAAGTTAAAAAATTTCTATTCCGCCTCGCCTTCCCCGCTTCGCATCGCCTGCTTCCCCTAGGGTTTCTTCGACATTACAAAATCTATCCACCGGGCGTCGGAGGACGCGCTTCCTCATTCCGACAAACTGCTCTGTGCTCCTTCCCGTTGCTACATCGCCACCCAAATTTAAAATGGCAGTACCTGGAAAAGCTTCGAGCAAAGAAATGGACAATGTAAGTGAAATATTCTCCTTTTTAAAATCTTCAAAATTTTCGCAGTTTCATGCACAGCTCTATGCACGCGAAAATCTTACAGTTACTGGTAAATTACGGCTGTAATAGTTTCATAGTGCACAACAAACTTTATAGTTACAGCCATAATTTACATTTTACTGGTAAATTACGGTTGTAATAGTTTCATAGTGCACAACAAACTTTATAGTTACAACCGTAATTTACATACTGGTAAATTACGGCTGTAATAGTTGCATAGTGCACAACAAACTTTATAGTTACAGCCGTAATTTACATTTTACTGATAAATTACGGTAGTAATAGTTTCATAGTGCACAACAAACTTTATAGTTACAGCCGTAATTTATATTTTACTGGTAAATTACGGCTGTAACAGTTTCATAGTGCACAACAAACTTTATAGTTACAACCGTAATTTACATTTTACTTGTAAATTACGGCTGTAATGTTACATAGTGCTCAACATACTTTACAGTTACTGCTCGGTTTACATTTCAAAATGGCTTAATGACTTCATGTTTTTTTGATTATATCCATATTCTTTGATTTTCTTATTTTGACAGATTGATGTTTCGTTTCCAATTGTGCAATCTGAGCCGGAGGCATACACAATGTATTGCAATTATGCCCATAATTTGGAATTTAGTGTGCGGAAACAACATATATTATATTGGACACGAACTAGTATTATTAAGGGAAGAAGTTTTAGTTGCTCAAAAGCCGGACATAAAAATAAAAAGAGATTAGAAAATGTGAGCAGAAAGTATCATAAGTTGGATACCAGAATGGGATGCTTGGCATGTATATACTTTACTGCAGATGAAAATGGAAAAAATTGGTATGTGTCAAAATTTGTGGAGGAACATAATCACCCACTAGCGTCAAAAAATAACAACCATTTGTTGAGGTCAAATCGCAACATTTCCAACGTTCAGGCAAGCTTGCTTAAAAATATGACAGGAGCGGGGTTTAGGACAATTGATGCATTTAATTTGGACATCCAACAAACACTGTGCATTTTTCGTGAAATATGAGATAGCACAACGACTATACAAATTATATCTTGTGGGAATCTACAAAATTGAAGAAGAAAACTCAAAACTTATTAATAAAATAAAAAATGAAATCAAGTCACACTAAGTTTAAAGCTACAGCCGTAATTAACATTTTACTGGTACATTACGGCTGTAACATAGGCATGTCCACAGCATATTTTAATGAAAATCAGTAGTAATTTACATTTTACTTGCAAATTACGGCTGTAACATATACATAGTGCACAACATAATTTCAGGTTACAGCCGTAATTTACATTTTACTTGTAAATTACGGCTGTAACTGTTACATACTGCAGAACATACTTTACATTTACAGCCATAATTTACATTTTACTGGTAAATTACGATCGTGACTGTAGGTTTTTTGCAGCCCTTACTGTAAAGTTGCAGCCTTAATTTACTCTTTACTGGTAAATTACAGCCGTAACTGGGAATATTTTAGAGTTTATCATGGTAACTTACCATGACGAAAATACATTTCGATATTTATAAATGTAAAACTTAAATGAAAACCCTAAACCTAGAGAATACCATGATGCGCAGTACAAGATATTCCGGTTTAGTGAGAAGTCAATCTTTATCGGAGACGGGGACAATAGGCGGAGGAGGAGCTGCCGCCGGCGGAGAAGCTCTAGGATCACCGGAGGAGCAGGAGTCGGTGCCCAGAATTTCGTCAAACCTAGGAAGGTGAAGCCGAGCGAGGGAGCTGGAGCGTTTTTTTTTTGGCGGAAAATGAAAGTGAGTGGGCCCCGCTTAAAAATCCCGCTATTTATTTGCGTGCACAGAGCTGTGCACGCTACTTGTACCGGAATAAACAGAGAGAGTGAGAGAGAGGCGCCTGGAGATGGACGGAGTATGGAGAATGCGGCCTCTTCTTTCATCTGGAATTCGTCGGAGCAAGCCTCCATCAGAAGGTCGGCGAGCTCTGCTCCCTCGTCACCTTCCGCCTTCGTCATTACTTCCTGCTCACCGGTAAATAGTACTCCAGAAAGAGAGAGAGAGAGGTGGCAGGAGGGCTCTGAAAAGGCTGGGCGGGATTTTTGAATTTAGGCGGGATTTTTGGGTTTGGGCGGGAGATCGAAAAATTGGAATTCAAAGCGTGGAACTCTTTTCTAAACCAGAGTCGGCTCTTCTTCTTCCCCGACTGTATCCCTATATAAAATGCATGAGGCCGCTGATCTTCTTCCACCCTCCCCATCTCCACAACTCAGAACAGCCATGGCTGCTTCGGATTCTAAGATGAATCTCAAACTTCTCGTCGATGCAGGAAACAATAAAGTTCTTTTCGCCGAGTCTGGAAAAGATTTTGTCGACTTCCTGTTCAGCCTTCTCGTTCTTCCTCTCGGCTCCGTCATCAAGCTCGTCACCCCTCGAAACATGTTAGGCTCCATCGGAAAGCTGTATCAGAGCGTCGAGAACATCAACGACACCTATCTCGTCGCAAACCTAAATAAGTCCACTCTGCTTCAGCCGACTGTCTCCGCCTTGGCTGGCGCTTCCCCTCTTCTTCTCACAGGGACTGTAGCCACCCCACAGCCCAATAAAACCGGCTACTGCACGCACTACCAACGTCAAGTGAACATTTCGGATCGCAACACCTGCACAATGTCACGGACTAGTCTCCTTGAATATGTCGCGCACGGCCTTAGCTCCTCTTGCCACCCCTCGTGGCTAGCTAAGTCAGCCTCACTCTAAGAAAACTGTGGTGGAAATGGGAACGAGAACAAGAACACAAGAGCACAAGTGCACAAGAGAAGAAGTAAGCAAGAGAACTCAAAAGCTTATTCCAAACTTGGATGAATACAAATGAGGGGGCATTCCCCTTTTATAGGCCCCAAAGAGGTTTCCCTCTAATCCAAAGAATATTCTAGATCCCTACTATTCTAGAGTATTCTATACAATTCCGGTATATACAAGAGTCGTGGACTCTCTAGATTGTTCTACTGCCTTCCTATGTACAAGACTCCAGATTTCTCTAGAATCTTCTCATGTATTAACCCCAAAAGTGAGGAGATCGTAACATTCTCCCCCACCTATCCTGGCGTCGTCCTCGTCGCCTCGTACTGCTGAATGAAGTCCTTGAACTGCCACAAGTCTTCTAATGTCTCCCAAGTAGCATCGGACTCTGGCAATCCCTTCCATCTGACTAAGTACTGCGTACTTGGCGGGACTCCGCGTCGCCGTACCACCCTCTGAGATAGCACCCGATCAATCTCCTTCTCGAATGATTTGGTCATGATCGGAGGCGCTCTATGTGATTCTCCTCGCCTCGGGTCTTCCTGATCTTCATGATAAGGTTTCAACATGCTTACATGGAAGACCGGATGAATCTTCAACGAGTTGGGTAGATCAAGGCGATATGACACCTTTCCTACCTTGCCGATCACTTCGAACGGCCCTTCATACCTCCTTATCAACCCCTTATGCATGCTCCGCATTACTTTGAACTGTTGGGGTAGGAGTTTTACCATCACTTTATCTCATAGGCCAAACTCCTGTGGCCTTCTCTTCACATCCGCCCATTTCTTCATGCGCTTCCTTGCTTTCTCTAGGCAGACTTTGGCCAAGTCATTTTGTTCCTCCCAAGACTTTGCCAATTGAAGTGCTCCTGGGCTCTTTCCTTCTCCAGGCTTGATGGCTAGTGCATGCGGTGTGAGCGGTTGACGCCCGGTTGCCAGCTCGAAGGGACTCCTTCCCGTAGACTCGCTCCTCTGCAAGTTGTAGGAAAACTGAGCAACATCCAAGATCTTTGCCCAGTCCCGTTGGTTAGCACTCACAAAGTGTCGCAAGTAACACTCCAATAAGCCATTTACCCTCTCGGTCTGCCCATCGGACTGCGGGTGGAAACTTGTGGAGAAGTTTAGTTGTGATCCCATCATTCTGAACAACTCCGTCCAAAGTTTCCCCGTGAAGCGAGGATCCCGATCGCTCACAATATTTTGTGGAAGCCCCCAATGCTTTACCACTTGCTTGAAGAATGCTTGGGCCGCTTCCTCCGCTGTGCAGTCCTTTGTGCATGGGATGAATGTCCCATACTTAGAGAATCTGTCTACGACCACCATGATCGATCCAAATCCCTCTGATTTGGGAAGAGCGTTGATGAAGTCCAACGTCACGGTGTGCCATGGATGATCTGGAACTGGAAGAGGCTCTAGCAATCCCGCTGGTTGCCGATTCTCCACTTTGTCTTGTTGGCACACAAGACATGTCTTCACATACAAGTCTACGCTTTCCTTCATCTTTGGCCAGTAGTATAAGATCTCCACTAGCGCCATGGTCCTCTTTTGGCCAGGATGACCTGCCCATCGAGTGTCATGACACTCCTTGATCAATTCCCTCCGTAGGTTGTCCCACTTTGGGATATATAGTCTCTTCCCCTTGGTGTAAAGGAGTTCATCCTCTACCCAAAAGTGTTTGGCTCTTCCTTCCCTTGCCGCCTTCATAAGCTCAATTGCCAACGGATCCTGTTGCAGCCCTTCCTTGATCCTGGTTAGCAACTCCCCTTTCGCCGTGGATATAGCGGCAAGTTCCGCCTTGCGGCTCAAGGCATCCGCAACAACGTTCGCCTTCCCGGGCTTGTACTCCATAGAGTAGTCGAACTCTGCTAGAAAATCTTGCCACCTTGCTTGCTTTGAAGACAACTTCTTTTTGCGACTGGAAGTAACTTGTGGCCACATTGTCCGTCTTGACCACGAATTTCGCCCCGAGCAAGTAGTGTCTCCACACCCGTAAGCAATGTATGATAGCAGTCATTTCCTTCTCCTGGACGGTGTACCGCCGCTCCGTCTCGTTCAGCTTTCGACTTTCATATGCAATAGGATGTCCATCCTGCATCAAGACTCCTCCAATGGCAAAGTCGGAAGCATCCGTCTGGACCTCGAACTCCTTTCCAAAGTCCGGCAATGATAACACCGGCTCGGTGCTCACTGCTTGCTTTAGATCTTCAAAGGCTTGTTGGCATCCCTCATCCCAAGCCCACGATCTATCCTTCTTCAGCAAATCCGTCAATGGGGCTGTTCTCCTTGAATAGCCCTGGATAAACCGTCGATAATAATTTGCAAGTCCAAGGAAAGATCTTAGCTCGGTTACCTTAGTAGGTGGCTCCCAATCTATGATCGCTTGGATCTTGGCTTCATCCATCTTCAACTGGCCATGCCCAATGACATGTCCAAGGAATGAGACTTCCTCCGTGCCGAACGTACACTTTGACTTCTTCACATATAACTCATTCTCCCGCAAGACTCGAAAGATAGTGCGGAGATGCTCTGCATGTTCCTCCATAGAGTTGCTGTAGATCACAATGTCATCTAGATAAACCACCACGAACTAATCCAAGTAGGGATGGAATATCCTGTTCATCAAAGTGCAGAATGTGGTCGGTGCATTTGTCAAGCCAAATGGCATGACCAACCACTCGTAAGACCTATAACGAGTGATGCACGTTGTCTTCGGCTCATCTCCTTCAGCAATTCGGACTTGATAATAGCCCTTCTGCAAGTCCATCTTGGTGTAGACCTTGGCTTTCCCCATCCTATCGAACAAGTCAGCGATCAAAGGAATAGGATATTTATTCTTGACCGTTACCTTGTTGAGTGCCCGATAGTCCACACACATCCGCAAAGATCCATCTTTCTTTTTCTGAAAAAGCACTGGTGCGCCATATGGTGCTTTCGATGGACGAATCTTCCCCGTGTCAAGTAGCTCCTTCAGCTGCTTGCGGAGTTCCTCCAATTCGGGCGGAGCCATGCGATATGCCGCCATCGCAGGTGGTTTCGCCCCTTGTTCCAGCTCAATCTCATGGTCCACCTCCCTCCGAGGTGGTAGCCTGTTCGGAAGCTCGGTTGGCATGACGTCTTGATTCTCCTCCAAGACTTGCACAATGAAAGGATGTACCTCCTCATCCTTTGCCGCAACTTCCTCCTTCAAGGTGGCTAAGTAAGTCACCTTTCCTTTCTTGACGCCTTTGGCTATTTGCATAGCCGATAGCTGCTTTCCCTTCGTTGGTGGTCCTTCCACTGCTGGGATCATGCATGGAGACCCTTTCTCCATAATGCATATGGATCTGCAAAAAGGCATAGTGATAGCTCGTACCTTCTCGAAGAAATCCATCCCAAGTACGACTTGAAAATCATCCATCGGTGCAATGGAGAAGTCCACTTGGCCCTTCCAAGTTCCCAACTGCAACTCCACTCCGCGTGAAACTCCTTGCAGCGGTCTCGCCTTCCCATTCACCGTCTTCAACCAACCTTCACCCTTAGAGACAAGAAGACCAAGTCTCTTGGCTTCCTCCTCGGTCATGAAATTATGTGTTGCTCCTATATCAAGCATGGCCTTGGTGGCCTTCCCATTTGCATACGCTTCCACGAACATCAATCCTTTTGGCGATGGGGCTGGAGTAGGTCTAATATTCAAAGCATTAAGTAGTTGCAATGATCCCATTTGAGCAGAAGTACCTTCTCCAGAATTTCCCGCATCATTGCCTTCCATAATTGCTGAAAGCATTCCCATCTTTGGACAGCTGCTCATTGCATGCGGTCCCTTGCATAAGAAGCATCCCCCTTTCAGAATGAAGGCCTTCTTCTTCTCTTCATATTCCTTCTGAGTGTCATGCCGTTGGAAGTTGGGCTTCTTGTCATCACGCTTCTCTCCCCCACCTTTCCCGTAATCCTTATCCTTCTTTGGCTTTGCTGCATCTGGGTTCTGTTGGTACTCAATAAGGGATTCAGCTGTGGCAATAGCTTCATCCAACGTCTTGACATCTCGCCTTTGTAATTCTTGCTTAGCCCAATGCTGAAGACCATCCACGAAGAAGAATCGCAAGTCTTCATCCGACATGCTAGGAATTTGCAGCATCAAGGTGGTAAATTCTTTGACATACTCCGCAATGCTTCCCTTGTGCTTCAACTCCCTAAGCTTCTTCTTAGCTTCATAAACGACATTTTCTGGATAGAAATGCCGTTTGAGTTCACGCCGGAACTCCTCCCATGTATCAATACGATACAAGCCTTTCTCGATGTCGGCCTGCTTCCTTCGCCACCAAAGAGAAGCAACATCCGATAAGTAGTAAGAGGCTTGTCGTACCTTAGCGGCTTCGTCAACGAGGTTACACCCCTCGAAGAATTGCTCCATCTGCCAAATGAAGTTTTCCACCTCTTTCGCATCCCGCTTGCCCACAAATGGCTTGGGCTTAGGAACCTCCATCCTTGGGTTGCCCATTGTCATGTTGCCTCCACCATTAGCCACGGCTCGACGACAAACGGTGATTTCCTCCTTCATATCCTCAAAGCCAATTCGCATTGCTTGAATGGCGTCTTCCATCCTAGCGAGGCATTCCTCCAACGCTGGGTGAGCATCAAGACAAGTCTGGGTAGACTCTTTGATGGACTCAAATTCTTCTAGCACATGGGCCTTAAGAGCTTCGAAGTTACCTTCCACCTTCTCAACTCGATCGGCCAGCATCATGACGGCCTGATCCACATGAGTTCCTTCACGCGTCTTGCTATGATCCCTCTTCTTCCTGCCTTGTTGATCTACGACCTCCCTGCTGCGCTCGTCAACAACGCTTGAGTTGTTTGCCTCATTCTCCATAGCAGCACCACAAATTGAACCTGAGTGAACCTGGGTCAACCTAGGTCAACCTCGCTTTGATACCAACTGTCACGGACTAGTCTCCTTGACTATGTCGCGCACGGCCTTAGCTCCTCTTGCCACCCCTCGCGGCTAGCTAAGTCAGCCTCACTCTAAGAAAACTGTGGTGAAAATGGGAACGAGAACAAGAACACAAGAGCACAAGTGCACAAGAGAAGAAGTAAGCAAGAGAACTCAAAAGCTTATTCCAAACTTGGATGGATACAAATGAGGGGGCCTTCCCCTTTTATAGGCCCCAAAGAGGTTTCCCTCCAATCCAAAGAATATTCTAGATCCCTACTATTCTAGAGTATTCTATACAATTCCGGTATATACAAGAGTCATGGACTCTCTAGATTGTTCTACTGCCTTCCTATGTACAAGACTCCAGATTTCTCTAGAATCTTCTCATGTATTAACCCCAAAAGTGAGGAGATCGTAACAACAAGCTGCGGCCACAACATTGTCGGATCGTGTGACGCCCTTAGAGGGGGGGGTGAATAAGGGTGTGTTTAAAATTATAATTTTTACTTAATAATTTTTAGACAAATTTTACTTTACTAAAAAGTTACTTATAAATAATTTTAAACCAATGCAATTTTTGTATTAAACCAAACACAAATTTCTAAGATAAAGATTTAAGCAACCAAATTTGCAATTAGTGAAAAGAGCATAATTATATTTATCATGAAATTTGCGTACAATAAAAAATGATCTTAACAATGCTTAAGATCAAGGCACAATTATGATAATAAAAATTACAATAATTCTTGGTTTACCAATCCTTCTCCCAAGGATCGGAAGGCTATCACTTGTCTCTCCCAAGACCAAGCCCAAGCCTATCCTCTAGATCTTCCCAAGATCTAGACGTAGCACACAAGGCCACGATTTCCCACCAAGCCACGCAAGGACTTGGACGCTCCGCACAAGGAAGCGATTTTCCCCTAAGCCGCGCAAGGACTTAGATGCCGCACGCAAGACGACGATTTCTCTACCAATACAAAATGAAAAGTATGTGAATGAAAATACAATATGAAAGGAACAACTCCCTAGAAAATCAGATCTCTGAAAGGATGGTTGAAGCCTCGAGATGATCGTTGATGTAGAAGCGCGCCCGATCTCGTCTTCAATCTTCAATCCTTCTTTGCACAAATGGGAGTTGAAGAGGTTCTGGAGCTCTCTGGTTCGTATGCACTCAGGAAGGGACTTGGAATTCTCAAAGCTTGGAATGCACGAACACAAGGAGTCAATTTATAGAAAATCGTTGTCGCCTGGGCGACATCCACTGTCGGAATTTTCCGACAGCGCTAAACTGCCGCTGGAGTGCCGTCGTGCGGGCAGTTGCTGTAACCGCCGAGCTGTCGCCTGGGCGACATCGATGTCGGATTTCTGACAGCGCAAAACTGCCGGTCGTGGTGGTGTCGTTGGCAGTTGTTGTAACCTCCGAGCTGTCGCCTGGGCGACATCGATGTCGGATTTTCGACAGCGCAAAACTGCCGGTCGTAGTGGTGTCGTGGGCAGTTGTTGAAACCTCCGAGCTGTCGCCTGGGCGACATCGACTGTCGGATTTCTGACAGCTAAAAACTGCCTTTCGTCGTGCTACCGTGGAGGGAAGTAGTTGTAACTTCTCTGCTGTCGCCTGGGCGACATCTGCTGTCGGAATTTTCCGACAGTGAAATTTTCCCACATTCAAATTTAGCTCCAGCAGAAATGTGAACATCTCATACATGTTACCTGCACACCATTAATAAAAATAGAATCAAATACAAACGGGACTTTGTTATTATCAAACCGGAGGAGTGCGAAACGCATGCTCCAACAATCTCCCACTTTGATAATAACAAATCCGTATAAAAAGAAATCATGTCTATTTAGATTGTTGATTTTAACATTTGGTGTGTGTGCACAAAAATAACATGATATATTTCTAATAAATAATCTCCTCCTAGATGAATGCTCCACCTAAATGAATGCTCTCCCTAAATTAATGCTCCCCCTAAATGTTAAAGTAAGTTGAAATGATGTATTGTTTAGGTGGAATATTTAGGTGTAATAAATTTTGATTTCTTGAATATACTTAGAATTCTCCCCCTTTTGGTATTAGCAAAAGATTAAATGAGACAAAAGAGTAGCTCGTAAGGGAAGAGGTGGGATGTAAAAAATAAGAGTAAGCGGAAGCACTTTGTTGGTAATGATTGAAGTTCATGAAATAATAGGAATATGTCATAGTATGAATAAACTCATGAAGTGACGGTATAGCCATATGAAGTAATGAAAGAAAATAACTTAAACATGAGTAAGGTCATCTGAAAGTATCACAGCAAGACACAATAGTGTATAGATTTATGGAATATTTTCGGTCCAATTCTCATGAGATGAATGTTTATACAACATAATGATGTGTACATGTGATACTTAGATCAAACTTATGAAGTTATTTAATGTACATGATCATTGAAATGGAGAACATAATATAAGCATGTAAAGACCACTTTGACTTTGAAGATATAGCACAAGAAGAATAGGAAACCATTTTTCTTTTGCACAAGACACTTTACAATTCTTTCCAAGGTGCTTAACCTCACAATGCTCATTAAGACTTATCAGGAGGGTAAGTAGTGCTTGGTGGAGTATCCTTGTCTTTATTTGAATTTTTTTTATCACAGATTTTGTGATATCTTAATTTTGAGATATTGATAATTTTTTCATTGACCAAGGATCTCCGAATTCACTTGAATCGCAAAAGATGGTGTATATTTTGTTGTGCTAACAAATCAAGGTTGAAAGTTGTATTTATGAAGTGCTATTTTATGATGTTAAAGCAAATATGATTCATGTATATATTAAATAAAAAGACATACGTATTGATCAAAAGAAGTGAACGTGATAGTTCATTATGATAGATAAACAATTTCTCATACTTAGAGGCATGCGAAAACAATTTCAAATGGTCTAAACAACTAAGTAGGAGTGTCAATACGATGATAGCTTGGAAATGAAATCATATAATCATGTCAAAGCCTTTTTTTTTAAAATAAAAAAGCACATGGTTTGTCATCAAGTCATGAGGTGAAGCATTAATAATGACATATAACTATTGTAAAGCATCAAAGGGACCAAAAATTGAAGATTTATCAAATCGGGAGCTGTCGGAAATTTCCGACAGTCACTGTCGCCTGGGCGACAACCAAAAATATAAATACGGCTTTGGACCGAGTCAAACCCTAATGTGCTTCATTTTTCTGAACTGAAGGGCGAGAGAAGGCTGGCGGAGGTCGGCGACATCCTAGATCTAAGGTATGGTTTTTTATTTTTAAGTGTTTTGACTCAAAAATTTTTAGGTATTTTTGATTTTAGAAAGGGGAGATGATAAATGATGTATGTTTTTTAGTTTCCCTTTGATGAATGGTGTAGATCTTGGAAGTTTTGTGTTTTAAAAGTGGAGATCAAGTGTAAAGCAAGGGGATCTTGTTGGATCTTGGTGAAAAATGTTTTGATTTTGTGTTTTTTGTTGTTGAAGTTTTGCATTTGTACATAGTATAAATTTTTTTTTTAAAATGGAAGATTTGCTTTTGAAAGAAGGTTGAAGATGATGAATAGTAAGGATATGGAGAAGATGTAGATTTGAGAAAATAAATTTTTTTTAAACTTGATGTTGAAATAAACTTGATTTTGAGTAGATCTGGAAGTGTATGTAAAAAATTTCGAGAGAAGTTCACTGGAGAGCTGTCGGAAATTTCCGACAGTCACTGTCGCCTGGGCGACAGAGTTCCAGTGCACAGCACATGTTTAATCCATTTTTTGATATGTTATTTGCAGAATGGCTTCCAGTTCTAAAGCGCGAAGGAGTACCTCTGAGGATGCGCATAGTTCGTATCAAGTTTTTCCTGGGGTGGAGAAAGCCATAGTTGGAGTTGCGAAATATGTTGAATTTGATTCGCCGAAGCACGATCATATCTATGATCGGCTTGCGAATGCAGGTATACTTTCAATAATTACAGCAGAGCCGTTTTCATCCTTTTTTATTCGAGAATTTTATGACCATTTGGAAGACCCAAATTTCACTGAATTGGATGGGGGAGTTAGATCAAGAATCCAGGGTCAACATGTGGAAATAACACATGTTGATCTAAGAGAGGAATTCAGACTACTGATGAGTGAAAATATGTCGGATATAGTGGAGAGTTATAGAAAAGATAGAGATTGGACCCTTGTAAACATGAGTTTACATGGGAGTCAAAAGAAGACTCTAACCACTGAAGTGACGTCACTCACTCCGGATGCTTTTTTAGTTCAAGATATATTAAGGAACTCAGTCATGTTGAAGAGTGGAGATACAAGAAGTATCACGGCTCAGTTGACCCTCATTACTTACTTCATTATGGAGAATGAACCTTTTGATGTGGCGGACTTCATACTCTCCCAGATTCGGTATGCGTTTAGATTAAAGCATCCAAAATGGGTGAAGGTTCATACGCTGCCAATGGGGGCGATAATTCAGCGTGTATTATATAAGAAGTATGGATGGATAGCTCAAGATTCGTATTTTGATGATTGTTATCCGGAGATATATTATACGGGTTCAATGAAAGTGAAGAAGACGCATAAAAGGCCCAACCTGGAATTGAGATTAGAGAGCCGACAATTTCTAGGGGAGGTTCACTAAGAGAGTCTATTGATGATTTACGTGATTCACTAGAGGATCACAAGAAAGAAGTGAAGAAGGACCGTAGTCGAATGCAGAAGTTTATGAAGTTTCTTGTCAAATGTCTGAAGTTAAAGCCAACTCCGGAGGAAGAGGCCGAATGGCAAGTTCCAGACGAAGAACCGCCACGCCAATCGGTGAGGCGGACTCGCCGTGGTAAGGCCGTAAGACGAGGACCTCCAGAAGATTGTCCAGAGAGCAGCGGGGCTGGTTTTGAGGATTCTGAGTAGTTTCATCAGGATGTTGCTGCTGACTGATGTCGGAAATTTCCGACATCCGCTGTCGCCTGGGCGACAGTGAAACTTCTTCAGATGTTGTTTTCTTTTAATGAACTTGAAACTTATGGTGTTTTCTGCTGTTTTTATTGGAACAATATTGATGTAATATTAATGATGTTTGAATTTTTGTTAAGTCATTTGAAATTCTATGGTTTGATTTTAAAATTTAGGCTTTTTCTTTTTAAAATGTATAGGTTTTGTGATGATTTTTTTTTTTAATTTTATAGGTTTTAAGTAGTGATATATTCATTGAGAAATGTGTAGGATTCCCAATTCTAGCCTAAGCATAGAAAAACGAGAATCCGGTAACGGTTTAGTGAATATATCTGCTAGTTGATTTTCCGTGCCTATAAAGTTGATTTTTATATTACCCTTCTTAATATGATCCCTTATAAAATGATGTCGGACATCTATATGCTTAGATCTAGAATGTAATACGGGATTGTTAGTTAAGTCTATAGCACTTTTATTGTCACACTTTAATTCTACACTACTTTGTTGCATGCCAAAATCTTCTAACGTTTGTGACATCCAAAGAGCTTGGGCACAACAACTACCTAGTGCAATATATTCGGCCTCGGTAGTAGAGAGGGCAACAGAATTCTGTTTCCTACTCGACCATGAAATAAGTGAAGGGTCGATGAAATGACAAGTGCCACTAGTGCTTTTCCTATCTAAAGAACATCCCGCATAATCGGAATCCGAAAAACCATGTAAAATAAAGGAATCATTATGAGGATACCATAATCCTAATTTAGATGTTCCTATAAGATATCTAAAGATGCGTTTCAGCGCTTTTAAATGTGACTCTTTAGGATTAGCTTGAAATCTAGCACATAAACAAACGGCAAACATAATATCAGGTCTAGATGCGGTTAAATACAATAAAGATCCTATCATACTTCTTTAAAGGGTTTGTTCAATTGAAACACCACTTTCATCTTTTCCTAATTTTAGTGAAGTACTCATAGGAGTGTTTGCATGCTTAAGATTTTCAAATCCAAATCTTTTTAACATATCATGAATATATTTGATTTGACATATAAAAATACCATCATGTTTTTGTGTAATTTGAAAACCTAGAAAATATGAAAGTTCTCCAACCATACGCATTTCAAATTCATTTTTCATAATTTGAACTACTTCATTACACAACTCTTCATTAGTGGCTCCAAAAATAATATCATCAACATAAATTTGCAAAATAACTAAATCATGATCAATTTGCTTAATGAAGAGTGTAGAATCAGCACTTCCTATTTTATAATCGTGCTTTAACAAATATTGAGTTAATCGATCATACCAAGCACGAGGCGCTTGTTTTAATCCATAAAGCGCTTTATCTAATTTATAAACATAATTTGGATATTTCTCATTTATAAAGCCAGGGGGTTGTTCTACATAAACCTCTTCTTTTATATACCCGTTTAAAAATGCGGTTTTGACATCCATTTGATATAATTTAAATCTTTTAAAACAAGCAAATGCGAGAAATATCCTAACCGCTTCTAATCTTGCTACGGGTGCAAAAGTTTCATCAAAATCTACCCCTTCAATTTGTGCATAACCTTTTGCAACTAATCTGGCTTTATTCCTAACAATTCTAGATTCACTATCCAATTTATTTTTAAAATCCACTTAACTCCAACTACAGGATGTTTTTTGGGTAGTTCTACAAAATTCCAAACCTTATTACGTTCAAATTGATTAAGTTCTTCATTCATAGCTAAAAACCAAAATTCATCATTTAAAGCGGTGGAAACATCTTTTGGTTCTATTTCAGAGACAAAACAAAGGTTTGAAAATAAAACATGTAACGATGAACGAGTACTAACCCCTTTTTGCGGATCTCCAATGATAAGCTCCTTTGGATGATCCTTTGAAAACCTCAATTCACTTGGAGGCTCATATACTTCTCTTTCTTCTACTTCTCTATCTCCTTCTTCTCTTTCTCCTTCTCTTTCTTCTTCTTTTCCTTCTTCATTTTCTCCAAGTTCTTCATCATCATTCTCCACCGTGGGAAGGGTTCATCTTCTTTTCCTGCTTTTCTACACATGAAGCAAACTCATCAAACCTAACATGAATAGATTCTTCAACTATTTTTGTTCTTTTATTAAAAATCCTATAAGCTTTACTAGTTGAAGAATAGCCAATAAAAATACCTTCATCACATTTTTCATCAAATTTTCCTAAGGAATCTTTAGAATTCAAAATAAAACATTTACAACCAAAAACTTTGAAATAAGAAACATTTGATTGTTTATTAAAAAATAATTCATAAGGAGTTAATTTTAAAATAGGGCGAAGCGTTACTCTATTAATTACATAACATGCCGTACTAACCGCTTCAGCCCAAAAAGATTTTGGTAATTTAAATTCAGATAACATCGTACGGGCTAACTCTTGAAGAGTTCTATTTTTCCTCTCCACTACACCATTTTGCTGTGGTGTGCGTGGAGCGGAAAATTCATGTTTAACTCCTAACTCCGTACAAAAAGAAATAAACTTTTCATTTTCAAATTCTCCTCCATGATCCGATCGTATGCGTTTAATTTTTAACTCAAATTCATTTTGAATACGCAAACATAATTTTGAAAATTCTGAAAATGCATCGGATTTGGAGGTGAGAAATAAAGTCCAACAAAAACGAGAATAATCATCAATCAATACAAATGTGTATTTTCTACCTCCTAAGCTAGAAATTCCAATTGGCCCAAATAAATCCATATGTATTAATTGAAGTGGCCTAGTGGTAGAAATAATATTTTTACTTTTGAAAGATGATTTTGAAAATTTTCCTTTTTGGCAAGGCTCACATAATGAAGAAGATAAATTTTCATTTAACAATGGTAAACCTTTAATTAATTTATCTTTTGAAAGTTTTGTAATTAACTTGGCACTAGTATGTCCAAGTCGCCTATGCCATAAATCTAATTCTTCATTTTTTGATAAAAAACATTTTAAGGTAGAATTTGAAAAATCAAGAAATTTAATCATATATACATTATGACATCTAGGTGCGGTAAAAACAATTTCATTTGTTTTGAAATTAATAATTTTGCACAAATTTGTAGAATATTCAAATAAAACATTTAAACCCTTATCACATAATTGACTAATAGAAATCAAATTATGCTTTAATCCTTCTACAAATAAAACATTTGAAATTGAAAAATTTTCGTTACCAACAACTCCGATGCCGATGATTTTTCCTTTTCCATTGTCTCCGAATGTAACAACTCCTCCTTTCTTCATCTCCAGGCTAAGGAACTTCTCTTTATTGCCCGTCATGTGCTTTGAACAACCCGAGTCCAAGTACCACACGTCTTCTTTGTCCTTAACCTGCCAACACACCTAGAAAGAAGAGGTGAGTAAAGATCTGGTTACCCAAGTGGTTCCACCTATAGTATAGGTAGAAGCCTTAGGCACCCAGATTTGTTTAATTTTACTTTTTCCTTCTTTCCAGCAAGAGTCCGTAGTGTGACAAAATCTATTGCATTTGGCACATGTAATGTATTTAGAAGAGTATAACTTTTCTGCACTTTTACTGGATGAGGATGCAGTATTTGACAATTCATTAATTTTAGAATTTCTAAAAATGGGTTTTCTGGATTTTTCACTGTCGCCGGCGACAGTGGTTGTAGCCGGGCGACAGCTTCCTGACGTGTATCCGAGTCCAAACCTTCCAGATCCATGGCGTTGGTATCCTAAGATCATATCCAGTGATCTTCGGCCCATTCCAAATTTTTTCATGGCTAGTGTTAAGTCATGAATCTGGTTTTTCATTTGTGTATTCTCGGATACTAGATTTACGCATCTACGTTCAAAAGATTTCTTTCCCTCATGGACTTTGGAGATTGAAGATTTCAGATCTTTCTCTAAAATCTCATTCTTTTTAGTAAGAATTTTTATTGTATAATGAGATTTGGAAAGAGATTCTTCAAGTTCTTGAATTCTTCCCAAAAAGTGATCACACTCTTGGCAAGAAATATCCCTTTTTCCAATAGTCTTAATTTCCTTTAACAATTTTTTGTTTTCTTTAAATAAAATTTCATTTTCAGATTTAAGAAGATCATTATTGTTGACGCCAGGAAAATCCTGACCTCAAAATTCGGACCTTTGCAGCCGGAGGCTACTTGCCCAGCTGTCCGACGAGATGATCAAGCTGGCGACTATGAGGAAGCTAGGAGAGCAACAACAGGACCCCAGGTGCTGCGGCAGGGAGGTCCCACCACGTACCCGGAAGCTCAAAGGAGTCTTCCCCTCCACAACCAAGAATGGCCGACCAGGGTACGAGGAAGGCAACGACTTGGCTAGCAAGCAGGGGTGACGGGCTCGAGAATTCGGAAATCGGGGTCCAAAAGCTCAAGTCTCGGTGCCAATCCAAGTACCCATGGGGTCCTATTTATAGGCAACCAAGGGGTAGGGGGGTTTTATAGCCCAGCCCTAACCTGGCGACTATGGGTTACTCGGCGAGTACCATGCCATAGTCGCCCATCTGGCGAGTATTGGGTGCTGCTCGCACACGCCGGGCCAATACTCGCACAGGGCTTCTGCTGCTTCCGGTTCCTGCCTTGGACTGCTGGTCTCTGTGTTGACCCTTTGACCTTGACTTCCGCCTACGTGGCCTTGAGTGGGTCCCATCCTCGGAGAATAAGGGTTGTACACAATCCCCGCTCTTTGCGAGTAACATAGTTGCTCGGAAAGAAACATCCAACCTTTATTCGACGAGCTTCTGTCTGGGCGAGTATTGGGAGATACTCGGAATCTTGCCGGCCGATGTCTGGGATCTATATATAGGGGGGGTCTCCGACGAATCCGTCCTTTTGCACTCGCATATAATGCCGCCTCCTCGCATGGACGCCGAGGTGAACGTCTTCCTCGATAATAAGAAGAGGAAGAGGGCGGCTAAGAAGAAGAAGAAAGAGAAAAAGAAGGAGGCGACTATGGAGAACATCGCCGATCCTCTGAGCGGGCAGCGTCAGCAGCTGCTGGAAGATTTGGGCCTCTCGCCTGCTCCTGCTCGTCATCCCCCTTCGGCAGAGATCGCCCCGGAGGCGAGTAGGGCTGGGGCCCAAACTCAAACCCAACCGGACCTCCCTCCTGCGCGAGGTGAGCTCTTTAGTCGCTATTCTGAGGACTATGCTGCTACAAGAACCACTCCTGGCGGGATTTCTGACGCTTTGTGCTTCTGTTTTCAGGTCCGCCTAATACCGAGATGCGGGAGGAACCTTCGGATGCTCTGCCGTTGTGATCATCCTTGCTGATCTCGCCTGAGGGTGGATCTCGGGGTGGTCGTGCGGTGAGGATCCTCCACAGTTCATCCGTGGAGAAGAGGCTGATGAGCGAGCATGGGGCTCCTCTGTCGAGCATCAATCCTCCTCCACCACCACCTGACTCGCGACCTGAGATGGCGAGCAGCTCGCATCTGCCTGGGGTTGTGCTGCCGCCACCTCCTCCTGGACTTCCACCCTCAGTGGCTCCTCCGGGCGATCAGCGCCCTTCTATTTCAACTGCTCCCTCTATCCACCAAGGGGAGTCCTCGCGCAGAGGCAGGACTGGAGGGTCTTCGGCCTTCTTTGCTCCAAGGGGTGGAGGGCGCACAGGAGATGGTCGCGGTCGGGGGAGCACGCCCCATAACCGGGATCATCCTGGTGGCCACTCTACTCGCCGAGATGGCGTCCATCACAGCCTCTCCCCGCATCGAGGAAGGGTCTCTCCTCGCCGGCGATCTCGCAGCCCTGGTCGCCGACGTTCCCGCAGTCCTCGGCCAGGTACTTTGGTCGTTGCCTTTGGATAGGTGCCACCGCTCTTTTGATTCTGCGGGAGTTCTGACTCTTCACATGCTCTTCTGCAGGTCGCACTCATACTCCCGTGGGAGCACTGATTGACGCCGTCGGGCTTTCCCCTCGCGAGTACCAGGAGAAGGCTACTCGCGCTATCTTGGATTTGGAGTCCAGGATAGAGCGGCTATCGATCTGCGAGCCTCATCGTCGCTTGACTGAGGTTGAGTCGCGGGTTGAGCGCCTAGCGGCCAGTGACCCTCATCGTCGCCTGACTGATTTGGAGGCGCGAGTATCCCGGCTGGAGGAGTTTGATACTCGTCTGTCGGGTACTGAAACTCGCCTCCAGTCTATCAGCGACGTGGAGCGCAGGGTGGCACGGATCGAGCACCGGCATCATGACGAGCTGGTCGGGATGCGCGCGAGCATGGGCTCGGTGGGGAGGCTGGCGAGGATCGAGGACCAGCTGCGACAAGGCGAGGATGCTATGTCTGTGGCCTTCGAGCATTTCAAGCGTGCTCGCAGCATGGGCTGGGTCGGGCGACATCCTCAGCCCCAGGATACCCAGGCGAACATCCAAGCACAACCCTAGCTGCTGCCCCTTCTTCAATTTTCTTCTTCTTTGTAGCTTGTAGCTCCTAGCGAGCATCTTGTATCTTTGAACACTTTATTATTTGAAGTAGTATTGATTTGCCGAGTAATTGGATACTCGCCTTTCATTCTTGTCTTGCTTACTTTATCTGTTGTTGTTTGGATTTTTTCTCTATCGTCTTTTTGCTGTTTTTCGAGCATATGTTGAATGTCGCCTGCATCCTGGCGAGTTTCTTCGTTTTTCTGTGATGCAGGTACTTGCTAGCTGAAGGTCGGCTCGCCACCCCTAGTCGTGCTCGCGGAGTCGTGTTCGACAAGCCAGGCTACCCGACTACTATAAATAGGGTGGGGGTGGATGAGTTTGAAATACGCTTTCGGCAATCTCTAGCTCCTTGAGCGACTACCTTCCAGACTTCTTCTCTTCGCTCCTCTTCCATATTCGCTCCCTTTCCTTCCTTCCCAAAATGTCTGACGAGGCAACCATCAGGCGGGCTAACCATGCTAAGAACTTCGAGGAGAACTCTTTCAAGAAGCCGATTACTCAGCAGAAGGACTTGGATGACTTCAACGCCAAGTTCGCGACTCCGGGGTATGTCGCCAGGCTTCCTCGCCAGTCTGAGCGACTAAACACTTCCTCGTCCTTGGCGATGGTACTTCCTATCCGCCACTTCGAGGTTGGTCTGCGACTTCCTCTATGGCCCGAGTTCCGCCAGATACTCGTCTTCTACGGGATAGTTCCTGCGCAGATCAATCCCAACGGAGTGGCGATGATCATGGGATTCTTGTGCTTCCTGCGGGAACAAAATATCGTCTTTGATCTTGCGGTCTTTAGGCGAGTATTTACCATCATGGCGACCGGTGAGGGCGTCATCTTCCTGTGCAGCCATGTCTGCACTCTGGCGGGTACTTCAAACAAGAATCACCGCTGGGTGGAGCGACTAGTCGCCATCGAGGGCGACTTCACGGGCATCTCCAGCTCGCCCATCCAGCCGTCGGAGAATGTCTTCACGGTCCCCTTCCTGAGGGAGGGTCAGGAGAAGTTGCTCGACTCCTTCAGGCATCGTCGCTTTGACGTGGTGTTCTGGAGGAGGCGAGTAGACGAGCTCACGGAAGTTCGCTTAGGGGAAGGTACTTTTTGCGCGAGCATCATCCATACTCGCCCTTGAGCCTTAATCAGGCGACTAATCTTTGGTCTTCTTGTTTGCAGGCGTGCAAACTCTTCCGCGCGACGCTCTTCGTCCCATGTTGAAGGCGACGACTGCCACCCAAGGGGGTGTGGGAACCTCGACGCGCGAGGTTGGGGGCTCCTCCCCAATCGCCTTGTCGCCAGGGGGCGACGATCCCAAGGTCGCCGGTGATGAGGCCGGGACTTCCAAGAAGCGAACGGGTAACGCTAAGGTCGCTGAGCCCAAGAGACAGAAGAAGGAGGTCGCCCACAGGGATCTGGGCAAGAAGTCGGATCCTTCGGAGGCTGGCGAGCCTAGCGACCATCCGTTCTTCAATGAGGGCACCCGCAGCGAGGACGCCTATGGTCGCCCATTGGTGACCTGGGCTGAGCGCGCGCACGAGGTGACCCTCAGCTCAAACCTCCCCGCCTGGTCGAATGAGTGGGAGGACAAGGGAGAGGCCTTCGACGTGACCTACGCCCTCTATGGTCGCGCGGACGCCGAAGTCCTACAGGACACAACTACCGAGGATCTGGCGCACCAGACCTCGCGCTCCCTCTTGCGGTCCGCCGAGCTGGCTCACGCAACAGCAAGGCGACTACTTGAGTATGAGCAGGCGATCAAGGTGCAGGATCCGAAGTTAATCGCCCTCGCGTTACGGATCAAGGACTTCGAGGTATTCGCCTTTGCGTCTTTGCTTGTTACTAAGATACTCGCCACCTTGCGAGCTGTCAAACTTACCTTTCGCTTTTTACCTTCTGCAGGCTGCCGAGCTGGAAACAGCGAAGAGATTGTCCCAGGCTGAGAAGGAGCTGGAGGATACTCGCTCGGCCCTGGAAGTCGCCCAGATCCATATCGCCGAGTTGGAAACTCGGCCTGCCGAGCAGCAATCGGCAGAGGCGGCCATTCCTAGGGGCAAGCGCGTAAGGATGCATGGCGACGATATGCCTTATATTCGTCGGGAGATCGCGCGAGCAACGGGGGAGGTCATCCTGAACCAGCTGAAGGCAGACGATCTTCTGAAGCCGGAAGCTATGGGATTGACAGTGGGGGACATCATTCCGGCGCTGCTCGTCGAAGAGTCCACCTCCCCCTTGCGAGTATCATCGTCGCAGCCCAGCGAGGCCGAGGATGAAGATGATGAGGGCGACGATGATGATGACGACGACGATGATGATGATGATGATGATGATGATGATGATGCTGACGTAGATATAGAAGGCGAGGATGTCGCCTAGTCGCCTGGGCTTCCTTTTTGCTCGCCCGGCGACCTTTTTGTGCAGTTCTTTAATATACCTGTAACTTGATGTACACAAGATTTTTTGCATAAATGAAAGGAACTGGATTATGTTGCTTGCCTGTTCTTTGCCTTTGTACTCACTTCCTTTTGCCTTTGTACTCACTTCCTTGCTTGTATGTCGCTTAGGCTCCTAGGCTCGAGGCGAGGTTGAGTGCTCGCTAGGCTCTTAGGATCTCGGCAAGGTTGCGCACCAACATACTCGCACCTGCATTCTTGCTTCCAGGGCCTCGACTTGCATCCAGTGGAGAGTTTGTTAGGATTTATGCAATAATCAAAAGGAGCTCTTCAAGGGAAGGAAGAGGTAGAGTTCAGTAGTCGGGGAGGCCTGGGGGGACTTATCATCCCGAGGCCTCCCTTCTACTTGAAAACCTGATGTTGATGGAGAATGACGTCAAGTAAGGAATGGCAGACGGGCAGGTCCCTCAGGGACACACCGTCCCGTGGTTTCCTCTTACTCGGATGTTTTGATGCCTTCGAAGGACGACGTCAAGTATGGGATGGCAGCCGGGCAGGTCCCCCAGGGACTCACATTCCCAGGGCCTCCGTTGACTTGGATGTTTGGATGCCTTCGTCTTTCGGTCGGTCAAATCGGTCACCTGCTTTTCCAAGTCAGGATATCAGCGTCCAGACTTCTTCCTGGTAATCCCTCCAGTCGAATGAGAAGCGCAGTCGATACGAACCGTGGCCAACATGCAAGGGGGGAGCTGATCTTGACCGTCAGTGCAGAGGCTTGGTCTTAGAGGGTTGCTGAACTGAGGCACTGTCCCATCATCCGTTCCAGGGTTTTACGAGGTTCAAGCCGGAGGCTCATTTCCCAACTGATGGTGATGGATATCGACGAGCAGATCGTCCGGTAGGGAATGACAGTCGGGGAGTTCCATGGGGATACACCGTCCCGAGGTCTCCTCCTACTTGGATGATGAATGCCTACCACACCTGTTTCTTTTTTGTCCGATCGGAAGGTCGGCGTCCAGACTTTTTCCCTGTAATCTCTCCAGTCGAATGAGAAGTGCAATCGATACGAACCATGGCCAACATGCAAGGGGGGAGCTGATCTCGGCCGTCAATGCAGAGGCTTGGTCTTAGAGGGTTGCTGAACCGAGGCACTGTCCCATCATCCGTTCTGGGGTTTTACGAGGATTAAGTCGGAGGCTCATTTTCCAACCTAGTATACTCTTCGCTGAAGATTCTTGCTGTGATAGAAAAAAGCTTCCCAGTCCCGTGTTTCAGGGAGAGGAAGGATTTTATTTATAAATCAATAGGGATTACAAGGGTGGGACATACACATGCCCCCTTAGGGGTAGAACCTTTTCAGTCCCTGGCTTTCCCTGTAAAAGTGATGGCGAACAGCCGGCACTTGAACGCATCCGGCATGGTTCGGATAGAGATAATATCCTCAAACCACTGGATGTGACGAACAGGGTCGTCCCTCCCGGTGTAGTATTTCAACACAGGATCCCTGAATCCTTCCGGCACGGGCGCGGCAAGGATGTCTTCACTGAATGGGCTCCTCCCACTCGCTGGACGACGGTCTTCAAGCTGGCGAGTATCATGGCCATACTCGCCATAAGGCCGAGTATCCTGATATCTCGCCTGCTCTTCCACCTCGCGGAAGCGAATTCCTTGCGAGGATTGCGGGAAGGGCTGCGACCTCCTTGGTCGCTCGATCTCCGGATCGACGTGCCCCTTGCCTGCGCGCTGGGTGCGGTCCTCGCCCTCGGTCAGCACCGGGCGATTAGGCGAGGTCGCTGTGCCCTCCGCACCCTGCTGGAACACTGCTCGCATAGCCCCTTCCATGTGCTGGGCGAATGCTTCAAAAACTTCCATCGTCACGAACCTGCCAGGTCCTGACGGGTTGCCGACCACTTCCTCGTGGTCGCCTTCTACGACCATCTTGTCTTCCTATTTAGGTTTTCTCCCTCTGGATGCGATCCACGCTCACCGCACCAAAGTGTTGACGCCAGGAAAATCTTGACCTCAAAATTCGGACCTTTGCAGCCGAAGGCTACTTGCCCAGCTGTCTGACGAGATGATCAAGATGGCGACTATGAGGAAGCTAGGAGAGCAACAACAGGACCCCAGGTGCTGCGGCAGGGAGGTCCCACCACGTACCCGGAAGCTCAAAGGAGTCTTCCCCTCCACAACCAAGAATGGCCGAGCAGGGTACGAGGAAGGCAACGACTTGGCTAGCAAGCAGAGGTGACGGGCTCGAGAATTCGGAAATCGGGGTCCAAAAGCTCAAGTCCCGGTGCCAATCCAAGTACCCCTGGGGTCCTATTTATAGGCAACCAAGGGGTAGGGGGGTTTTATAGCCCAGCCCTAACCTGGCGACTATGGGTTACTCGGCGAGTACCATGCCATAGTCGCCCATCTGGCGAGTATTGGGTGCTGCTCGCACACGCCGGGCCAATACTCGCACAGGGCTTCTACTGCTTCCGGTTCCTGCCTTGGACTGCTGGTCTCTGTGTTGACCCTTTGACCTTGACTTCCGCCTACGTGGCCTTGAGTGGGTCCCATCCTCGAAGAATAAGGGTTGTACAATTATCTTTTAAACTTTTTTCAAAAAATTTGCAAGTCTTTAAAAATTCAGAAAATAATTCATAGGTTGGAGGAGTTACCTCAGTGTCGCTTTGGACACTGCATTCGTCATCAGATATGACGCTCTTTCCCATTAAGCACATGTTGGCCTCCTCTTCTTTACTTGAGTCTGAAACGCTTGCATCCTCAGAAGTAGTATCATCCCATGTTTCCGCCTTCAATACCTTCTTCGACCCTTTGTGCTTCTTTTCTTTAAGTTCTTTCAAGTACTTTGGACACTTGCTTCGGATGTGTCCTAACTTCTTGCAGTGATAGCACTCCGGTGGCGATCTCTCTTCCTCCTCATCGCCTTCCTTTCCTTTTTTCTTCCTAAAGGTCTCCTTCTTAAAATACTTCTTAAACGAATTCCTTCTCTCCGGATTTTTCATAAATTTTCTAAATTTTTTAACAAATAAACTTTCCTCATCTTCTTCATCCTCCTCAGAATCACTAGTTTCTTCCTTCTTAGATCTTAGAGTCAATCCCTTCTTCCTTGGCTCCATATACTCTTGTTGTTGAATTTTCAATTCAACTTCATGAGTTTTCAAGTTCCCAATGAGGCTCTCCAATTGTAAGGTCTTAAGATCATGTGACTCGAAAATTGCAGTCACTTTAGGATTAAACTTCGGGGGAAGTGATCTTAAGATTTTCCTTACTAAATCTCCATTTGAGAACACCTTTCCTAGCACCTTTGAGTCGTTCACGATTTTTGTGAATCGTGTGTACATCGTATCAATCTCTTCATCTACCTCCATTTTGAACCTTTCAAATTCAGACTCCAGTTGAAATAGCTTTGAATCCTTTACCTGCGAGGTACCTTCATGAGTGATTTCTAACAGATTCCAAATTTCAAATGCAGTATTACAAGCACAAACTCTATTAAATTCAGTGCGATCTAGTGCGCAAAATAAAGCATTCATGGCTTTTGCATTGTTTTTGCATTTTGATTTATCATTGTCATCCCACTTGTCTTTGGGCTTATCCATGGTTACATCTCCTACAACAAATGTTGGAGAAGTGTAACTAGATTCTACCATATTTCAGACTTCTATATCTAGCGCAATTAGAAAAACAACGCATACGTGTTTTCCAATAATTATAGTCTGTGCCCGTAAAAAGTGGTGGCCTACTAATTCCTTGCCCCTCAACGAACGCGTGATCATTGTGCGCCATTACTCCCGGTGGTAAAACCGTTTTGGAGTAACGTCCCTCTGATACCACTTGTCGGATCGTGTGACGCCCTTAGAGGGGGGGTGAATAAGGGTGTGTTTAAAATTATAATTTTTACTTAATAATTTTTAGACAAATTTTACTTTACTAAAAAGTTACTTATAAATAATTTTAAACCAATGCAATTTTTGTATTAAACCAAACACAAATTTCTAAGATAAAGATTTAAGCAACCAAATTTGCAATTAGTGAAAAGAGCATAATTATATTTATCATGAAATTTGCGTACAATAAAAAATGATCTTAACAATGCTTAAGATCAAGGCACAATTATGATAATAAAAATTACAATAATTCTTGGTTTACCAATCCTTCTCCCAAGGATCAGAAGGCTATCACTTGTCTCTCCCAAGACCAAGCCCAAGCCTATCCTCTAGATCTTCCCAAGATCTAGACGTAGCACACAAGGCCACGATTTCCCACCAAGCCACGCAAGGACTTGGACGCTCCGCACAAGGAAGCGATTTTCCCCTAAGCCGCGCAAGGGCTTAGACGCCGCACGCAAGACGACGATTTCTCTACCAATATAAAATGAAAAGTATGTGAATGAAAATACAATATGAAAGGAACAACTCCCTAGAAAATCAGATCTCTGAAAGGATGGTTGAAGCCTCGAGATGATCGTTGATGTAGAAGCGCGCCCGATCTCGTCTTCAATCTTCAATCCTTCTTTGCACAAATGGGAGTTGAAGAGGTTCTGGAGCTCTCTGGTTCGTATGCACTCAGGAAGGGACTTGGAATTCTCAAAGCTTGGAATGCACGAACACAAGGAGTCAATTTATAGAAAATCGTTGTTGCCTGGGCGACATCCACTGTCGGAATTTTCAGACAGCTCTAAACTGTCGCTGGAGTGCCGTCGTGCGGGCAGTTGCTGTAACCGCCGAGCTGTCGCCTGGGCGACATCGATGTCGGATTTCCGACAGTGCAAAACTGCCGGTCGTGGTGGTGTCGTGGGCAGTTGTTGTAACCTCCGAGCTGTCGCCTGGGCGACATCGATGTCGGATTTCCGACAGCGCAAAACTGCCGGTCGTGGTGGTGTCGTGGGCAGTTGTTGAAACCTCCGAGCTGTCGCCTGGGCGACAGCGACTGTCGGATTTCCGACAGCTAAAAACTGCCTTTCGTCGTGCTGCCGTGGAGGGAAGTAGTTGTAACTTCTCTGCTGTCGCCTGGGCGACATCTGTTGTCGGAATTTTCCGACAGTGAAATTTTCCCACATTCAAATTTAGCTCCAGCCGAAATGTGAACATCTCATACCTGTTACATGCACACCATTAATAAAAATAGAATCAAATACAAACGGGACTTTGTTATTATCAAACCGGAGGAGTGCGAAACGCATGCTCCAACAAACATGAATTCTGGCGCAAAAGGTTTCGTGAAGGGGGTGGTGACTTATATGATTACGGATGATTTGGAAGTCACGCCGATGTCAGCAATCTCTAGCATCACTCTTATCAACCGCTTCAGCGTGAAGAAGGATGTTCGGCTGGAGGAGAAGGCGGTGGTCGTCGGCATAGACGAGGTTGATTAATTATTTTTGTTTAGGTTCCTTTTTGTGCGGGTTTTTGCTCTTTGGACAAAACTGCCATTTTCATGAAATGATTATGACCGCCACCAAGAATAAACAAAATTATTTTTTGGGGCATAAAATTGGATGAAGTCGTTCACGGTTCATAACCACCGCATTCGTAACGGCCGGCGCCACGCCAAATGGAGGCTTAGGAGCGGACGCCACTGGTGGGAGGGGGCCAGGTTCACCAATGGAGAGTTTTCTCCATTTTGCTTGAAAAAATGGGAGCAAACGACACCTATGGTAGAAAAACAAACGTCCAGGGGATCCCCCGTTCGATGGTGTTTACTCCCACACCGGAGAGGCTTGTTCTTAAATGTTACTGTTTTTAGCAAATATCATTGATTTGATGTATACTATTTCTTGCATGTTGCAGGGTCTTGCTCTGAGGCTTCGTTGAAGTCTGTCACCGCTCTCACTGACGTTTTCTTAAATTCCTCAACTAAGAAGGCAGCGAGCTCAGTCTAATTCTGAAGTGATTTTTGAGCGCACCGTACGTATAATGGAGTTTTGTCTATCACTGGCATGTTTTTGTTGTTGCTGATCTTTAGTCATAATCCACGGAGCTAGCATCCAGTATATTTACCAATGTTGTTTAGGTTTTTTTTGGCTCCATGTGCTTCTTTTTTGCAGGGTTGATCAATGTCTTTATTGAAGAAACATATAAAATAAAGTTGGGACATAAGAAGATTACGAGCAGAACAAACACTCAAAGCAAACTTTAACTTAATAATTTCAGAGTTACAGGACATAGCTATTTAAGGAGTGCTAATACATTAATCTTTTGCAGGTGACAGTTGGGGGGAAGACAGCGAATATAATTAAAGCAGAAGAGGACAAAAGGACATAAAAACAGCGTCAAAAGGGGAGGGGAGGCCTTGGAAAGCAGCGGCAAATAACTTCAGACGGGTTTTATTTGTTTCCCAACACCGTCCCTCAAATTAAACCCGTCTCTAACATTTAGGGCATCGCGGAGAGCTTCGAAGCGCCGTCGTCCCAGGGGCTTGGTTAGAATATCGGCGAGCTGAGTTTCAGTAGGGCAATGGCGAACTTCAATTTCTTTTCTTTCAACCATCTCTCGCACGAAGTGGTATTTGAGGGCGATGTGTTTGCTCCGATTGTGGAAGACGGGGTTCTTCGACAGGGCGATGGATGATTGATTGTCGCAGTAGATTGTGATTATCTCATCTTTCTCTTCTAATTCTTTTCTGATACGTTTGAGCCAAGCAGCTTCTCAGGAGGCAGCACAGAGGGCCATGTACTCGGCCTCAGTTGAGGAGAGAGCGACGGTCCTTTGTTTTTTGGAGGACCAAGAGATGGGATTTTGTCCAGAGCAGAAGATGTATCCTCCAGTACTTCTTTTGTCGTCGGCGGAGCCACCCCAGTCAGAATCACTGAAACCAGTGATGAGAGGATTGTCTTCTTTCTGATATAAAAGCCCGAAACTCTTGGTCCCTTGAATGTAGCGAAGGATCCTCTTGGCGGCAAGGAAATGACTTCGTTTGGGTTTACTAACAAAACGAGCGATGATGCCAACAGCGAACTCAATATCTGGTCTTGTGTTAGTGAGGTAGAGTAGGGATCCCACAAGGCTTCGATATTCTTCGGGGTCAACATCCTCTTCTTCTTCTTCCATGTTGCTCAATTTTTCTCCAGCTGTCATAGGGGTGAAAGAGGGATTGCAATTGTCCATTTTAAATTTTTTTAGGAGTTCACAAGCATAACGTTCCTGGGAGAGGAAGATCTGTCCTGGGTTGTGCTTGATTTGGAGTCCTAAGAAAAATTTGAGGTGGCCAAGATCAGTCATCTCGTAGCGCTCCTTCATGTTGGTTTTGAAATCTTCAAGCATTTGGAAATCACTGCCAGTGATAATTAGATCATCAACATATAGGCAGACAATGAGAATTTCCTGTGCAAATTTCTTGATGTAGAGAGAGGCCTCATTGGGACTTCTGATGAACCCTTCGGAGGAGCAAAGATAGGAGTCAATGTTTGCGTTCCAAGCGCGAGGAGCCTGCTTTAATCCATATAAGGCTTTGTGAAGCCTGTAGACTTTTTCTTTTGGCTCAGTTTCATATCCTTCCGGTTGTTTGACGTAGACTTCTTCATCAATTTGGCCGTTGAGAAAGGCGGATTTGACGTCAAGCTGGAAGACTGGGTATTGGTGTTGAGCAGCATGAGCAAGAACAAGACGAATGGTATCCATTCTCGCAACGGGAGCGTATGTTTCATCGTAGTCGCGTCCAGGAACTTGTGAGTAGCCTTTGGCCACAAGCCGAGCTTTGAGTTTGACTGGGTGGCCATCTTCATCAGTTTTGGTCTTATAGACCCACTTGAGACCAATGGCCTCTTTGTCAGGAGGTTTTGTGACAAGGGACCAGGTATGGTTTTTCTCAATGGTGTTGATCTCATCATCCATAGCCTGTCTCCAAACGTCTTGAGATGCAGCATCTTTGAAGCTTGTTGGTGTGCCTGAAACAAGAGTAACATTGCAATTTTCGTTTTATTTGTTGGGAAACAAATAAAACCCGTCTGAAGTTATTTGTCGCTGCTTTCCAAGGCCTCCCCTCCCCTTTTGACGCTGCTTTTATGTCCTTTTGTCCTCTTCTGCTTTAATTATATTCCTTGTCTTCCCCCCCAACTGTCACCTGCAAAAGATTAATGTATTAGCACTCCTTAAATAGTTATGTCCTGTAACTCTGAAATTATTAAGTTAAAGTTTGCTTTGAGTGTTTGTTCTGCTCGTAATCTTCTTATGTCCCAACTTTATTTTATATGTTTCTTCAGTGGTATCAGAGCCTTCTCCTTTCTGATCCAGCCTTCTTGCTAGATCAAGGGATCATTTTTGTGATTCAATCCTGCAAATCTCCCTTCCATGGCTTCATCATCTACCCCCACACCTTATCATCAGCCTAATGTCCCCATCTTCGATGGAGAGATGTATGATTATTGGAGCATCAAAATGGAAACATTATTTCATTCACAAGATCTGTGGGAGGTTGTAGAAACTGGAGTTACTCCACCAAAACCCACTGCTGACGGGACCATCCCAAAAATCAGCAAGGAGGAGAAGATGAAGGACTCCCGTGCTCTACTCCTCATCCAACAAGGCGTGACCAATTCCATCTTTCCTCGTATCATGGGTGCCAAATCTGCCCAGGCAGCATGGGCAACACTGAAAGAAGAATTTAAAGGATCAAAGAAAGTCATCTCCATGAAAGTCCAAACTCTTTGGAGAGAGTTTGAGTCCCTCCGCATGTCTGAACAAGAAACCATTCAAGGCTTCTTTGCCCGCATCACTAATATTATCAATCAGCTCAAAAACTTGGGTATCACTGTTGATGATGATCAGATCGTCCCAAAAATTCTCAGGTGGCTCCCCCGCTCCTTCAATCACGTTGTTGCTGCTATCGAAGAAGCCAAGGATCTGGATACTCTCCCCCTCATTGAGCTCATGAGTTCCCTCCAGTCTCATGAAAACAGAATAAAACAGGAAGACAACTCTGCCTCTCACTCCCTTAATGACATGTTTCATAGCCACCTTCTCATCTCTCAAACCTCCCCTCCCTATTCCAATAAACCTCCTCTCACCACCAATGCTGAGAAAGACAAATACACCAACCCACCTCACACCTCTCACTCTACCCAGAACTCCCCTTCTCCTCATAATAACCAATACACCCCACCATATTTTCCTCAACACTACACCCCCCCCCCCCCCCCCCCTAAACCCTAAACCCTAAAAAAGAAGGAGCTTCAAGCAACTATAAAAAGGCGAATACGAGAAATCCGTTAGGCGATTGAGCTTATAGAAAGAGGCGACGTGTCTCAAATAATGCGAATGAAGCTTTTCTTATAGAAAACAGGCTCAGAAGGTGAGCAACAAAAGAGGAAGACCACTATACTCACCTCCTCTCCATACACCACACACTCCTTCATGCGAATAGACAAAAGTTGTCTATGCTCCAAGCAGATAGAGAGTGGGGAAGAAGAAGAAAGAACTAAAAAAAACTACGGGTCACGGGTATAGGGTTAGCAGACGAAGCGAAGCTCTATTGAAACGTGACGGACCCCCCCCCCCCCCCCCCCCCCCCCCCCCCACCCCCCAAACCTTTCTCCCACTTACCCCGCAAACTCCTACTCCCCTCTACCTTCTTTTTGGTCCCCCTATATTTATCATCTTTTTGAAAAGTCAGTTTGAGGGCAAAATTTTCTTATTTTATGGACAGGTGGTTATGCACGGTATTGGTTTTATGTGATGACAACACTACCCAACTGTCACTTTAGCGATATTTTGACAACAACGTACTGTACGCAATAGAAAATTTAAAGTATAATGGTGTATATTTGTTACGATTCATATGCGCCAATGCTATATTAAAAAGAAAATGTAAATTTTATATAATGGTTTTGAAATGTGATGGTCAAATACATTTTAGCACTTCAATTTCAATTCTTCCTAATGTTAGAAAATTTAGGGTGCGTGCGTCACCAAATTATGCTATTGAAAATTAAATGCAACACAAAATAAAACTAAAGTGGTGACGCTACCACTATGCAGGATCGTTCTTACTCAAATACTACCGGTCTCAATGAGAGTATTAAAACAGAATATAATTTTCTAATCAAGTGAAGCACACAAAATTATAATTTGGAGTAAAGTGTCGCTATGGTGAATTTATGTTATCGAAAATTCTACTGAATGCAGCAACGTATTAAGCTCCTAGGATCGTTTTAATCAAACACTATCAATCTCTAATTGGAGTTTTGCAAATATTTGTTTTTCTAACTTAAACAATTAATTAAGTAAAGAACACACACAATGAAACTTGAACAAATGGAAATACGACTAAGTGCGGAAATTTATTGTATACCATTTTTCGCTTCATGTTCGTGTTTCATCATGGCCGCAATTCCAAGAAGTCTCGACGCGTTCTTCCTTATGAACTCCGCGGCGCTAGCGGAACCAGTTAGCATACAAAAATTACCTGCTTTCGAATCTCTACAATAAGAGGATATTAGCACAAAAAAAACTTATATATTCATATATAAATCAACCATAAGGTATATTGGGTTGCCATATGAATTTCAGATTTGTGAAAAGGATCTGTATGCTCAGACTTAATATGGCATTATACAGATACCTATATTTGAGATAACAAATGTTTCAGGAAATAACTGTATGATATTGGAAAGAGGCGATACCTCAATGTAAGCCTAGCAAGAGAAGATCAATAAATTTTCCTGTAGCTGTTCATCTCGTTTGAGTCCGTGAAAACACTCTCCAAGGAAATGGAGATCTAGACTCTTCCTCTTTAGTATTTAGATTTTGGAGTAGGCTGTTGCCTTGTCCGGCAGATGCTCTGCCTCCAAAACCCTTGCAGAATTAAATGTGCTCCGGAGAAAAGGTAATGAGAATCGAGATCTCCTTGGTCCGAAATCCAGATGGAAGATCTGCGACTTGGATCTGCAACACGAACTATTCTAGAACAGAAATCAAGCAGTGTTGATGGATCTAGATCGGTTTCCAGATCCGAGAATTTTCACAGAGCGACTTGGCTTGATCTTCTCAGAGCATCGATTGGAGAAGATGGAGATCAGTGGCAGCCATGAAGAATTTCTCCAAGCCGAATAGAAAGGGATCAATCTCTCCTCTGCCGGCAGTTTCAGAAAAGGGTGAGGAGCGGCTGTTTCTAAACGAAAAATGAAGATGCATTCTCTGTCACCCCTCTTTACGATTTAGGTTAGAATGCTCTGGCATAGAAAGCTTTAGGCTTTTAATAGGAGAAGCCTTATGGGGGGTTATAAATTGGATTAATAAACCCAATTAAAACTCCTTAAATGAAATATAAAATCCATGGATTAATTGGATTTTACAGCCATGCCAAAATGTGTGCGAGGGGCGAGATCAAGATCGCGACATGAATTTACGAGACGATCTAGCACACCTATCACAGGCTTCGACCGTTCGCGCGACTGATTAACTCACGCTCGCAGGAGTCCGAATAGACTCAAAATCGCGTACGACTTTAACGGGTCGTCTCGATAGAATATGTCCACCTAACGGAGAAATTTCCAACACCTAATTCAATAGAATGAGTAGTTTTTTTAATACAAATGTGTAATATTTGTCTCGCTTTCATCAATGAAGTTCGATATTTTTATGCATTCTCTAAAGTAGTCTTAAAAAAACATGACCAAGGAAAGATTGTTTTTTAAAGTAGTCTTTTATTCTCTAAAGGCAAAACAATGTGATCGAAAAAAAAAACTAGAATGCTTATATCTTTACAATGTTAAAAGGAAAAAGTTGACTTTGGTGCAATATTCAAAAATGACAAGTATTGTCATGTATGTGCGTTCAAAAAGTAATATCGTATATTATAATTTATTTTTTAAAAAATTAAAATATAATGTTCATACAAGTAATTCATAATGCATAAAATTGATAGTGTTTATTTTAAGTTGCATTAAATAATGGCAATTGTTAACCGCACCCCAGTTTTGGCTATCCGCAACCCATTTTTATAAAGTATTATGCATTTTTTTGGAAATACGCCTTGTACAAGCAGTTTTAGGAAAAGTGTTCAACACAAAAGTTGTAGATATCGTCGAGATCTACAACTTTCGTGTTGAACATTTTTCCTAAAAATGCATGCACAATGCGTATTTCCAAAAATTCGCTATAGTTACGCCCATGTTTCAATTCGAGCGGCAATACGTCTTGTGCGTGCATTTTTAGCAAAAGTGTTCAACACGAAAGTTGTAGATATCGATGATATCTACAACTTTCGTGTTGAACACTTTTCCTAAAAATGCTTGTACAAGGCTTATTTCCAAAAAAAATCGTAATATTTCATAAAAATGGGTTGCGGATAGCCAAAAACTGGGGTGCGGTTATCAATTGCCTAAATAATTGATAGAGGTGGAGCCATTTGCCTATCACGATCAGGGTACTGTCGTGATTGCCCGTAGGGGTGGAGCCCCGTGCCTCTCACTCGTGAATATACAAATGTAAATTTAAATAATGAATGCAAGACATTATAAGTGGATATATATAATGGGGAATTTTTTTTTTATACGCTAATCGCACAATGAGCATGTTGCGTGGATGCTTTTTTTGCTCAAAAATATAGTTCTAAATTATGATTTGAAAATTATGGTTCAAATTTTTTTCTAATTAATTTTATTCGAAAATTACAGTTCAAAATTACAATTGTAAATCTAATTGTATTTTTATCAACTGATTTTTATTCCAAAATTTATACATATGAGTACTTAAAATGACTGTAAAAAATCATATTTTAAATTCTGTAATTTATTTTTTAAAAAAAGATAACTTTAACCAAATAAATGTAATTTTGAGCTCAAAAAAACATCCATCGCAAAAACATCCAACGCACCATGAGATGTATGTTGGGAAGGTGGGGCCTTGGGCTAATTCTTGAAACTAGTCCAAGGCTAGGACATGTTAAACATGTATTTATTTTTTCTTTGTTGGGTGATAATAAACAATGCATAGCAAAATAGATTATGGCCTACAATATGATTTGCATGATTTTTATGGAGATGGTCTATCCTTGTATATGTGGCATGTTTTCTTTATTGTTGAGCTTTTACATTCATAATGCATAAAATATCAAGTGAAATGTTTTCATCTTTTTTAATTTCAATAGTGATGTTTTAGGATTTTAGCATATAGCAGTAGTCAAAGACAAGAAAATATAAAAGAGAATAAATTTTTGATAACCCCCTTATCTTTTTCACCAACTCAATAATCTCACAAACATTTAGAACTAGGCGTATAAACCATTTATCTTTTTCACCATAGTGAATAACCCCATAATCCTTAGAAATATGTGTATAACTCGGCCCCTTATCTTTTTCACCATAGTCATCTAATTTTGTTTTATGGACTAGTGGTTAATTATGCACATAGTATTCATTTTATGTTATTAAAAAGGAAATTTAGAATGGATGCTCTGCTCATGTTTCAAGGTAGAAGAGTGAGAGGCTTCACTTATAGACATGAAATATGTCTCTTGACATTAGATTCTACAACCATATGACTAACAACAAGTCTTTACTTCACCACCTTAATTACATGACTAACTGAAATCACAAGTAGCCTTAAGTCATGGAAACCATATAAAAAGATTGAAGAAAAGAGGTATTCTATATAATCTTGACTATCAAAATAGCACACCTAAAATGAACTCAAAATGTTTAGCATGTATCAAAACTGGCTCATAATTTAATTGTTTGTGTTGGATAATTTAGCATAAAGCGTTGGCAAAATTTTCTTTGATTTAATGGTACAAATTTATTTATAATTCATAATTGTAGGGGATAAATTTTTCCCTAAAATTACATTTATAAATGACCGCTCATAAATTACAGTTCTACTTTTTTTACGATTGTATTTTTACCG
This sequence comes from Dactylorhiza incarnata, assembly GCA_033032865.1. NCBI lineage: Eukaryota > Viridiplantae > Streptophyta > Magnoliopsida > Asparagales > Orchidaceae > Dactylorhiza > Dactylorhiza incarnata. The sequence continues at coordinate 2,544,146 of JAWHQI010000317.1, forward strand.
ATTGTTTAGGGCTTACAAATTAAATAAATATGAGTATTTAAATTGAGTGTAAAAATGTCATGATATATATTCCGTCAATTATTTTATAAAAAATATGAATTTAAGTTTCAAAATATAATTTAAGGGAAAATTACACTCATCCCGCCATGCTGATGATAGAAAATTTCCCCCCTTTTGGAGATGCTAAACAATGATGATATATGCAAGATCTCTATATATAAACTCAATATTCAAAGAACACATTCATAATAAAATGAATTAATGAATCTACATTATATTACTGCATATGTACATTAAGAGCAATGACTTATAATTAATAATTATATTTGATGATGTACTTGAATATGTACATGTAAATGAATACACAATTCAAATTGTTAACTATATCTTTGACAAGGATATGTACATGTAAATGAATAAGCAAATCAAATTGTTATAGGGTGGTGTTATTTGTACACCATTTTTAGCTATTCGTACCCCATTACTCCTTTTAAAACAGCCCTTTTTATAACCCTAAATCATTATATTTGTACCCCTTCTTCCAGCCGCCCGTCCTCCTTCACCCGCGATTCGCGAAACCCTCCCAGAACACCGCCCGACGCCGCCCAGGGAAGCCGTCGTCTTCTTCTTCTCTGGATCCCGACGCCGCCAGTCCTCCTCCAGCCTCGATTCGTGAAACCCTCCCTCCTCCAGCCGCCCAGAACACCGCCCGACGCCGCCCAGAACACCGCCCGTCGCCGCCCAGAACAATGCCCGTCGTCGTCCAGAACGCGATTCACGAAACCCTCCCTCCTCCAGCCGCTCTTTCTCCTTATTTAGGTAATCACTGAACTTCATTTTTGGGGGCTGATTTTGAGTTAGACAATAGATTGGTAGTTTAGGATTTCAGAGTTAGGATTTCTTAGTTTTCAGCACAGATCACTGCCCGTCGTAGTTTAGGATAGGAATGAGTTATTTCAGAGTTTGGTAGTTCAGAAATTTCCTATAAATGCTGGTAAAATTTTGGGGCTGAAAATTGTTAGACAATAGATTTTGAGATTTTTGTTTTCTTGTTTATATTCAATTTCAGAGTTTGGTAGTTCAAAACTTTATTTTTTTTTGTTTATGTGATAGGAATGAGTTCAGAAAAATTGATATTGCTGTGTAATGAAGAGTCCTCTAAAGACACTGTGTTTGATGTTGGAATGCATTTTTGTACTAATATGAGTTTTGAAAGTAAAGAAGAGCTGATTGAATGGGCGCGGAAAACGGCAAAAACTTTGGGATTTATTATCATTATTCTGAGAGCAGATATTATCACATCCAGAGCATCACCGAGGGTAACATTAGGTTGTGATAGAGCCGGGTTACCTCCTGACAGTCAAAACAAGAAAGGCTACATAAAGAAAAATATAAGAAAATCAAGTTCCAAACGTTGCGGGTGTAAGTTTGCATTGAGAGGACAAAGAGATGTGAATAATCAATGGAAAATTGTAGTTAAAAATGGTATGCACAACCATGAGTTCGTTCATCTTGAAGCACATCCATATGCCGGTAGACTAGATGACAATGAGAACAAGATAGTGGAGGAGATGTTCAATGCCGGATGTAAGCCTCGTAAAATTTTAACCGCTTTAAAGAAAAGAAATCAGGGGAATTCTACATCACTTAGAACAATCTACAATGAAAAAGCAAAGTTATACAGAACTCAACTAAATGGTGGAACTCCAATCCAACATTTGTTTAAGTGCATTAGTGCATCCGGATATATTAGTTTCACTCAAGTAAATGAGAGCACTATGCTTTTGGAAAATTTGTTTTTTGCACATCCAACTTCAGTGCGTCTAAGTAATATGTTCTCCACTACATTTATGATTGATTGCACTTACAAGACCAACCGTTATCGTTTGCCACTACTTTCCATTGTTGGTGTTACATCTACCAATCAATCTTTTTACTCTTGTTTTGCCTTTATGTCAAGTGAAAATGAAGCCAATTATAAATGGGCTCTTGAGTGTTTCAAGCTTACTTTTGATGAGAATGTGATGCCTAATGTCTTTGTAACGGACCGAGAGATTGCTTTGTTAAATGCCATTGAAGTTGTTTTCCCAAAAGCAAAAAGTGTGTTATGCCAAGTACATATAAATCGCAATATTACATTATTGCCAATGACTAAATCTAATATGTCATATTATTTTGCAGAGTTCATATTATATATATTGACGCTATTTCATCAATTGAGGTCTTCATATATACCACAACTTAGTAAGACAAATGTAACACATTTCTATCATTGTCAACAAGAGAAGCCAAGCTTGTCTTGTATCGTGTAAGCCCGATGTAGCTAGAAAAGACGATAAAACATTCGAGTTCTATGGTGGTCTCTGCAACATTATTTAGCACTTTTTTCCATCATATAATCTTTGAACACCTCAATGTAATGTTCATTAGACTTATCATCCAAATCGATAGCTCGATCACATATCTTCTTATTCTTGGACTCCTTGTTGATGGATATTTATTTTTTTCTAGTATGCGCACCAACTGTCCTATGACATGAATCCCTGAGATATTGTCTCTTTGAAGTTCCTCGGCGAACTCAGTCGGGCTCAGGAACCTGATCATCTGCGTTGCGAGCCTGATAAAAACTTCTAAATGTTTTATCTCCCCAAGCATTACGGTGTTGAAGACCTGTCAACACAGTAATATCATAACTTTATGAATAAGATGACATTTGGCCATTATAAGTGCTCCATATGAGTCACTAGTTGTATTATGAAAGAATTTTCAAAGATGTAAGTCTTTTGTTTTAATCTTTTCGTCCTGCATTGTCATCATATATATATATATATTATATAAAATAATATACATATCTCCCGCTCTTATCACAGATTCATTTTACGCCGTTGAATTTTTTTTTTCATATTTAATCGAAAAAATATACATTTTACCACAGATCTGCCGCTCTTACCACAGATTTATGTATTTATTATAAAAAATAATATACATTTTACGCCGAAGGCCGCCCGACAGGATCGCGCCAGGGGCGGGCGAAGCACGCCGTTGCCGGCCGGGTACTGTCGCACTTGACCGTAGGGACGGAGCCCCGTGTCGGGCACTCGTGTGTGTGTGTATATATATATATATATTGTTGTACACTCGTAAAGGCCTCGGGTTGCGTCTAAAGGAAGCCCCGCCAAAGAGAGGTGGGGAGAACTGCCGACGCATAATCACTTTAGTCTGAGAGATCGAACCCAATTTCCGCCGCCCGTCGCCGAGGTCAAGACACGCACAAGCCGCAGGTACGTACGCTACCGCGCGCACGGAAGCGCGCGGTAGAGCGCGGGCAGCGCCCCCCGTCGCGGAGGAGCGACCCGGTCGCGCCCCGGCCGCACCCCTCCCTGGGGTGCGGCCAAGCCGCACCCCTTGGGAGGAGCGGCCAAGCCGCGCCCCCCTTGGGGGTGCGGCCCGGCTACACCCCCCAAAGGGGGTGCGGCCCAGCCGCACCTGTCACAACCCGCATTTTCTCCGTATTAAATAATACATCAGAGTAAAGGAAAATACGCGTCATGATGCCACGTCATGCAGGGGACAACTGTCGACGCTCAGGCGGTTCTAACTCCACACTTTTCCTTAGAAAGTCATGAGCTTTATGTTTTAAAACATAGCTTAAATTTAAGGTTTTCAATTACCGTGTCCCTCGGTTTAATGGATCAACTAGTCCATAAATAAGAAAGTATAGGTTTACGCAGCGGAAAATACATAATTTACTTCAATTCACCTTATATGAGCATGATGAACTAACCAACATTCTAATGATATGAAATTTCTATGTTTAGTATAAGTAAAAAGAATTTCTTTTACGGGCTTCAAAAGTAGAGTGATAATGGTTTTAAAAGAGATGTCATGTAGAAAGAATTATGCAGTTTTGTATGTAAAATAACTACTATGCACCCTAACATAAAACCTTCCCAGAGAGCAATTGCATAAATAGCAAATAACGGCAGTAGCATAAAAATAGCAAGACAAAGTCTAACATAAAAGAACTCAGGCTATGGGCGTCAACAAACTGACACGAACCCATAACCCTAACAAGTCTCAAAGAAATCAACAGTCTACCTCTCCAGAAAGGAGTAAAGGAATCAACTACTGCAAATCTGACGGAAGCTGAACTCGGTCAGCTCAACCTGCTACTGGTCCGAACCTGAGGCATTCAAAAGAAAAGAATGTCTCAGCACAAAGGCATCAAAATCAAAGAGTAAGAGAAAACTCAACAAAAAAAGGGGGTTACCAACCCACCAGGAACAACTATGAATAACAGCAAATCAAGTAAGTATCCATCAAGTAAGGAAAAACTGGCACAAAGTGCAGTCAAAGTTGTAGTTCGATAACATCCAAAGAAGGGAAAGTGCCGAATTGCCCAAGGAGTGAATCACTATCCCAGCCAAAAAAAACAGTACTGAGGCGGAGGCATTCTTTCCAACCAATCATCAGACTAAAACCCCCGAGGAACAAAAACACTGCGGCGGTGGTTTACAGTCCACCAACCAACAGTCTACCCGTCCACGGAAAAACAACCCGGTACTGGTGGTGGCCATTTCGACCATCCACCATCCAAAACAACCAACTGGGAAATAGAGACTCACCAAACCCTGACCAAGACAGGCACCACAAGAAAACCCGGAAACAATTCCGTGAGGAAACCCGATCTTATCGACGAATTCGTCGAAATACTATCGACGAATCGCGAATACACTTAGCGAGGACACAATCTATGACACATGACGAAGCCGGCGAAAGCCTAAACCTATCGGCGAATTCGTCGAAATGATATCGACGAGTTTAACTATAACGAAATCGGCGAATCTACCTTAAGGGTATTTTCATAGTTTTGACAAAGTACGCGACTACTCGGTTGGATACACGTTTCTTTAGCAGAAAATGATATACACGTATAATATTTTCTGTCTAAATTAGATAGAAGCAATAATGGTGAATAAATAAAGAACAATAACGTGGCAAGGGGGAAGAGTCCACCACTTGCCTCAAATTTTTCGAAGAAGACGGCCTCCGACTCGCTCCTCGTCGCAGATCGACCGCTAGAAAACCTCGAGGAACAATTTCTGAAACTTTTGGAGCGAAAAAGAAGATTAGGGCTACCGGCTCCAACCTCAAAAATCTACGAAACTCAAAATACTTACCGCACACGCGAAGAGCTCGGCGAGAGCTTTCCAGATCTATGCTCCGACGAAGATTTCGTACTCCGGAGCTCCGGTGGCGGCGAAGATTTCGTGCTCCGGAGCTCATGACTTTCTAAGGAAAAATTTGGAGTTAGAACCGCCTGAGCGTCGACAGTTGTCCCCTGCATGACGTGGCATCATGACGCGTATTTTTCCTTACTCTGATGTATTATTTAATACGGAGAAAATGCGGGTTGTGACAGCACCCCCCAAGGGGGAGCGGGGCCCAGCCGCACCCCTCAAGGGGTGCGGCCAAGCCGCACCCCCCTTGGGGTGCGGCCCCAGTCGCACCCCTTGGGGGGTGCAGCCAGGCCGCACCCCCCAGGGTACGACCCGGCCACACCGCCCGTGGGGTACGGTCCGGCCCCTTCCCCTCGCCTATTTCCGCAGGGGGGCTCGAGGGGGCCCCCGCCGCGTTCGCGCCCTCTCGTCAGGTGCGTCGAATCCCAATTTCTCCTTGGGGGACGACTCCCCGTTCCGCCGTCCGCCCGGGGCATCCCCATGGTCCGCGACACGTTTGGAGCACCTCGACTTGCGCACGCTCAGAACGCTTCTGAGCGCGCTCAGTAGCATTCTCACATTTTGTCTTTCTGACATTCTCACTTTTTGTCTTTCTGACATTCTCACTTTTTGTCTTTCCAGTTTCTCAGATTTCAGGAACAACCTGTCGCCTTTTTCGCCTCCAACAGAACTGCCCGAACTTCCCGAACTACCCGAACTGCCCGAAGGGTAAGGTGGTCATTTACGAAAAATGGCGATCCGTGTGCCCCGAACCGGAAAATATGATTCGTCCGCCGAGCATTTATGGAAATTGCAAACGGCAAAATTACCGGACCGCCCTCGGCCAAAGCTATAAAAGGAGCCCCAAGGCTTCATTTGGGGGGACCTTGCCTTCGAGACCCGGAAGAGCTCCTTGCAGACTTTTGCGGAAATCTCCTTCGGCACTCGAAGATTTCCTTCGTCACGAAAGGCGACTCAGCTTCTCACTTTCATTCCCCGGAGCTTCTCACTTTCGTTCCCCGGAGCTTCTCACTTTTGTTCCCCGGAGCCTTCTCACTTTTGTTCTCCAAGATTCTCAGAAGGGAAAAGACTTAGTTTTCTGAGAGGTGGTCTGTCACCTCCAGAGCCCTCTCTCTCTCTCATTGTAACGAGCGGCGGCCTGTCACGCTCGAGTTCTAACTACCAAATTGTAACCCCCAGAAGATAGTGGAGTTTGGTCGGCACAGCTCCGGCCGCGTGGTTTTTTACCTTTTCCGGGTTTTCCACGTTAAAAAGTCCCAGTGTACTCAGCGAATCTCGAATTGACTGTTTGCGCGCTTGGTTCGCTCACGAGCTAAGGTGGTTCAATTGAACAGGTCTACCAAGAGCCCTAAGCGTTCCGCAACAGTTTGGCGCCGTCTGTGGGAACATTCCCAGAACTCTTTGAAGGCCAACTGCGATGGCAAGAAAGAGTGCTCGCACTACTGAAGGATCAATCCCGGAAGGGTGCGTCGACCCAGCTCCCTTCCACTCGCTTATCAATGCATCTCCCGCGGAAGGGGCAGTGCCTGCGCCCGCAGCAGGACTGGAAGGGCGCATGCGACAAATTGAAGAACAGCAAGCCGAGATGTTGGCTCTCGTGAGGAATCTCGGGGCTCCTCATGCTCTGATTCAGCCACCGGCTCCGAACGCACCACCACCCCCGGTTCTGAATCATGCCTCAAACCAAGAAGTCGTTCAGGAGGACGAGGCCTCAGAAAGATTCTCCAACGCGGCGAGTTCCGCTCACCTTGCCCCGCCAGCTGGAGGCCCAGAAGCTGACCACCGTCACAATCACCCCAGAAGAGCTGCCCCTGAGCGAGCAACAGAAAGAACTACGCGAGAAGAAATACGCGATATGATAGAGGAAGAGTGCGCTCAAGCAGGGCGACGTGCCGCACTCGTCCGCCGTCCCGCGCATCAGGGCTCCCTGCTGTCGCCTCAAGTCCTAGCCCATCCAATACCGAATGGCTTCCAGCATCGAGACATTCGACGGGACGGACGATCCATTGGAACATGTCAACCACTTCACCACCGTCATGAGGATTTACAGCGCTCCTGATCAGCTCCTCTGCCAAATGTTCCCGGCAACCATGAAGGGATAAGCGCGCACTTGGTTCCATTCTCTGCGAAATGGGGCCATCAACAACTTCACAGAAATGGCGCAATAGTTCGTGGATCAGTTCATCGCCAACCGCCGAATTGTCCGCGATCCCTCCCATCTCTCAGGAATCCGCCAGAACGACGGAGATACACTCAAGGACTTCTTCCGACGCTTCACTACCGAGGCTCGGCAGATCCCAGGGGTTGACCCCGAGCTCCTGCGAGGAGTTTTCTTGGGAGGACTCCGCCCAAGTGGCTTCTACTCGGCTCTCATGAGAGAAATCGTACCAAGTTACCCCGACCTCGTTCATCGGGTTGAAGCACAAATAGCTGCAGATGAGGCCATCAAAGCGCACCGTCGGCAGTTCGAAGGAAGCCAAGGAAGGAAGAGGGGATCAGATCAAGCCCCTCACGAACGAGAAGAACGTCGCGATGGGGAGCGCCGCGGCGGTGAGCGTCGGCGGGACCCCCGAAGGGACCTGGGACCACAGCCGCCCAGGACCTACACCCCGTTGAACACCACCAGAACGAATGTGCTCTACGCCATTCAGAACAACCCCGAACTCTGCATGCCCCGGATGCCCCCGCCAAATCCAAGGGGCGACCAGTCCAGGTACTGCGAGTTCCATCGGGGAACCGGGCATACGACCGAGGAGTGCACCAGACTTAAAGACGAAATCGAGCGCCTCGTCCGCCAGGGACTCCTGGGAAGATTCTTGCAAGGCCAGATTCCTAATCAGCCCCAGCAGCCCAGAGAGGCAGGGTGTTGGAACACGGTCTTCCGCATCTCCTAGGTTTGAGAATAACAAATCCTATGTGTGTATTTAATCTTGTGTGATCTATGTGTGCAGGATAATAGGTCAAAATGACTCAAGGTTTACATATGGTTGTTGCCCCCGAAATTGAGCCATCAACTCCAAACTGATCACTAGCGCATGCGATAGTGGATAGCGCCGGCGCTAGCTCGATGCACAGAAGGCATGCTGGAATTGTTGCCTCGGATTGAAGATCTTGCCGCGCAAAGAGTTTCCTAACCAGGGATAGCGCTGGCGGTAGTGGATAGCGCCGGCGGTAGCGGAGCACACAGAAGGAATAGAGTAAGGGGTTGCCACGGATGGGAGATTCTGCCGCGCAAAACGTTGCCTAATTCGGGCTAGCGCCGGCGGTAGCGCTAGCGCCGGCGGTAGCGTGAAGGCTATAAATTGGACCCCTTGCCTTCGTATTCATCATCCTCTTTAGATCCTAAACTCCAGAGCCTCGTGCCACAGCAGAGAGAGGAAGTTGTAGAGTGATACTCCCACAAATCTGAAAAGCTGAAGGAGATCCGTGGAGAAGATTTCAACACACGTCATCATCGTGATGAAAGGCCGCATCGACTACGATCATACTCTGTGGGCCTTCGTCCACTTCTCCAGGAGATCCACATAGAGGGAGTTTTATATTATTGTCTGTCTTTTTATTTCATTTCTAATTCTTGTAAACGGTTCGTTAATTCGCCTCGTGTTGGCGACTAGGTCTGGGTTAGACTTAGGGGGTAATTCGCCTCGTGTTGGCGACTAGGTCTACGGAGTAGATCTAGGGGGTGCTCGAGGCCTTTCTGGGGATTGATTGGCTAGAGCAGCTTGAGGCCGTATCTGGGGAGAGATCGGCTAAAGCCAACCGGTTCGTGGGGATACGAGTCGGTATAGAAAACAAAAAGAGCTTTATAATTCGCCTTTCGATTTCTAGCGTCATAGAAATCAAGTTTTGTAAAACATTATTTGATATTAATAAAGCATGTCTTTTCATTATTGTTTTACTTGATTTCTCTTTATTTTAATATTGCATTATTTCAAAAGTTTTCTAAATATAATCTAAAGTTTTTGAAAACCCTTATTCACCCCCCTCTAAGGGCGCCTACCGATCCAACAAGTGGTATCAGAGGCAGGTTATTCCAAATCGGCTTAACAACCGGGAATAATGGCGTCTCATGATCTCGCTTCTACTAGTGGGGTAAATTTTTATGAAGAAGAAAAATCTCCTAAACCACCTTTATTCGAAGGGAAAACTATAAAGGGTGGAAATTATTAATGGAAAAATTTATTAAAACTTTAGACATAGAAGTATGGAACTTAGCAATTATTAGACGTGCAGATGAATCGAATAAAAAAGAACGTCAGCTAAATGTCAAAGCCAAACACTATTTATTTTGTGCACTATCTAATGAAATTTTCAAATTTGTGTATTGCTTTTCTAGTGCTTATAAAGTATGGAAATTTCTTAAAGAAATGAATGATCTTCCTCTCGCAGGTGTAGAACAAACACAGGAGGAGAAGAACGTACATGCATCCATAATCATTCAAGAAGATCTCTCTCGGAGCGAAGCCATGGAGAATATTGAAATAGAAAAGAAGAACCATACACCAAGAGAAAGAGAAGATATAGATCCATCCATAATGGAGGAAGAACTAAAAGATGACGAAGGAATTGCAGGTTCTCAATCTGCCTCCTCCAATAGCGCTATAAGGAAAACTAAATCTTCTTCTTGTGTAATAACTTCCATTTCTAGTTTCAATATACTAAAAACTGCTAAACGTAAGATCAAGAAATTGAAAATCACTATTAAAATTTTACATTTAGAAAATAAGAGATTAAAAGCTAATTTAGAATCAAATTGTGATGTGTCTTCATCATCTTGTTTTGAAAATATAAAATCTTGTTTTGATTGTAATAACTTTAAGGAAAAACTTAAGGAACTTGAAAAAGAAATTATTTTTATAAAAGAACAAAATGAAAAATTATGTTTAGAAAATTCATCTTCGATAAATGATTGTGCTAAGTGCAAAGTCTATAAAATTGAAATTAAAGAGATGGACGAAACATTTGATGAATATAGGGATGAATACGAAAAACATATTGAATCAATTGTTACCACTCTTAAAAATAGCACAATCGCTTATAATAAAGCTAGACATAATTTAAAAACTAAGAATGATGAATTAGAAACTAAAATTATCTTGCTTAAGAAAATCTTAAAGAAAAATTCTCAAACAAATTCCAAAAGCAAGTTAAATATGAATCTTCATAATATATCTAAACCCAACAAAGGAAATAAAAATTATCAAATGCTTAAAAATGAAAGTCCAATTCATCATCATTCACAAAATAACCACTCTCCCAACATAAACTTAAAATAAACAAATTTTCTACAAAAAATGTTTTGCAAAATTATCATGGAAATTTGACAAATAAGAATAATATCAAACCAATATTTGAATGGAGACCAAAAATAAAAAATGAAACCTTAAATGCAAGGATCCATTCATCTCTATTTAAACCAAACAATAAACAACAAAAGATGGTAAATGAACTTTCAAAACATTATCATCATCAACCAATTCCCAACTTAAGTTTAAATGCAAATAAATTTCCAATAAATAATGTTTTACAAAATCACAATGGAAATTTAATGAACAAAAACAATAGTAAACCAAGGTATGAATGGAGATCCATACTTAAGAATGACGCATTAATGTCAAACAAAAGGGACCATTCAATCTTATCTCCCAAAAGAAAACACGATGTATTTGGGTACCCAAAGGAACCGTCACTCCCGGTTCTCTTTGGATACCTAAATCTCTTATTCATTAGTATCCCATCATTTGCATGAAGTAGAAATCAATTAAAATGAAATACACAAATTTCTACTTCATGATGTGCTTTAATGTCTTTTTCTATTTTTTTCTTTTTGTTTTCTTTTGAACTATCATGTCATGGTCATCCTATACAATATTGAAAACATGATTTTATCTCTTAAAAGATTAATATGTTTATAAAATCAAATTGATCAAAATTCAAAATCATATTTTATTTTGATGACCTATCTTTTATACTTCTAAATATCTTATATTATCCATTTGAATCAAACTCTAAATTTGCTATAAGATATTTCAAATTAAATCCGGTTATTAGATTTTTAGCCTTCACCAACAAGTGGATAAAACTCTGAATTTGCTATGAGATACCTATCTAAATTAAAAAGAAAAACACATAAGACATATTGAAAGAGTAATATTGATGTCATACGCACCACCATGATCTATTGATATCTTTTGCTAAAACTCTCTAAAATTATAATTATCTCTAAATTCAAAAGATCCACTCAGTTCTAACAATTCATTGGTGATCATAATGAATTAATGTAGTATGACTTGCATGTATCTCATTTGTTTATAAACCATAGAATCAACGTTATATTAATAAAACAAATGAAATCATTCATTCTATGTCAAAATATTAAATCATTATCTCAAATGAAATCAAATGAAATCACTTTCTTGAATACATGCAACATTATCTCAATTAATCTTGTGGTATAACAATTACAATCAAACTCATTATTCTAGCATTATCAACTAATAGATATTATTCATGCTAGTTATCTCATATTACCATAATAAATTAATTATGAAGTAAAATAAAATAAAATTGAACGATAAAATAACTATGTGATTTTAAATTATGATAAAAGTCTAGAAAATTTTGTATTCACATATATTATGATAATCTATCTTATAGATCATGCAAGATCTCGTTTGTCAAGACTTGAGATAGGTGTCCTAGATCTTTCATGTTAAAATATACTTACAAATACAATTTTCTTCATTTTTAACCATCAAAAACATTTCCAAAAATTCTGAAAATTCAGCATGAAACTACTAATGGGACACCTAATCAAGTTCAAGCATCAAAATTTTCAAAACCCTAAAAAATCACGTACTGTTTCCCGCGCTAGCGCTAGCGCCGGCGCTAGCGTCGAGGTCCAGTTTTCTGTAATTTTAAAATTTTGAAAAATTCTTAAAAATATATTAATCTATGTGTACTATTCATTTTTGCACTTCTGTTTTTGTTACATGTTTGAAAAATCAAATACAAAAATACAAAAGCCAAATTACAAAATATTATATATTTTGCCTTTGTGTTTTGTCATTTGTTTAAATTCTATTTCTAAAAGCAAAAATCAAATACAAAAATATTAAACAAAAAAATTTATCAAAAATTGTTATTCTTTGAACTTAACTTTTTACTTGTATCTTGCGAAAGGGTGATTTGGGCTATCATCCCATCATATCACCTAGTACCGGGCGAACCTCTCACAAGGTAGTCCTCGGGAAGTCCAAGATCAATTTTATAAGTTCAAACTTTAAATAAAAATTATTCATCAAAAATATCAAAAATACTGTATGGACTTCATTGAAAATCAAGCATGAGTTAATCTACTATTTAGAACTTCTATAATGTTACAATTTATCTTTTCAAACTAATTTGAGCATTGTTTTCATCATGCTTTGATACATCTATTAATATGTGCATCAATTATATTGAAAAAGTTGTGTAGAACTATGCGTAGCATGCCTCTAAGTATGAGTAAATGTTTTATGTTAGATAATGATCTTTATTCACTCACCTGTTTTGGCATTGTCTACATTTGTGTTTAATCTAAGAATGCTTGTGTATGTTTTGCATTAGTACAATGAATTAAAATTGCACAAGTATCTTACCTACACAACCTTTATTTGCACTTTTAAAAGTTAAGAAAAGTGGTTATCTTTTTCATAAATTATATTGGTTTGCAAAACAAGTGTATTCGGAGAACTTTGTACAAAACAAAATCATAAAATAAAGTAACAAAGATAACTCCACCAAGCACTACTTGAACCTCCTGATAAGTCTTAATAAGCGTTGTGAGGTTGAGCACCTTGGAAAGAATAATAAAGTATCTTGTGCAAACCATAACTTTCTTTCAAAATAAAAACCACTTATTCTTAAGTACACCGGATCACAATAAAAAAAACAAGAATAAAATCTGTGATCCCCCAAGCACTACTTTGCACCCTGATAAGTCTTAATGAGCATTGTGTGTGCAAAGCACCTTGGTAGTTGTACATTTTTATTTTGTGCATTGAAGTGAGTGGAAGTAAAATTATTTGTGTTTTATTGTGCTTTTACTTTGCATATTACTTGTATTTTTGATTAAAACTTGTGTTTACTTTACTCAAAAATACACTTATGTGCACATCATTATCTTCCATAACACTTCTTCTCATAAGTATTGGATCCTAATGCAAACTCTATACTACTCTTTACTTATGAAATGCACTAGATAACCTAGCATGCTTTCTACAATGTTTGATATGACTTGAAATTGTGAATTAAAATAACATTGTAGTAATCTCTTTGTGATAGTATTATTTCATGCTTGGTTATTTTTGTCAACCATAAAAGATTTTCATTGAAACATGATTTACATAAACATCTTCTTTTTGAAATTAAACTTATATATCTCTTTATGGATTATCCTTGATTACAATAAAATGTTTCATGTATTTCTACAAGTCTTCCGCATCATCACCATATAAATTCTACCTTGCACTTTCATGCCTATATCAAGTCTAAAATCTCATTTTTTTTAAAAACAAGTGGTAGACTTGCTTGGTAAAATTTATATTGGATATTCTAACACATATATCATTTTTCATGTTATAAACTCTGATTTATTTCTATGTACACTTTCATGCTAAACACTCCTACAACAAGTAAAATATCGACTATAAAAACATTCCTTTTTAGATCAATATTTTCTTCTCAAATTGCTATAAGGATGTTGTTTCGTTATTCGAAAATGCTTCAACTCTTATCTTTATAAAGTTTATTTTGAAACTCAAAAACATCTCTTTTTGAACTTAAACTCTTATATTATGATGTTTCTTTTTCGAAATCTTCCGCAATGCTCAAACTCTAATTCATTCATGAATTTCAATATTGGTAAGAGTATTTTAATTTTCAAATAAAAATATAAACCCATATAAAATTTCCCATTAGATTTAAATGCTTAATATTTCTAATAATTATTATCCTTGACTTTATTTCTCACCATAGCGGGGGCGTAGGGTTGTAGACATTAGATAACTTTATCTAGTCATGTCTTGTCCTTAACCGGGGAGGGTTTCAGTGGGGCCTTGCGAGGCACTGGGGGGAAAGAGTGCTAGGTTAAGTTTTGTCTAGTGTTTGCATATGGGACTAACACCCCAACCTACGACATGTGTGCAGCTCCTCATGCCCATCCGTCACTTAGTACGGGGCTAGGGTGTAGACGTATTGTCTGGGTAGATGGATTACTTAGAAATCACTATTTGTTTTATGCTTAAAACTCTTATTTAAAGGGGAAATCATTTTTTTTTGCTTGCTTAAACTCTGATATATAAAAGAGGGAGACCTACAAACAAAAGGGATAAAATAGGTCATAACTCTGATCATTTTCAATGAAAGACAAGTCTAAAACTCCTTATCATTTACTTAAAAAGCTCGATCATGCCTTCTCTTTTATTTACACATTTTTAGTGCTCTGTTTCCCTACCCACTTTTGCTAATAACAAAGGGTGAGAATTAATTAACATGATAAAATGCTAAAGGGGGAGAACTAACATGATAAATATAATCCGCATAATCCGCTATCAAAATAATAATGATCACATGATTACTTAAGATGATAGCATACATATTAGGGGAGCATTCACATAGGGGGAGCATGTATTTAGGGGGAGCAATACTAAAGTGTTATAATCATTCTTCATCCTAAGTCATCCTTTTCACACACACACAAATATGTTTTCTTCATGCTTATATAGATTAATGCTCTGATTTATCATTAATGGATTTGTTATTATCAAAAGGGGGAGTTTGTTGGAACACGGTCTTCCGCATCTCCTAGGTTTGAGAATAACAAATCCTATGTGTGTATTTAATCTTGTGTGATCTACGTGTGCAGGATAATAGGTCAAAATGACTCAAGGTTTACATATGGTTGTTGCCCCTGAAATTGAGCCATCAACTCCAAACTGATCACTAGCGCAGGCGATAGTGGATAGCGTCGGCGCTAGCTCGATGCACAGAAGGCATGCTGGAATTGTTGCCTCGGATTGAAGATCTTGCCGCGCAAAGAGTTTCCTAACCAGGGATAGCGCTGGCGGTAGTGGATAGCGCCGGCGGTAGCGGAGCACACAGAAGGAATAGAGCAAGGGGTTGCCACGGATGGGAGATTCTGCCGCGCAAAACGTTGCCTAATTCGGGCTAGCGCCGGCGGTAGCGCTAGCGCCGGCGGTAGCGTGAAGGCTATAAATGGGACCCCTTGCCTTCGTATTCATCATCCTCTTTAGATCCTAAACTCCAGAGCCTCGTGCCACAGCAGAGAGAGGAAGTTATAGAGTGATACTCCCACAAATCTGAAAAGCTGAAGGAGATCCGTGGAGAAGATTTCAACACGTGTCATCATCGTGATGAAAGGCCGCATCGACTACGATCATACTCTGCGGGCCTTCGTCCACTTCTCCAGGAGATCCACATAGAGGGAGTTTTATATTATTGTCTATCTTTTTATTTCATTTCTAATTCTTGTAAACGGTTCGTTAATTCGCCTCGTGTTGGCGACTAGGTCTGGGTTAGACTTAGGGGGTAATTCGCCTCGTGTTGGCGACT
Organism: Dactylorhiza incarnata; assembly: GCA_033032865.1. Classification (NCBI taxonomy): domain Eukaryota; kingdom Viridiplantae; phylum Streptophyta; class Magnoliopsida; order Asparagales; family Orchidaceae; genus Dactylorhiza; species Dactylorhiza incarnata. The sequence goes on from JAWHQI010000317.1 coordinate 2,560,000, forward strand.
AGGTCTAGGGAGTAGATCTAGGGGGTGCTCGAGGCCTTTCTGGGGATTGATTGGCTAGAGCGGCTTGAGGCCGTATCTGGGGAGAGATCGGCTAAAGCCAACCGGTTCGTGGGGATACGAGTCGGTATAGAAAACAAAAAGAGCTTTATAATTCGCCTTTCGATTTCTAGCGTCATAGAAATCAAGTTTTGTAAAACATTATTTGATATTAATAAAGCATGTCTTTTCATTATTGTTTTACTTGATTTCTCTTTATTTTAATATTGCATTATTTCAAAAGTTTTCTAAATATAATCTAAAGTTTTTGAAAACCCTTATTCACCCCCCCCCCTCTAAGGGCGCCTACCGATCCAACACAGGGGAGCAGCCCCCCGCCCCCCGAGGCGCAGGTGGAGGAAGGCCGATGGTGGGAGAAATCGAGACGATCGCCGGACCCCCCGTCTTAGCATCGCAAATCCTCTCGATTGCCCAGCCCGTAAGAGACCATGAAGACAAAAAACTCAAGCAGGATATTACGATAACTTTCGGAGAGGAAGACTTGCAAGGGTTGCGGCTTCCGCACCAGGATCCACTCGTGATCAGCGCAGGGATCGGGGATCCCTGCTTCAAGGTAAAGAGAATACTGGTCGACAACGGAAGCTCAGTCGATGTCCTGTTCCTCTCCACCTTGCAGAGCATGAAGCTCACGAAGGACCAGCTTGGTCCTGCGGCTGGGACCGTCTACGGCTTTGACAACAGGCTTGTCCTGGTGCAGGGCATGATCATTATCCCAGTCACGTTGGGAGAGTTTCCAAGACAGTCAACGCACAACATCCAGTTCATGGTGATAGAGTCCACCTCCGCCTATAATGCCATCTTCGGGAGACCGCTCCAGTCGATCTTCGGGGCAATCCCTTCCATTCCGCACCTATCTATGAAGTTCCCAACTGCCGCAGGCATAGGAGTCGTAAGAGGGGACCAAGAGGCAGCCAGAACCTGCTATCTGAAGCAGGCTCAACCAGTAAGGGCAACCGCCCTCAACATCAATAACTTCGACCTACGGGACGAAGCTACTTTGCGGCGAGGGGCGCCCGTCGAAGGGCTAGTAGAAATACCACTTTCCCGATGAGACCCGACTCGAACTGTTCAGGTCGGGTCACTCTTGTCACAAGAGGAGCGAGGAAAGTTCACAACCTTCCTACAGGAGAATGAGGACATTTTCGCTTGGAGCCCAGAAGACATGCCCGGGGTAGATCCTGACGTCATTTATCACTCGTTAAACATCAACCCTGCCTGCAGGCCTGTAATTCAAAAGAAGAGGAACTTTGTCCCCGAGCGTTTGAAGGCGATCGAGGAGGAAGTAGATAAGCTCCTGGAAGCATGGTTCATACGCGAAGCAGAATACCCCACATGGCTCGCTAACGTAGTCATGGTAAAAAAGGCTTTGGGAAAATGGCGAATGTGCGTCGACTACAGCAATCTGAACCAAGCATGCATGCCCAAAAGACAGCTTCCCCCTCCCGAGGATTGACCAACTCGTCGACGCTACGTCCGGCCATGAGCTGCTCAGCTTCATGGATGCTTATTCGGGTTACAACCAGATAAGGATGAACCCCGCGGACGAAGAGCATACCGCCTTACGCACCGACCGAGGAGTTTACTACTACAAGGTGATGCCCTTCGGCCTTAAAAATGTCGGAGCCACCTATCAAAGGCTGATGAACAAAGTCTTCAAGAACCTCATCGGGGAGACGATGGAGGTTTACGTGGACGACATGCTAGTAAAGAGCGTCCATCGCAGCGACCACTTGGAAGACTTGAAAAAGTGCTTCCAGCTTCTCCGCCGCTTCCAGATGCGGCTCAATCCCAGCAAATGTGCGTTTGGTGTGACGGCGGGAAAGTTCTTACGGTTCATGGCAACCCATCGGGGAATTGAGGCCAACCCCGAGAAGATCAAGGCGTTGGAGGATATGTCGCCACCTCGCTCAATTAAAGAAGTGCAACGCCTAAACGGGAGGATCGCCGCGTTATCCCGATTTCTGTCACGGACGGGAGACAAGTATCTCCCCTTCTTCAAAATCCTCCGGGGAGCGCACCACTCCGGCTTCCAGTGGACTGACGAATGCCAGGTGGCCTTCGAGCTTCTCAAACAATAGTTGGCTTCGCCACCGCTTCTGTCAAAGCCCACCCCCGGAGAAACTCTGTTCCTGTACCTGGCCGTGTCGCCTACGGCTCTTAGCTCGGCGCTCGTAAAGGACGAAGGAGGGGTACAGCGACCAATCTACTACCTCAGCAAAGTCCTCACCGACATCGAAACCAGATATCCGGCAGCAAACAAAACGGCCTTGGCTCTTGTTTTCTCGGCAAGAAAGCTTCGACCCTACTTCCAGGCTCATGCGGTAAAGGTGTTGACTCAACTCCCCTTACGGACAATCCTCCAGAAGCCGGAAGTCTCAGGGAGACTTGTAAAGTGGGTCGTAGAGCTCGGCGAGTTTGACATCCAATTCCTACCTCGACCTGACATCAAGTCGCAGGTGCTCGCCGACTTTGTGGTGGAATACATCATCCCGCCGGAAACAACCCTTATCAAAGATACCACTAGCCCCCGTTGGACCCTCTACGTCGACGGTGCCTCCGGAGCTGAAGGAGCCGGAGCAGGATTGCTCCTCATAAGCCCCGAGGAGGTCACCCTGGATTACGGACTCCGGCTAAAATTCCCTGCAACGAATAACATTGCAGAGTACGAGGCGCTGATCGCCGGTCTCCAACTCGCTATCGACTGCAAAGCTGAGAACCTGACGATTTACACAGACTCTCAACTCGTAGTCTCACAGGTCAAAGGAGACTACGAGGCTAAGAGCGACCAGATGGCGAAGTACCTCGCATTTGCGGAATCACTCTGATGCAGCACGCCCAGCTTTGCAGAAAATCCCATCATATCAAATTCTGCACATCCCCCGAGAGCAGAACTCTAGTGCGGACGCTCTCTCCAAGCTCGCCACTTCACCCTCCAGCTACCAGTCTCGAAGATGCTGAATCAAAGAGGTCGTAATCCCAAGCGTTCAAGGGCCATGGGAGATCGCAGCCATCCGCCAGGAAGAGTCATCCTGGATGACCACGCTACGAGCTTACCTCGAATGCGGGCTCCTTCCTGAAGATCGCTTAGAAGCACGAAGATTACGGATGCGGGCGGCATCATTCGCTATTATAGACGGGGAGCTTTACAAACGGGCATTCTCGAGACCGTATCTGAAATGCCTACTGGCAGACGAAGCAGACTACGCCCTCAGAGAAGTGCACGGGGGAGTCTGTGGAGAACACTTAGGCGGGAAAGCATTGGCACGGAAAATAATGCGTCAAGGCTTCTATTGGCCGACAATGAGGAAGGACGCAACCGACTTTGTCCAAAGGTGTAAGAGCTGTCAGCTGCACGCCAACATACCTCATCAACCCCCGGTCTCACTCTCCACACTGCAAAGTGCGTGGCCATTCGCGCAATGGGGATCGACCTCCTCGGCCCCCTACCCCTAAAATCCGGACAGAGGAAGTTCATCATCCTAGCCATCGATTATTTCACCAAATGGGTAGAAGCAGAGCCCCTAGCTAAAATCATGGAAGAAAACGCCAAACAATTCGTCTGGAAGAACATCGTCTGCCGCTTCGGCATCCCGGCGACGATCATTGCCGACAACAGCACTCAATTCACTGGGAAGTCCTTCACCAAGATGTGCGAGGATCTGAAGATCAACCTACGTCACACGGCCGTAGTGCATCCGCAAACCAACGGACAAGTAGAAGTCACAAATCGCACCATCCTCAAAGGATTAAAGACACGCTTAGAAGAAGCTGGGGGACAATGGGTGGACGCGCTCCCAAATGTGTTGTGGGCATATCGCACAACAGAGAGGACTCCTACAGGGGAGACGCCTTATAACCTCTGTTACGGAACCGAAGCTATCATCCCCGTCGACGTCGGCGTTCCGAGTAGTCGGGTGCTAACCTTCGATCCCAGCAAGAATGACGGACTGCTTCGGGAAAATCTCGACCTAATCCCTGAAGTTCGGGACAACGCCGCCCAACGTGTCGCATCCTACCAAAGGCGTGTAGCCCGCATCTACGACAGGAGGGTGAAGCCCAGGCCGATCAACGTAGGAGATCTCGTCTTACGCAGCGTTGAGGCAGCCGACAAAGGCCCCCAAGGAGATAAGCTCTCACCGGCCTGGGAAGACCCGTATGTAGTCACTACGGTCATGAAACCCGGAACGTACAGACTTAGAACGGCGGAAGGGAAGACTTTTCCACGCACCTGGAACACTCAAAACCTGCGCCGCTTTTACCAGTAATCCGGGGACCTCCACCGTATGTTAAGCCGCGAGCTCAGACTCGTGCAAACTTATCTTAAAATTTCTGTACCAAGTCGCGAGCTCAGACTCGTGCACTTATCTTATATTACGTATTATGTAAAAGCCGCGAGCTCAGACTCGTGCACCTATCTTATCATAAATAAAGCTACGCGTCAAATGATTTCTTACCGCAAAACTATATATGTATATTTTGACATCAACACCCATTTAAGAAAAATCTTTGTAAAGGGGCCCTGCCTTGGGGACTTTGCACCGCCGTCGATTGAAGGTTCGCCCTTCTCCTCCGCCGTCGAGTCTCAGTGTCGTAGGGGCCTGCCCCCCTTACGTTCGCCCCAGGTTTGAATACACCAGCTATTCACCGGCCACTTCGGGGCCCTACCCCGGGGACTTTGCACCGCCGTCGATTGAAGGTTCGCCCTTCTCTTCTGCCGTCAAGTCCCGGTGACGTTGGGGCCTGCCCCCCTTGAGTTCACCCACGGTTTGAATGCACCCGCAATTCACCGGCTAAGCCACGAGCGCAGACTCATGCAAAAAGCCGCGAGCACAGACTCGTGCAGAAAGCCGCGGGCGCAGACTCGTGCAAAAAAGCCGCAAGCACAGACTTGCGCAAGCTAATTTCCTATTATATAAAAGTCGCGGGCTCAGAACCGCGCAAGTCCATCTGTTATTTTGCAGAAAGCACTCAACCTATACAGATATCAAGGCTAGGCAGCAGGCCAGCAACAACCTCAGAGAACCAACGCCATTCGACAACGACTCCTGCCCAAAGCGCCGCAAATAGGGCGGTGAATAAAGCCGCCACAGAAAAATCAAAACCTCCGAACTCCTCGCCCCGAAACTCGAACTCCGAAGGTTTGGGGGGCTTATGTTGTACACCCGTAAAGGCCTCGGGTTGCGTCTAAAGGAAGCCCCGCCAAAGAGAGGTGGGGACAATGGTCGACGCATAATCACTTAAGTCTGAGAGATCGAACCCAATTTCTGCCGCCCGTCGCCGAGGTCAAGACACCCGCAAGCCGCAGGTACGTACGCTACCGCGCGCACGGAACCACGCGGTAGCGCGCGGGCAGCGCCCCCCATCGCGGAGGAGCGACCCGGTCGCGCCCCGGCCGCACCCCTCCCGGGGGTGCGGCCAAGTCGCACCCCTAGGGAGGAGCGGCCAAGCCGCACCCCCCTTGGGGGTGCGGCCCGGCTACACCCACCAAAGGGGGTGCGGCCCGGCTACACCCGCCAAAGGGGGTGCGGCCCAGCCGCACCCCCCAAGGGGGTGCGGCCCAGCCGCACCACCCAAGGGGGAGCGGGGCCCAACCGCACCCCCAAAGGGGGTGCGGCCCAGCCGCACCTCTCAAGGGGTGCGGCCAAGCCGCACCCCCCTTGGGGTGCGGCCCCAGCCGCACCCCTTGGGGGGTGCGGCCAGGCCGCACCCCCCCAGGGTGCGACCCGGCCGTACCGCCCGTGGAGTGCGGTCCGGCCCCTTACCCTCGCCTTTTTCCGCAGGGGGGCTCGAGGGGGCCCCCATCGCGTTAGCGCCCTCTCGTCAGGTGCGTCGAATCCCAATTTCTCCTTGGGGGACGACTCCCCGTTCCGCCGTCCGCCCGGGGCATCCCCATGGTCCGCGGCACATTCGGAGCACCTCGGCACTTGCGCACGCTCAGAACGCTTCTGAGCGCGCTCAGTAGCATTCTCACTTTTTGTCTTTCTGACATTCTCACTTTTTGTCTTTCTGACATTCTCACTTTTTGTCTTTCCAGTTTCTCAGATTTCATGAACAACTTGTCGCCTTTTTCACCTCCAACAGAACTGCCCGAACTGCCTGAACTACCCGAACTTCCCGAAGGGTAAGGTGGTCATTTACGAAAAATGGCGATCCGTGTGCCCCGAACCGGAAAATATGATTCGTCCGCCGAGCATTTATGGAAACTGCAAACGGCAAAATTACCGGACCGCCCTCGGCCAAAGCTATAAGAGGAGCCCCAAGGCTTCATTTGGGGGGACCTTGCCTTCGAGACCCGGAAGAGCTCCTTGCAGACTTTTGCGGAAATCTCCTTCGGCACTCGAAGATTTCCTTCGTCACGAAAGGCGACTCAGCTTCTCACTTTCATTCCCCGGAGCTTCTCACTTTCATTCCCCGGAGCTTCTCACTTTTGTTCCCCGGAGCTTTCTCACTTTTGTTCTCCAAGATTCTCAGAAGGGAAAAAGACTTAGTTTTCTGAGAGGTGGCCTGTCACCTCCAGAGCCCTCTCTCTCTCTCTCATTGTAACGAGCGGCGGTTTGTCGCGCTCGAGTTCTAACTACCAAATTGTAACCCCCAGAAGATAGTGGAGTTTGGTCGGCACAGCTCCGACCGCGTGGTTTTTTACCCTTTCCGTGTTTTCCACATTAAAAAATCTTAGTGTACTCAGCGAATCTCGAATTGACTGTTTGCGCGCTTGGTTCGCTCACGAGCTAAGGTGGTTCAATTGAACCGGTCTACCAAGAGCCCTAAGCGTTCCGCAACATATATATATATATATAGTATGCATGTTAGAAAACTAGAGAAAATGGATTAAGAATAGGTATAACCTAGCCAAATATATATGTAATAAAAAGAATGAAAATGAATTGTATTGTCTTTATATCTTCAATAATTTATTAAAAAACACATTTTATACATACAAAGAATAAAATGAGGGTGCTTATATTTGCAGGCCCCGAATTGATATTTGCAACCTCCAAATCGATAATTGCAGTCATATAGAATATTTGCAGCCCATAATCAAACAACTTAAAATTTGATTGTATGAAAATGATTAATTTCTAAATGAAAACTGCGAACTCGTAGATTTATCTTAACAGTGAATGCAAATCATACAGATTGTTGCAGGCTGCAAGTTCTCTTTCCTAGACTGTAGGTGTGCAAGCTCGATTCATCCCAAGAACAAAAAGAAGAGGAAGGCCGACAACTTTTATAGAAAGAAGAATGGTCGGGGCCGGGCCTTGAACCAGTGGAGGAATATCTAAGCCAATGTTCACTGTTGGGAAGAAATGGACTGCTCGGTTCTCCAAAATCTGAAGGAAAAATTTTTGCCTTATGTTAATGCCTGTAGTAGAAGTGCGACAGTAGATAGATGGGGTCGGGCGGACGGAAATGACCTCAATCAGTCGACTCAGAAGAGAAATGGAGGCTCGTCTCTGCAAGGAACCGGCACCACATATGAGGAGTGAGTCTCGGGCGGCGATATTTGGCGGCATCGGCAGTTTTAGGGAGGTGGACGGGAGCAGGATCGACGTTGGGCGCGGGCGGAACCGAGAAGAAGACCTAAGTTGGTGGAAACGAGTCTTTGAATGGGGGTTGCAAATAGAGTTTAAAAATTATGGGAGGTATAAGTTGTGGTTGCCATCTGAGACAGAGTCGAATGAGTAATAAGTTGTAATATCCTCTGGGAACAAATGGAGGCATTTTCCATTCAGCTTGGCGACGTATTCATTCAACGGAGTAATTAGGGCACTTGCCTCCATATATTTAACTTCAATAGTATTGACATCGTAAGCTTGCATATCTGGAAAAACAAAGTTTATCAATCCATCGATTGAATGATCGTCTTCCCAAGACATAACAATTGAATTAATAATCTGAATCATGTCATTGTCTAGCGTGTGCTCCTTACCATCTCCAACCCGGAGTAAGAATTCGGTGTAGTGGACGTCATCGCGCGCCCTCATATTATCTGTTAATTTTAGTAACTTCACATTTTGCCATAGATAAGACTCAATGATGATTGCCCGAATTATTTCACTTCGAGTCTCATCAACAACAATAGGCATAATCTATCTGAAATCGCCTCTCATTATAATTATTTTGTCACCAAATGGTTTGCCTATTTTAGCACATCTCGTAATGTACGATCAAGAATTTCGAAATTCTTCCTATTTGTCATATGCACTTCATCCCAAATTGTTGCAGAAGCAAGATCGATCAATTTGCGCATGTCAGATTGTTTACTAAAACCGCACATTTGCACAGTGTCCATTTTAATTGGAATTCTAAACTTAGAGTGAGTCGTGTTTACACCCGGAAGCAAATTTGCAGCTATCCCGAAAGTTGTAGTTGAGATAACAATACGACCCTCGTTCCAGAGGGTAGCGAGTATACATCGATAAGAAACGTTTTTCGTGTTCTACCTGGCCCGTCAACAAAGAAAATAGCCTCATTTCCTTGTGTTATGTAAGTAGTGATTGTGTTGTACGCCATTAGTTGTCCATGATTTAGAAGTGTGGTTGAATTTAAATCCACAACTGATATTGGAATTGCATAGCTCATTCTCAATTAATCCTGGTAAGTCCACAGAGTACTGGAAGCCCTCGCCTAGCAGTGGTAAGTCAAAATCCTTTGTTCTTTTATTATATTGTTCTAAGATGTTGTTTTACTCACGTAGTAGTTAGGAATGTAGTATTTGAAGTGCTTGAGCTCCTGTAATCTTCGATTATAGATGTGCTATTTTCATCCCATAGAGTTCTCACACCTGTGGGCTCACAGTACAACAGTATAGTCGCGAAATGTCGTCTCAGCACTGAAGGCATTTTGAAATTTCGTGTTTTCGCTGGACATTCTCAGATGTTGTTGTCTTCTTTAAGAAGGTCCAGACGCGCTGTAGTTTCCTTGAATGTTGTACATTGATACCCATGGACAGTGCAAAGATAATCAAATGATGTTGGTGTTGGGACATGGTTTAATAGAAGACGTAGATAGAAGTGCTCTCCCTCAGTTGGTGATACAGCGTAAAGACAACCAACCACAATTCGATTTTGTTGTCTTCTTATCCATTTTCTTGATTGTGTGAGCCACCTGTAGTGTTTGGCAAAGTCAACATACAAATACTATACATCTTCAAGTCCATCTCTGTATGTTCTGAAGAACTCCGTTAACATTATTCGTGAATTCCGTTCAGTAGCTAGCTAGCACATCTGAAACAACCTAATTATTTCGAAATCGAACTTGATGCTGATTTGGTAGATGTATTTGTAATCGTACAACAGATGGATAAGTTTGGTACATATGAAATTTAAAAAATTTCCATGAAGCTTCTAGTGGACAAATCCAACGCCCGCCGACATATTTATTTACTTCATCGTAGTTTGGAGCAGGACGCCCCTCGAAAGCAACTCAATCTGGGCCCTTATATTCATACTTGTATAGATATTTGATGCTCTTAATGCTACTACATATTTCTACATTAATGTGATAATCATATACTTTATCAGGAGCCATGGGTTGTAAGGAACAACTCACCCATTATCAACCACCAAATCTGCATTTCCCCTAAGTGGAACTGATCTGTTAACATCCCTTCGACGGTAAAGTGGGTAAGAATCTAAGCCACGAGTAGTGCAATCAGAGAATGGTTTTGGGAAGCCCTTTTTGCAGACATTATTGCTTTTGCACTACGCGTTTGGTTTTAAATGTCCACACGATTCGTGTACCATATACTTGAGCACCATATTGTATAGCTCTGGTTCTTCCGAATGATTTGGTATTTCTACTTTGACGATGCATTTGTAGTATTCTGGAGAATTTAGCTTATCATGTTCATTGAACATAAAAGGCATATGTGCGTGCGGAAGACCGCTTCTGAATTCGATCACGTGGACGTGCGCAACCCGACCTAGTAGGCCTTTGTGAAGATGTCTTCTTGTATACTTTCTAACCTTGCATGGAATATTCTATAGATCAAATCTGGGCGATCTGAGGCGTTTGTCCAGGAAAAAGCTCATTGGTTATCTCAGACCAAGATGGATTGCACGTCATTGTTAAAAATATATCTGGCTTTCCGAAATTGTGCACAACCGCCATGGCGTTTTAGTACCGTTAGTACACATCTCTTGGACTCCCAATAAAAGAAGAAGGCAATATTGTTCTACGACCCACATTACCTGTATTGAGACTATGTATTTTAATAAAAAAAAGTACAATCATAAACTTATACTATTTGCGATGGTTAGGCTTGATATGTAATTAAAGACACATGCATCATTTTCACCGCTATGTAAGCAGTCTTGTAATCCCTGATAAAGCTCTGCGCGAACATCGCTATGGTGCGACCTAATCCAGCGAAGTTTTGTGTTACAATTTTGATGTACAAGTCGACAATGTACTGCTGCAACAAGCGTCCTGCAAGAAGAAGCATGGAAGGTGTATTTCCGCGAGTCTTGCGGCATGAAGGCTAAATTAGTAGACATTTGGAGAATGTTGGGCAAATTGTAGAATACCTGTAACAAGTATGAATAGTAGTCGCAACAACTTGTTCGATCTGCTTGAGCTATATTCTCGTCGTCGATCCAAACGTATGACTCATGTGGTAGGAGCAATGGATATTGTAATGGGTCGCAGTAGCCAGAGTATTACTTTAGGGTTTATTGCCCACCATTAGTTGTTTCGACGACAATGTCTCTATCATTTGCTTCCATGAAGTCATCAGCGATGACTAATATTGCTGCAACTTGTGAAGCAGTTGGAAGCGAGTATTGACGCTCAACATATAAGCCCCCCCCCCCCTCGGAACTAGGCATGACTTGTGGATCTTATCGCACACCACCGCCAATCCACAACAAAGAAGGGAATAACGGAAGAGTAGAGATATGAACGTCTCAACCCTCTCCCATCATTCTCTTCTAAGTTACGAACCGACGATGGTTCTAAGCGAACAACCATCACACCCCAATCAGGGTACACTATGAGGAGAATCGGAAGAAGTATTATCAAAAGACTAATAGCCACGTAGTAGAGCACAAAAATATATGAGTAATAAAGACAAGACAAAAATAGTCACAACAACGACACGGTGACCCCACAGTCCAAGTACAACAGTCTATAGAAAATCTGGGGGCTCACAAGTCACATGTCAAGCCGGATGAAAGACAATATATAAGTGCAATAAATATGTAAATCTAATGATCTAACTATATGACTAATGATGTTGCTAAGGGTAGCAACGGTCATCATCATGTCATCTATCTCCACGCCAAGTTCACGCCGAGTCCACGTCGAGTCCACGTCGAGTCCACGCCGAGTCCACGTCGAGTCCACGCCGAGTCCACGCCGAGTCCACGTCGAGTCCACGTCGAGTCCACGTCGAGTCCACGTCGAGTCCACGTCGAGTCCACGTCGAGTCCACGTCGAGTCCACGTCGAGTCCACGTCGAGTCCACGTCGAGTCCACGTCGAGTCCACGTCGAGTCCACGTCGAGTCCACGTCGAGTCCACGTCGAGTCCACGTCGAGTCCACGTCGAGTCCACGTCGAGTCCACGTCGAGTCCACGTCGAGTCCACGTCGAGTCCACGTCGAGTCCACGTCGAGTCCACGTCGAGTCCACGTCGAGTCCACGTCGAGTCCACGTCGAGTCCACGTCGAGTCCACGTCGAGTCCACGTCATAGCTCTGGAAACACTCACGGTTGCGTCGCCATCGGTGGAGTCTCCACCTAAAAATGATAGGCGCGAACGCGTCAGTCAAACTAGACTGAGTGGTTCTTTCTGCTCCCCCCCCCCCCCCCCCCCCAAGCCCTAGCGCTCAAGGGAGGGAAATACCACGCTGTAGGAAGTGACATGCGTATAATATGCAATTATAACGAATGATGATATAAATATATGTAGTAGGGAAATGAAAGTGCAGTTAGCAGGCTATCAAGTATAAGTGCATAAATAATTGACAATGATTATAACCTACTGTATCGAACCTAGTGGTTTCCACACTCACGCACCCAATGATGCTAAGCTAATACAATAAAGAAATGCAAATATAATAAAGAATGTTAATACAATAAGAAATGCTAATACAATAAAGTGAAAATGCTAGTTATATGTAAATGCTCAAAAAAACACTCCACAACATCATCATAAGTACACTTGATTTCTATGTCGACATGTAACGATACTGGCCAGGACCGTCAACACATGACCTACAAGCCCAGTACCGTCGGCACCGACGGCCCAGGCCCATCAACAAATGACCTACTGGCACCGCCGGTTCAGCCTCACCCCGAAGGGTTAACCACAAGCCTGCAGGCCGTACACCCCAACGCCTGCAGCTCAGTTGGTGATGAGACCTGTTTGAAGAGGTTCTTATCAAGGGTGGCGTGGGTTCGAATCCCGCCATCAACAACGCGCTGCGCTTGAGAAACAAGGCCAGAGAGGCGTTGGTGTGTACGGCCTGCAGGCTTGTGGTTAATCCTTCGGGGTGAGGCTGAACCGGCGGTGCCAGTAGGTCAGGTTGACGGGCCTGGGCCGTTGGTGCCGGCGGTACTGGGCTTGTAGGTCATGTGTTGACGGTCCGGGCCAGTATCGTTACACGACATAAACTTAACAAACACATGGTGTCGAGACTCAAGCACTCGATCAAAATCAAGTACAAACTAACGACTGAGACACTTATTCGTGGGGTAGCTAAGCCCACAGGCACCACCGTCGTGGTCAAACGGTGGCAGTGACATGTCCTGACCACTTATAGGGTATTTAAGCACAATCATCCTTAATTAGGCCTTACGTACGACTGTCCGAGCCCGTACTCAGTCTTCGCCCATACTAGCAGAACAAACAAAAGAACTGAAGCATAGCTCAGGTCAAACTCCAAGTGGCTAACACCTACACAAACAACAAACTAGGCTAGGGCGCACGTTGTTGTTCGACCATGACGATATCCTAGAGTCGTTGTACTAACCCTCTAGAGTGTGCCACCGGTAGAGCCAGCGACCCTCCACATACATTCATACATATTATCTTTTCATACAAGCAGAGTTACATACAATATAAAACGCCAACTAGGGGACGCGAACAACTCGTTACTTTACCAAAACAACCACTAAACAATCCTCACCTCTGCCAAATCTTAAAACCACTAATTGGTTATGAATAAACATCATCAGATTATGGATCATAATCACAGCCCAGACCTATAATAGGAATTGGGTTAGCCGCCTCATATGGTGGGCGGAGCTGCCATGATTCAACAAACATCATGACGTTGACTCATTATCATGAAGTAGGTGATGCTAACGGGGTTTGTTCAGTTATTCTACCCTAAGTCGACTAAGCATCCATAGACTAGGAATCTTCACAGCATAAGGTCTCCACCGCAAGCTCCATGACTACCACCAATGCACGATCATCGTTGATCCCATCACACGATCATTGGACTTACTTAATTAAACATTTATAGAGTCAATATCTTGGATCTAATCAAGGGTTTGGAATTGTCTGTCTCATACGCATCACTTGCTGGAGGATGCGACTATGACCTATAAGGCACCGAGTCGTTACTAAAATATTATTGAAATCGGCGATACATCCTTGATTTGACAGTTCTACCCTAAATTCAAACTATGTAATGACATGCTCGATTTCATCATCGCCGTATGTCTTTGTTGCAAGCTTCACTGCTTATTTCCACATCGGACGATCACCGTGGGTTTCATCACGAGATCCACCATCGATCTCACCGAATAATTCAATATTATTTATCGACGCGCGAGCGTTGTTGATCACACGCATCAATATTATTTACAGCCGCACTTTCGTCATTATTTAGATAGCACGCACATCAATATTATCTGTCGCCGCGCGAACGTCGTTGTTTTGACCGCGCGCGCATCAATATTATTTGTCGTTGCGCGATCGCCATTGTTTCGACCGCGCTCACACCAATATTATTTGCCGCTGCGCGATGGTCGTTGTTTCGACTGCGCGCATCAATATTATTTGTCCTCGCGCGATCGTCATTGTTTCGACCGCGCGCGCTTTAATATTTATTTACCGCCACGCGCATAAATATTTATTTACCGTCGCGCGCATGAATATTTATTTACCGACGCGCGCATGAATATTTATTTACCGACGCGCGTATGAATATTTATTTTCCGACGCACGCACAAATATTTATTTACCGACGCACACACAAATATTTATTTAGCGACGCGCGCATAAATATTTATTTACCGTCGCACGCATAAATATTTATTTACCGTCGCGCGCATAAATATTTATTTACTAACGCGTGATCATCGTTATTTCGACCGTGTGCGCATAAATATAATTTGCCGCCGCATGATCGCCGTTGTTTCGACCGCGGACGAAATAATATTTATTTATCGTCGTGTCACACCCCGAGACTCGCGGAGAGGGGTCACAAGGACCCACTCAAAATGATCCGCGGCCACGCCGAGCACGACTACGCTCGTGTGTCCGTGGGTCGCCAGAAAAACGGGGTTTTTGCAAGAAGGTTTCTACAATTGAAAACCTAAGATCTATGCGGAGAGACGAGTCAAGGAAGAACGCACATTATGTTCATGCATGCTACCCAATAGCAGCATATGCAGCATTTGTTCGTCGTTTCAATCCAAGGTCAGATCTTGATTGAATATGCCAAATCTGATGAAGACGGGTCGATGGAGGTTAGATTTTGATGTTGTGAGATCTTGTAACCTTGGATATCAGCCATGATAACTTCCTGAATCTATGCTTGCCAAAACTTGCCAAAAGATTTCGGTTATTCATCATTGGAGGTTATTCCAGTGACCAATCATTTGTAGAGGTGGAGGTAGCAAGTTGGGAGATCTAAGGTGAAGAAATCACAAGAGGCGTTTTGCTGTGTAGGAGCTAGCTAGTGATTTCAGGATTTGAGATAGTTAGAGAGAGAGAGAGGTCTGAGTGGTTTCTTGTACGAGATCTCATCAGAGCTGGAGGTGGCCGGATCTGGAGGTGGCCGGATCTGGAAGAGTTGGAGAGATCGGCCATGGAGGTTGTAGAGAGAGAGAGAGGAGAGGAGAGGAGATTGATGTTAAGGTATATTTAGCGTTGTGTCGGGTATTTAACGGAATCCTAACGGGTCCGTTAACGGGTTGTCGAGAATTTAGGGTTACGCCTATAAATACCCCGCTGGGGGCAACGGGTAGTACGTTCCAAACTTGACGTGCACTCGGATGCTTCGAGCACTCCTATCATTCTCGAAGATTTCGTTCGTGCGCGCCCTTGCCCCCTCCCGTCGCTCGAGCGGTTACAGTTTTTCGTGGTGTTTCTCGCCTGGATCGTGCTCTCCCGGGAAGAAGATTATCGTTGTTTTTGGTCTTCCCCATCGCGACTGAGAAGAAGGAACCGCTCTGCGTTCGTCAGAAGGAACCGCTCCCTGTCTCGCTATCACGATCTTCATCCCATCGTCGTTTGCGTGAAGGTTTAGAGAAGGAGAAGCCGCTAGAGTTCCTGATCCCGTCGCCCTCCCTCTGTTGACACCGATCCCGTCGCTCGCAGAAGACGAAGGAGTCGCCGCCCTTTCTTCTCGATCTCGGATCTCCCGTGCGCTGAGAAGAGATCGATCGCCGCTCCTGCGTCCCGTCGCCGACCAGAGCCCTTATAGCAAAGACGGAAAAGCCGCCTCTTCTCGTACGCAACTGTTCGTTCTCGTACGCGAAGAAGGAGTCGCGAGCATCAAGCCTAGCCCTTGTTGCCGCTGCAAGTTCCTCTCGGCAGATCCTGCTCGTGTAACCGTCGTTCTTCTCTTCCAGATCCGCCGCACTTCCCTCTACGTGGAGGAGTTGCCTCCGTTGAAGTTCGCCGCAATCAGTGCAGCGCCGCCCTCCGCCGTCGCCGAGGAGATCGCGTCGCCATTCCCGCCTCCGGAGGAGACGAACGCGCGGATTGTGCCGCGTAACTGCCGCCGATTCAGGATTTTTTGCCCGCTACCGCCCGCGTTAGTGGTATCGCCGGACGATAGTCTTCCCTGCCGTTATTGCCAGAGCTATCGCCCGCGCTATCACCAGGCAATAGCCCCTATTGCCGTTGGAGGTCCACTCTTCCGTGTTGCTGCCGCCTACTTCCGATGGCTTCTCTTAAGAAGGCCAGTTCTCTCTCCTCTCCTGTGCCGTTGATAAAGCTGGAGAAGTTCTCCCATTCGGAGTTCAGTGCTTGGAAGCGGAATACCCAGTTTGGTTTGAAATATCTGAATATTTTTTATACCCTGCAGACTGATTTCGCAGACTTCCAAGGAGGACCCGATGAAGCACATTGGATCAGCGACGAAGACTTCTGTCGCGATTATCTTCTCAACTGTCTCTCCAATTCACTGGCCGAGACGTTTGGGAAATTGAAGACAGCGAAAGAGATCTGGAATGCGCTGGAAGATCAGTTCAAGGAGGAGGAGAACATGTCCAAGACGCATCTGGTGGACAAGTTCATGGGATTCACTTTCTCTGAGGACAGGGAAATCCTTCCCCAGATTGCAGACCTGGAAAATTTGGTGGCCAAGCCTAACATTGAAAGTGTCCCTCTGCCAGATGGGTTCGTTGTTGGTGCCATCATCTACAAGCTCCCCTCAGCGTGGTACTCTTTCAAGACGGAGATGTATCGCAAGAAGACTCAGGTCAGTCTGAAAGAACTCAAGCGGTTTATCTGCATTGAGGATAAGAATCGGACAAGGCATGTAAAGGAGGTGGTGAGCAAGCAGCAATCTGCTGCTAATATGATCACACACCCGAAGAGGAAGCCTAGATCTGATCGGACTCGACCTCCCCCCAGTGCACCCGCAGTAGTAGACACCAGTAAGAAGATCAAGAAGTTCAAAGGCAAGTGCTACAACTGCAACAAGTGGGGTCACTGCGCTTCTGACTGCAGGCAACCCAAGAAGCCCGATGCTAACCCACGAAAGCCTGATAACAGAGCTCATATGCTCAATCAGACTGCGCCCTCCCACTTTGTTGCCAAGGTTGGGAACGTTCAGGCCAGTACTGACTGGTGGTTGGATTCGGGGGCGACCTGCCACGTCTGCAACAACTCCGCTCTGCTGAAGGATGCCACTCCAGCCTCTGAGACAGTTACAGTGGCAAATAGAGCCACTACTGAGGTACTCCAGACAGGGACCGTGGATCTGCTACTCTCGTCAGGTACGCATTTAATTTTGAAAGATGTTAAATACATTCCTACATTAGCTGCTAATTTAATATCGATTAGTTTGTTAAGCGATGCGGGTATGTCCTTTAACATTAGTGGTGGTAGGGTGACCTTAATGGTTAACTCACATTATTTTGGTTGCGCGTACGTAGTCAACGGAATGTATCGGTTGAGTCTAGCAAACTAAGTAGTCAATCAGGTCAGTTCTACTTTGATAGATCCTAAGACTTTACATGCAAGACTAGGACATGTCAATTATAGAAAACTACTCCTGCTAGCTCGAACTCATAACATTCCCTTAGACACTAAAACCAAGTTTGACAAATGTGAGATATGTGCTCAAACTAAGATAACTAGAACACCATTCAGTCAGGTGTCTAAGAGTACACGTTTACTAGAGTTGATACACTCCGACATTTGTGACTATAAGAGTTTTGTCACACGCGGTGGTCGGAAGTACTTGATAACTTTTATCGACGACTTCTCTAGATATACTCACATTTATCTCTTAAAATCAAAAGATGAAGCTTTTGAAAAATTTCAAATTTTCAAAAATAGGGTTGAGAACCAATTGGATTTGAAAATTAAGCGACTTAGGAGTGATCGAGGAGGTGAGTACGTCTCGGGTGAGTTTAGGGATTTTCTTGCCAGCAATGGCATAATACCTGAAACCACTGCCCCTTATTCGCCCCAGTCAAACGGTATTGCCGAGCGGAAAAATAGAACTTTAACAGAAATGTTGAATTCTATGTTGTTGACTGCCGGCATGCCTGCCGCTTATTGGGGAGAAGCAGCCCTCGCGTCGAATCACATCCTAAATATGGTTCCTCATGCTAAATTGAAGCAAACCCCGTATGAGCTTTGGTTTAAGAGACCGCCCAGATTTGATCACCTCAAAACCTGGGGTTGTATCGCCTATGTTAGGATACCTGACATAAGGAGATCTAAGTTAGGACCTAAGACGAACACTTGTGTCTACTTAGGATGTGCGGTGGATAGTGCTGCAGACCAATTTCTAGATCTCTCTACCAACACGGTTATTGAGTCTATAGATGCTGTGTTCTTTGAGGACAAGTTTCTTAGAGACAAGAACCTGCCTCTTCCAGGTCTGCCAGACACCAGTTCTGATACCCTCGTTGGGACGGAACTACAACTCCCTGACACTGAGCCGGTTCACACTAGTGCCCTAGAGTCCACTAGGCTATCTAATCGAGAACGTGTTCCTAAAAGCTTCGGTACATATTTTATGACTTACCACGTTGAAGCTGATCCATCCACCTATCAGGAAGCGATGCGATCCAGGGATTCCCTGTTATGGAAAGAAGCCATTGATGATGAGATGCACTCTCTCATGGAGAACCAAACTTGGACATTATAGTTGACCTGCCCAAATGAGCTAAAACCATTGGGTGCAAGTGGGTTCTTAAGAAGAAACTGAATCCAGATGGGAGTATAGCTAAGTACAAAGCTCGTCTAGTTGCGAAAGGCTTCACTCAAGTGAGTGGAGTTGACTACTTTGATACAAACTCACCTGTTTGTCACATTGCAACAATCAGGGTTCTTCTCGATATCGCATCTATTGAACGTTTCGTCGTTCATCAGATGGACGTTAAGACTGCATTTTTAAATGGAGATCTCACTGAAGAGATCTACATGCGTCAACCTGAAGATTTTGTCGTAAAAGGTCTCGACACCAAGGTCTGTAAGTTGATTAAGTCACTCTACGGATTGAAGCAAGCACCAAAGCTATGGCATGAGAAGTTTGACACTTGCGTAAAAGGCCTGAATTTTCAATCCAGCCTTTCAGATAAATGTCTGTATATACGGACAAGTCCTCACTCCGTCGCTATAATCTGCTTGTATGTTGATGACATGCTAATTCTGGGCACCGATCAGTCTGAGGTGGAAGACGTTAAGGTTACCTTGAAGTCAAAATTTAGCATGACTGACTTAGGTGTGGTGAAGACCATCCTAGGCATGGAAGTGAACTTTACGGATAAGGGTATCACCCTCAGCCAGAGTCACTACATCAGAACTCTACTAGAGAAGTGGGGTTATGATAAGTGCAGGAACATTGAGACTCCATACGACTATAATAATAGACTGAAACCTCATGACGGTTCACCTATTAGACAGTTGGATTACTCCAAACTCATTGGCAGTCTCATGTATGCCACTACCTGCACTAGACCCGACATAGCCTTTACGGTCGGCATGTTGAGTAGATTCACTAGTAACCCTGGAAAGGACCACTGGGACGCCTTGGAAAGGCTAGTGCGATACTTAAAGTATACTGCGCAATATGCTTTATGTTACAGTGGACACCCTCCTGTGCTTGAAGGGTATTCTGACGCCTCCTGGTGCTCAGACGTTGATGATAGTAGGTCCACTAGTGGTTATGTGTTTACCCTAGGAGGAGCCGCAGTAGCTTGGAAATCTAAGAGGCAAACGTGTATAGCACTATCCTCTATGGAATCCGAACTATATGCTCTTGCTTCAGCTGCCGAAGAAGCAGAGTGGGTCAGAGATTTGGTTATGGATATTCCAATGACGAGTCTGAAAATGAACTCTATCTCGATATTTTGTGACAATCAAGCCACAAAAACCATTGCAACTAATTACCTGTTCAATGGTAAGCGAAGGCAACTACGGATGAAACAGGCCTGGTTGACCTATCTCACCAGTCAAGGGATCATTTCCCTCTTGGACGTGAGATCAAAAGATAATGTAGCAGATGTCCTTACCAAGGGCTTATGCAAGGTTCTTACATCTAAAACATCGGGGGATATGGGATTAAAGTCTATCTAGTGGGACTTAATATCTATGTTTGTTTAAGATTTTAGAACCGAGTCTGCCTACATTCACGCATCTAGACTGAGTACACTGAAGTGTTCCAGATGCTACTTGATGAAAGCCCGAGATTGTTTAGTTGCTAGTCATTCCAAACTTGATGACTTACACAACTATTTCTTTTCAAAGGCTGAATTGGGTATCATTCCAAAAACGAATACTGAAGTTGTTGATATGCGTCCTGATATTATGATCATTACTTATATCATTCCAAACTTGATGATATATTGGTCACAGCTTGTTGTATCATTCCAAACTTGATGATATAATACAATTGTGAAACGTTTGGTAATAAACTTAATAATCGAAGGAACATTGCTTGGTTCTATGAAACCAAATTTCTAATTTTGTGTAAATTAGATAAGAGATGCGGACCTGTGAGTCTTTTTCCTAGTTAGAGTATTATGTTCAAAATTGTAAGAAATAATCACTTTACTTTTGATATGCATATGTATGGATTCATTGAGTTTGTTCTCATGACATTCAAATGTTTGAATGCAGATCAATGGGAGTCTGGAGGAGAGAAAGTGGATTTCGACATGGATGGAGATGATCTGCTGTTTGAGTAGATCGACCCGTCACCTGTTTGAGTTTTTGTTTTCAGATTACTGTTCTTGCTTCTGCTTTTGTTTTTGCATGTTTTGGAACCTGCTTGAGTTTAGATGTTTGATATGTAGAGTGTGATTTAGAGATAGATTTGATTTTATATATTCTTATACGTATATAAATGCTATCTTTTTTACCTACTTATATCCTGTGGATTAAGGCAAGAGTACCTATCGCACGGAGTATAGTATTTTATAGAAAATATCAAGGTCGTATTTTTCCTGGGATCGGTGTTAATTGTTCTACTTTTTAGAACGTACTATTATTTTATCGAAAGAACGGAGTGGAGTTATATAAAAGACAGAAATATATAATACGTGGTTTTATATGATGAGGACTCAGAGAGTAGTCCTTGATTTCAGAATTACTATAGGCGTTTATTAATTCAACTATTAAAGAACAACTCTTATTCTTGATTAACTAACTTATCGAGAGGGTTCCTATCGTAGCATCACCGACTCGAAAGTACGACCGGGAAGGCTTGCATTAAAATGGATTAACGTTAAATGTAGTGTCTCGTCACCTGGTATATGATCAATTAAGAAAACCCTAGTTAGAATAACTAGAAAGTAGAGTTGAAACAGTTGAAAATAATATCCAGCCCAGAGCTCATCTTGACCAAGTGCTAAGGGGTCTTAGCCTCTTATCAGGATGGGGGCGGTATAAAGTACAGAAAATATTATCTACCTATCTATCTTAATCCAGGACATAGACTTTCGCCTCGCCTTTCATTCAGGATAGGGTAGTAGAAATAAAAGTAATTGAAAATGCTTTCACATTATCTTAATCCAGGACTTAGGCTTTCGCCTCGCCTTTCATTCGGGATAGTATGAAATAATAAGGTTTTGAAAATTAGTTTTGAAAGCAGTTTCAGACTATCTTAATCCAGGTCATAGGCAGAGCCTCGCCTTTCATTCGGGATAGTATGAAAAAAATATAAAGTAAATGCAAGCAGAAATTAAAGCAGTAAATACTCAGAATAAAAATTGAAATACTTCTATTTTATAAATTTAAAAAGTTATTACAACTTCTACGAAAGCTGAGAAGATTATAACTTACAAAGCTTGGAATACTTGAAAGCTACTACCAGTTCTTTGTCATAGAGCTGGGGAATCCTAACAGTTCGTAAGGAACTCAAGGTGTTCGAATAATTTACATCAGCCCTTGGGCATCTATTTATAGAAAAAAAAGGATAAGTGTTTTTGGATAAGCTGAAAAAGTGCTTTTGGATAAGCTGATGAGCTGGCTGCTTAAGAAGCTGACACGTGGCGGGTCGGGCTGGCAGATTTTGACATGTGGCGGGTTGCAGCTGGCGAATCGGGTTGCTGGCGGGTCGGATAGGGTTGGCAGCTGGCGGGTCGGATAGCTGGCGGGCGGGTCGCGCTGGCGGTAATATTGGCCAAAAAGAGGGGCGCCAGGAATTGATCCCGCGACCTCTGCTTGGGCGAACCTGAGTTTGAACCAAAGGGGCGAGAAAGCAATTGCCTGAAAGACCATGGCAGCTTATTTCTTTATTATATTAGCCATCAGAAATATATTTAATTTATATATATTATTTACAGATTTATAATTTATATATTATATATAGATTTATATATTATATTTTTATTTTATACTTATATACTATATTTTTATTATACATACTATATTTTTTTTTTACCAATATATATATTTCTAATATTTATTTCTACTATTTCATATTATTATAATTGTCATACTAGTTCACGCAATTATAATAATAGTAACGACGGCAATATATAATATATTTTTACTCTTAGAAACTTATACTGCGCTCGACGATATAATTGCTGCGCTCGACGATATATATTTATACTTTTATATATACTCTTATATACGACTAACAACGACAATTATATTTATATTACTATACAACATTATATCATATTATTATATCATTATTTTATGTATTGTATAAATAGTTTATACAACATTATATACTGTATAAATATTTTTACTTATAAACTTTAAAACAAATTATTTATTCATTAATTTACATAGAAAATATCTATTTTATTTTAAAAACTATATAAAACTATATTACAAATATATATATATTTTGCTACTCATCAATGTTTGATCTAAAACTCTTGTTGTTTTAATCTGAAACTCATTCTGTCGTTATCTAACTTATATGCTTTGTTTAACCCGTTATGTGATACAATTGCTACAATATAGGAGGAGAATATTAAGGTATATTTAGCGTTGTATCGGGTATTTAACGGAACCCTAATGGGTCCGTTAACGGGTCGCCGGGGATTTAGGGTTACGTCTATAAATACCCCGCTGGGGGCAACGGGTAGTACGCTCCAAACTTGACGTGCACTCGGATGCTTCGAGCACTCCTATCAATTGAAACCTTCGGCCATGGACGCTTGAGGAGGAAGGAACTCAGAGTCGCCGGAGGAGGAGAGGATGTGAGCTCGCCGGCCAGAGGAAGCGATCTTGAGGTGGCCGGCCATGGCTGTTTGGAGGAGGGAGGAAGAGAGAGAGAGAGAGAGAGAGAGAGAGAGAGAGAGAGAGAGAGAGAGAGAGAGAGAGAGAGAGAGAGAGAGAGAGAGAGAGAGAGAGAGAGAGAGAGAGAGAGAGAGAGAGAGAGAGAGAGAGAGAGGGAGGGAGGGAGGGAGGGAGAGAGAGAGAGAGAGAAAGAGAGAGGGGAGGGAGGAGGCTTGACGGCGTGCTGGGAGGTATTGGGCAAGGTAAGATCTCTAACCTAAGTTTATGTTTATGTATATACGAGTAACAGATACGGACGATCAACTACAGCAGCACCTTAACTGCGACAGTGCATTCGACAGTACCTAGCCAGTGACGGTGGGCTTCGCCTGCCCCCGGCAGGCTTCGCCCGCAACATATACATATGAGTACTCAAAATGACCATAAAAAATATAAATCAATATTTTATAATTATTTTTTTTCAAAAAAATTTATATTTTAACAAAAAATCATTTTAAAGTAAGTCATTATAATTCGAAATTAATTTTTGTAGGCCTAATATCACCTACCATAGTAGGTTTATGAGGTCTACTAAAAACTTTTGAATTTTATGAATTTTCATCATTGTTTTTATTATAAGAATAAGATGTAATTACACAAATAGTCATTACATTTTATGAATTCCCATTTTTTTATAATATATGTTAAGTCATTGGAGTAAAAGAATGATGATATATTCGACAATTTTGAATGTTGCTCTAAAGGCAACTTCTTCTATATAGTAGTTAAAGTTAAACCGACCCTCTCTCTCCTCCGACCCTCTCTCTCCACTCTCTCTCTTCCAAGGTGGCGCGTCAATATATAAATAAATAAATCGACCCTCTCTCTCCTTTCTCCACTCTTTCTCTCTCCCACCGTGGCTCTCTGGATTTCTGTTGAAATTAAAAAATTTTAAAGAGTAAATTGGGAAGTCTAATTGTTTAACCAAAGTCATCTTTTCCCTTTTAATATAGTATATATATATATAAGGTTTATTAATATTAATATTATTAATATTATATGAAAACATTAATTAAAACATTCAAACGCTTGAATATCGATCTAAAATGCTCAGAATTTGTCTCGGATGGACTCGTTTTGACCGTCTAGCTGACAATCCACCGGGATGATCCGAGATCAATTTCGAGTTTGTTTGCTCATTTTATGCTTGTGAGACGTTTGCGGCCTAATTTTTGCGTCGCATCAAAACTCGTCAAATGACGTCGGAATTTCAAACGGACGACTCCGTTGGACTCGTATCAACATTACGAGTCCAACAAAACTGACTGGGGTCCATTCCGAGGTTGTTTGTTCGAATGCATATTTTTGAGTAAATAAGCTATTTGCAAACCACGTTATAATTTCACCGATTCTTATCAGAATCGAATGCGGACAGTTTCGTCGAACACATATAAGCTTCACGAGTCTAACAAAACCGACTGAGGTGATTTCTGAAGTCGTACCTTTTTAGATAGTTCCGTTACTTGAACTCTCATCTGCGTTATAGTTTCGTCGATACTCATCGGAATGGAGCGCGGACAGTTTTGTTAAACTCGTATAGGCTTCACGAGTCTAACAAAACTCACTAAGATGAATTCCTAGGTCGTTTGCTCGATATCACCTTTTTGGATAATCCTGTTGCTTGAACTCGATCGCGTCCGCGTTATATTTTCGATGGTACTCATCGAAATGGAGCGCGAACAGTTTTGTCGAACTCGTATAAGCTTCACGAGTCTAACAAAAACTGACTGAGTTCAATTATGAGATCATTTACTCAAAAGTCATATTTGAGGTGTCGCGTAGCTCGACGCGACTGTTTTGGTCAACTTCATATGTATGCATTGAATGCGGCGAAATGAACGTCGTTGACTTCATATTGGTCTTACGAGTGTAACATCACCGACCAGAGTCCATTCTGAACTCACTTGCTCAAAAAGTCTGTTTTACCTCGAAATTCGGAGTAAACCAATTGTAATTGGTTCACCGGACCAACAAGATCACTCTGGCCCCGAACAGACTCGCCAAAAGAGGTCGATTGAACCGGTTAGGTCTCATAAGGGTTCAATCGGTCAAGTCAGAATTTTGGGATGTTACACAGCAAACGGTCTCTCTCTAATTAGTAATCTGCATTGTTGAGGTTTGAGCGTTTTGCAAGCTGCCTTAAAGTTTGTACAAAAGGATTTACTGCATCGAGTATTGCGGAGATCTTCTCGATCGTCT
The DNA here is from genome assembly GCA_033032865.1 of Dactylorhiza incarnata. Lineage (NCBI taxonomy): Eukaryota > Viridiplantae > Streptophyta > Magnoliopsida > Asparagales > Orchidaceae > Dactylorhiza > Dactylorhiza incarnata. The sequence continues at coordinate 2,585,417 of JAWHQI010000317.1, forward strand.
GGATATCCACCCCTGGACTTTCATGTAACCTATTCCACCTCGTGCTCAGTGTCATAAATGAATAGTTGCAAGAAACGTGGTCAAGTACCGTATGTGGGGAGGAGAGAGACAATCATATGATAGATTAAACCATGCGCTCTGAAAGAGTGAATACCCTGATTAAATGCTGACATACTTTCATCAAGTATTACTCTCATAGATGTGAAAGAGAAAACGTGGTTGCAAGCGCATATATTTTGTCTAAAATTGCGTGCTTTTGCTGTTTGTGACGTAAAAAGTTCTAGTAGCACAAGAGGTGGTGGAATATCAGGAAGAGCTACCCTTCCTCCTTTGCAGCATAAAATAGAATTTTGTTTATGAAAGAGTTTAGCATGACAGTGTGGGCAAATAGTCGGGGGAGATAGTGTAATCGCTAACGCATTGCGTGTTGGGTAACAATTTCTTGCACTTAAATGAGCAGTGGATCTTTGATTATGATCATTGTCTGTTTAGTAAGAAAGAGAGATGACTGAGTGAAGAATAGCAATGTAAGTAGATTAGGATCATTGCATTCTGACATTAGAACATACCATGGATGGGTGATGTATGTTCTCCTGCTGGTGCTATGTTAAAGGCATTTTGGCGTCCAAAAGTCGCGGTCATTTGTGTCGAGATCACTACAATTCTTTGTTGCTGCAGACGTGCGCTTCTCCGTTGATGTTGGATTTGGGCATGTGATTGTGTTGCACGATGTTGATTGACGTGACTTCTTAGTGAACCTATTAGTTATGAAGATCATATAAGATAGCTTAATTAGCAGAGTATGTTTGATTTATGTGACACCCAACAGGAGCACTATGTAAACAGGAGCACTATATAAAATATTAGTGCAATTTAATATGAAAATGATGGCAGTAAAGATGTATAGTTCAATTGCGTAAAGTGTAGTACCATGTGGGATTGTAGAACAATTTCTACTGTAATTAGGAGCACTAGCTTGTTTGACCTTCAACATTGGGTACATGATTCATCATTGACGTTTCGTTGGCAGAGGTTGAATTCCGCGTGGTCGTAGTTGTTGGGTTTTTCTATACAATAAAGTGGACAGCATATCGTATATGTGCAGCGGAAGAAACAATAAGAACAACTCAAAGAGTAAGGATCTTGCGGATTTCATGAATCTAGAGATTAGGAAACCAAATGCGATATACCTTTATGGGATTGAGTCAATACTCAACCAAGACGCCCTAAGAAGAAATCCGATAGATGAACTTTGAGTTCCAAGCACCGAAATGGATCGACCCCTCTATTGAGATCCACACAAGTGAAGGAGAACCTCAATGCATTGTCGTACAAGGGATGGGTCGGAGAGGAACAGTCCTCTGCGTCCCCACGAACTGCTAGGTCCGTTGAAGGGGAGGTGGCGACAGTCGGCGAAGCTCAAGGTCGGCAAACGGGGACGAGGTCTATCAGAACACTTCTGCCTTAGGGCTTTCTAAAAGTCGCGAAAAGGATAATAATAAATAAGACCTAATCGCATCCTCTTTTATACCGAAGGCATAAAACATGTTATCCGCAGACCCGAGTAAACAGAACAATTCCGTCAGGATTTATACATTCGTCGAATATAATATATTTTGTCTAAACACTTTCAACGATTTGACACAATTTCGTCGGAACACTTTCGACAATTTCGTCGATACAATTTCGTCAAAACACTTTCACCGAATTTGTGTCTTATTCATCGAAACAATTTCGATGAACTCGATTGGACGAATTGACACATCTCGTTGAAACACTTTCAACGATTTTGTCTAGTATAAATCCATTCGTCGAAACACTTTCGACGATTTCGCTAAGTCCTATAGAATTCGTCAAAACCATTTTGACGATTCATCAAGAGCACTTATTTCTTGTTGAGACATTCTCAATTTAATTTCGAACAGTCATAAGATTGGTTCTCCATGTTGAAACCAGCAACTGGTCTCCTGAGTTCGGACCCACTGGGGGTGTAGCCGATGCTTATTTCTCTCTCACTAGACTCTCTTGAAGGTGGATGTGAGAATAGGAATAGACCCAAGGCTGAAGCGAGGAGGTCCCGCCACACACCCGGAAGATCTTAGAGAACTTCCCCTCCCAAACCAAAGCTCAACCGGGCACCTTGGAGGGCACTGGCTGCCAACCAAAACTAGCCTAGAGGAGAGGATTCTCTAAAATCGGATCTCCTCCAAGGTGCCCTTAAGGGTCTATTTATAGATTTTCTAGTCTTGGACTACAAATAGCGTAAATCCGCCTTTTGGTTTTACTAACCGCACCCCAAATTGGTCTGCTAACAGCCTAACTCCGTTGCCCGAAGGGCTATTTGCAGCCCACAAGGGGTATTATGGTCATTTCCTCCTCAAGTCATCTTGGGAGAGTGGTCCGTGAGGGCACCACTCGCTGGGCACCCGCTTAGCTGGGCGAATGCCCACGCTTCCGGGCGAGTGGTCCGTGAGGGCACCGCTCGCTGGGCACCCGCTTAGCTGGGCGAATGCCCACGCTTCCGGGCGAGTGGTCCGCGAGGGCACCACTCGCCTAGCTCCTCCTCTCCCGCAGCTTACCCCCACTAACCCGGGGTATTCTCACCCGCCTGAGCCGGGGCGAATGATCTAACTGGCCTAGGTCTTGCCAGTTGGCCTGTGGGACCCACTCGGCGAATACGGGTTGTACACAATCCCCGCTCTTTGCGAGCGGTTCCTACGCTCGGAAAGAACAGTCCAACCCGGTATTCGGTGAGTGCTGGCTGACTGGACCTCATAAGATTCTGTGGGTCCCACCGTTGCCCTATATATATATATATATATATATATATATCTTCATGTCAGATTTTCCTGGAAAGCTTTCATCCCTTGATCCGGAGCTCCTTCTCTCCCTTAGCCTTTCGCCGATGTCACTGTCTTCCCACAAGCCTTCCGTGAGACCCCTCTCGCAAGAGATGATCGAGCGCCTGGATGCAGCCCAGAGCGTAACCGCCCCCAAGGCTGCTAAATTTGCTCCCTGGCTTATGTCTAAACGGGATCCGAGTGCACCCTACGTCTCGCGTCGAGCCAAGGCGATTCGGTTGAATCGCCAAAGAGGCGAGACCGCCTCGGAGTCTCCGGTGAATACTCCTCCGGCGAAGAATCCTCCGGACCCCGGGATGCAGGTATGAGGTGTAACATCCCGATTCAAGCTAGACCCCTTGTGCGCGTTTTTGAGTCACGCGAGTTGACTCGGGCTCGGGGTGTACTGAGGGCCAGGCTTGCAACTGAGCCGGGGAAGTGCACTCGACGAATGCGGCGAGTACCAGTTCTATTCTTTGTCCCGATGTTTGCTGTATCGGGATCCGAGCCGTCCGGAGAGCATAACTTGAGCGATAAAACTCGAAGGAGGCGTACCGCCTCGAAGAAATTATAGTGCGTACGTTAGCTCAAATGTCATGGTGTTCAAATAGCGTATATATGAAGTTGGCCAAAAAGGGTCGCCTTGAGCTACGCGACGCCTCAAATATGATTATTGTGCAGATGACCTCATAATCGGCCTTAGTTTGTTTTGTTAGACTCGTAAAGCCGATACAAGTCCAACGGAGTCGACCACACTCAATTCCGATGAGTGTCGGAGAATCTGTCGTGTCGACGCGAAATTAAGTAACGAAATTATCTAAACGGTGAAATCGAGCAAACGGTTTCGGAATTAACTCTAGTCAGTTTTGTTAGACTCGTGAAGCCTATACGAGTTCAACAAAACTGTCCGCGTTCGATTCTGATGAGAATCAGCGAAATTATAATGTGGTCTGCGAATAACATATTTATCCAAAATGGTGAAATTGACCAAACGATCTCGCAATTAACCCAATCAGTCTTGTTAGACTCGTAACGATAGCATGAATTCAACGAATTTTTCCGTTTGCGATTCCGACGTCATTTGGACAGTTTTCACGTTTAAGTCAAATTTGGCCGCAAACGCTCCGACAAGCATAAAATGACCAAACGAACTCGGAATAAATTTTGGATCGTTTCGTTGGATGCGTGTCGACGAGACGGTCGTAACGAGCTCATCCGGGATGAATTCTGAGTTCTCTAGGGCGATGTACGAGCATTTGAACCCTCTTTAAATGAAATAATGAAATAATAATAATAATTATTATTATTATAAGTATAAGTATTATATATATATATTATAACTTAGGTTAGAAATGTTTTACCAGAGCCCGATCTCCCCTCCTCCCGTGCTTGCGCCGTCAAGCCTCCCCTCCAGTCGACCTCCTCTCCTCCATTTCCGGCGGGTCCAACCTCCGGCGAGTCCGACCACCTCAAGCCCGGCCGCCCCTTTCTCCATTTCTCTCCCTAGGTTTCTCTCCAGATCTCTCTTTCTCTCTCTAGCTTCCATGGCCGAGCCTTCTCCGGCGCCACCTCCGTCGAACTCGACTCCGGCAAGGCCCTATCCGAGCAGCTCTCCAAGGTCGACCTCCTCTCCTCGGACAGAACCTATCTCCGGCGAGATCTCTCCTTCTCCGGCGCATCCTCCTCCGACGAGCTCCGACAACTTCTTCGGCAGTCCTCCATCTCTCTCTCCATTTTCGGTGAGACATCTTCCCAGAACTCCTTCTCCAGTTATTATTTCTCTCACAAAATCCTCCAGCACTCTCCATCTCTCGCTCTAACCTCAAGATCTATGGCCGGCCATCTCTCCATTTCAGATCCGGCAAACGCCATGGCCGCCAACCTTGCCGAACTCCATTTCAAGATCCGGCCGCCCATGCGAGGTCCAACCTCCTCCAAGTTTCTTTCTTCCGGCGAGCTCTCCTTCTTCAGATCTGGTGATTAGTGCTGGAAATCAGGCTTGATAAGGTTTTCTTGGATTCATACCTCACTGTAAGCCATCCTCTGACCTCTTTCTTTCTGGTTTGCGTTTAGTTTGGGATGGTTTTCATCATGTGGTGTCGGAAATTGGAAAGTGGTGAATGTTTCAATCGTTGTTAGTTGGTCTTTTATGTTGGTTTACTTTGCTTGGGTTGGTCCCTGTTGGGAGTTGCTGTTATGGCTAAAACCCCATATGTTCGAAGGTTTAAGTTAAGTACTGTTCAGCCTGTTGTTGGAGAGGGATATTGCCGTTAATTTATGCTGTTAATATTTCTATTTTATGGCCCTCTTGCAGTCCAGTTTTACGGTTTTATTGCTCTTATGTAGTTCAGTTTTGCTGTTGGGTTGGCCGAACGTTGGTTTTTGTTGGAAATGATTTGGGTTATCTGTACATGCTTTCTTTGAAAATTTTAGTCAACTTATGATGTTATCCTCTTCATTTCTGAGGATATTTGTGGTACCCTTTCCTGTTTTGGATCCTTCTAGTTAGCTGCTGTCTCCTTAAGCTGTCTTTTTATGTGTTGGCCGACTGTGTGTCCTCCTGTCATATTAGATAATGTTGGCTGATTCAGCTTTTGTGTTGTTGCTGTTAGTACACTATTATTTGGGGCTAACCTTGATCGGCTGTTCTCCTTCTGTTAGGGCTGTTATTTATGGCATATTATTGTCTTCCTCCTTTTGATTTCCTTGTGGGTGTTGCTGGTTCACTGTTGAGAATTAGTTTTCAGTTTTCTCTTGGCCAACTGTTGCTTTGCAATATTGTTCCATTACCTGCATATTGGAGAATCTTAATGATGTTGTCTGCGACCGGCTATTGCTGTTTTTCTGTCCAATTAAAGCTGCTGCCACTTCTCTTTTTATTGCTGATGAGGGGAAACTCCTGTTAGTTTGTTTGTGTCCAGGAAATATTCAATTTCTCGCGTGGAAGTAGCTTTTCCTTATGAGCAGGCTGTTTGGAATTTCTGTTGTCTAATCTTTGTTCCTCATTTCAGTTAGAATTATTGTTAGGAGATTTGAGTCAAACTCGTGAATAACTTTGGGGCTTTTACCTTGACCGACCGTCTGTTGTTTCTTTTTTTAGATTGGAGTAATGTTGACTGATTATATGTTTGATATTTTTTGTGGATCAGGACCCCTTTATTCAGCCTTGGCCAACTGTCGCCATGCCGCGGAGGAGACAACCGCGAACGTCGTCCAGAAATCAGGTGACTTCCTCCCCTCTCCCTTGGTGCTAGATCTTTAGATCACATAGGAGAGATGTTGGGCCAAGAGGACCCAACCTTGTGAGTTATGGTGTTTCCATAGGAGAAGACCACGCTAGAACTTCCGTTCTAGGGCGACGATCGCCGTGAGATTTACTTCAATCAACCCCTCTCTTCAATACGAAGAGAGTGGACTTGATCTCGTGAAGATTGGTGGTCTTTTGAGGGGGTATTTGAGGAAATAGCGCTGTTCATTTTACCCCCTTGCTGGAGGAAGAAGATGAACAAATGTCATTAAATTTACTTTAGGATACGTGCAGAAATTATATCTGCAGACCGATGCAGAAATCTGTTTTCTGCGCGCAGCTGTGTTCAAGTACAGTTTTGGGCATGATACAGTAAGATTCAGGTTTCGGGCTCAACACAAAGGTTGTAGATCCCGGAAAATCCTTCGAGATGAGCGGCTGTACATATTTTGGGGAGCCCTGTAGCTCCCTAGATAACCCTTGAAAACAGACTGTGTAATTAAGGTTTGTTAGTTTGCTGTCATGTATTACACAACCAGCTTGTTGAGCTTGTTTGAGGATGAAACACTTGGAATTGGACCTTCGGTTCAAAACAAAAAAATTGTAGCCCTTGTTGTTAACTTTTCAGAATGGGGTGGCACGTAAATTTTAGTATAGTGAACTCTCAGAATTTCAGTTTTAGTATTCGGTGTCGTGGTAGCCTAAGTCTCGATGAATTTTGGTATAACTTCATTGATACCCGTTGTTGTTCAAAACAAATTGTAGAGATGATGTTGATGATGATGTGCATATTGCTGTAGAATTTCATGAGTTTTAGATAAATATTTATTGTCATTTATGAATAATAAATTGTGATCGTAACAAAGCAGCGAGTCTATGCTAGAGGCTTCAGCGAGATCGGAATTGAAATGGATCCTTGTTTATATATATATTTTGGTGATTTACATTGTTTTGATTATCGGAAGATGTTTGGAATTGGTAGATAAATGTTGATGACAATGTGGACCTCCCTCTTAAATTTCATAATTTTCGGATATAAACTTGATGTGATTTGTCAATATTAGATTATAAAATTATTGTGCCGTAAATAGCTATCAAGATTATTCCGAATGAGCTGGGGTATGGTGTAAACACTTAAGACGCTAACCCTGACGTGTAGAAGAAATTTTAGAAGTCTTGGGTTTAATATAGTCATTTGATTGATCACTTGTTTGATGACGCTCTAGGACAATAAATATGTGCATGAAACTTTAGGCAAGTTGTGATTTGAATAGTGTTCCTAATTACATTATATGTAAAAGTTATTATTACGATTTGAATGTAACATTGGAGGTGATTGACCTAAATGTTGGGGAAAATTATGTAATGAACGATTGATGGCATAGTATGTATTAACATTTAAATATATATGTTGAATCTAACAGGGTTGGATGAGAAACAACCCTCGAGTAAAAGCCGAGCTTAGTCTTATAATATCTTGATAGTCTTCTGGTAATAATCTTGAGTCAATTGGATGAATATTGGTAGTACCTCCCCTTATGTGGTTCATGTAACTCATTTGGTCTGCGAATAGTAAAACAGTAGAATGGAGATAACTTGTAGACCATTAGGTGGGAATATGAGGTAGTTGGTGTACCTGATCTGGATGAAGAGGTTGAGGTCACCAAAAAGGAGTTTAGATGATGAGAGTGTTTGGTAATCTTATGGGTAGATACCAATAATACTAAGTGTCTTGAGAAAGGGAACTTTGGGGTGTCATCCCACTGTAGTTCCTAGTACCGTAGCGAGCCCCTTACAGGGTAACCCTTGGGAAGTCCAAGATTAACCCTAAATTGCAATAACATTTAAAGTAGATAAGAGTAGCCATAGTGGGGTAAGATTGGATTTATGTATCTCCTCCCAGTGTGGGAGTGACAGGTGTTTGGTATACTGGGTTGGACGAGCTGGAGGCTCGAGGGGAGGATAGCCCCGTTAGTTCTTGGATAATTGTGTCAGGTCTTCGGTACTAGGCAGGTCGTCACACCGACCGCGGTACGTGGACTTAGCAGGTGTGTTGGGGTCTGAGGGGCCAGCTTGTCTGCGTGTCGGGACGACAATTCCTCGAAGACACCTTCCACTTAGCTCAAAGCCTGGTGGACTCCAGCAAAGAGTACGCAGAGCTCCGCGGTTGTTTAGCGTCGAGGCGTACGTGTGGTCTAGGCCTGGTAGTGTGCATACCCGCCTAGGAGTGGACAGCCCGGTCCGCTACCACCGTGTGTCACAGCGGTTGGTACCCGAGAGGTTGGCATCCTCTCAAATAGAGGAAACTACAAAGGTCTGTGTGCACAGAGTCGTGTGTGTGAGTTCATTGCATAATCATTCATAGCATAAGCATAGCATGCGCACTTGCAGATCCTTATCATATAAATTAGTATGGACTCTTTTATATGATGAGTTATAATTCCTGGAAATCCTAACTTATAAGTTTGTATGGGCATTCAAATAAGTTAGGGTACGAGATCGATTACTTGTCGCTACTGTTCTTACTGCCTTGCTTTACCTGCTTATACATGATTAGATTAGCCCCATTTACACTCTTGTAGCTTAAAATTTGTGTATATACTAGTTTACTTTCCCCGTAACCTGCTTTGTATATATTACTGTTATATTGCAGCTTTTCTTCCTTTCCTTCCGCCCGGTGCCTTGGAATCGTCGGGGGAGCGGATGGGAAGCCACTTAGTCTTTATGACTAACGGTTGCTACCTCCCTCTTTTTAGGAGCACTTTCAGATGTGTATCAGCGTTCAGCACCGGAGGCCAGCCGGGTCAGGTGTGCAGGGCTGGGGTTTATGGTACCTTAGCTGTCGTTAGTGACAGAGGCGGGTGAGTGTTTTGAGATGTAGCCTTTGGGGCATTTAGCTGATTACTCTGATTTGGACATTATTACTTATTGTGAATCTTTGGTTTTTAATACTTTCTTTCATTGATGGGTTGTCGCTGTGTAGTTGGTTTAGCCGGCAGGATAGGCGTCTTGTGGGGGAGGCTAGCTCGTGTGCTAGCGCTTCCGCAAGGCGGCTGTCCTGGGCATAAGACTCCCCTCGACCGTGTTTTGTGTTCCGGGAGGGGGATCTTACAAATGGTATCAGCTTGCAACGATCCTGAGATAAAGAAGTCCATTAGAACACTAGGTCACCCCTGCTAGCTAGATCAGTTTGAGGACAAACTGATGCAGCGGAAGCGGTGGTGTGCCCATGTGTAATTCACAATAAGTATGTCCGCGTTTTCCTATAGATAGTGCCAACCTAAGCCAAACTCGTACCCTTACATACAAATGCTGTCTCTCTCCGAGACAGTAATGGGTATTCACATTCCAACCATTAGAGTTGGTTTGGCATAGGATTGATGCCAACCTAACTAGGATACCATTTTAGTCGACTTGGCAGGATAGGCGTCTTGTGGGGGAGGCTAGCTCGTGTGCTAGCGCTTCCGCAAGGCGGCTGTCCTGGGCATAAGACTCCCCTTGACCGTGTTTTGTGTTCCGGGAGGGGGATCTTACAAATGGTATCAGCTTGCAACGATCCTGAGATAAAGAAGTCCATTAGAACACTAGGTCACCCCTGCTAGCTAGATCAGTTTGAGGACAAACTGATGCAGCGGAAGCGGTGGTGTGCCCATGTGTAATTCACAATAAGTATGTCCGCTTTTTCCTATAGATAGTGCCAACCTAAGCCAAACTCGTACCCTTACATACAAATGCTGGCTCTCTCCGAGATAGTAATGGGTATTCCCATTCCAACCATTAGAGTTGGTTTGGCATAGGATTGATGCCAACCTAACTAGGATACCATTTTAGTCGACTTAGCAGGATAGGTCGTGACGTATCCTAGACTTATACGGATCTTGGGGATGATTGGGCCAAGCAATAAGTGACCTTGAGTGACTAAGGGAAGAGTTTAGCGTAAGTGTAAATGCTGGAGACTCACACCCTGAGATTTCTACCCTAGATATGGAGTAATATTATCACCTTACACAAAAATTAGGCCAATTTCAACGAGAGTGGTGCTTGTAGTCTATTACCAGCTTAGTGAGAGACCATCAAGCATGTCTTTTATACTCTACGTGGATACCTCTCACTTCTAATTTTGTAGAAGGTTTCATATGAAGGAGATATGATAAGAATTCGGATCCAGAGAAGACTCATTTTGGGACGAATGTGTTATATTGGTGGTAGAAGAAACTCAGTCGAAGAGATACGAGGGCTTATCTCTTCGTTTATTGGGCTAGTTATGTACCGTCTTGGATCCCTTAAGGAGTTAGAATCTTTGTAATTTTTGGCATTGGAAGTTTTGACCCCTGAGAGTTAATTCACCTTAAGCAAAGCAGACTGCTAAGGCCATGTTTGGGGTTGATAGGATTTTTATTAGCGGAATAAGAGAGGAAAAACATTTTTGAAGATGATCATTTTCTTTATATTGTTCTAAGATTATGTGGATAAGTAACGAGGAGAGTAGTAAATTTACATTTTGGTGATATGCAGCTCTGTTGTGATAACATTATAACTGGGAAGTTAATGAAATTTTGTGCATGCATTGCGGGTATGATGATCAACTACCCCTGAGTTTGGAAATTTTTGGTGAACATTCCCTTAATGTTGTAATTACTTGGCATTGGAAATTAATAAGTGTTCGACGATGGAGTCGACAGGATTAATATGACTTGTTTGATGATCTAAAATCATAAAAGTTTTTATAAAATAAACATGCATGCCATGGAGGATTGTTGGCAGGGTTGGTAGGGCGCTTGTAGTGGATTTTATTTTGTTTATCATACGTGAAGTATGCCCTACTTTTGGTAGTCTGCATAACTCGTGTCAAAGGGAAAATCATCCTGGTTGGTATATGAGTGCGTCGTTGCGGGGATCTATAGGGTAAGAACTCTAAGTCGAGGAAGGTATACCCCTAAGGTTTGTGCCCATACGTGTGATGAATGTACTATATGGGCGGCGGAAGAAATTTAGTCCAAAAACGTGCGGGGGCTTGTCCCTTCGTTTATTGGCCTATTTATGTTCCGACTTCGCTTTCCCTTAGATCCTGTTTATTTATATAGTAGGTGAACATTGAGGGTTGGATTCGTGATAACCTCTCAATACGGGTGAGAGCGTCAAGGGTGTTGATGTTGGAGTTGCCATTGTGATCTAGAAGTGGTCAAACATGTAATCTCACTGCCAACGCGATATGAGCCTGCAGGGTCGCACATAAGAGCATGTGGAGAAGTTGGTAGATTGACTGTGTTGGTAAATGTTACCAATCACCATATATAGAATGGGGAAATCCAGCAGGTTGTTGCTGTCTGAATTCGTCGGGTTTACACGGATAGAATTCGTCGGATTCGTCGGGATTCGTCGGATTGTCCCGTGAACACTCGACGAATTATTACAGAAACCCTTCATTCGACAAAATGTTGTCGTCTGTCTGGATTCGTCGGGATTCGTCGGGATTCGTCGGATTGTCCCGTGAAGACTCGACGAATTGTTACAGAGATCATTTTCTCGGCAAATGTTGCCGTCTGATCTGATTCGTCGGATTCGTCGGATTGTCCCGTGAAATCTCGACGAATGATCTTCCGTGGAATTCCGACGAATTGTAACAGAATCCCTTATTCTGATGTGTGGTCTGCGGATAGCGATTCTTCTAGAAGCTGTTTATCCTTTGGGTATAAATAGGACTTCGTTTTTAGGGTTCTGATGACTTACGAAAAGAGGCCGACGGAATTGTTCCGCTCTCGCCCGAACCCTAGACGAAAGGAGTTCCGTTCACGCCTCACGAACCCTAGTCGACGGAAGTGTTCCGCCGTCTCTGAATCGCATCCGCTGACCTCCTCTCCGGCGATCGTCGTCGTGTGTGTTCTTCCTGGAGCGAACCTAGCAGTTCGTGGAAGTTCAAGGTGCAGTCATTCTTCTCCCGGCTCGTGTGGATCACTGTAGAGACGTAGACATTATTCTACGTGAGGACTCTTGCATAGCCGACGACAGGAATCAACTCGTGGAGCATCTAGGTTGGATTTGATCCAATCCCGCAAAGGTAATTTCATACCTAGCTTTTTGTTAACTTCTTGATTCAACATTCATGGCCGATCCAAACCTTTTTGGGTTGTTTCTGTTTATTTCCGCTGCGCCTACATTTGATGTATGGTTCTAGAAAAACCCAACAGTTGAGACACACCGTGAATTGAACACGTGATTTGAATATTGGGGATAAGTTGGATTTACTTATTTAAGAAGATATGAATACGTCTCTGTACGTACAGGTAGGTGTACGTGTAATTGTATTGCCTCGATAAGGCAGTCTTGTGCAGGCTCTGTGCCGAAACCCAACCCTCGGATAAGGTTTATGTTCACGGTTTAGGAGCCCTTAAATGAAATGAATTAAATCACGAGATAAAAGTAGCACCAATTTTTGAATCCGGTGCAAATCTAAGTAGAACTGGGAGTAGACAAAAGTAACAATTGACTCGAGGTCGTGTGTTATTAGAAGGGAATGATTTGATTATGACCCATGCGAGGTGTAGAGTCATGGATTCACCTTACTTTAAACCTCAATAGCGATTCATAATATCAGCGGAACAAATTGATAAGCATTGACGGATGTTCATGTGCGGAATTTGGAAACTATTTGAAAACATAAAAGCTTCCTGAGCTTAAATCCTTGAGCTAGTAACATCATATTTGGGTAGTTGATGGATTGAAAGGACATGAAGTCATTTCAAGTCAAGCGGTAAACATCCACGATGTTTGACCATTGTAGATATCTTGCCATAACTTGATACTGGAATTGGTTGGTGGCTTTTGCATGAATGCCCTTGCACTTGACTTATTATAAGGTGATCATAGCGTTTGTTGAAACTTAATATCAAGTGGATGTCGTGCTAAGTGAAGAAGATGCGTGATGTACGAAGAATTGCCTACATGTTTTAGTATTTGGAATTTGGTACTCCTTGATGAATGCGTTCATCTTAAGCGAGGGGGAATGATTGAACACCAAGTTTTGGTTTGGGGTAAGTTCACTCCCAGAGTGTTGGAGGTGAGTACCTTAAGGATGAGCAGGTCTTCACTGTAACCGAAGGCTATGCGGAGAAGTAAACTGTAATGTAGTGTTGTAGTGCCTCTCAGTGATCAATGGTCGGTCCGATGACCGCGCGACAAATTTTGGGGGACGCCTTGAAATTTGTTGAGTTGGAGTTGTATTTGATTGTTGATCAATGAGGTGTGTTTAAAAGTGACTTATTTAGAATAATTGGTTTAAATCGTAGCACTCTTAGCGCCAGGGTTTTGCAACGTGGTTGTTAAGTTATCAAATTCACAATAATGGTGTCTATGCACTGGTTTGCGAACATATGTAACGATATTATAAACTAAATAAGGTTACTGAGGATGTGTGTTGGAGACTCATGACAGACAATATAGATGCAGGGCAACCGTTGATGGCACTTGCAGCAGGGATCTAGTGTTTTGGAGATCCGGGCATGCAAGGTGTGAATGAGTTAGTGGTTTTTGAAATAGTGTGTGTCATTATTAGTTCGTGTGACTTCACAGGGCAAGAGTGCGCATGCAATCTAGTTCCTATGTATAAATCGCAAATTGAGAATGCATATATAAGCTTGAAATTATTATGGATGAAGTGCCCATGAATGAATATGATGAGTATGTTTTACTCTCGTTCAGAAAATCCTCATAGCCTCAACCTAAAATTTCGGGGACGAAATTATTTCTTTGTTTATTGGATTTGTAACATCTCGATTCGAGCTAGACCCCTTGTGCGCGTTTTTGAGTCACACGAGTTGACTTGGGCTCGGGGTGTACTGAGGGCCAGGCTTGCAACTGAGCCGGGGAAGTGCACTCGACGAATGCGGCGAGTACCAGTTCTATTCTTTGTCCCGATGTTTGCTGTATCGGGATCCGAGCCGTCCGGAGAGCATAACTTGAGCGATAAAACTCGAAGGAGGCGTACCGCCTCGAAGAAATTATAGTGCGTACGTTAGCTCAAATGTCAAGGTGTTCAAATAGCGTATATATGAAGTTGGCCAAAAAGGGTCGCCTTGAGCTACGCGACGCCTCAAATATGATTATTGTGCAGATGACCTCATAATCGGCCTTAGTTTGTTTTGTTAGACTCGTAAAGCCGATACAAGTCCAACGGAGTCGACCACACTCAATTCCGATGAGTATCGGAGAATCTGTCGTGTCGACGCGAAATTAAGTAACGAAATTATCTAAACGGTGAAATCGAGCAAACGGTTTCGGAATTAACTCTAGTCAGTTTTGTTAGACTCGTGAAGCCTATACGAGTTCAACAAAACTGTCCGCGTTCGATTCTGATGAGAATCAGCGAAATTATAATGTGGTCTGCGAATAACATATTTATCCAAAATGGTGAAATTGACCAAACGATCTCGCAATTAACCCCAATCAGTCTTGTTAGACTCGTAACGATAGCATGAATTCAACGAATTTTTCCGTTTGCGATTCCGACGTCATTTGGACAGTTTTCACGTTTAAGTCAAATTTGGCCGCAAACGCTCCGACAAGCATAAAATGACCAAACGAACTCGGAATAAATTTTGGATCGTTTCGTTGAATGCGTGTCGACGAGACGGTCGTAACGAGCTCATCCGGGATGAATTCCGAGTTCTCTAGGGCGATGTACGAGCATTTGAACCCTCTTTAAATGAAATAATGAAATAATAATAATAATAATAATTATAAGTATAAGTATTATATATATATATATTATAACTTAGGTTAGAAATGTTTTACCAGAGCCCGATCTCCCCTCCTCCCGTGCCTGCGCCATCAAGCCTCCCCTCCAGTCGACCTCCTCTCCTCCATTTCCGGCGGGTCCAACCTCCGGCGAGTCCGACCACCTCAAGCCCGGCCGCCCCTTTCTCCATTTCTCTCCCTAGGTTTCTCTCCAGATCTCTCTTTCTCTCTCTAGCTTCCATGGCCGAGCCTTCTCCGGCGCCACCTCCGTCGAACTCTACTCCGGCAAGGCCCTATCCGAGCAGCTCTCCAAGGTCGACCTCCTCTCCTCGGACAGAACCTATCTCCGGCGAGATCTCTCCTTCTCCGGCGCATCCTCCTCCGACGAGCTCCGACAACTTCTTCAGCAGTCCTCCATCTCTCTCTCCATTTTCGGTGAGACATCTTCCCAGAACTCCTTCTCCAGTTATTATTTCTCTCACAAAATCCTCCAGCACTCTCCATCTCTCGCTCTAACCTCAAGATCTATGGCCGGCCATCTCTCCATTTCAGATCCGGCAAACGCCATGGCCGCCAACCTTGCCGAACTCCATTTCAAGATCCGGCCGCCCATGCGAGGTCCAACCTCCTCCAAGTTTCTTTCTTCCGGCGAGCTCTCCTTCTTCAGATCTGGTGATTAGTGCTGGAAATCAGGCTTGATAAGGTTTTCTTGGATTCATACCTCACTGTAAGCCATCCTCTGACCTCTTTCTTTCTGGTTTGCGTTTAGTTTGGGATGGTTTTCATCATGTGGTGTCGGAAATTGGAAAGTGGTGAATGTTTCAATCGTTGTTAGTTGGTCTTTTATGTTGGTTTACATTGCTTGGGTTGGTCCCTGTTGGGAGTTGCTGTTATGGCTAAAACCCCATATGTTCGAAGGTTTAAGTTAAGTACTGTTCAGCCTGTTGTTGGAGAGGGATATTGTCGTTAATTTATGCTGTTAATATTTCTATTTTATGGCCCTCTTGCAGTCCAGTTTTACGGTTTTATTGCTCTTATGTAGTTCAGTTTTGCTGTTGGGTTGGCCGAACGTTGGTTTTTGTTGGAAATGATTTGGGTTATCTGTACATGCTTTCTTTGAAAATTTTAGTCAACTTATGATGTTATCCTCTTCATTTCTGAGGATATTTGTGGTACCCTTTCCTGTTTTGGATCCTTCTAGTTAGCTGCTGTCTCCTTAAGCTGTCTTTTTATGTGTTGGCCGACTGTGTGTCCTCCTGTCATATTAGATAATGTTGGCTGATTCAGCTTTTGTGTTGTTGCTGTTAGTACACTATTATTTGGGGCTAACCTTGATCGGCTGTTCTCCTTCTGTTAGGGCTGTTATTTATGGCATATTATTGTCTTCCTCCTTTTGATTTCCTTGTGGGTGTTGCTGGTTCACTGTTGAGAATTAGTTTTCAGTTTTCTCTTGGCCAACTGTTGCTTTGCAATATTGTTCCATTACCTGCATATTGGAGAATCTTAATGATGTTGTCTGCGACCGGCTATTGCTGTTTTTCTGTCCAGTTAAAGCTGCTGCCACTTCTCTTTTTATTGCTGCTGTGGGAAACTCCTGTTAGTTTGTTTGTGTCCAGGAAATATTCAATTTCTCGCGTGGAAGTAGCTTTTCCTTATTAGCAGGCTGTTTGGAA
Source organism: Dactylorhiza incarnata (assembly GCA_033032865.1). Classification (NCBI taxonomy): domain Eukaryota; kingdom Viridiplantae; phylum Streptophyta; class Magnoliopsida; order Asparagales; family Orchidaceae; genus Dactylorhiza; species Dactylorhiza incarnata. Next base: position 2,601,910 of record JAWHQI010000317.1, read on the forward strand.
TTTCTGTTGTCTAATCTTTGTTCCTCATTTCAGTTAGAATTATTGTTAGGAGATTTGAGTCAAACTCGTGAATAACTTTGGGGCTTTTACCTTGACCGACCGTCTGTTGTTTCTTTTTTTAGTTTGGAGTAATGTTCACTGATTATATGTTTGATATTTTTTGTGGATCAGGACCCCTTTATTCAGCCTTGGCCAACTGTCGCCATGCCGCGGAGGAGACAACCGCGAACGTCGTCCGGAAATCAGGTGACTTCCTCCCCTCTCCCTTGGTGCTAGATCTTTAGATCACATAGGAGAGATGTTGGGCCAAGAGGACCCAACCTTGTGAGTTATGGTGTTTCCATAGGAGAAGACCACGCTAGAACTTCCGTTCTAGGGCGACGATCGTCGTGAGATTTACTTCAATCAACCCCTCTCTTCAATACGAAGAGAGAGGACTTGATCTCGTGAAGATTGGTGGTCTTTTGAGGGGGTATTTGAGGAAATAGCGCTGTTCATTTTACCCCCTTGCTGGAGGAAGAAGATGAACAAATGTCATTAAATTTACTTTAGAATACGTGCAGAAATTATATCTGCAGACCGATGCAGAAATCTATTTTCTGCGCGCAGCTGTGTTCAAGTCCAGTTTTGGGCATGATATAGTAGGATTCAGGTTTCGGGCTCAACACAAAGGTTGTAGATCCCGGAAAATCCTTCGAGATGAGCGGCTGTACATATTTTGGGGAGCCCTGTAGCTCCCTAGATAACCCTTGAAAACAGACTGTGTAATTAAGGTTTGTTAGTTTGCTGTCATGTATTACACAACCAGCTTGTTGAGCTTGTTTGAGGATGAAACACTTGGAATTGGACCTTCGGTTCAACACAAAAAAAATTGTAGCCCTTGTTGTTAACTTTTCAGAATGGGGTGGCACATAAATTTTAGTGTAGTGAACTCTCAGAATTTCAGTTTTAGTATTCGGTGTCGTGGTAGCCTAAGTCTCGATGAATTTTGGTATAACTTCATTGATACCCGTTGTTGTTCAAAACAAATTGTAGAGATGATGTTGATGATGATGTGCATATCGCTGTAGAATTTCATGAGTTTTAGATGAATATTTATTGTCATTTTATGAATAATAAATTGTGATCGTAACAAAGCAGCGAGTCTATGCTAGAGGCTTCAGCGAGATCGGAATTGAAATGGATCCTTGTTTATATATATATTTTGGTGATTTACATTGTTTTGATTATCGGAAGATGTTTGGAATTGGTAGATAAATGTTGATGACAATGTGGACCTCCCTCTTAAATTTCATAATTTTCGGATATAAACTTGCTGTGATTTGTCAATATTAGATTATAAAATTATTGTGCCGTAAATAGCTATCAAGATTATTCCGAATGAGCTGGGGTATGGTGTAAACACTTAAGACGCTAACCCTGACGTGTAGAAGAAATTTTAGAAGTCTTGGGTTTAATATAGTCATTTGATTGATCACTTGTTTGATGACGCTCTAGGACAATAAATATGTGCATGAAACTTTAGGCAAGTTGTGATTTGAATAGTTTTCCTAATTACATTATATGTAAAAGTTATTATTACGATTTGAATGTAACATTGGAGGTGATTGACCTAAATGTTGGGGAAAATTATGTAATGAACGATTGATGACATAGTATGTATTAACATTTAAATATATATGTTGAATCTAACAGGGTTGGATGAGAAACAACCCTCGAGTAAAAGCCGAGCTTAGTCTTATAATATCTTGATAGTCTTATGGTAATAATCTTGAGTCAATTGGATGAATATTGGTAGTACCTCCCCTTATGTGGTTCATATAACTCATTTGGTCTGCGAATAGTAAAACAGTAGAATGGAGATAACTTTAGACCATTAGGTGGGAATATGAGGTAGTTGGTGTACCTGATCTGGATGAAGAGGTTGAGGTCACCAAAAAGGAGTTTAGATGATGAGAGTGCTTGGTAATCTTATGGGTAGATACCAATAATACTAAGTGTCTTGAGAAAGGGAACTTTGGGGTGTCATCCCACTGTAGTTCCTAGTACCGTAGCGAGCCCCTTACAGGGTAACCCTCGGGAAGTCCAAGATTAACCCTAAATTGCAATAACATTTAAAGTAGACAAGAGTAGCCATAGTGGGGTAAGATTGGATTTATGTATCTCCTCCCAGTGTGGGAGTGACAGGTGTTTGGTATACTGGGTTGGACGAGCTGGAGGCTCGAGGGGAGGATAGCCCCGTTAGTTCTTGGATAATTGTGGCAGGTCTTCGGTACTAGGCAGGTCGTCACACCGACCGCGGTACGTGGACTTAGCGGGTGTGTTGGGGTCTGAGGGGCCAGCTTGTCTGCGTGTCGGGACGACAATTCCTCGAAGACACCTTCCACTTAGCTCAAAGCCTGGTGGACTCCAGCAAAGAGTACGCAGAGCTCCGCGGTTGTTTAGCGTCGAGGCGTACGTGTGGTCTAGGCCTGGTTGTGTGCATACCCGCCTAGGAGTGGACAGCCCGGTCCGCTACCCCCGTGTGTCACAGCGGTTGGTAACCGAGAGGTTGGCTTCCTCTCAAATAGAGGGAACTACAAAGGTCTGTGTGCACAGAGTCGTGTGCGTGAGTTCATTGCATAATCATTCATAGCATAAGCATAGCATACGCACTTGCAGATCCTCATCATATAAATTAGTATGGGTTCTTTTATATGATGAGTTATAATTCCTAGAAATCCTAACTTATAAGTTTGTATGGGCATTCATATAAGTTAGGGTACGAGATTGATTACTTGTCGCTATTGTTCTTACTGCCTTGCTTTACCTGCTTATACATGATTAGATTAGCTCCATTTACACTCTTGTAGCTTAAAATTTGTGTATATACTAGTTTACTTTTCCCGTCACCTGCTTTGTATATATTACTGTTATATTGCAGCTTTTCTTCCTTTCCTTCCGCCCGGTGCCTTGGACTCGCCGGGGGAGCGGATGGGAAGCCACTTAGTCTTTATGACTAACGGTTGCTACCTCCCTCTTTTTAGGAGCACTTTCAGATGTGTAGCAGCGTTCAGCACCGGAGGCCAGCCGGGTCAGGTGTGCAGGGCTGGGGTTTATGGTACCTTAGCTGTCGTTAGTGACAGAGGCGGGTGAGTGTTTTGAGATGTAGCCTTTGGGGCATTTAGCTGATTACTCTGATTTGGACATTATTACTTATTGTGAATCTTTGGTTTTTAATACTTTCTTTCATTGATGGGTTGGCGCTGTGTAGTTGGTTTAGCCGGCAGGATAGGCGTCTTGTGGGGGAGGCTAGCTCGTGTGCTAGCGCTTCCGCAAGGCGACTGTCCTGGGCATAAGACTCCGCTCGACCGTGTTTTGTGTTCCGGGAGGGGGATCTTACATGAGGATTCCTCCTGTCTCTCTGTTTGGTTCCTGTCTCTTATCCTGCGTTTGTTCTGACCATTCGCAGGAGATTTCGGTGCCCGAGACCGGCCATGGGGCCATCTTGAGCAGTGTCGTGGTGCCACCTCTCGCGAACGAGAGGCCTCCTCCAGATCTGGACCTTGCACTTCCACCCCCTCCGGGCGAGACCTCATTGCAGTCCGGTAAGTTATGAACCCCCTTGACTCACCCTTCATGCTGCTTATTACTGACAACTGTTTTTTGCAGCCCTCGTCCCTGACCTTCCGCCGCGGGACTCCAATCTTCCGAGTTCCCCTGCTCGACCGAACACCTCCGTGCTTGCGAATGAGCCGAGGGTGTCCCCCGAGAAGGAACCCGGTCAACAGGACCGCGCGGATGGTCCTGCGGATGCTCCAGCTCCCTCCTCGCAGCCCTACCGTCCAGGAAGGGGAAAGGTCCTACCTCCCGCCGGGTTGTTTGGAACGCACCCCCATTCATCTCGTCCCCCCGGTCACGGGGACCCCTCGCAAGGTTAGCGGCCTCTACTTCATTTAGCTCATTCGCTTAGCTTAACGCGACTGACCAGTCTATGAACTCGCAGGCTATCGAGAAGCCTCTCCCTTTGGATCCTACCACGAGGGGGAAGACGGGATGCTCTCGCCTCTGCCCTCTCCCGGGGGTCTCGCTGACTTCCTTGGCGACTCCTCAGATCATGCGACCCTGAAGGAGCGAGTTGCGGAGGTCTTGGGGAAGCTCATCCACATTCAACGGAACATCGCCGGCCAGGTGGATGACGTGCGGATGGAGGTCAAGCGCGAGCTGAGGGACCTTCAGAAGGACTATTCGCACCTTCTCGCGGCGGTGGAGCGTCTGGGGGGTGAAGGAGGGGAGCTTTCTCCCGGGAGGCACGCTGCGCGAGCCCGGGATCAGCTTCAGCTGGCGTCTCACGAGATCACCTCCATGCTCGCGTATTATCGCCCGCGAATGCCTCCGGAGGCTGGGTCGCGAGGGTATGGTCGGTGGTACTGGGAGGAGCGCTAGTCTGGTCCTCATTCGCCTCCTCTGTATTTTTCCCCTTTTATTCTATTTATGATGCTGAGGATATCGGACTTTATTTATGCTTGTAATAATTTCATACTCTGTGCTTTGCGAATGCCTTATTTCTATTTTCGTTTTTATTTCTCACAACTTACTTGTCCATGCCGAATAATATGATATTGTCGAATGCTTTCGCAACTCCTTCGCGTGGCCGTCGAGCGGATAACCACTGGGCATTCGCCTTTGATGGGCGAGAGAGATCGGCCCGGGTTTCGAGGCGTCGGGAAGGCGCGATTGCTATCCGCACACCTGTTGCCTCGAAAGCCCAAGCGTCTTTTAGGTCTTCTATAAATAGGCCGTTCAACCACCATATTAATTACCTTGTCATCCGCTCCCTCTCTCTCCTTGCGCTAGCACTCGCGCTTCTCTCCTCTCTGTTGCTTCCGTCTTCTTCAGTATTCGCGAAATGGGTGGCGATGCTGAAGGTAGGGCCAGGTGTGCCAGTGCATTCGTCAACCATGCCTTTGATTCCTGCGACCTTTCCGAGGAGGCCTTCTTAACCGCGGTTGCTGACTACATTCCGCCGGCGTTCGCGGCGTGAAAGCCCGGGCCGGAGGAGCGTCTAAACACCATCTCGCCATGTGCTCTCGCGATTCCGCTAGAGCACTTCGAGGTGGGGTTTTGCCTTCCCATCTGGCCGGAACTCCGCCAGACTTTTCGATACTATTGGGTCGTGCCCGCCCAGCTCAATCCCAACTCCATCGCCATGCTGGTCGGGTACTCGTGCTACCTGCGAGAGGAGGGGATCGAGTTCTCGCTACCGGTCTTCCGCAAACTGTACACCTTCCGCTGCTCGCACGACATCTCCTTCTTCTCGGGTCAAAACCCTCTCAAACACTACGGCCTCCCCAACAAGAACCACGACTGGGTTCGCCGCTTCATCTTCATCGGCGGGAACCTAGGGAATACCCTTCTCGCCCCGGTGCAGGAGGAGGAGTCGACCTTTCGCCCCCCGACCTTAGGGGGGCACGAGGCCAAGCTGCACCAATACATCCTTCAGTACGGGATGGACCTGGTCCACCTCCGGCGAAATGTCAACTCGCTCCCGCCCATTCCGCAGGGCGAGGGTAATTTTTCGAGACCTTCTGCATTCGCTTCGGCTTGGTGGATCTTACCTCATTCGCTAAACCATTTGCGTTCTTATGTAGGTGTGCGTAATTTCCCCCTTCACTCGCCGCGTCCCTCTGGGGCTTCCGTGTCCTTTGCACAGGCCTCCGCGGACGCCTGTCGGGAGGAACCCTCCTCCTCCAAGCCTAGCGGAAAGAAGCGAAAACCCGGGGCGCTGACTTCCTCTTCTTCCAAGAAATCAAAAAATTCCTCCTCCGCCAAGGGGAAGGGGGTCCTGGACGAGACCCCGGGGGAGAGTGCTCAGACCCAAACCCTGTGGACGGGTGTGCCAGGCGAGACTACTCTCCGTGCGGGATCGTCGTTGCCTCCGCCTCCATTGCCCAGGGACCACCGGAACTTCCCCAGCGGCGAGAAGTACGTGGACCCCTCAGGGGCTCCCTTGGTAAAGTGGGACAGGAACGCCAACAGGGTCTCGCTCTCCACCCTTCATCAGTCGTGGATAGAGAGCGACCTTGCCATTGGTGAGGCTTACGCCATCGCGTATGCCCTCTATGGCCGGGAAGATGCCGAAGTCTACGATGCCGAGACGACTCAGGTTCTCGCCCATGAGAGTGCCAGGGCCATGCTGCGGGCGCTTGAACTCGCGCATATGTCTTCACGCCGGAGCATTAAACTGGCGCGGAGCTTGGCGGAGGTTGAGGAGTCCAGGAATATCGTTTCCGCCGAGGCGCAGGAACTCAGGACGAAGTTGGCAGCTGCGGAAACCCTTCTCGCCAGCCGCCCCGTTGTAGAGGTATATACTTTCCCTCCCCGCGAGTGATCTATTGATGATTGATGCACTTTCTTCTTATCACCTTTATTTATTTTTTCAGAATACAACAGTCGCCGAGATGCTTCGTGCGCGGGTGGCCGGCCTTGAGGATGAAGTCCGGCTGGCTAAGGTCGAGGCCCAGCGGTCGCGAGAAGCCGAGGTCTCGGCACTCGCCTTGGGGAGTGGGGGGCACTTTTACCCCCACCACGAACTGGAGCAGTTGATGCAGGAGAACGCCCAGAGCGCTGTTAAGCACGCGCTGCAGGTGCTGCGGCAGGCTGGGTACCTGAAGGAGGAGGCCGAATGCCTCTCTGCCCAACAGGACCGATGGAAGCTGCTCCACCCAATTGCCCTTCAGATTTTCCACCTTCTTCTTAAGCAGGTTCACGATGACCTTGTTTGCCGCCTCCACCTGCCCGTTGCTCCTGGGATGATGAACGGATGCAAACCTGAGGTCTATCCCCAGCTGGCCACAGAAACTGATGAACTCCTCGCTTGCGAATTGTGGACCATTATCCGTGACTATGGCCTGTGGAAGCCCATGTCGACAAATGATCTCCCCCCATATGAAGTTGCGGACCACCTGAGAGGTGACCTTAGCCAGCGCCTTGACCTCCAACCATTTCGTGAAGTAGTCGATCATGACTAAGAGAAACCTCCTCTGCCCGCTAGCCTGGGGGAAGGGTCCTACCAGGTCCATCCCCCATATGGCGAATGGCCAAGTCGTCGTGATACTCTTTAGCCTCTAAGCTGGCATGAGCTGAAGCGGGGCGAACATTTGGCACTTCTTACACTTCTTGGCGAAGGTTGTCGCGTCTTTACTTAGGGTTGGCCAAAAGTACCCTTGCCTCATTATTCTTGCCTCCAACATCCTGCTCCCCGAGTGGCTGCCGCACTCGCCGGAGTGAACTTCTTCCAAGATCCTCGGGACCTCCTCCTCTGAAATGCATCGGGCCAGGAGACCAGAGAGGGTCTTCCGATACAAGTCCCCTTCATGGAGCACATAGTAGGCGGACTTATACCGGAAGCGCCTTTGGTCCGGAACTTCCTCCGGAAACTTTCATGTTGTGAGGAAAGTAACGAAGGGATCCTTCCAAGAGGGTCGCTGCTCTACTTCCATGAGCTCTCCCTCCTCGATTGAAGGGCGGAATAGGTCTGTCAGAGTCCCTCCGGCTCGAGGGCCGGATTTGGCCAACCGATCCGCCGGGGCGCTCTCCTCCCGAGGGATGTGTCGGATGGAGAAAGTCTTGAACGTTCCCACGAGACCTCTTACTTTAGCTAAGTACCTTATGAGTGCAGGTTCCCTTGTCTCGAACTCTCCCCTGACCTGAGAGGCTATTACCATCGAGTCGGTGAGGACTTCCACGTCATGGACTCCGAGCTCCTGGGCCAGTCGCAAACCGGCGATCACCGCCTCATACTCCGCCTGGTTGTTGGTGATTGGGAAGTGTATCACTAGTGTCTGCTCGATCTTCACCCCGTGGGGACTCTCCAGCACCACCCCTCCTCCGAGAGAATTCTTGCCCGAAGCCCCGTCCACCAGCAGCTTCCATGGAACATGACGAGGGGCTCCATCTTCGTCCATCTCGGCCACAAAATCTGCCATGAAGTCAGCCACCACCTGCGCCTTCATGGATAGTCGAGGGACGAAGGTAATGTTGAATTCACTTAGCTCTATCGACCATTTCGCGAGCCTTCCCGAGTGCTCCACTCCTTTGATGATCTGGCGGAGAGGGTGGTCCGTCACTACTTGAATTGAATGGACCTGGAAGTACGGCCTAAGCTTCCTTGCCGCGATGACCAGAGCAAAGGCCAGCTTCTCCAAAATCGGGTACCTGAGCTCCGCCTCCCTCAGGACCCTGCTCACGTAGTAGACGGGCAGCTGCTTCTTGCCTTCCTCCCGGACCAGGACGGAGCTTACGACCTCAGCCCCGACCCCGAGATATAGATATAGATCTTCTCCCTCTTTGGGACCCTGGAGTAGCGGAGCCTTGGTGAGTTGGCTCTTCAAGGCCTGGAAGGCCTCCTCGCATTCTTTTGTCCATTCAAACTTCTGGTTACCTCGTAATGTTTCGAAGAAGGGGGAGCATTTCTCCCCGGCTCGGGAGAGAAACCTGCTCAGCCCTGCGAGCCTTCCGGTCAAGCGATGAACTTCCTTGGCGTTCCGTGGCGAACCCAGCTCCATTATGGCTTTAACTTTGTTCGGGTTAGGTTCTACCCCCCAAGGGGTGAGAAGGTGCCCCAGGAATTTCCCCTTACTGGCTCCGAACACACACTTCAGGGGGTTCAAGCGCATCTTGTACTTGCGTAGGGTGGCGAAGGTCTCCTCGAGGTCCTGGATGTGAGAGTTCACGCACTCGCTCTTCACCATAAGGTCATCCACATAGACCTCCAGGTTCCTTCCCCTTTGCTCCCTAAATACCCTGTCCATCATCTTCTGGTAGGTTGCTCCTGCATTTTTCAGCCCGAAGGGCATCATCTTATAGCAGTAGCATCCCTCCCTGGTGATGAACGAGACGTCTTTGACATCCGGGGGGTGCATTCTGATCTGGTGGTAACCTGAAAAAGCATCCAAAAAACTCATCACAGAAAAACCGACGGCTAAGTCAACCAGCGCGTCGATCCGAGGCAGGGGATAACAATCCTTAGGGCAGGCCTTGTTTAATAATGAAAAATCAACACACATACGCCAGCGGCCATCGACCTTTTTTACCATTACGACGTTGGAGACCCAGCCTGGGTACTGGATCTCCGATACAAAACCTGCTTCGAGGAGCTTGGCTACCTCCTCGCGGATTGGTTCTTCGAGCTTGCTGGCGAAGGCCCTTCTCTTCTGTCGGATGGGGCGGGCTCCTGGCTCGAGGTTGAGACGATGGCAAGCCACATCTGCCTCAATGCCTGGCATATCAGCTGCGCTCCATGTGAAGACGTCCACGTTCTTCTGGATGCACTCCAGCATTTTCACCCTGTACTCCGGGCCGAGACCCCCGCTGATCCGCACCTCTTTCACCCTTCCTTCCTGGGTGATGACCTCCATCTCTACCACCTCTTCTGCCGCCTTGAGCTGGGTTGGCTCTTCCCATCGGCCCCTTTGCTTCTCGTCCTTCCTCCCGGGCCTCTTACTCTGCGGCTCCTTCCGCCTCCATCGGCTCGATCTTCTGCTCCTCCTGAGCGACCTCCATATTCTCCTCTCGGGCACCGCCCTCTTCCTCTACTCATCTCTTCTCCACTTCTTCTTCTGGCCCCTCCGGCCTCGTCATCTCTTCGTCCATCCTCTCAGCCTCCGCCATCCAAGAGATGGTGTTGACGGCTGTCACGTAGCACTGCCTCGCAACCTTAGCATCTCCTCGGATCCGGACCTGGACTCCTCCACTATGGAACTTCAGACACTGGTGGTACGATGAGGGCACGCACCGAAAAGCACTAATGAGAGGGCGTCCGAAGATAGCATTGTAGCTGCTCGGAGCGTCCACAATGACGAACCGGCAGTTCCTCGGGACCCCTCCTAACGTCACTTGGAGACCCACGCCTCCCTTGACCTCCTTTCGCTCCCCCGAGAAACCAAACAGTGGTCCGTCGGAGGCCTGTACCCTCTTCTTCTCCACCTCCATTGCGTTGAAGGCCTTCTTGAAGATCACATTCACTGAGCTCCCGTTATCCACCAGGATCCGAGAGACCGTGAAATTTTCAATCGCCGTCTGGATCACCAGGGCGTCGCAGAATGGATCCTCATAATCTGGCATATCTTCCGAGGAGAAGGTGAGCTTCTCTGAGGGGGGTGGGGCTTGGGAAGTCGATGCGACGTCCCTTCGGAACATCGCCTGGAAGCTCCTCTTGCGAGAGGCCTCTATCCCCACCCCACCATGAATCACCCTGATTCCCCCCTTGCTCCTACATCAGCCCGGTCTTCACACCTATCCCCCCCCCCCCCCCCCTCTGGGAACACTTCCTCAATCCTGACCGGCTGCTGCCGCGGCTGACCCCTCTCCCTCATCTCCAAGAACTCGGGGCAGGTGGCCGTTGCGTGACCTTCTTCCTGATGAAAGTCACAATAGGGCAATGCCACCCTACCCCCTCCCCACGCTCTTCCTCTTCCTCCTCTAGCTCCTCTTCCTCCTCTAGCTCCTCTTCCTCCTCTTCCTCGGCCTACCGCCATGGCCTGCTCCCGCGGAGGGTGTGGGGGTCGGGGGCCCTGCCTCTACCCCGGATTGACTCCCCCCATCTCCCTTCCTTGGAATCCCCCTTCCTGACCTCTCGCTGGTCCTTCCTGATTCCTCCAACCTAACCTGTTGTTGGGCTCTTGATACCTCCAATTCCGAGGTGGTCTTTCGAACCCTTGACCTCTGGGTTCCTCTCTCCTTCTTCCCTCCTGCTGCTTCACTTCGGGCTCGCTCATCTTTGCCAACCTCTTGTAGAACTCCGGGTTGGCCGCCTCCCCTTCAATCTCCTCTGTTGCTCGCTCCATCAGCTCCTCAAAGGACAAAGGAGGCCTTCTCTTCAGGTCCATCTTGAAGAACCCATCTCTCAACCCCACAATGAACGCCATCTTGAGGGCGAACCCTGGCACCTCCTGCACAAGGTGTATCTCTTCCTGGAACCTGTCCACGTAATGTGCCAGGGACTCCCCCTCCTTCTGCCTGATCTTGAAGAGAGCCTCCGCATCTTTCTTCCTCTTCTTTGACGTCGAGAAGCGCAGCCGGAAGCTTCGACGCAGATCGTCGAACGCGTAGATGGAACCTACGGGAAGCTGGTGGAACCAGTCCGTTGCCTTCTCCTTCAGGGTGGTTGCGAAGAGCCGGCATTGAAATGCATCCGACATGGGGAGGATTGAGGTCATGTCCTCAAACCACTGCAGGTGCACGACCGGGTCCTCCTTGCCGGTGTAGTAGGACATCTCCGACCCTCGAAACCCCTCTGGCACTGGGGCCGAGAGGATCATCTCGCAAAAGGGGCTCCCTTCTCCTGCTCGGCGAATGGTCCTCTCGCGCGGAGCCAACTCGCACACCTCAGCACTCGCCGGACTGCTGAACAGCTGCCACCCAGGAAGATCTCGCGCACTTCCTTCTGCTGCCACCTCCTTCCCTAGCCGCTGCCCAGGGGCATTCTCGCCGACTTGCTGGGGTGGAACGATAGGAACTGCTGGCGTCTCGCACTCGCCCCTTGCTGCGAGAACTGTCTGCAGGACTTCTCGCTTGAACTTCTCAAACATCTCCAGCCACTCGCCTGTCGCTGGTGGCTGCGAGTGGCCTAAGTCAGAACCATTCCCTCCATCTCCTGTCATCGAACCTAGCTTGGGATTTTCCTTCACTGGCTACAGTACACGCTCACCGCACCAAAAATGTTGAAACCAGCAACTGGTCTCCTGAGTTCGGACCCACTGGGGGTGTAGCCGATGCTTATTTCTCCCTCACTAGACTCTCTTGAAGGTGGATGTGAGAATAGGAATAGACCCAAGGCTGAAGCGAGGAGGTCCCGCCACACACCCGGAAGATCTTAGAGAACTTCCCCTCCCAAACCAAAGCTCAACCGGGCACCTTGGAGGGCACTGTCTGCCAACCAAAACTAGCCTAGAGGAGAGGATTCTCTAAAATCGGATCTCCTCCAAGGTGCCCTTAAGGGTCTATTTATAGATTTTCTAGTCTTGGACTGCAAATAGCGTAAATCCGCCTTTTGGTTTTACTAACCGCACCCCAAATTGGTCTGCTAACAGCCTAACTCCGCTGTTCTGAAGGGCTATTTGCAGCCCACAAGGGGTATTATGGTCATTTCCTCCTCAAGTCATCTTGGGCGAGTGGTCCGTGAGGGCACCACTCGCTGGGCACCCGCTTAGCTGGGCGAATGCCCACGCTTCCGGGCGAGTGGTCCGTGAGGGCACCGCTCGCTGGGCACCCGCTTAGCTGGGCGAATGCCCATGCTTCCGGGCGAGTGGTCCGCGAGGGCACCACTCGCCTAGCTCCTCCTCTCCCACAGCTTACCCCCACTAACCCGGGGGTATTCTCACCCGCCTGAGCTGGGGCGAATGATCTGACTGGCCTAGGTCTCGCCAGTTGGCCTGTGGGACCCACTCGGCGAATACGGGTTGTACACTCCACTCATATCCAATATGAGTGGAGAACATATTGCGTTGGCAGTAAGACTAACTGTTTGATTGCTTTGAGATCACCACGGAAACTCCAACAGTAGTTACCACCGCCCGTTGATTGTGGCGGAGTGCCCTTCTTTGGGCGTTTGTTGCATTGAGTCGATTCTGAATTGATGCATATATTGGAGGCCTTCGTCTTCTGTGGGATGTTGCAGGATGAAAGCAAGTGGCAGTAGTTGCACTACGTCCAGCATCAGTCACGGTAGGAACTTCATGTAAAATCATAGAAGGCGGTGAAATTAGAAATCGTAGAAGAAGTTGTTTGAATAATGTAGTTAAAATAATGGTAAACCTTCAATATTTGGTACAACACGCGTTAATGATGTGATAACTTCTCAAAAAGAAGTTATCTTCATCATTATTTTAATCCTTCTTGTTGGGAATATATGAGAATTATGAATGAAAAATAGAGAAAGTCAAGTTAATTGTTATTTGAAGTCAAAAGTATTATTACTTTTATTTTTGAATGTTTTTATGATAGGATTTGTGAAGAAATCGAGTCAAGGATCGAAGGCTAAGTGTTGTTAAAAAGAACTGGAATATGTTGTAACATAATCTGAAAAAGGTTATAACATATCTAGCAGTTTAAGAAGCAGAATTCCAGATTTTAACAGGTTGCAACTTTTCTGCCGAAAAGTTATAACTTGTCGGCAGTTACATAATTTTCAGGTCCGAAATTAATTTGATTTCAGCGGTTACGGATGGAAATGAGGCATCTTTTCAGCAATTAAAACTTACCAAAAGTGGGCCCCGCCTAGAGAGAGAAAGGAGGAGATTTAAAAGGACATTTTTTTCATCCATTCAAAAGGAGAACTTGGACGGGAGAAAAATTAGAGCGGAGGAAGAAGGAAAACTGCTTGGAAAAACCAGTCCAGAATTTGCATCCGGGCTGTAGGAATCGCTATCAAATCAACGGAGAAGGGAAGATTTACTTGATTTGCATCATGTTTAGTAAGATCTACCCTTTATTTTGCTTTTCTCTTTCAAACATGAACTAATTCCGGTGATCTTGTGTTGTGAGAGTACTACTTCTTGTGAAATAATAACTATGCTTTAATTTTCCTTTATGGATGTTTGGTGAATGATCTTTATTGTTCTTATGATCTTTATTTTGGAACTTTTGGCCAAGGTTTCGCTTTTCTACTGCGCTTCATAATTCGAGAGATGAGTTGCGCAAGGGTATCATAAGTTCGATATAGCGTTTGAAGGGAGAAAGAGACTTCCCCTTGGCGTTAGCAACATAGGTTTTTATTTCTTATGCGGTTCTTTATTTCACTCGAGTTAGAGATGACAGAGGAAATGAGGGATTAGGGGAATCCGATATCGAGAGGTACGGTTTTCTAAATTAAAATCGTTGCAAGATCATTTCACTACGCAATTTTTATAAAGTTTCATTTTAACTGTCATTACACTAGATTTAGGAAATCGCAATACAAGAGTATTTCTCCTAATCGTTAGAAAAGTATTCTCTCCAAGGGTTTATAGTTATTTTAATTAAGAATTATTTACTTATAATTTGCTTTCATAATTGAAATCACGGTATTCGGATGACTTGGATTTAGAGAAAAGACTTAACTGGTATTTGCGAGCACTGAATTAACCACCTCTCCGTGGGAATGATATTTAACTCACTTTATATTACTTGACCCGACACGTACACTTGCGTACAAAATACGCAACCGTTTTAGGGCGTATCAAATTTTTGGCGCCGTTGCCGAGGAGGTGCGTCGATTTAGTGTTTATCTTGCAATATTGGTGACTCTTAGTATTTGGAGCCCAAGTTTTAATTTTAGTTAATTTATTATTATTATCAGTTGATATTTTGTGGTGCATGTCTAGGTATCGTTCTGTAGAACTAATTCCATTAAATTCTGAAATAGAACGTACTTGTAGACAAAATCGAAAGTCACTTAGGTTGGAACACCCTAATCAACTTATAATGGATCCAAACGATCAACACGTAAATGATGAAGTTCATTAGGAAGGGCAAGACCTAGAAGGACAGGTAGAGCATAATGGACATCCAATTGAAAATAGAAGAACATGTCGCGATTATAACATGCCTTATCGAGGGGGAGTCCAATTCAGTATAGCTAGACCTGCCATTGAAGCTAATAACTTCAGAATAGATCCTACTGCCATGCACTTAGTTCAAAATAGCGAATTTAGCGGACTAAATCACGAAGACCCCAACTCACATTTAAGGACTTTTATAGAAATTTGCAAGATATTCAAGATTAACGGTGCTTCAGATGAAGCTATTAAGCTACGCCTGTTCCCTTTTTCATTAGAAGGTAAAGCAAAAGATTGGTTAAACTCTATGCCTAATGCGTCTATCATGACTTGGACTTCGCTAATGGAAAAATTCTTAGCTAAGTACTTTCCTCCATCTAAAACAACCAAACTTATGCGAGACATATCTACGTTTGTGCAAATTAATGGTGAAACACTTTATGATGCGTGTGAACGTTTCAAAGAATTATTGCGGAAGTGTCCTCATCATGGATTAGCCATCCATCAACAGGTGTGGACCTTTTACAATGGCCTCCAGACTTCCACTATGATTCAAGTGGATGGAGCTGCAGGAGGGTCTTTGATGAATAAGTATCCCAAGGATGCTTACGCGATATTAGAGGATTTGTCTTCTAATAACTATCACTCAACAAATCGACAATCGACATCTTCTGCGGCCGGTTTATATCAAGTCGACCAATTCACTTCTTTTGCGGCACAAATAACCGCCCAATTCAATTCAATGAATAAAAGGTTAGATGCTTTAACTTTAAACCAAACTCAGATGACTCCCCAAGTAAATAGCATATCTAATTCTTTGCCTATCATGAATCCTTCACTCACAGTAGAACAACTTATTAGCCATAATGAGGAAGCTAATTATATTAGTGGTCAACAAAGGCAACATAATAATGCATTCTCAAATAATTATAAGCCCGAATGGCGAAACCATCCAAACTTTTCATGGAAAAATAATTCCGGAATGACTCCTACACATTTATTCAATTCAAATTCCAATCCTCACCAAAACCACAATGTCATACAACAAGGAGCACCTAGGAAACTAACGGATGATTTTATCATTGAATCCTTGCAAAAGAATGACGCTCGTGTATCTTGTCTAGAGGGATCTTTACGTATAATTGAAACTCAACTTGGTCAAATTTCTAATGCATTGAACATTAGACCACAAGGGACACTTCCAGCCGATACAACCCCTAATCCTAAAGGTGATAATCAACAATGTAAAGCGGTAGTGTTACGGAGTGGAAAAGAGTTAGAAAGTGGTCACGTTAAGGAACAAACCAAGAAGAGTAGTGATGAAAATAATTTAGAGAGTGTGAATCTAAATAAGTCAAATGAAGAACCAACACCTAAGAGTAACGGTAAGGACGAAGATGAAGTAGAGATAGTAGGGGAGAAGAAGACCGAAACTAAAATTGATTCATTAAAGAAGAATAAGGACGAAATTGTATATCCTCCACCACCTTTCCCTCAAAGGTTAAGAAAGAGCAAGTTAGATCATCAATTCCAAAAAATTTTAGAAATATTCAAGAAATTGCAAATTAATATTCCATTTGTAGATGCCCTAGAACAGATGCCAAGTTACGTTAAATTCATGAAAGATATCCTTACTAAGAAGAGTAAATTCAGAGTAAATTAAACGGTAGCACTCACTCATGAGTGCAGCGCAATCTTTCAAAAGAAACTTCCCCCGAAATTAAAAGATCCGGGAAGCTTTACCATACCATGCTCCATTGGGTATCAATTTGAAGGAAAGGCATTGTGTGATTTAGGGGCAAGTATTAACTTAATGCCTCTTTCGATTTATAAGAAGTTGGGATTAGGTGATATCACAAGAACGTCGATTACTTTGCAATTAGATGATAAAACTCTTGCTTTTCCAAAGGGAGTTATAGAAGATGTATTAGTCAAGGTGGATAAATTCATTTTTCCTGCGGACTTTGTAGTCTTAGACATGGAGGAGGATAAGGAGGTTCCCATCATTGTAGGGAGACCTTTTCTAGCAACTGGGAGAACCTTAATCGACGTACAAAAAAGGGAATTGACTATGAGAGTCAATGATGGGCATGTTACTTTTAATGTGCTCAAAGCTATGAAGTACCCTTATTCGAAAGAGGATGATGTGGAGGATGTTCGAAGTATATCACTCTATGATTATGCTTTAAAATTTAAATTAGATGATCAAGATGATTTATTGTCACATGTATTAACAAATGAAGTGTTGTCTGATGATGAGGAGGAGGTTCATGAATGTTTACAAGTCCTTAAAAGACCATCTACATTTCTTCGTAAATCGGAACCACTTGAGATGCCAGAGAAATCATTAGCGGAAAGGCCTTCCATTATAGAGCCGCCAACTTTAGACTTAAAACCTCTTCCGGACCATCTCACATATGCTTATCTAGGAGATAATGACACTTTGCCCATCATTGTTAACTCCAAATTACTTCCGGAATAATTTAATAAAGATTAAAGCAATATAAGTTAGCTATAGGATGGACGATCGCAGATATTAAGGGAATAAGCCCTTCCCTTTGTATGCATAAAATACTCTTGGAGGAGTCTTTTAATGGATCGATAGAACATCAGCGTCGTCTAAGCCCGCCCATGAAGGAAGTCGTTAAAAAGGAAATTATCAAATGGCTAGATGCAGGCATTATTTACCCTATCTCGGATAGTGCATGGGTTTCACCAGTGCAATGTGTCCCGAAGAAAGGAGGGATGACGGTAATAAAGAATGAGAGGGGTGAGATGATATCCACTAGGACAATTACTGGGTGGCGCATTTGTATGGACTACATGAAACTAAATAAAGCCACGAGAAAAGATCACTTCCCTTTACCTTTCATTGACCAAGTCCTAGATAAGTTAGCAGGGAATGATTTTTTCTGTTTTCTAGATGGATACTCAGGTTATAATCAAATTACTGTAGATCCTGACGACCAAGAAAAAACTACCTTCACTTGCCCGTATGGGACTTTCGCATTTAGGAGGATGCCTTTTGGTTTGTGCAACGCACCGGCCACCTTTCAACGATGTATGATTGCCATTTTTTCTGATATTATGGATTATGGTATTGAAATCTTTATGGATGATTTCTCTATTTTTGGCAAATCATTTGAAGCTTGTTTAAATTGTCTAGAAAAGGTGCTTGCGCGTTGTGTCGAAACCAATCTTGTCCTTAATTGGGAGAAATGTCACTTCATGGTACGTGAAGGGATTGTGCTTGGTCACCATGTTTCTAAAAAGGGTTTGGGAGTAGATAAAGCAAAATTGGATGTGATTGAAAAGTTACCGCCACCAAAAAATTTGAAGATGTTACGGAGCTTCTTAGGTCACGCCGGCTTTTATCGAAGATTTATTCAAGATTTTGCGAAAATTGCTAAACCATTGAGTGGTCTATTAGAAAAAGACGTGAAATTTTATTTTAGCGACGATTGCCTAAAAGCTTTTGATGAACTTAAAAATCGTTTGACTACTGCACCTATTGTAGTGACTCCGGATTGGGAAGAACCTTTTGTCTTAATGTGTGATGCAAGCGATTATGCCGTGGGCGTTGTCTTGGGGCAAATGCGGGGGAAAGTTTTTCACACGATAGCTTATGCGAGTAAAACCCTTATTGATGCCTAAGTCAACTACACTACAACTGAGAAAGAATTATTAGCGGTAGTTTTCGCATTTGAAAAATTTAGATCGTATCTTTTGTGTACAAAGGTGATAGTGTATACTGACCATGCAGCGATTCGTTATTTGATGGAGAAAAGAGACGCAAAACCTCGTCTGATCCGATGGGTACTCCTCTTACAGGAATTTGATGTAGAAATTAAAGATAGAAAAGGAACAGAAAATCCAGTTGCGGATCATTTGTCTAGGCTTGAGAATACGTATCAGTCATTACATTCTGAAATCGAGGAGAGATTTTCGGACGAGTGGTTGTTGGCTATATCTGAAAGTATAGTACCTTGGTATGCAGATTTTGTGAACTACTTAGTTAGTAATATTATACCTTCTGATTTGACCTATCTTCAAAGAAAGAAATTTTTATATCAGGTGCGCTCATATTAATGGGATGAACCGTATTTGTTTAAGGTTGGAGCAGAAGGTGTTGTGAGACGCTGCGTACCAGAGGAAGAAATGAATTTGATCTTAGAAAAGTGTCATAGTTCACCGTATGGAGGTCATTTCATGGGAACGAGAACGACGACGAAAGTGTTAGAGGCTGGGTTTTATTGGCCTACTCTGTTTCGGGATTCTAACGTGTTTGTAAAACGGTGCGATAGGTGTCAACGAATTGGGAACATAGGTAAGAATGATGTGATGCCCATGAACATAATATTAGAAGTTGAATTATTTGATGTTTGGGGCATAGATTTTATGGGCCCATTCGTGAATTCTAACGGTAACATTTATATCCTTTTGGTCGTCGACTACGTATCTAAGTGGGTAGAAGTGATCGCCACAACGAAAAATGATGCCAAGGTTGTCCTGAATTTTCTGAAAAATTCCATATTCAATCGATTCGGGACACCTAGAGCAATTATTAGCAATGGGGGGGAGTCACTTTTGCAATACCCAATTCACGTCTCTGCTTAGAAAATACGGGGTAACACACAAAGTCGCACTAGCTTATCACCCTCAAACGAATGGGCTAGCTGAGTTGTCAAATAGGGAAATCAAGAAAATCCTAGAAAAGACAGTTAGCACTAATCGTAGAGACTGGTCTCAAAAACTTAACGACGCACTTTGGGCATATCGCACGGCTTTTAAAACACCTCTTGGTCTAACCCCATATAGGCTAGTCTACGGAAAATCTTGTCACTTACCTTTAGAGCTAGAGCACCTTGCTAACTGGGCGATAAAGAAGATCAATTATGATTTCCAAGACGCGGGTAAGGAGAGATTACTTCAATTAAATGAATTGGAGGAGATTAGAATGCACGCGTATGAAAATTCAAAAATTTATAAGGAGCGGACAAAGAAGTGGCACGACCGACATCTAAAGAAAAAATAGTTCGAGCCGGGACAATTAGTATTGTTATTCAACTCGCGCTTAAAATTGTTTCCCGGGAAGCTTAAATCTCGGTGGTCGGGTCCGTTCAAGATTAAAACGGTGCATCCTTATTGTGCCGTGACTATTACTAATGAAAATGATGGTACGGAATTCAAAGTTAACGGCGAAAGATTGAAATTGTATATGAGAGGTGATGACGATCGGGTGGTATTGAGTATAACACTCCTTTAGCTAAGCGCCGTCCTGTCGGGACGCTAAATTAGGCGCTTATTGGGAGGCAACCCAACTCCTACTTTAATTTTACGTTCTAGTGTTTATGGTATTTTTATTTATTTTTATTAAGTAAATTTTGTTGTTTTAAACGTAACTTTACGTAATCAAAGTTATTCTTATATATGTAAAACGTGAGGAAACTGCGTGTAGCCTCTTTTTGACTGCAGCCGGACTGAAAATTATGGGTAATTTGCGTTTTTGAAATGAAATGGGTAAGTTGTAACTTTTGGTGTCACATGTCTCAACTTCTTTTTCTCTGCCAATTCCTTCTACGGCCGCCTGTTTAAAATGATTAGCTCGGTTCAACTGAACCGGACAACATTAATACGCAGCCCCACCCTATTCTAAATTCAACCGTTGCCCCTCTCATCTCTTTCGCGAGACCTAGCAGCCTTTCCCGATCTTCCCAGGCGAAACCCAGGCGGCGCGATTTGCTCTTCCGGCAGCTTCCACAAGCGTCAACCACCGTCGGCCACTTCGATTTCACGTTTGTGTACGGTAAGATCCAGCCTCTCACATTTATGTGCGGTTTCGGGTGTTGTTTTTGTTAGCAAAGCTTTCTCTCCATCCCTAGGAATGGCTCCAAAGCGAAACAAGAGCAAAACCGTGGTCTCCCTGAGTACCAGATTTGTTAATACAGAGGCTACGGATCGTTACGACGTATTCAAGTTTATACCAGCCATCTATGAACGAGGCCTTCAACTGGACACTAAGTCTTGGTGTATACGCTATGTTCAGCAAATGGAAAAATCGGGCTGGACTACTTTCTGTCACCATCGTGATGAGGCTATCCTTCCGTGGGTGCATGAGTTTTATGCAAACGCTCGCTTCCATACCGATGGACGAACCCTTGTTAGAGGAAAGAGCGTCAATTTTTCAGCGGAAGCGATCAATTCGTACCTTGACATTCCACATTCGGGTGAAGATCTTAAGAGGGTACTTAGGGCTACCACCTTGCCGTTGGACGTTTCCAAGGCATTGTGTTCTTCATCCAGCATTGATTGGTACAATGAATCGAAGAGCATCCTTTATTCGGCCGATTTCAGTAGGGAAGCGAAAGTGTGGTTGCTCTTTGTTAACACCAATATCTTTCCCACCAAGCACGACAACCACGTGTCGTTTGACCGTTCTTTCCTCATCTACAACATCATTAAGGACCATTCTATCAATGTCGGTCGACTTATTTGCCGGAGTTAGCATGGAGGACACTGATAGCATCACTCCAGTTGGACGGCCTATTACACAGTCGGTCATTACATCTTATATTAAGGTCCATTCGGATGATTCACCTAAGAAACCCTCTTTCAAATCTAAACCTTCCTCTCAGGCCTCTTCCAGCAAAACAAACCAGCCACCTACTCCTGCACCTCCTTCCCCAAATCCACCTGATTGGCCGATTATCCTGAAGTACATACACGCTACAGCAAAACATCAGCGCCAGCTGCACCGTCATATAACGGCATACTTAGATGTCCTACATCATAATCAAGTTCAGCTCCTTCGTCATGCTAATATCCCGGTAGAAAACATAGCTGTTCCAAAAACCTATGCGGAGGACGATGACGCAGATGATGGTGAGGACGCGGACGAGGATGATGAGGAAGGCGATGACGCCGATGATGGTGAGGACGCGGACGAGGATGTTGAGGAAGATGGAGCTGATGCGAGCAATAGTGATGCAGCCTGATTTAATCTCAGCAACCCAGTTTTTGTCTCTGCCTAACATAACAATATTTTCTGAATGCTTATGTCACTCTTCATTCTACTTTGGATGAAATCTTATATGTTTTTATTTGGTCTATTATATTGAGACAACATCCTTTTGTGACAATTATGCTGATATTACCTTCCAGTACTAGCAGGTTCACTACTATGTACCTGGTTATGCTATTTTACCTAAACCAATGCTGATGTATCATGGTTCTATCAACTCTATTGCTTTACTAATTTCAATATTGTTGTTATGATGAGTGCGGTTAAACTGTATTAAACTATATTGATATCTAGTGGTGCTGCTATGTTAAGTTACTTTAAAGTTTTTGCTTTGATGAATGAATCCTCTATTTGCATTGTGATTTTGGTGCGGGACATTATCAATTTCATATTCTTACTCGTCACTACACTTCCGTTACCAACATTCTTGCTATACAACTATGATGCTATATTCTATATCCCATATTGCTTTATGATCATGTGATGCCCAATTTCCACTCTACCACTAACTTACAATATAGATTTCTTATCATTGGATTATTATTTTAACTGTTTGTATTATAACTTCTGAAATACTTTTCTAAATGTTCTTTTCAATTTAACAATTTCTGATGCTCACTCTACTATTCCCGGCTCATTTATTGTAATTCTTTACTAGGGCCTAGTAAAGGTTCAAGTACGGGGGCACGGAGTCACGTTTCACTGTGTCTCCCATGAAAAATTCCTTACGAAGTGTAGTTCATGAAGTTCTATATTTATTTTCTTTAAAAATAAAGCTATTCAAGTCTTCAATTTAATTTATGCGATAGATGGGTCAATCCTACGAGTTCAGACTGAGAATTTGAAATTAGTAAGATTTACTAAAGTTCTCTTAAGAATTCTTTTTCACTATGCACTATAGTTCTTAAAAAAAATTACACCCTTTAAATTTTATTTAGGTGACTTCGGATCTTAATGGGAAGAGATTGAGCATGTACTAATTCAATGATAATAGCCAACATGTTGAGCGGACGTAGTTAACCTTCGCTTCCACATAACTCCTTACCGGGTGCTATCACCTATTACCTTTGAGCTTAAAGTCTTGGTTCTTTATTTCCTTATTCTTCCTTAACTTTGTATCTAGTAGGCCGACCAGTTATGAGTGTTATATAAAAAAATATATATCATAGTGATATGTGGCCTAAGTTTGCTCGCGCATACTTAGAATGATCCCAACTATGATGAAAAAAAAGTATCTTTATATCATAGTGATATGTGGCCCAAGTATGTTCACGCATATTTGGAATGATCCCAAGTATGAAAAATATCAAAAGAAAAAAAAATGTTATTGAAAATTAAACCCCATAATTTGGAGAACCACTATGATGATTAATTCGGGAAATAGTCACCTACCAGTTCAAATTCATCAAGTCGTTTCATTTGGCCCCGGTTACTACCAAACTCATATAGAGGTCATATCAAAGTCTTAGTCTACGTTTGATTTATCCTATTGGTGACGAAGTTTATCAAAAATAAGTTGTAAGGGAAGTGGACAATTTTTAAGAACTTCACATCTAACACTTGAATTCTTAATTGAACTTTATATTATATCTGACTCATGGATTTGTAAGGTTTGAACTCTAAAAGATGAGCAATTTTATCACCAGTTAATGCGAATGACTTGAATGTATTCTATGTGACATATAATGAAATGTAGGATGAATTGAATCTACACTTTCATAAGTATTTGTCGTTTCCTGGTTTATCATGAATTACCTTTGTTAGGGACTAGCAAGAATTCAAGTATGGGGGTGTGATAACTTCTCAAAAAGAAGTTATCTTCATCATTATTTTAATCCTTCTTGTTGGGAATATATGAGAATTATGAATGAAAAATAGAGAAAGTCAAGTTAATTGTTATTTGAAGTCAAAAGTATTATTACTTTCATTTTTGAATGTTTTTATAATAGGATTTGTGAAGAAATCGAGTCAAGGATCGAAGGCTAAGTGTTGTTAAAAAGAACTGTAATATGTTGTAACATAATCTGAAAAAGGTTATAACATATCTAGCAGTTTAAGAAGCAGAATTCCAGATTTTAACAAGTTGCAACTTTTCTGCCGAAAAGTTATAACTTGTCGGCAGTTACAGAATTTTCATGTCCGAAATTAATTTGATTTCAGCGGTTACGGATGGAAATGAGGCATCTTTTCAGCAATTAAAACTTACCGAAAGTGGGCCCCGCCTAGAGAGAGAGGAGGAGATTTAAAAGGACATTTTTTTCAGCCATTCAAAAGGAGAACTTGGACGGGAGAAAAATTAGAGAGGAGGAAGAAGGAAAACTGCTTGGAAAAACCAGTCCAGAATTTGCGTCCGGGCTGCAGGAATCGCTGTCAAATCAACGGAGAAGGGAAGATTTACTTGATTTACATCATGTTTAGTAAGATCTACCCATTATTTTGCTTTTCTCTTTCAAGCATGAACTAATTCCGACGATCTTGTGTTGTGAGAGTACTATTCTTGTGAAATAATAACTATGCTTTAATTTTTCCTTTATGGATGTTTGGTGAATGATCTTTATTGTTCTTATGATCTTTATTTTGGAACTTTTGGCCAAGGTTTCGCTTTTCTACTGCGCTTCATAATTCGAGAGATGAGTTGCGCAAGGGTATCATAAGTTCAATATAGCATTTGAAGGGAGAAAGAGACTTCCCCTTGGCGTTAGCAACATAGGTTTTTATTTCTTATGCGGTTCTTTATTTCACTCGAGTTAGAGATGACAGAGGAAATGAGGGATTAGGGGAATCCGATATCGAGAGGTACGGTTTTCTAAATTAAAAATTTGTTGCAAGATCATTTCTGTTGAAACCGACAACCGGCTTCTTGAGTTCGGACCCACTGGGGGGTGTAGCCGATGCTTATTTCTCCCTCACTAGACTCTCTTGATGGTGGATGTGAAAATAGGAACAGACCCAAGGCTGTAGCGAGGAGGTCCCGCCACACACCTGGAAGATCTTGGAGAGTTTCCCCTCCCAAACCAAAGCTCAGCCAGGCACCTTGGAGGGCACTAGCAGCCAACCAAAACTAGCCTGGAAGAGAGGATTCCCTCCAAAATTCCTCCTCCTCCAAGGTGCCCTTAAGGGTCTATTTATAGATTTTTCTAGGCTGGTCTACAAATAGCATGAATCCGCCTTTTAAATTTACTAACCGCACCCCAAATTGGTCTGCTAATAGCCTAACTCCGCTGTTCTGAAGAGCTATTTGCAGCCCATAAGGGGTATCAAGGTCATTTCTTCTTAAAGCCCTTTGGGCGAGTGGTCCATGAAGGCACCACTCGCCAGGCTCCTTGCATGCTATATTCCACCGGGCGGGTGGCCCGTGAGGGCATCACTCGTCAGACACTCGATTCACTCGGCGAGTGAGGTCTTGGATACCGGCTCTCGCCCGTCTGCTTTGACACTATGCGAGTGCCCCGCGAATGGGGTCTCACTCGCTCGGACCTCTCAGACCCATATTCTGCCTCCTGACCCTTGGGGCCCTGGGGACCCATTCGGAAAATATGGGGTTGTACACAATCCCCGCTCTTTGCGAGTGGGTTCTTCGCTCGGAAAGAAAAGTCCAACCCCTAATATTTTACGAGCGCTTTGCTGACCTAGAAGGAATCTTTTTCGGTGGGGCCCACCATTTTGCTATAAATACATCCTCATCCTTCAATCACTTGTTCCTCAAAACCTTTCCGGGGGTACTCGCCGTGACTCTTTCATGAAGCCGGTGATGCGACCGCTTTTTGAAGGGATGATGGCGCGCCTTGCCGCGGCGCAGGATGGGGCCACCCCTAAGGCGTCTCGGTACGCCCCTTGGCTTTTGCCGCCGGGAGATCCGTTCAGGCCCTACCGGCTTAGGAAGGCCAAGTCTGTCCGGTGAGACCAAGGCGAGAAGGAGTCTGCTTCCGAGACCTCTCCTCTCCCTAACATTCCTCCTGCCAATACCAGCGAGGTAGTGTAGCTCTTCCTGCCTTGCATTGTTAATCCTGGAGGTACGATAACCTGACTCTTTTGGCCATTCACAGAGATCACAGGAGGCCGGCGTCCCCCCGGAGACTAACCAGGCGAGTGTCGTTCTTCTCCCACCTGCTTCTGGGGGTGTTCCGCAGATCCGCGGCCCCCTCCTCATGTCTGCTCTTGGCGAGACCGCGCTGGAGCCAGGTGAGTATCATATGGCCTTCCTTCCTTCTTTTTACTTCTGCCTTTCATGTTAACTTGTCCCTGGATTTCGCAGCCCCTACCTTTGGGACCACTGGCTTACCCCCTCCTCCGGGTGACCTCTCCGTTCGCGGGATCGTCGGCCGTTCTGCCCACCCTGAGCGGGAGCACCCGGTTGACGAGGGTCTCCCGGATCAATCCGCAATCCCGGACCCCGCCATCACCCTGGGTGTCGCCGACCAGGTTCACCGTCCCGGGAAGGGGAAATCTCTCCCTCCCCCCGGTTAGCACTTCGCATGGCAGACCAGCATATCTCGCCAATTCCCCATCGGGGAACCTGTACCCGGTAAGTCGTCCTCCCTTTGCCAACCCCGCCCTTTTCTCCCGGACAGGACTAATCTATGATCGCGCAGGCTATCGCGAGGTGTCACCCACCAAACCTCTTGAAGAGGAGGAGTTGATCTCGCCACCCCCCTCTCCCTGCGAGATTTCGGACTTTCTTGGCGACCACGAGGACCCTAGGAACATGAAGGAGCGGATGACTGAACTCTTTGGCAAGCTGATCCTGATGTTGCGTGATCAATCCAGTCTGACGCAGGAGCTCCGGGCATCTTTTGAACGTCGAATCAGCGTTCTCGAGCGGGATTACGGGCACCTGGTTGGGGAGATGGATCGTCAAGGATTCGGGTGTGAGGAGACCTCGTCGGGGAGGCACATCTCGCGAGCTAGGGATCAACTGCGTTTGGTCTGCCAGGAGCTGACGTCGGTTTGCGCGCTCCACTATCCGCGAGTGCCTCCGAGGACGGGGAGGCGAGGCAAGGGTCGGTGGCGATGGGATCAGGGTTAAGCCTGCCGGATCTCGCTCCCCGTGCCCTCCTGCACTCCCGCTCCCTTTTCTTTATTGCTACTACATCCTGTACCGGATTATGGTCGCGACCTCTTTTATTCTGCGAACTATTCTCGTGATGTGTTGTTTTATTCTGCTTTCGATGTTTCTGAGTACTGTTTTGCAAACATTCTAGCTCCTATCTGTGATACGCGATTCGCATTTGCCAGGGGGGTCTCCCATGGGATTCTCGCCCCTGATGAGCAGATGGATCGGACAAGTGGGCCAGATCCCGAGGCGCGGGGATGTTTCGGCTGCTATCCGCGCCTCGCGCGCGGACGGCTTCGACCGTCTTCTTCCCTCTTTTCTATAAATAGTTAGCCCAACCGCCGTCATTATTGCGCTTTCATCTCTCTCTCCTCCTCGCATTCGCTTGACGACTCGCCCCTCTCTCTAGAATTTCTGCGAGAACACTCCCTCGATCAGTGATGCCGAAGGACGCGAACGGTAGAGCCAACTGCGCCCTGGCATTCGCGAAGCGCGAGTTCGAGTCATGCGATCTCACGGAGGTAGACTTTCACCAGACAGTCGCTGACTATATCCCGCCAAGTTTCTCCGCACGTCACCTGGGGGGGCGAGACCAAATCAATCAGTTCTCGCCCGACACCCTGGCCATCCCCCTCGAGCACTTCGAGGTGGGTCTTCGCCTCCCGCTGTGGCCAGAAGTGCGCTTGACCTTGCGCTACTTCGGGGTGGTTCCCGCACAACTCAATCCCAATTCCATCGCAATGCTGGTGGCATTCGCCTGCTACATGCGGGAGGAGGGGATTGAGTTCTTGCTCCCCGTGTTCCATAAGCTGTTCACCTTCAGAGCCACTCGCGGGTTCGCATTCTTCACGGTGCAGTCTCCCCTCAACGTAATCGGTACCGACAACAAAAACCACGATTGGGTTCGTCGGTTCGTGTTCGTTACCGGGAAGTTCGGCAGCGTGCCACTCGCGCCGATGCAGGAGGACGAGTCGACCTTCCGACCGCCGACGCTGGGAGGCGACGAGGCCAAGCTTCACGCCTTCCTTTTAAAGTACGACATGGACGTCGTCTATCTACGGATACATGTCGACGCGCTGCCCGCGATCCCGCTAGGAGAAGGTAAGCGAGACCTCCCCTGACTGAGGCCCCTCCCTTTCCTAGCGTTCGTTCGTGCTCCTTTTAACCCACCTTCTGGATCAGGAGTTCGGAGTCTTCCCCTCCATCCGCCGAATGCGAGTGGAGAGGTCGTCGTCGATCCTGCTCTCGCTCGTGCGCAGTCTGCCGCTGCGGCATGCCGCGAGGACCCGCCTCCCGCCATGTCCAGCGGACAAAAAGTGAAGTTAAAGCGGAAGCGCGACCCGGCCGCGAGTCCGTCTGCCAAGAAGTCGCGTCTCTCGGCTGCTGAGAAGGGGAAGACCAAGGAGAAGGGCGCTTCCCTCCCGGCGGCCTCTGCGACGGAGGGTATGGCCGTCACCCCTGCCGTTGTGTCGGGGGCGTCTTCTTCGGGACCGACGCCGAGGGGGCACCAGAACTTTCCCCTCGGCAAGAGGTATACCGACTTGGTTGGTGAGCCTCTCATTCGTTGGGACCGGGAGGCAAACCGAATCTCCCTCTCTTCTCTCGCTCCCTCCTGGACGGAAAAGGGAGTTGTCGACGGTCATGCTCATGGCCTCTCTTACGCGCTCTACAGCCGTGAGAGTGCCGCTGAATATGACACCGCCTCCACCCAGTATCTCGCTCATGAGGCTGCGAGAGCCATGATGCGGGCCCACGAGCTGACTCATATGTAATCCCGCCGCAACATGACTCTCGCGCGGAACATCAACGAGGTCGAGAAAACACGCTCCACTGCTGCTGCCGAAGCTATAACCGCCAAGCAAAAACTGGCCGCGGCCGAAGCTCTCCTTGCCAGCCGCCCGGACCGAGAGGTGACCCCCTCTTCTAGTACCACCTGAGCTCTCGCAATGCCCATCTTCCTATTCCCCACGTATCTAACCTTTTCTTTCTTTACAGGGCATAGCGAACTACGATACCTTACTTGTTCGGTCCCGCATCCTTGAGGAGCGGAATAAGGAGCTGGAGGCCGAGAACAAGAGGCTGCGAGATGCCGCCGCGCGGCCCCCTCCCGCGGAGAAGGACACTGGGCACCTTTACTCTCATGCCGAGTTCGAAGGGATGATGCAGAAGACGGCCCAGATAGCGGCGGAGCATGCGCTGGAGTTGCTACGACGAGCCGATCTTCTGAAGGAGGAGGGCGAGAGGATTTTTGCCCCCCATGTCCTCTCGTGGCTTTACTAACCGATAGAGGGTCTCGGAGACATCGTTGACCTCAGGTTGGAGCTAGGCGGCCATCAGTCGGACGAAAGCAGTGGATATTCAGACGAGAACGATGACCATGCTTGACGACTTTTTATTTATTTTCATATCTTTTGTAACGCGAGAGGCTGAGCTCTGCTTTTGTAATCATTTTACTGTGATGAGTGAATTTTGTTCTCCGCTCGTGATTTTTGATTGGATTTCTCGTGTTTATTATAACTGTTATCACCGGATAGATCTCGCACTCACAGGGTTCGCCTGTTCTCGCGTCCCCGCGCTCAATCCTCGCGTGCTCGTACCCCCCTTTTTTGCGGGTCTCAGGGATCTCGACCGCTCTTGCCGAGGACAAGGCTGCACTGAGATCCCTCTTCGCGCCATTTGCGCCCGCGTTCCCCCCTTAGGGTCGATTACCTTCGTGTCGCGCACCCGATTTGGCGAGTTCCCAATTTGTACAGTGCGTTTTGCGGGCGAGTGCTCCTCTGATGGGAGCCATTCGCCCCTTCCTCAGTGGGTTGCCCTTGATTAGTTTTCCTCGTAGGGCCTTCTCTACCTTGCCTTCCCCGTGAACCTTTGTCTCTGCCTCCGAGTGAGCCTTCGGACCTGCCAGCTAGGTGAGATCCGAGACAGCGGGTCTGCTCGGGGCCAACCTTTGAAACATAGAACCTGCCACCGAGTGAGTCTTCAGACCTGCCAGCTAGGTGAGAGCCTGGACAGCGGGTCTGCTCGGGGCCAACCTTTGAATCATAGAACCTGCCACCGAGTGAGCCTTCGGACCTGCCAGCTATGTGAGAGCCTGGGCAGTGGGTCTGCTCAGGGCCAACCTTTGAAACGTAGAACCTGCCACCGAGTGAGCCTTCAGACCTGCCAGCTAGGTGAGAGCCTGGGCAGCAGGTCTGCTCGGGGCCAACCTTTGAAACATAGAACCTGCCACCGAGTGAGCCTTCAGACCTGCCAGCTAGGTGAGAGCCTGGACAGCGGGTCTGCTCGGGGCCAACCTTTGAATCATAGAACCTGCCATCGAGTGAGCCTTCGGACCTGCCAGCTAGGTGAGAGTCTGGACAGCGGGTCTGCTCGGGGCCAACCTTTGAATCATAGAACCTGCCACCGAGTGAGCCTTCGGACCTGCCAGCTAGGTGAGAGCCTGGACAGCGGGTCTGCTCGGGGCCAACCTTTGAAATGTAAAACCTGCCACCGAGTGAGCCTTCGGACTTGCCAGCTAGGTGAGAGCCTGGACAGCGGGTCTGCTCGGGGACAACCTTTGAAACATAGAACCTGCCACCGAGTGAGCCTTCGGACCTGCCAGCTAGGTGAGAGCCTAGACAGCGGGTCTGCTCGGGGCCAACCTTTGAATCATAGAACCTGCCACCGAGTGAGCCTTCGGACCTGCCAGCTAGGTGAGAGCCTGGACAGCGGGTCTGCTCGGGGCCAACCTTTGAAACATAGAACCTGCCACCGAGTGAGCCTTCGTACCTGCCAGCTAGGTGAGAGCCTGGACAGCGGGTCTGCTCGGGGCCAACCTTTGAAACATAGAACCTGCCATCGAGTGAGCCTTCGGACCTGCCAGCTAGGTGAGAGCCTGGACAGCGGGTCTGCTCGGGGACAACCTTTGAAACATAGAACCTGCCACCGAGTGAGCCTTCGGACCTGCCAGCTAGGTAAGAGCCTGGACAGCGGGTCTGCTCGGGGCCAACCTTTGAAACATAGAACCTGCCACCGAGTGAGCCTTCGGACCTGCCAGCTAGGTGAGAGTCTGGACATCGGGTCTGCTCGGGGCCAACCTTTGAAACATAGAACCTGCCACCGAGTGAGCCTTCGGACCTGCCAGCTAGGTGACAGCCTGGACAACGGGTCTGCTCGGGGCCAACCTTTGAAACATAGAACCTGTCACCGAGTGAGCCTTCGGACCTGCCAGCTAGGTGAGAGCCTGGACAGCGGGTCTGCTCGGGGCCAACCTTTGAATCATAGAACCTGTCACCGAGTGAGCCTTCGGACCTGCCAGCTAGGTGAGAGCCTGGACAGCGGGTCTGCTCGGGTCCAACCTTTGAATCATAGAACCTGCCACCGAGTGAGCCTTCGGACCTGCCAGCTAGGTGAGAGCCTGGACAGCGGGTCTGCTCGGGGCCAACCTTTGAAACGTAGAACCAGCCACCGAGTGAGCCTTCGGACCTGCCAGCTAGGTGAGAGCCTGCACAGCAGGTCTGCTCGGGGCCAACCTTTGAAACGTAGAACATGCCACCGAGTGAGCCTTCGGACCTGCCAGCTAGGTGAGAGCCTGGACAGCGGGTTTGCTCGGGGCCAACCTTTGAAACATAGAACCTGCCACCGAGTGAGCCTTCGGACCTGCCAGCTAGGTGAGAGCCTGGATAGCGGGTCTGCTCGGGGCCAACGTTTGAAACATAGAATCTGCCACCGAGTGAGCCTTCGGACCTGCCAGCTTGGTGAGAGCCTGGACAGCTGGTCTGCTCGGGGCCAACCTTTGAAACATAGAACCTGCCACCGAGTGAGCCTTCGGACCTGCCAGCTAGGTGAGAGCCTGGACAGCGGGTCTGCTCGGAGCCAACCTTTGAAACATAGAACCTGCCACCGAGTGAGCCTTCGGACCTGTCAGCTAGGTGAGAGCCTGGACAGCGGGTCTGCTCGGGGCCAACCTTTGAAACGTAGAACCATTACGCGGACCATTGCACTACGCACATATATAAGAAGAATCAAATCAAAAGTAGGGTATTCTTATTACACGGCCTTACGGGTAAAAGCGTTTTAGATCGTCACCACTCCATGTATGACTAAGGGTCTCACCCTCCACATTCCGGAGGTGATACCCCCCTGTCTTCAGAGCTTCTTCTACAATATAAGGACCCTCCCAATTGGGGTTGAGTTTTCCTACCGCGGCCGACCTCCCAGCCGCATCGACTTTTTTCAACACGAGGTCACCTTTTTCGAATTGCTTGATCCGGACATGCTTGTCGAAGTACTTGGCCATCCGCTGCTTGACCTCTTCTTGGCGAATGGCGGCTAGATCTCTGGTCTCCTCGATGAGGTCGAGGGAGAGCCGCAACTCTTTCTCGTTCCCTGCTCTCCAATCTTCCTCACCATTCACGGCGGCCTTCACCCGTGGTGTCTTGACTTCGAATTCTATGGGGATGACGGCCTCGCAGCCGTGAGAGAGCTTGAAAGGGGTCTCTCCCGTGGCGGTGTTGGGGGTAGTTCTTAAAGCCCACAGGACTGATGGAAGTTGCTCCACCCAATTGCCTTTCAGATTTTCCACTTTCTTTTTAAGCAGGTTCACGATGACCTTGTTCGCCGCCTCCACCTGCCCGTTGCTCCGGGGATGGTGGACGGATGCGAACCTGAGGTCTATCCCCAGCTGGCCACAGAAATTGATGAACTCCTCGCTGGCCGCGGACCATTGTCTGTGACTATGGCTTGGGGGAGCCCATGTCGACAGATGATCTCCTCCCATATGAAGTTGCGGACCACCTGAGAGGTGACTTTAACCAGTGCCTTGACTTCCAACCACTTTGAGAAGTAGTCGATCATGACCAAGAGAAATCTCCTCTGCCCACTGGCCTGGGGGAAGGGTCCTACTAGATCCATTCCCCATATGGCGAATGGCCAGGGCGCCGTGATACTCCTTAGCCTCTGAGCTGGCAAGAGCTGAAGCGGGGCGAACATTTGGCACTTCTGGCATTTCTTGGTGAAGGCCGTCGCATCTTTACGCAGGGTCGGCCAAAAGTACCCCTATCTCATTATCCTTGCCTCCAACAACCTGCTCCCCGAGTGACTGCCACACTCGCCGGAATGAACCTCTTCCAAGATCCTCGGGACTTCCTCCTCTGACATGCATCGGGCCAGGAGGCCTGAGAGGGTCTTCCGATACAAGTCCCCTTCATGAAGCAGTCGCGGGCCCCAAGGGTCAGGAGACAGAATATGGGTCTGAGAGGTCCGAGCGAGTGAGACCCCATTCGCGGGGCACTCGCATAGTGTCAAAGCAGACGGGCGAGAGCCGGTATCCAAGACCTCACTCGCCGAGTGAATCGAGTGCCTGGCGAGTGATGTCCTCACGGGCCACCCGCCCGGTGGAATATAGGATGCAAGGAGCCTGGCGAGTGGTGCCTTCATGGACCACTCGCCCAAAGGGCTTTAAGAGGAAATGACCTTGATACCCCTTATGGGCTGCAAATAGCTCTTCAGAACAGCGGAGTTAGGCTATTAGCAGACCAATTTGGGGTGCGGTTAGTAAATTTAAAAGGCGGATTCATGCTATTTGTAGACCAGCCTAGAAAAATCTATAAATAGACCCTTAAGGGCACCTTGGAGGAGGAAGAATTTTGGAGGGAATCCTCTCTTCCAGGCTTGTTTTGGTTGGCTGCTAGTGCCCTCCAAGGTGCCCAGCTGAGCTTTGGTTTGGGAGGGGAAGCTCTCCAAGATCTTCCGGGTGTGTGGCGGGACCTCCTCGCTACAGCCTTGGGTCTGTTCCTATTTTCTCATCCACCATCAAGAGAGTCTAGTGAGGGAGAAATAAGCATCGGCTACACCCCCCAGTGGGTCCGAACTCAAGAAGCTGGTTGTCGGTTTCAACATTTTTGGTGCGGTGAGCGTGGACCGTAGCCGGTGAAGGAAAATTGCAAACTGGACTTGATGACAGGAGATGGGGGAAATGGTTCCGACTCAGGCCACTCACAACCACCAGCGACAACGGAGTGGCTGGAGATGTTCGAGAAGTTCAAGCGAGAAGTCCCGCAGACGGTTCTCGCCGGGAGGAGCGAGTGCGAGACCCCAGTAGTTCCCATGGTCCCGCCCCCGCAGATTGGCGAGAACGCCCCGGGGCAGCGACACTGGAAGGAGGTGCCAGCAGAGGCGAGTGCGCGAGATCTCTCCGGGCGGCAGCTGTTCAACTGCACGGCGAGTGCGGAGGTGTGCGAGTTGGCCCCGCGCGAGGGGACCACTCGCCGAGCGAGAGAAGGGAGCCCCTTCTGCGAGTTGATCCTATCGGCTCCAGTGCCAGAGGGGTTCCGAGGGCCGGAGATGTCCTATTATACCGGCAAGGATGACCCAGACGTGCACCTTCAATGGTTTGAGGACATGGTCTCAATTCTTCCCATGTCGGACGCCTTCCAGTGCCGACTCTTCGCAACCACTCTAAAGGAGAAAGCTAGGGACTAGTTCCACCAGCTCCCCGTGGGTTCCATCTATGCTTTCGACGATCTGCGCCGGAGCTTCCGGCTGCGCTTCTCGACGTCAAAAAAGAGAAAGAAATACGTGGAGGCGCTCTTCAAAATCAAGCAGGGACAAGGAGAATCACTTGCCCATTATGTGGACAAGTTCCAGGAGGAGGTCCACCTCGTGCAGGAAGTACCGGGGATCACACTCCATATGGCATTCATCGTAGGGTTGCGAGATGGGTTCTTTAAAATGGACCTGAAGAGAAGGCCTCCTCTGTCCTTTGAGGAGTTGATGGAGCGAGCAGCGGAGGAGATAGAAGGGGAGGCGGCCAACCCAGAATTCTACAAGAGGTTGGCAAAGATGAGCGAGCCTGAAGTGAGGCAGCCAGAAGGAAGGAGGAGAGAGGAACCCAGGGGTCAGGGGTTCGAAAGACCGCATCAGAATTGGAGGTATCAGGAGCCCAACAACAGGTTGGGTTGGAGGAATTTTGGAGGGAATCCTCTCTTCCATGCTAGTTTTGGTTGGCTGCTAGTGCCCTCCAAGGTGCCCGGCTGAGCTTTGGTTTGGGAGGGGAAGCTCTCCAAGATCTTCCGGGTGTGTGGCGGTACCTCCTCGCTACAGCCTTGGGTCTGTTCCTATTTTCTCATCCACCATCAAGAGAGTCTAGTGAGGGAGAAATAAGCATCGGCTACACCCCCCAGTAGGTTCGAACTCAAGAAGCCGGTTGTCGGTTTCAACAATTTCACGACGCAATTTTTATAAAGTTTCATTTTAACTGTCATTACACTAGATTTAGGAAATCACAATACAAGATTATTTCTCCTAATCGTTAGAAAAGTATTCTCTCCAAGGGTTTATAGTTATTTTAATTAAGAATTATTTACTTATAATTTGCTTTCATAATTGAA
Source organism: Dactylorhiza incarnata (assembly GCA_033032865.1). Lineage (NCBI taxonomy): Eukaryota > Viridiplantae > Streptophyta > Magnoliopsida > Asparagales > Orchidaceae > Dactylorhiza > Dactylorhiza incarnata. Next base: position 2,636,869 of record JAWHQI010000317.1, read on the forward strand.
ATCACGGTATTCGGATGACTTGGATTTAGAGAAAAGACTTAACTGGTATTTGCGAGCACTGAATTAACCACCTCTCCGTGGGAACGATATTTAACTCACTTTATATTACTTGACCCGACACGTACACTTGCGTACAAAATACGCAACCGTTTTAGGGCGTATCATGATGCCCCCTGGTTGAAAGTTGAGTTTGGCATCCTTGTAGTATCATTTAATTTGTTGCATGTTGATCTGTGGGAACCGTTTGTACCTTCTGCAATGGCAGGTATGGTTGTAATCACATTTTCTGCATTTTGTTGCACATGTTGTAGATCTTCTCTGTTAAGTGTCGGGTCGATTGACTCGTCATGTGTGCCTAATTGGATAAGATGTAAATGTAGATGTTTGATTTTATATATTTTGGTATTTGTCAATGTTAAGGTAGATTTTAGCAGACCTTCTAAGTATGTATTCATGGTTCGTTGAGGACGACATAGTTCCCTTCTTTGAGCATTAGTAACGTTGTGTCTGTCTTGAATTGATGCATATATTGGAGGCCTTCCTCTTCAGCGATATGTGTCAGGGGGCAAGCCGGCGGCAGTATGTTCGTTTTGGCCATCTGCAAGCATCGGCGGAGTTTATTATAAATAAGAGCACCCGCCACTAACTCTGGGGTGTGATGAGTTTCCATTCCAGAAGTAAACTTACAAGCACGGTTTAAGGAGAAATGTAAGAAGTTTAGATTCTAGATCCTCTTCCTTTGTATTTAAAGATATGTGTAAGGACACATGAATTCCTCGTTCATGGTGTATTCTTGATTGCAGACATTAATGCAATCACTTGGGAGAATAAGCAAACTGCTTAAGCTGCCATGCTAGACATGAATGCACCCTTGAGTGGAAGAATCTTTCCTTATTTGGACTTGATCAGCTATTATGAGCATCTCCGAGTAGCTCCCTGGTGAACTGTGTTACGGACGTGCATGTCGAAGAGACGTCGTGGGGGTCTACACATGTAGCAAGGCGACGGGCAATAGCCCACCGATCGTGAAAGCGACCGCGGAGGAGCGCGCTACTTAATTATTTCTATTTCGATGTAGTTTTGAGTTTTACTATTTGGAGATCGCTATTGTTATTCGCACCCCGCTGTTATAAAGGGTGTTGTATGCATGTATTATCTTTTATGCTTGAATGAATGAAAATTAGGATTGTTCCCTAAGCTTTCTTCTCTATCCTAATCTCTCTCTTCTCCCTCACCACCGCCGTCCCTCCCCCTTGCCGGATTCCTCTTCGGGTTCGTAACAATTTGGTCCAACCTGCCTCACCGCCCGTTATCAAAGGGGAATGAGTTCTTCGAAGGCCGAAAGAGATCTTCGAAGGATTCTTCAAACGCCGAAGGAAAACTCTGAATGATCTTCAAAGGAGCTCTCTCGGGCGCTAAAAGCAAGACGTCTTCAAATGAGGGCTCTGAGCTCCTTTTATAGTTTTTGACGGGGGCGACTTGGTAATTGCACCGTTGTAACCACTATAACTACAGGACGGGCGAATCAGTTTGCACGATTTGGAGCATACTTATCATCATTTTTGTCGATATGACGATTTTGCCCCTCCGGCAGTTCTGTTGGCGGCGATGAAGGCAACGAACGAGTCATGCAATTTGAGAAGTAAAGAAAATTAACTGTCGCACGCACTGCGAACGGGGAGGCATTCTGCGCGTGCTGCGAACGTGGAGGCGTTCTGAGCATGCCGCGAACGCAGAGACGTTCTTAGCGTGTCGCGAATGCCGATGTCTTGTGAGCGTGTCGCGAATGCGGAGGCGTTATGAGTGTGCCGCGAACGCGGAGATATTCTGGGCGTGCCACGAACGCCGATGCCTTGCGAGCGTGTTGTGAGCGCGAATGCGTTCTGAGCATGCCGCGGACACGGAGGCCTTGTTAAATATATAAAGGTTATATATAATTATATAAATTAAAGTAAATAAATATAATAAAAATTATAGATAAAAGTTATATATATAATTTATGTATGCTAGCATTAGCCGTGAACATAAAGCCCGATCGGGCCGGCCTGGACCGGGCCCGATCGGGCTTTTTCCTGCATCGGGCCGGGCCGGCCCGGTCCTCCCCTGGAATCGGGCCGGCCCGGGCCGGGCAGGCAGCACTAATGTCCTGCCGGCTCCGGCCCTTCAGGCCGGGCCGGGCAGGACCGGGCCGGCCCGGTTTTTTCTTTTTTTTAATTAAATTTTAATTTTTTTAATTTTTTTATTTTTATAAATAATAAATAATGAAATTTTGAACAAATAATATTGAACAATTTGAACGAAAAATTTGGAACAAAAAAATTTATTAATATTGAAAATTTGGAACAAAAATTTTAAAATATTACAAAATTTAAGTCGTACATTTGTACAAAATACAAAATTGAAAATACAAATCTTATAAAAGCTATGATTCTTATAAAATTTAATTAAAAGATTTACATATTTAAAAAAAGTACATTTAGATTGGACTGCGGATTTTATCATCCTGTAGATTCAAGTTCAACGCGTCCATTTCGTCTTCTATCTCCTCCGAGCTATCCTCCAATGTTGTTATGTGTTGCTTCCTCTTTAAGCTGTCCAAGTAGTCCTTGTAGCATATGCAAACCTCCAGCGAATCTTCGTTAAGCCGGCTCCTCCGCTCGTTCAAAACTCTGCCACTAAGAGAAAAAACGGACTCCGAAGCTACTGTACTAGCTTGGACAGTTAATAAATCACGGGTCATACAGGCCAAAACAGGATAGGTATTAGCTTTACCTTTCCACCAATTTAAGAGATCGAAGTTTTCGATCTCGTCTGAACTCATAAAATCGCTAAATTGAGTTTTTGTGTATAATCCTAATTCATCTAAACTACCAGATGTGCGCGTTTTTTTCCTAGAAGCTAAATCTAAAATTTTATTTTTAAGACTATCCTTCGTTTTGGGTTGCGTTATTTCTTCGCGGGGTCGTGACCCGTATAAGTTATTGTAATAATTATAACTTTGCGTAAAAAAATTAGTAAAACTTGTACTACTAACGGGGTCATCCTCATCATAATTTATATTTAAGGTTAGATTAGTATTGATTTCGTCGATCAAATTTTCTACGCCTTCTACGTTAAGTAGCGGATTTAAAGCGGCGGCGCACGAAAACATAGGCGGTATTTCTCTATAATATTTTAAAAAAAATTCTTCCATTACTTTAATTAAAGGAGCCCAACCTTGGTGTTTTCTATAATAACTAAATCTTTCTGTGATATGTACGAAATGTTCAATTACTAATGCGCTCGTTTGATAATACACTCCAGATAAAGCAACGGTGACCCTATAAAAACACTTTAGTAAATCTACATAATATTCTATTATGGTCCAATCAGTTTCACCTAAATCGTGTTCAATATTAAGTAAACTATAATATTTCATTAGAAGATCTTTTTGTAGAAGGGCTCTTTTTAACATTTTATAGGTTGAGTTCCATCTAATAGGCTTATCTAATTGTGGTTTCAAATATTTCTGATTTTGTGCTTTACAAAATTTTCTAAAATCTTGAGCTCGTTGTTTAGTACAATAAATAGTTTTTAACATGTCGCGAATTTTATTAATATATTGTGACATTGCTTTTAAACTATCCTGTACCACTAAATTTAGGACGTGACAAACACATCTAGTATGAAAAAACGCGTCGTTGAGAAATGATTTTAAATCTCGTTTTAACAATTTAATTGCGGCGCCATTATTGGAGGCGTTATCAAGAGAAAAACTAAGTATTTTATCGTTAATTTTAAATTCCCGCGCATATTTCATAATAACCTTATATAAAGCTATAGCCGTGTGCGGGAATTCAAAACCCGTAAAACATATTACGCGTTTATTTAGCTCCCACGAAATGGGATCAATCCAATGACAAGTGATGCAAAGATAAGCTAATCCTAAATTTAAATTACTCGTCCAAACGTCGCTCGTTAGACTCACACGTCAATCGAAATTTTCAAAATACGTAATTAATTCTTGTTTTGCTTCTAAATATAACCTAATCGTGTCGCGCCTTAAAGTAATTCTACTAACCTTTTGGTATTTGGGCTGAAGCCCCCCATGTATGTACTCTGTGTCGTCGTCATTGTCGAAGACGCTGAATGGCAGCCCACGTTTGATGACGAACTTCGCCTGCATCTCTCGCTGTCGCATTTGATCGTACGTCCAAATCTGTCCTGCTCCAGAAATTTGAGCTTGACTTGACTCGGGAGGAGCTTGTTTCGACTCGCAAGATTTTTGGTGTCTAACGAGCGTCGAGTTGCCGCTGATGGATAGCAACTTCGAGCACATCTTGCAGCGCGCTTTTCTTTCGGTGCCGACTATGACCATGTCGAAATGCTCCCAAATACCCGCTCTACGGTTGTGCTCCACCACCGAAGCCGTACTTTGAGAAGACGACGCTGGAATTGTGGAGGACGGCGCCATTGGGAGAGCTAAGAGAGAGAGAGAGAGAGAGAGAGAGAGAGAGAGAGAGAGAGAGAGAGAGAGAGAGAGAGAGAGAGAGAGAGGTGGGGTGTGAGAAAAGAGAGAGGGGAGGGGGGGGGGGTATTTATAGGATTTTTTTTTTAATTAAAAAATTAATTAAAAAAAATAAAAAATATAATTGTTGCGGCTTCTCTACGCCCTCGGTAGACCGGTTCAGACTCGGTCCGTCTTAGCCCGGGCTGTCGAGTGCGCACACAGTCAGAGTGTTGTAGAGAGTAAATGCTGAAAATGGTACACACAGATCTTTAGCGTGGAAAACCCTCCAAAGGGTGAAAAACCACGTGGTCAGGGCGGTGCTGGCCGAAATCCACTATCTCAGACTGTTACAATGCTTTCTTGGAGAATGCGAGGGCGACAGGCCGCTCCTCGTTACAATTGTGGGAGAGAGAGAGAGAGAACTCCGTGGGTGACAGACCACCACTTAGGAGTTGAGCGCCTTGCTGCGCGTTTGGTACGGATGCGCACTTGCTGGGTAGGCACTTCACGGAGCACCTTGGCTTTGTTGTTCGGGTTTGGGGTGCTCGCCTTGAACGGCGCAGCACTTCTTCTCAGGTGAGAGGCGCTCGCAGGAGGAACCTGTCAGTTAGTAAAAAGGAATGGCGGAGTGGCGGAATGTAGAGAGAGAAGCTCTAAGGAGAAAAGGAAGAGAGAGAGAGTCTGGGAGAGAAATTAGAGATCGGATCCAAATGAAGACCCTTGAGGGTCTATTTATAGGCTTGAGGGGTGGAAGTTACGGTGGTTACGGTGGTTATTGCGGATAACCACCAAACGGATGGCCGAGATCGTTTGTGGCGATCGAAGGGCCGTGATCGCGTGAGATGATCGGAGGGTCGCGGGGGCCCGGAGAGATCCAACGGTGGAGAGCGGAGGGTGGCGACGGCGGCGGCCGGCCGGCGGTTGGCGGCGGCCGGCCGGCGGCGGCCGGCCGGCGGCGGCCGGCCAGCCGGGGGAGGCCGGCCGGGGGCGGCCGGCCGGCCGGCAGCGACCGGCCGGCGGTGGGCAGCCGGCCGGTGGTGGCGGCCGGCCGGTGGCGGCCGGCCGGTGGTGGCGGCCGGCCGGTGGCGGCGGCCGGACGACGGAGGTGGTCGGCCGGCGGCGGCCGGTCGGTGGTTGGCGGCGGCCGGCCGTCGGCGGCCGGTCGGTGGTTGGAGGCGGCCGGTCGGTGGTTGGAGGCGGCCGGCCGGCGGCGGACGGCCGGCGGTTGGCGGCGGCCGGCCGGCGGGTGCGATCCCGCGCGGGACGGTTGGGATCCCGCGCGAGGTGGTTTGGATCGGTGCGTGGTGGTTCGGATCCGCCGCGCAGGAGTGGGATCCGATGAGCGAAGGTGGGATTTGGCGTGCGGTGGTTTCGTGATCCGGTGCGCCGTAATGGGATTTGATTTGCGGGAATGGGATCCGGTGTGCGGTGGTTACGGGCTTTTTCATAAAATAGAGGGGGAACCCATCATTTGCCCCCCAAATACATTTGCTTGGAGCGCCCGGAGAGCAATTGGATTTTTCCCCTGTGACTTGTATTTGTGAGCGATGACTGGAGCAAGTTTGGGCGCGGAGGTTGGTGGTGACGATGGCGGTGCCATGGTGAGCATGAGGGCGAAAGGTCCAATTTCCAAAAATGCGGGTGAACGGTGCTCTAGAGGCGCGGGGAGTCGCGCGGAGGGAACGGGCGGCGCACGTACGCACGGGCCGTAAAGTGCTCGCGCGGAGGCGCGCGCCCGCGCGGGCCTGCGCGCGCTCGCGCGGCAGGGGGCGCGCGTGCGCTCGCGCGGCAGGGCGCGCGCAGCAGAGCGCTCGCGCCTGCGCGCGCTCGCGCGATAGGGCGCGCGCGCGTGAGCTCGCGCGGCCGGGCGCGCGCGCGCTCGCGCGATAGGGCCTGCGCGCCCGCGCGTGCTGGCGCGGCAGGGTGCCCGCGCGTGCTCGCGCGGCAGGGCGCGCGCACGGGCTGCCGCGCGGACTACCGCGCGGCGGTAGCGCGCGCGCGGGCTGCCGCGCGGACTACCGCGCGGGCTACCGCGCGGCGGTAGCGCGCGAGCGGGCTGCCGCGCGGACTACCGCGCGCGCGGGCTGCCCCATGCGGGGTCCGCCGCGTGCTTGAGCGCGTGTTCCTGGTGCTTTCCTGCGTGCGAAGTTCTCCCTGGGCCTTTTCAAGGAGTGGTGTGAGGTGCGGGTTGATGTTGGAGGCCGCATTGAAGTCTTTAGCAATAAGAGATGGCTGGAGTTCGAGATCCGGATGGACCGTCGTCACGGGAACACTTTATTTGGCTATGTCAGGAACCCGGAGGGACTACTGGAGGTGTGGAACTCTTTACCAGACCGTTGTCGGCGCCTTAAAGGACGTGAGCGGGAGTTTTCTCCCATTCTCGGATTTTCAGTCGCTCGAGAGCTGGGGAACATTCTGCAGAGTATTTCCCCGTTTGTGGACGAGAAGCACCTGCCTTTATGCGGGGTGTCGGTTGATGCTGGTCGTGCTGCTGCTACTCCTCTTGTTCGAGACAGAAAGAGGAAGTTGGTGTTTAAAGGTCTAGAGGAGCCAAGTCCTGCTCCTCCACCGGTACAGGATGCTCCTCAGGAGGAGGCGGCTCCTTGTGTATCTGGAGCTGATGGCGAGCCGGCTGATGAGGAGGTCGAGGTCCTGGGACCTCCTGCCCCCCAGGCTCCCCCGGAGCGAGGCACAGCTCGAAAGGTGTCGGAAGGGGAGAGGGTCTCTTCCTCTCTTGAGGCCATGAACCAGGCGGTAAGCAGGATTTCTTCTTCCTTTTGTATGGCGTCATTCTGAGGTTGCGGCTCTGACTTATAATTTTTCTTTCGCAGATGGAGACCCAGGCATCGATCGCGTTTACGTGGAACGATCATTACGTGAGCTTGAAGGACGGGTTTATGGCCATCCAGGGTGAGCTTCGGGAGGCGAGGAGCGCACTCGCAGAGACGGCAAGGTCGCGGCTTTGTGCACGAGTCTGGCTCGCGGCTTTTTGCACGAGTCTGGCTCGCGGCCTTTTGCACGAGTCTGGCTCGCGGCTTTGTGCACGAGTCTGGCTCGCGGCTTTGATCATTGCTATCTTCGTGGTGTCTTGGGTAGAAATTGCTGTTGAAGGATGAGTGTGCGGTTGTTTTCGTTTTTGTATGACATATACAAGCACTTTGTTCTGGGAGAGGCCAGAGTCTGCTGTCGGACGATATGAACACTCTGTTCTGGGAGAGGTCAGAGTCCTTTGTCGGACGATCTGAACACTCTGTTCTGAGAGAGGTCAGAGTCCTTTGTCGGACGATCTGAACACTCTGTTATGGGAGAGAGGTCAGAGTCCTTTGTCGGACGATCTGAACACTTTGTTCTGGGAGAGGTCAGAGTCCTTTGTCGGACGATCTGAACACTCTGTTCTGGGAGAGGTCAGAGTCCGCTGTCGGACGATCTGAACACTCTGTTCTGGGAGAGGTCATAGTCCTTTGTCGGACGATCTGAACACTCTGTTCTGGGAGAGGTCAGAGTCCTTTGTCGGACGATCTGAACACTCTGTTATGGGAGAGAGGTCAGAGTCCTTTGTCAGACGATCTGAACACTCTGTTCTGGGAGAGGTCAGAGTCCTTTGTCGGACGATCTGAACACTCTGTTCTGGGAGAGGTCAGAGTCCTTTGTCGGACAATCTGAACACTCTATTCTGGGAGAGGTCAGAGTCCGCTGTCGGACGATCTGAACACTCTGTTCTGGGAGAGGTCAGAGTCCTTTGTCGGACGATCTGAACACTCTGTTCTGGGAGAGGTCAGAGTCCTTTGTCGGACGATCTGAACACTCTGTTCTGGGAGAGGTCAGAGTCCGCTGTCGGACGATCTGAACACTCTGTTCTGGGAGAGATCAGAGTCCTTTGTCGGACGATCTGAACACTCTGTTCTAGGAGAGGTCAGAGTCCGCTGTCGGACGATCTAAACACTCTGTTTTGGGAGAGGTCAGAGTCCTTTGTCGGACGATCTGAACACTCTGTTCTGGGAGAGGTCAGAGTCCTTTGTCGGACGATCTGAACACTCTGTTCTGGGAGAGGTCAGAGTCCTTTGTCGGACGATCTGAACACTCTGTTCTGGGAGAGGTCAGAGTCCTTTGTCGGACGATCTGAACACTCTGTTTTGGGAGAGGTCAGAGTCCTTTGTCGGACGATCTGAACACTCTGTTCTGGGAGAGGTCAGAGTCCTTTGTCGGACGATCTGAACACTCTGTTCGATCTTGTTTATCTGGTTGTTGTTGGCATCTGCATAGTTTGATTATTTTCAAAGTTACAGATGAGTTTGCGCGTACTTGAGCTTGCGGTTTTTATAGGATCGGTGCGCGGACCTGGCCCGCGGCTTTTTTGCACGAGTCTGGATCGCGGCTTGGCCGTAAGGGGGGCAGGCCCCTACGGTGCACGAGTCTGGCTCGCGGCTTTTTGCACGGGTCTGGCCCGCAGCTTTTTGCACGAGTCTGGCTCGCGGCTTGGCCGTAAGGGGGGCAGGCCCCTACGGTGCACGAGTCTGGCTCGCGGCTTTTTGCACGGGTCTGGCCCGCGGCTTTTTGCACGAGTCTGGCTCGCGGCTTCGCCGTAAGGGGGGCAGGCCCCTACGGTGCACGAGTCTGGCTCGCGGCTTTTTGCACGGGTCTGGCCCGCGGCTTTTTGCACGAGTCTGGCTCGCGGCTTTGCCGTAAGGGGGGTAGGCTCCTACGGTGCCCAAGCAACATTGAGGCAATGTGCCCAAGCAACGCTGAGGCGAGGTGCCCAAGCAACGTTGAGGCAATGTGCCCAAGCAACGCTGAGGCGATGTGCCCAAGCAACGTTGAGGCAATGTGCCCAAGCAACGTTGAGGCAATGTGCCCAAGCAACGCTGAGGCGAGGCGCCCAAGCAACGTTGAGGCAATGTGCCCAAGCAACGCTGAGGCGAGGCGCCCAAGCAACGTTGAGGCAATGTGCCCAAGCAACGCTGAGGCGAGGCGCCCAAGCAACGTTGAGGCAATGTGCCCAAGCAACGCTGAGGCGAGGCGCCCAAGCAACGTTGAGGCAATGTGCCCAAGCAACGCTGAGGCGAGGCGCCCAAGCAACGTTGAGGCAATGTGCCCAAGCAACGCTGAGGCGAGGTGCCCAAGCAACGTTGAGGCAAGATGCCCAAGCAACGCTGAGGCGAGGCGCCCAAGCAACGTTGAGGCAAGATGCCCAAGCAACGTTGAGGCAATGTGCCCAAGCAACGCTGAGGCGAGGCGCCCAAGCAACGTTGAGGCAAGATGCCCAAGCAACGTTGAGGCAATGTGCCCAAGCAACGCTGAGGCGAGGTGCCCAAGCAACGCTGAGGCGAGGTGCCCAAGCAACGCTGAGGCGAGGTGCCCAAGCAATGTTGAGGGAATGTGCCCAAGCAACGCTGAGGCGAGGCGCCCAAGCAACGTTGAGGCAATGTGCCCAAGCAACGCTGAGGCGAGGCGCCCAAGCAACGTTGATGCAATGTGCCCAAGCAACGCTGAGGCGAGGCGCCCAAGCAACGTTGAGGCAATGTGCCCAAGCAACGCTGAGGCGAGGCGCCCAAGCAACGTTGAGGCAATGTGCCCAAGCAACGCTGAGGCGAGACGCCCAAGCAACGTTGAGGCAAGATGCCCAAGCAACGCTGAGGCGAGGTGCCCAAGCAACGTTGAGGCAATGTGCCCAAGAAACGCTGAGGCGAGGCGCCCAAGCAACGTTGAGGCAAGATGCCCAAGCAACGTTGAGGCAATGTGCCCAAGCAACGCTGAGGCGAGGCGCCCAAGCAACGTTGAGGCAAGATGCCCAAGCAACGTTGAGGCAATGTGCCCAAGCAACGCTGAGGCGAGGCGCCCAAGCAACGTTGAGGCAAGATGCCCAAGCAACGCTGAGGCGAGGTGCCCAAGCAACGTTGAGGCAATGTGCCCAAGCAACTCTGAGGCGAGGCGCCCAAGCAACGTTGAGGCAAGATGCCCAAGCAACGCTGAGGCGAGGTGCCCAAGCAACGTTGAGGCGATGTGCCCAAACAACGCTGAGGCGAGGCGCCCAAGCTCCGTGGAACTCCTTGTTGTACGAGAGCTTTAGCCATGACGGAACTGGGTATTCCAAAATTGACTTGGAGAGGGGGGATTGCCTTTGCCCAGGCGTATCATTGCTCGGGTCCTGCCCGGCCGCGAGAGGTGCCGGCTTGATAACTGATCCAAGCCATGGTGACAGCATGGGTGCAGCGATGAGCGCTCTTTTCACCGGGTTCTCCGGGATTGATGAACTGCGTGCGTCAGATAATTCGGGGGGGTGTCCACTTCCGCTGGTTCCGTGAACTCTGGAGAAGCGAGTGCTACGCTCGGGAATCCTTTGCTTGGTTTTTGGGAATCCATTCCCACAGACGACGCCAAACTGTTGCGGCTTCTCTACGCCCTCGGTAGACCGATTCAGACTCGGTCCGTCTTAGCCCGGGCGGTCGAGTGCGCACACAGTCAGAGTGTTGCAGAGAGTAAATGCTGAAAATGGTACACACAGATCTTTAGCGTGGAAAACCCTCCAAAGGGTGAAAACCACGTGGCCAGGACGGTGCTGGCCGAAATCCACTATCTCAGACTGTTACAATGCTTTCTTGGAGAATGCGAGGGCGACAGGCCGCGCCTCGTTACAATTGTGGGAGAGAGAGAGAGAGAGAACTCCGTGGGTGACAGGCCACCACTTAGGAGTTGAGCGCCTTGTTGCGCGTCTGGTACGGCTGCGCACTTGCTGGGTAGGCACTTTACGGAGCACCTTGGCTTTGCTGTTCGGGTTTGGGGTGCTCGCCTTGAACGGCGCAGCACTTCTTCTCAGGTGAGAGGCGCTCGCAGGAGGAACCTGTCAGTTAGTAAAAAGGAATGGCGGAGTGGCGGAATGTAGAGAGAGAAGCTCTAAGGAGAAAAGGAAGAGAGAGAGAGTCTGGAAGAGAGAAATTAGAGATCGGATCCAAATGAAGACCCTTGAGGGTCTATTTATAGGCTTGAGGAGTGGAAGTTACGGTGGTTACGGTGGTTACGGTGGTTATTGCGGATAACCACCAAACGGAGGGCCGAGATCGTTTGTGGCGATCGAAGGGCCGTGATCGCGTGAGATGATCGGAGGGTCGCGGGGGCCCGGAGAGATCCGACGGTGGAGAGCGGAGGGTGGCGACGGCGGCGGCCGGTCGGCGGTTGGCGGCGGCCGTACGGCCGGTGGAGGCCGGCCGGTGGCGGCGGCCGGCCGACGGCGGTGGCCGGCCGCCGGCGTCCGGTCGGTGGTTGGCGGCGGCCGGTCGGTGGTTGGCGGCGGCCGGCCGTCGGCGGCCGGTCGGTGGTTGGAGGCGGCCGGCCGGCCGGCGGTGGCCGACCGGCGGGTGCGATCCCGCGCGGGACGGTTGGGATCCCGCGCGAGGTGGTTTGGATCGGTGCGTGGTGGTTCGGATCCGCCGCGCGGGAGTGGGATCCGGTGAGCGAAGGTGGGATTTGGCGTGCGGTGGTTTCGTGATCCGGTGCGCCGTAATGGGATTTGATGTGCGGGAATGGGATCCGGTGTGCGGTGGTTACGGACTTTTTCATAAAATAGAGGGGGAACCCATCAATAATAATATATTATATTATTATAAAGAGCAGCCCTTTCATGGCAGCATGGCTGCCACATGGCAGCCATGCTGTCATGATGAGCCTAACGGCTCTAATAAGAGACGTTAGGCTCAATCGGGCCTAGCCCGAGACCGGTTCGGGCTTTGCCCGGCCCGGTCTCGGGCTAGCCCGATTATCGGGCTTTACCCGGCCCGGACCGGGCCGGGTACCGGGCCGGGTAACGTCTCCAAACCGGGGCCCTGTAAGGGCCCCGGGTAAGTGTTCGGCCCGGTTCGGGCCTGAACCGGGTCGGGCTTGACCGGGCCTTGACCCGGCCGGGCTCGGGCTGGCCCGTCAGACCCGATTTTTTTGTTCAGGACTAACTAGCATCTCCACAAGGGTTTCGGCCTTGCTCGATTCTTTCGGACGGACATCGTCTGCATCCAAGTAGCCATGCCCATATGCCGCTAATGCTAGCTGCTCGCACCCTCACAGTGTCGCTCGATCATTTCGAGACGGGTTCCCCCACACTCTCACATTGATTTCAAATATATTGGACAGAGGGTCGTCTTTCTTCCCGGAGCGCACCAATGATCTTGCATTGACTTATACAACTCATTATGATTTAAAATCTTATCTAAATTTGATTTAAAGCGACGCTTCGTAAATTGTTCTGTTCTTCTTCTTCTTCCTCGATTGTAATTACCCTATATAAAGGAACGAGGCCTCTATAGCTGTTCTTCTTCTTCTTGTTTGATGAACTGGTTGCTGTGCGCATAGTATTTGTTTTATGTGATGAACAACACTTATGAAGACTCCCTTAAAGATCTATGAGATCTAGTATATGCAGAATATCCTAAACCTGTCACCAATGCAGGGGAAATTTAAATTTTTTTGGCTGCATTGCGCAACGCTTCGTAAATTGAAACTTGGCGTGACAGTAGTTAATATATGGCATAAATGGAACTCTTTTTTGGCTAATGATGATTTAAAAACATACTTACATTTAAAAATCATAGCTAATGGTGACCTAAAATCTTACATACATTTAAAATCACTCTCATAGATCCGTTTGGACCCGCCTCCCCCCCTCCGGTTCCAATGCTCCGTTTGGACCCGCCGGCTGCATCCGCCACCGCCGAACCAAATGAAGCCTAAAACCCGCATGGCGCGGTGGTTCGTAAATTGAAACTAGTCGGCTCCATCAATGACGGCAGTTAATATATTTGGGTATAAATGGGACTTTTTTTAAAACTAGAGGCGGCTCTTCTTCTTCTTCCCCGACTGTATCCTTACATAAAGTCCATGAGGCCGCTGATCTTCTTCCACCCTCCCCATCTCCACAACTCAGAACAGTAATGGCTGCTTGCCTGCTTCTGTTACATTCCTTATTATGTTTAATATTTTTATTTGTAATTTGTTTTGAATGTTCGAAATATTGAACGATGGCGGCAATGGCGGTTGTTCCCGTCTTTGATAAACCGCTTGTTGGTTGTGTGTGTAACAGTTAAAGTTGTTAGGAAAAGAAAGCTCAAAATAGATTACCATTATGAGCAAAGCATACCAGATAAGAGAAAGTGGAGAGGAAGAAGGAATAATTTCATTTCACGGTAAAATCAAAGGCAAACAACAGTTACATTTATAGGGAAGATCTGAGAATACCAAAAGATAAGTGTTAATTGCACTCATTAATGTGGCTCTTAGAAAATTGATACAATATTACTCCTAATTAACTCCTCATTATTTTTGACAGCTGCCCGGTTCAGAGAACTTGAAACACGGATTTGGTTCAGTTTTCCAACACCCCCTTTTGAACCGGAGTCGTGCAAATCTTCAGTTCATCTCTTAGGGCTTGGAAACGAGCTCGGTGTTGAGATTTTGGTTCGGATATATAGAGATATATATTTCTATATATAGAAAATAACTTTCTAAGTTTTTAAAACCTCCCCTCCCGTGAAAAACATTTCAACCAATGAAAAGTAGCCTCCATTAATGGCGTGGCTTTTATTTTGGAGATAACTGCCCGGGAGAATGAATTAACCGCCTGTTTTGAATGAGCCGCCTGTAGTTTTTGTTCAAAATGAAACCGCTGGGAAGAAAAAAAAAGAAGTTCGGGACAACAGCCGCTGGAGCATTTTTTAGAAGCAGCCTGGGAGGAAGAAGACCACGGCCAGCCCATTTTCTCTCTCTCTCCTGTTCTCTCTCTCTCTCTCTCTTGTGCGACGGGGAGGCCGCCGCCGGCCTTGGTGCTTCGCCGTTGGAGAGAGTAGTGTTGCCGGTCTTGGAGGTGAGCCGCCGGCGTTGGAGAGGGAGTTGTCGTCGGGCTTGGCGGAGATCGCCGTTGACGTTGAAGGCTTGCGTGTGTGTGCAGTTAGCCTTGACGGCGTTGGATCTCGGTGGTGGCGTCTGTCTCCGGTGGCGGAGTTGGTCTCCGGTGGTGGTTGCGGTTGAACGTCGGAGTTCGACGTTGAAGGTTCCGACGAACCTTGTGCGTCCGTTAGTCGGATTGCAGTCCAGATTTCTACACTCACGCGGATCGTGCGCGTCCGGCGCATTCGCGGTTTCCATCGGACGGTCTATTTTTCCACTCATTATTTTCTTGTAATATCATTTATATATTGTTGGATTATTATATATTTGTGATTTGTGCGCCGGCGGAATTTGCCGGGCGCAGATTTGGCCACCTATATTGTATTCTTGTTTCCTGCAATTTTATAGGATTTCCCAACAAGTGGTATCAGAGCGAGGTTCGGTAGACGACCGTGATTGGACGTTCTAGGAAGGGTTTGACTGCGGTGGTGAACGACTAGGTCCTCTTCCCACTCTCTCAGATCTGACCTTTGAACAAATCAGGTCTTCTAGTTTGCTGAGGGGAGCTATGGCAGGGAAGAATTCTGTGTTGGCAAGGTATTCAGTGGAGAAGTTTGACGGCAGCGGGAATTTCCGCCTATGGCAGATTCGGGTCAAGGATATGCTGGTTGAGCAGGGTTTGATCCAAGTGCTGCGGGGGCGTGATTCTTTGCCCGATCCGGTGAAGGATTCTGAGTGGACTGAGATGGATGAGCGCGCAACTAGCGCTATTCGGATGTGCGTCGACGACAAGGTGTTGTTCAACATCGGTATTGAAGAGTCCGCTGTCACGTTGTGGGAGAAGCTCGAGGGACTCTACATGAGCAAGTCGTTGACCGCGAGGCTGTTACTGAAGCAGAGATTGTACGGCCTGAAGATGCAGGAGGGTGGTAACCTGCAGGAACACTTCAATGTGTTCAATGGACTTCTTAACCAACTTCATGTGGTTGGTGTGAAGGTGGAGGAAGAAGACAAAGCCCTCTTGCTTCTTACCTCGCTCCCAGCGTCATACAAGCACATGGTGACTACGCTCCTGTATGGGAAGGATACGGTGGGGCTGGAAGAAGTCACGTCAGCGCTGTTATCCAGTCAGATGTTAAAGAACCCCACTCCTAGGGGTGACCAGATCTTGGTAGCGCAAGGACGCTGGAGGAGTTTTGACAGAGGATCGAGCGGTGCACGAGCTCGGTCGGCGTCGAAGAAGGCAGTGACGTGTTACCACTGCAGACAGGTTGGTCATATTAGGAGAAATTGTCCGCAGCGTGCAGGAAGTTCTGGAACTTCGAAGGATGTCCAAGATGCGGGCTTAGTGACATTGGACCTGGAAGGAGATGACGGTTTTTATTGCGTCACTGAGAGTCAGAGTGACTCTGATAGCTGGATTTTGGATTCTGGTGCTTCGCAGCACATTTGCTCAGATGCAGGGATGTTCAGTTCACTGGAGGTGACGACTGGGTCGGTCTTTCTGGGTGACGGCTCAGCATGTGAGGTCACGGGGACAGGGACGGTGGACATCAGGACGCATGACGGAGCAGTGCGTAAGCTCGAGCGGGTACATCTGGTTCCCAAGCTACGCAGGAATCTGATTTCGTTGGGCAGATTGGACTCCGATGGGTGCAGTTTTGCATCGAGAGGTGGAGTTCTGACGGTGAGGCGAGGGTGCACCGTGCTCATGCGAGCTATACAGCGCAGTAGTTTGTACTGGCTGATGGGGACCATGATGCGAGGTGGTGTGCCCATGTTTTCTGCGGCCGACCGGGTGGATGGTCGAGGTGGTGCAGGGGATCGCCCTTCTGGTAGTCTGACTAGGCGAGTCAGATTCAGCGATCCGGTTGCGTCGACATTCAGGGGTTGAGCCCGAGCAGGGATGAGTCGACTGGAGCAGGTCGGCTGACGCCTCAGGTCTTTGAGGCGGTGCGTAGTGCAGTCAGTGCTTCTTGCAGAGAGTGCTTCGTGCAGGTGGTGGCTCCGGATCCCGAACCAAGGTGGTGATTTGTTGAGATTTTGGTTCGGATATATAGAGATATATATATTTCTATATATAGAAAATAACTTTCTAAGTTTTTAAAACCTCCCCTCCCGTGAAAAACATTTCAACCAATGAAAAGTAGCCTCCATTAATGGCGTGGCTTTTATTTTGGAGATAACTGCCCGGGAGAATGAATTAACCGCCTGTTTTGAATGAGCCGCCTGTAGTTTTTGTTCAAAATGAAACCGCTGGGAAGAAAAAAAAAGAAGTTCGGGACAACAGCCGCTGGAGCATTTTTTAGAAGCAGCCTGGGAGGAAGAAGACCACGGCCAGCCCATTTTCTCTCTCTCTCCTGTTCTCTCTCTCTCTCTCTCTCTTGTGCGACGGGGAGGCCGCCGCCGGCCTTGGTGCTTCGCCGTTGGAGAGAGTAGTGTTGCCGGTCTTGGAGGTGAGCCGCCGGCGTTGGAGAGGGAGTCGTCGTCGGGCTTGGCGGAGATCGCCGTTGACGTTGAAGGCTTGCGTGTGTGTGCAGTTAGCCTTGACGGCGTTGGATCTCGGTGGTGGCGTCTGTCTCCGGTGGCGGAGTTGGTCTCCGGTGGTGGTTGCGGTTGAACGTCGGAGTTCGACGTTGAAGGTTCCGACGAACCTTGTGCGTCCGTTAGTCGGATTGCAGTCCAGATTTCTACACTCACGCGGATCGTGCGCGTCCGGCGCATTCGCGGTTTCCATCGGACGGTCTATTTTTCCACTCATTATTTTCTTGTAATATCATTTATATATTGTTGGATTATTATATATTTGTGATTTGTGC
Organism: Dactylorhiza incarnata; assembly: GCA_033032865.1. Classification (NCBI taxonomy): domain Eukaryota; kingdom Viridiplantae; phylum Streptophyta; class Magnoliopsida; order Asparagales; family Orchidaceae; genus Dactylorhiza; species Dactylorhiza incarnata. The sequence continues at coordinate 2,654,044 of JAWHQI010000317.1, forward strand.
GCCGGCGGAATTTGCCGGGCGCAGATTTGGCCACCTATATTGTATTCTTGTTTCCTGCAATTTTATAGGATTTCCCAACAAGTGGTATCAGAGCGAGGTTCGGTAGACGACCGTGATTGGACGTTCTAGGAAGGGTTTGACTGCGGTGGTGAACGACTAGGTCCTCTTCCCACTCTCTCAGATCCGACCTTTGAACAAATCAGGTCTTCTAGTTTGCTGAGGGGAGCTATGGCAGGGAAGAATTCTGTGTTGGCAAGGTATTCAGTGGAGAAGTTTGACGGCAGCGGGAATTTCCGCCTATGGCAGATTCGGGTCAAGGATATGCTGGTTGAGCAGGGTTTGATCCAAGTGCTGCGGGGGCGTGATTCTTTGCCCGATCCGGTGAAGGATTCTGAGTGGACTGAGATGGATGAGCGCGCAACTAGCGCTATTCGGATGTGCGTCGACGACAAGGTGTTGTTCAACATCGGTATTGAAGAGTCCGCTGTCACGTTGTGGGAGAAGCTCGAGGGACTCTACATGAGCAAGTCGTTGACCGCGAGGCTGTTACTGAAGCAGAGATTGTACGGCCTGAAGATGCAGGAGGGTGGTAACCTGCAGGAACACTTCAATGTGTTCAATGGACTTCTTAACCAACTTCATGTGGTTGGTGTGAAGGTGGAGGAAGAAGACAAAGCCCTCTTGCTTCTTACCTCGCTCCCAGCGTCATACAAGCACATGGTGACTACGCTCCTGTATGGGAAGGATACGGTGGGGCTGGAAGAAGTCACGTCAGCGCTGTTATCCAGTCAGATGTTAAAGGACCCCACTCCTAGGGGTGACCAGATCTTGGTAGCGCAAGGACGCTGGAGGAGTTTTGACAGAGGATCGAGCGGTGCACGAGCTCGGTCGGCGTCGAAGAAGGCAGTGACGTGTTACCACTGCAGACAGGTTGGTCATATTAGGAGAAATTGTCCGCAGCGTGCAGGAAGTTCTGGAACTTCGAAGGATGTCCAAGATGCGGGCTTAGTGACATTGGACCTGGAAGGAGATGACGGTTTTTATTGCGTCACTGAGAGTCAGAGTGACTCTGATAGCTGGATTTTGGATTCTGGTGCTTCGCAGCACATTTGCTCAGATGCAGGGATGTTCAGTTCACTGGAGGTGACGACTGGGTCGGTCTTTCTGGGTGACGGCTCAGCATGTGAGGTCACGGGGACAGGGACGGTGGACATCAGGACGCATGACGGAGCAGTGCGTAGGCTCGAGCGGGTACATCTGGTTCCCAAGCTACGCAGGAATCTGATTTCGTTGGGCAGATTGGACTCCGGTGGGTGCAGTTTTGCATCGAGAGGTGGAGTTCTGACGGTGAGGCGAGGGTGCACCGTGCTCATGCGAGCTATACAGCGCAGTAGTTTGTACTGGCTGATGGGGACCATGATGCGAGGTGGTGTGCCCATGTTTTCTGCGGCCGACCGGGTGGATGGTCGAGGTGGTGCAGGGGATCGCCCTTCTGGTAGTCTGACTAGGCGAGTCAGATTCAGCGATCCGGTTGCGTCGACATTCAGGGGTTGAGCCCGAGCAGGGATGAGTCGACTGGAGCAGGTCGGCTGACGCCTCAGGTCTTTGAGGCGGTGCGTAGTGCAGTCAGTGCTTCTTGCAGAGAGTGCTTCGTGCAGGTGGTGGCTCCGGATCCCGAACCAAGGTGGTGATTTGTTGAGATTTTGGTTCGGATATATAGAGATATATATTTCTATATATAGAAAATAACTTTCTAAGTTTTTAAAACCTCCCCTCCCGTGAAAAACATTTCAACCAATGAAAAGTAGCCTCCATTAATGGCGTGGCTTTTATTTTGGAGATAACTGCCCGGGAGAATGAATTAACCGCCTGTTTTGAATGAGCCGCCTGTAGTTTTTGTTCAAAATGAAACCGCTGGGAAGAAAAAAAAAAGAAGTTCGGGACAACAGCCGCTGGAGCATTTTTTAGAAGCAGCCTGGGAGGAAGAAGACCACGGCCAGCCCATTTTCTCTCTCTCTCCTGTTCTCTCTCTCTCTCTCTTGTGCGACGGGGAGGCCGCCGCCGGCCTTGGTGCTTCGCCGTTGGAGAGAGTAGTGTTGCCGGTCTTGGAGGTGAGCCGCCGGCGTTGGAGAGGGAGTCGTCGTCGGGCTTGGCGGAGATCGCCGTTGACGTTGAACGCTTGCGTGTGTGTGCAGTTAGCCTTGACGGCGTTGGATCTCGGTGGTGGCGTCTGTCTCCGGTGGCGGAGTTGGTCTCCGGTGGTGTTTGCGGTTGAACGTCGGAGTTCGACGTTGAAGGTTCCGACGAACCTTGTGCGTCCGTTAGTCGGATTGCAGTCCAGATTTCTACACTCACGCGGATCGTGCGCGTCCGGCGCATTCGCGGTTTCCATCGGACGGTCTATTTTTCCACTCATTATTTTCTTGTAATATCATTTATATATTGTTGGATTATTATATATTTGTGATTTGTGCGCCGGCGGAATTTGTCGGGCGCAGATTTGGCCACCTATATTGTATTCTTGTTTCCTGCAATTTTATAGGATTTCCCAACACTCGGCTGAGGGGTTTCGTAAACATGTCGGCGAGCTGCAACTCCGTGGGGCAGAATTCGAGCTTTACTTCTCCTTCTTCAACCTTTTCTCTGATAAAATGATGTTTTATCTCGATGTGTTTGCTCTTATTGTGGAATACAGGGTTCTTCGAGAGCGCTATCGCCGATATGTTGTCGCATTTCAGGCGAATCTCCTCTAGTTTAGTCTCTGTTAATTCTTCAAGCATTCTTCTTAACCATACTCCTTCGCATACGGCTGAGCTTAAAGCCATGTACTCAGCTTCCGTAGTTGATAAGGCCACCGTTTGCTGCTTTCTTGAACTCCAAGAGACGGGGTTTGTTCCAACGAAGAAAATGTATCCACTAGTACTTTTCCGATCATCTAGGGCTCCTCCCCAGTCTGAATCAGTGAATCCCTCCAGGGTTGGCTTTAGATTTTGAGTGAAGATTATCCCAAAATCCTTTGTCCCTTGCACATATCTGAGAATCTTCTTTGCGGCATTCAGATGTTGTTTGTTTGGCTTGCTGACGAATCTTGATACCATGTTCACTGCCTGCTCAATGTCAGGCCTGGTATGAGTCAGATAGAGCAGTGATCCGACTAAGCTTCTATATTTCTCTTCATCTACACTCTCATCCCCTTCTTTCCATTTGCAAAGTTTGTCGCTAGTGCTCATTGGAGTTAAACAGGGATTGCAGTCTGACATGTTGAATTTCTTCAAGAGTTCAGTTGCATAGTGTTCTTGTGAAAGGAAAAACTGCCCCTTTATGTCATGTTTGATCTGCATGCCAAGAAAGAATTTTAGTAGCCCCAAATCAGTCATTTCGTACCTTAATTTCATCTTGTGTTTGAAATCAGTGATTGAATCTGCTGAGCCTCCTGTAATAAGAAGGTCGTCGACGTAGAGGCAAATGATGAGGTCAATCTTCTGTCTTCTTCTCCTCATAAACACTGATGGTTCATGCAGGCTGGCACTGAACCCCTCTTGGATGAAGAAGGATGTGATGTTGGAGTGCCAAACCCGTGGGGCCTGTTTAAGGCCGTAGAGAGCTTTGTGAAGGCGGTACACTTCATCTCCTTCTTTCTTGAATCCCTCTGGCTGTTCGACATAAACTTCTTCATTAAGGGTGCCGTTCAAAAACGCTGACTTTACGTCCATGTGGTGAATTGGATATTTGTTGTTTGCAGCAATGGTGAGTATGAGTCGAATAGTTTCCATGCGCGCTACCGGGGCAAAAGTCTCTTCAAAGTCTTTTCCAAACTTCTGGCTATATCCTTTAGCGACGAGCCTTGCTTTATGCTTAATTACCTCTCCTTCTTCATTGCACTTTAGTTTTGTTGGGTATTGTATCCACAATAGCCTTGATTTGTAGAAAGTCAACTTTGAACCAAGATTGAATTGTTTGTGTATTTGATATGCTTTTCTAGTAATGTTCTTGCAGGTTCACATTGCTAAGTGTAGACCAATGTCAGGTCACAATGGGTCAATAAGCACAGTCTCATGCAATGTAATTCTTCATTGTGTGAGGCATGGGGTTGACTCATGTGTGGTCTCTCAATTGGGATACACTTTATGATCAAGACATTAAAGGTTCAAAGCTTAGGTGTGCAGCATTGGTCTGAAGACAAAGGAAGAAAGTTTTCTAAGTAAATTTTTCGAGAAGTAAGGATACTTTCCGAGAAGTCCTTTTGTGCTCTCGAAAAATCCTTGTTTATTTTCGAGAAGAGTTGTTTCAGATGTCTCTCGAGAAATTGTTGAAATTTCCGAGTAGTTTCTTGCATTTCTCGAGATATCTTTGTTCTCTCGGAAAGTTTTCTTTGTTTTCGAGAAAAGCTCTTTTCCAGTTGATTTCGAGAAGTCTGTCTCAACTCAGCTTTCGAGAAGTCTTTTCTCTCTCGAGAAGTATTTCTTGTTTTCGAGAAGTGTTTGTTGCTCTCGAGAAGTATTTCATCTCTCGAGAAGATTTGTCTTATTTCCTCTATTTTCTCTTCTAAAGCTGTTTTTCGAGATCTAGCCGGTTTCTCTCGAGAAGTCGTGGATCTCTCGAGAAGTCTGGTTTGATCTATTCTCGAAAACTTTGTTTTCCCGTTTTGACGTCAAGTCTTTTCCGTCAAATTGACGTGACATCTTTCCTCGTTTTAAGGATAAATCGTTAGGATGTCATCTATATAATGATTGCTCCTTAAGAATGAGTTATTAGATTGAGAATCACAAGATCAGAGTTCATATTCTCCTAACCCTAATCTGATCCAAGATCATCGTCAAGTGCCGCGCATCGCCATTGTTGGAGTTCGATAGTGGTTTATCTGAATTCGTCTCCAAGTGCAAGAGAAAGGTCAATCGATCATCGCCTCACTCGTTCTGATTCTATTGGATCGATCAAGACCTTGGAAGATCTGATATTAGTGCTGATTTGATTCTTCTTCTTCAACATCAAGCCGAAGCCGTTTCTGTCTCAAGAAGGAAGAAGAACTTTGTCAATTATTCAGATCTGATCGTGATTCGTTAAGTATACTTTCAATATCAATTTTATATTTGATTGTAGGAGAGATTGTTCTCCGAGTTGTAGGAGAGGTGTTCTCCGAGTTGTAAGAGAGGGTTCTCTCTGAGTTTGTAGGAGATTGGTCTCCGGTTGTAAGAGTTTTGACTCTGAGAATTGTAGGATCGTTCTTGATCTGAGATTTAGTAAAGTAGTCAAGTCTAGCTGTGGTGCTAGATTGGCGAGGCCGGCAAGTGGAGTACCCAAGATCGGGGAACCACTATAAATTTCTTGTGTCGTCTGTGGTTGTGATTTGCATTTTGTGTGTTCATTATTTACAAGAATTTCAATTCCGCAAAAGACGCAGTTATCACCTATTCACCCTCCTCTAGGTGATTTTGGTTGGCAACTAGATATTTCAATTGGTATCAGAGGGTCGTTGTTCTTAAAAGGTTAACACCTTGAACAAGATCTTTTCATTCTAATTGCCTTCAAATCATGGAAAAGTGCAAGGAATCGTCTTCGTTGAAATTGCCAATATGCACAAAGGCTAACTTTCCTATGTGGAAAGAAAGAGTCAGATTTTATATGGAAGTCGCAGACCCAAGAATCTTCCAAGTTGTGGAAGAAGGACCTCATGTGCCAATGACTGCCTCAACAATCAATCCTACGGTTCAAGTACCAAAGAAAATGATGGACTTAACAAAGGATGAGATCGCTCTCATTGCCTTGGACAAAAAGGCAAAGAACATCATTGCCAGTGCAGTGGATGATTCCATGTTGCAAAATTTAATTCACTGTAATTCTGCAAAAGAAATGTGGACGTCCTTAATAGTTCTTATGGAAGGTACTGAAGAAGTAAGAGATGATAGAAGATCTCTTTTGAATCAAGAGTATGAGGCTTTCAAGCAGAATAAAAAGGAGTGCATTGCCGATGCTTATGAAAGATTCTTCAAAATTGTAAACGGCCTAAGAAACTATGGTCGGGAATTCTCAAATGGTGAACTGAATGATAAATTCATGCGTTCCCTAACGAAAGATTGGGATAGCAAGATTGTTGCAATCAGAGAATTTGGGAAGTTACCAAATCTAGACCCTCAGAATCTGTTTGGGAAACTATTATCCCACGAGCTACAAATGAACATTCAGAAAACAGAAGAAGATGGGAATAGAGCTTCAAGCAAGGAAAGAACCTTGGCTATGAAGGCTGAGAGTTCTAGAAAAGGCAGAACCTTGTCTCCAATCAGAATACAAGAATCTACTGATGAAGAAGAATCTAAGGCCGGCTCCTCCAGCTCAGAAATGTCTGATGGGGAATTCTCTCTTATCTCCCGTCAGTTTAAGAAACTGCTAAACAAAAGAAGACACATGAAGAACAAGTTTTCCTCTGAAAATAGACAGTCTCGACGTGATGGTGATCATCACAAAAAGAGTTCTAGCAATCATGACAGGTATAAATCTAAAACTGGTAAACATATTTCTTCTGACATAGTTTGTTATTGCTGCAATAAGCCAGGGCACATGATTGCTGAATGCCCTTATAAAAAGAAAGAGGGTGGAAGAAAAGAAGAAAAGAAATCCACTCACGGAAAAAGGAAGACTGAAAAGAGTCTAGTCGCTAAAAAGAACAAAACTTTAAGCGACAGTGACTCGGAAAAATCAAGTAGTGAAGAAGAAGCCTACTTCGGGTTGATGGCTATGACTGATGATGAAGAAGAACCTCCATATACCGGGAAGGTAAATTCAAACACTATTTTATCTGATTCTGAATTTGCTTTAGATGAACAAAAGGATTATCTTTCAGATGATGACTCAAACCTCATGACCCAATACACTGAAATGCTTAAAAGTTTTGACAAATGCCGAAAGGTAGTCAAAACACAGGCCAAGGAGATCATGTCTCTCAAAGAAGTGGAAACTAATTTGAGAAAGGAAGTTGAACAACTTTCCTCCCTCAAAGAGGAAAACCAAATCTTGAAAGACAAGATCAAAAGCTCAGATGAGCTCCTTGATCGGAGAGAGAACTCTATCAAAGTTCTGGAAGAACAGCTAGCCGCTGAAAAGAAGCTAGTTGAAAAGTTTTCACAACCAAAAACCATTCTTCCAATCATTGATACTTTCTATGCTAAAGCAAGTAGCAGTGGTTTAGGTCATGTGGCTGGGCCAAGTAATTCTTCTAAAGGCACCCTTGCTAAGAAGAAAAATAAGAATGCTAAGAAAGCTACTATCGAAGAAAAAGGGAAAGCCCATCTAGAACAAGTGGAATTTAAGAAAGTTCTACTTCCCACGAATGCTTATGACATGGAAAGCTCTTATGGTCATTTGACACGACCAATTAATTTTGCGCCTGTCAATGATTATAAGGGATGGGATCGTCCTCAATACCTCGGTCAAAGTGCTTTCAAAGCACCTTATGAAGAAATAAATTTGAAAGATTATGGTCTGTTTGTTCATGGTCCAAGTGCTGTTAAAGAACCAACAGTAAAGACTATTGTACCTAAGCCAAAGGAGAAAGCATTACCCTGTGTATGCTGTACTCATGAAACATCCTCATCCAGAAGGATTGCTCCTGCCAAAACCAACGTTCAAAGAATTAAGCAGGAAAATATTAAGAGAAGGTACAACAGGTTTAACTGTTGGTGTTGCGGCAAAATAGGTCACTTTGTCGTAGACTGTTGGTTCAATTTCACATATTCCAAGAGACCACAAGTTAACAATGCAAGAAAGACCACTCGCAATGTTAATGCTCCTCGTGGTACTCAACTAACAATGGACCAAGGACCCAAAGTTGTTTGGGCTCCTAAGGCAAAATAATTTGTTTTTGCAGGTATGTCCAAAGGCCAACAAAAATCCTATCTGGTATTTGGACAGTGGTTGTTCTCGGCATATGACCGGAACAAGAAGCCTTTTGCAAAATTTCATCCCTGTTGAGAATGGCCCAAAAGTTATATTTGGCGGATCTGACAGAGGAATAACAAAAGGCTATGGTATGATCTCTAATGGTAATGTATCCTTTTCGGATGTTGCTTATGTGGAAGGATTGGAACATAATCTGATAAGCATAAGTCAGCTTTGTGATAAAGGGTACATAGTTGATTTTCGTAAAGACAAGTGTTTGATAAAGTCGGCAGAAAATTCCGAAACGATTTTATCAGGCACTCGTCATAGGAATATTTTCTGTTTAAATTTTATTTGTTTATCATCTTCTACACCAGTATGTCTTTTAGCAAAAGATAGTGCATCTCTTGCTGATCAATGGCATAAGAGATTAGCACATATAAACTTCAAAACTATAAATAAGTTGTTTTCACAAAACTTAGTACGTGATGCGCCAAATATTAAGTGCATTAAAGATAGACCTTGTCATGCTTGTGTAAAAGGCAAGCAAACAAGAGCTACCTTTAAAAGCATTATAGGCAAAGATTCAACTAGGTGTTTATACCTACTTCATATGGACTTGTTTGGTCCTTTGCAAATTAGGAGTTTAGGAGGTAAGTCTTTCACGTTAGTTATTGTAGATGATTACTCACGTTTTACATGGGTATTCTTTCTTAAACACAAGTCAGATACGTTTGCCATTTTCACTAAGTTTGTCAAGCAAATCCAGAACGAATTTGAATGCACCGTGGTCAAAATCAGAAGTGACCATGGAACAGAATTTGAATCTGGGGCTATGACAGATTTTTGTGAAAGTCTAGGTATCTTTCATGAGTTTTCCTCACCTCGAACTCCACAACAAAATGGGGTAGCTGAGAGAAGGAATAGAACACTCATTGAGGCTTGCAGAACAATGTTGAGTGACACTTCTCTACCCGAATATCTTTGGGCTGAAGCCGTCAACACTGCATGCCACGTGCAAAACAGAGCACTCATAAACAAAAACCATGAAAAGACTCCTTATGAACTACTAAAAGGCAAGAGACCAACCATCTCTTATTTTAGAATCTTTGGTTGCAAATGCTTTGTACTTAATAATGGAAAGCATTACAAAACCAAGTTTAGCGAAAAGAGTTTTGAGGGTATTTTTGTAGGCTATAGCAGCCATAGTAAAGCTTATAGAATATTTAATAAGAAAACTCTGGTGGTAGAGGAATCAATAAATGTTGTATTTGATGAAACGAGCATGCTACATAGCATCTCTTCTAGTGCTTCTATTGAAGTTGCAGGTTCAAAGACACAAGATATTAGCTTAGATGAGCCAGTCAAAGTTGATGCTCAAACCTTCGTCAAGATCTCTTCCCCAATCACAAATGAAGAAGAAGATCATATTGATGAAGAACCAGTACAAGTGGAAGAAGACATTCAAGTAGCTGATAATACTCCAGATTTTCAAACTGATGCAAGGAACCTTGAGTTCAGACATATGGGAGACCACCCTATTGATCAAATCATAGGAGATCCTCAAGTCGGCATTAGAACAAGAAGAGGTACTACTAACGAAAATATGCATTTAAGTTTTCTTTCACAGGTAGAACCGAAGAAGTTTCAAGAAGCAAATGAAGACCCCCACTGGATAATTGCAATGGAAGAAGAGTTAAATCAATTCAAGCGTTGCAAGGTGTGGACACTAGTTCCAAAACCCAAGGATAAAAATATTATTGGAACAAAGTGGGTTTACAGGAACAAGTTGGATGAAAATGGAACAATTATAAAGAACAAAGCAAGACTTGTAGCAAAAGGCTATAGACAGGAAGAAGGGATCGACTTTGATCAAACTTATGCTCCAGTAGCAAGACTTGAAGCGATCAGAATGTTCTTAGCCTATGCTGCATACAAAGGTTTCACCGTATACCAAATGGATGTTAAGTCAGCTTTTCTAAATGGCAACATAAAAGAAGAAGTATACGTAGAACAACCTCCAAGTTTTGTAGATTCTGAACACCCTAATTATGTTTACTTATTACAAAAAGCTTTATATGGGTTAAAACAAACTCCTCGAGCTTGGTATGAAACACTGTCTAACTTTCTTCTTGAGAACAAGTTCACAAGAGGAAAGATAGATAAAACATTATTTCTTAGGGAAGTAAAAGACAAGATTTTGCTAGTGCAAATCTATGTTGATGACATTATTTTTGGCTCTACAGACGACAATCTTTGCAAAAAGTTTTCAAAACTTATGCAGGGAAAGTTTGAAATGAGCAGTATGGGTGAGCTGAAATATTTCTTAGGACTTCAAGTGAAACAATCTGAAGATGGAATTTTCATCTCACAGACAAAATTCACCAAGGAGTTGATTAAGAAATTTGGAATGGAGAGTGCAATCTCTATGAGGACTCCAATGAGCTCAGCTATGTCTCTGAACAAGGACGAGAAAGGGAAACCTTTTGATGAAACCAAATACAGAAGCATAATTGGCTCTTTGCTCTACCTTACTGCTAGTAGACCTGACATAATGTTTTCCACATGTGTATGTGCTAGATATCAGGTGAACTCTAAGGAATCTCACTATACTGCTGCAAAGCGAATTTTGAGATATCTTAAGGGCACACCAAATCTTGGCTTATGGTACCCAAGAAGTAATGATAGCGAACTAATAGGCTATTCAGATGCAGATTTTGCAGGTAGCAGAGACGACAGGAAAAGCACTTCCGGAACATGCCAATTTATCGGAAGAAGGCTTATATCCTGGAGTAGCAAGAAGCAGAATTGTGTTGCAATCTCAACAGCCGAGTCAGAATATATTTCTGCAGGCAGCTGTTGCGCACAACTACTATGGATAAGGAATCAACTTCAAGACTACAATATGAAGATCAAGAATATCCCAATGTTTTGTGACTCCTCCAGTGCAATTGCTATAGCAAATAATCCGGTCTCACACAGTCGGACAAAGCATATCGAATTAAGATATCATTTCATCCGAGAGCATGTGGAGAATGGGGATATCAACTTAAGTTATGTCTCTACAGATAAGCAAATAGCAGATATATTCACGAAGCCGCTGGATGAGACCAAGTTCTCTTTCTTCAAGACGGAACTTGGAATGCTCAACATGGAATAATGATCAAACAAAGGAAAAGAGAAGAAGATAAGTGAATTTTCTTAAGTTTTATCTTATTTTTATGTTCTAAAATGAAGCACAGGATTATCATTTGGAAAGAAGAAAAATCAAAGAAGGAAAATCCAAGTCATCATTAAACATCTCGAGAAATGAAGTAAACATCTCGAGAAATGACTTGTTGTTGATTGAAGATAAAAGATTTCGAAAAATTGACATCATCTCTCGAAAAATGAACTCACACTTCTCGAGAAATGAGTAATCCCTCGAGAACTTTAATTATCTTTCGGAAAAAGATCGACAAAGTTCAGAGACTTCTCGAGAACTCTAACAATTTCTCGAGAAATATCTTATACTTTTCGAAATCATTAATTTCAATTTTCGAGAATTCGAAGAGCCAGGTACGCGTGTATGTTATTTTCGTTAAATTAATTGTCACATCAAAACCAAACTATAAATAGAGTCTCGAAATGAATTAAGAGGTCACGCGAGGTACTTCCATTTCCTCTCGAAAAGCGCCGTCGGTTCATCTCCTCTTACGCAAAATTGACGTTCCAGTTCAGACGGATCTTCACTCTTTCCAGTCCTCATCTCAAGTTCTCCTCTCGATTAATGGCTCCTTCAGGAAAATCTAAGATCGGCGTAGGCAGTGAACTTGTGCGAGAAGGTCTCCAGTCAATTTCAGATGAGTTTTAAAACCTTTTTTATCTTCTAGATGCAGCAGGACTGTCGTTCTTACTAGAACATCAATGTCGTATTCTATTTCAAGAGGTAGAGGATCTGATTATCAATATAAAAGTTCACAAAAACGGAAATAGAATGAAATCTAGTATTGGAGATTACAAAATCAAGATTAATCCAAAATCCCTTTCCAAGTATTTGAAAATTCCTTTGGTAGAAAATGAGGACTCTCTAAGTAATGAGGATTGGGCTCATGCCCTAATGTTTTGTGGATTGGATAAAGGAACATCAACTATTCGTAGACAAAAGATGAGTGATGTTGGAAAATTGACAGTAGACATAATTTCAAAGGTTTTACTATGTCATACTGGGAGCCTGGGTCATGTCTCTTCAGATGTATTCAGCTTAGTAGCAATGATTGTTTGTGGAAAAAGGTCCAGTTGGGCAGATTTCCTATTCAATAAGATCAAAGAAAGCATAATGAGCCCCAATTTTGCAAGAATCCTGACACTCTATCTGAATCAGCTCAATCCAGTTGTGTTTGACATGTCCAAGGGAGCTATTATTCATCACTTGAAAAAGGTAGATGTTGTCACAATGCAAAGGTGGAACATCAGGATTAATAAGCCAACTGCAGATACAGGTCTCCAGGGGGAGCCAACTTCTTCAACTCATACAGTTCCAGAGTATGAAGCTCCAGCTCCACCTCCAGCTCAGCTCAGTTCAGTTCCAGATCCAGATCCATCTGCAGCTTCACAACACACATTCCTTCAGCAGAATCAAATCTTCCTCCTCCAACAGACACAGTTCTTTCTCCATCAGCTCAGGATCCTTCAGAACAAGTTCCTTCAGATCAAGTTCCTTCCAAAACTCCATCAATCCCAGATGATCAAATTTTATCAGATACTCCTATGGAAGATACCTTTCCTTCACAAGATCAAGTGGATCATTTCTCACCTCCTCCAGCTATTGATGAAGACAGAGTTCATTCCACCATAGCAGATGTGGTAAATGCAATTCTTAAAGGTGCTGATGATGTGCTTAGCACAAGTGACCACATGGGTGGGTCAGGAGCAGACTTTGATTTTGCTCAAGATCAAGATGATGCTTCAGTACATGATTCATCTCCTCCCCCAGTACATATTGAGGGGGAGCAAGAGCCTTGCTTAGAAACAAACAAGGATGCTCAGGAAAAGATTGTTGTTTTATCTCCTGTGAAGCTCCAGAGTTCAGTTGTTATTGAAGATCTACCAGAAGAAGCTCTGCCAATCCCTCCTCCTCCATCTCTTTTTGATGAAAATACAATTCTTGGTAAAATTGAATTAATGCTTCAAAGACAAAGTGCCAAAATAGATTACTCCTTCAAAGAAGTTCATGCTAGAATATCTGATGTTGAAAAAGAAATGTCAAAGCAGTTGAAAGAATTCAAAACTAGTTCTGATCAAATGAAAGAGGTTGTTTTTCAGGGAGGAAAAGCAATTGATCACACCATCAAAAGTGTAGCCACAGTTCTAGCAGAAGTGATTCAAGTCAGAAAAACCCAAGAGTACATGGCTTCAAAGGAAGAGGAAAATACCTTTAAGGTTATTGATGAGGTAGGACAGTTCAAGGATTCTATTCTCCAAACCCTCTCTGTAGAAGTCAGAAAGGGGGAGGACAGTTTAACTGAGAAGATGACTGGGGTATTAGATCAAACTCTTTTTGATTTTCATAAGCATTTGATTAATAAGTTTGAGCAGTTGTCCCAAGGTGTCCAAAAGCAGGTAAATGAGATAAAAGATTTCACCTCTAATACTGCTGTTTGGCTCCACCATGAAATCTTTCCTGATTTGGGTATTGGCCCTGCTCAACCTCCTCCTCATTTTGATCAAGTTCAATCTGATGTTCCTTCAATTCCTCAATTTTCTCCAAGGCCAGCAGGGCAGTCTGACTTTAACCCTTAAGTAGAGACTCACTCCTCCATGCATTATACTAGGAAAAGGAAATATGGTGATGGACCTTCTGCAAGCAGATCTGTTCCTAGCTCCAGCTCAGCAGGTTCTGGCAAAGCAGTGGTGGATGAAACAAAGGTTTATCCAGAGCTTTGGAGTCCAGTTTCAAAGATTATAATTCTTGACTCTCTCAAGCTTGTAGAAGAAGGAAATGTGCCAGCTTCTGAACTGTACAGCTCTTCTGAATGGAAGAAATATGAGACAAGCCAAACCAAGAGAAGAATCCATTTCAAGAATTATGGGTACAACAATCCAACAGCCCCAGAAGCTCCTCCTAAGTATCATCCAAAGCCATATGCTTACTTTGAAAGGATAGAAATGCTGAGAAAGAGAAATACAAATATCTGAAGTCAAGTCTTTGAAGATCTTTAAACCATTATTTCTATATGCTGTGTGAACATTAATTCATTAGACAATCTTACATCTAAATATAGTTTTTGGTTTTGATGTGACAATCATGTTCTTATATTTAGATATTGTTCTTAATGTTCTTTCTAGTATATTCTTTTTATATTTAATTTTGATACAATTCATCTTGGTAAGTAGGGTTCTGACTTCTACAAATAGGGGGAGATTATTGGGTATTGTATCCACAATAGCCTTGATTTGTAGAAAGTCAACTTTGAACCAAGATTGAATTGTTTGTGTATTTGATATGCTTTTCTAGTAATGTTCTTGTAGGTTCACATTGCTAAGTGTAGACCAATGTCAGGTCACAATGGGTCAATAAGCACAGTCTCATGCAATGTAATTCTTCATTGTGTGAGGTATGGGGTTGACTCATGTGTGGTCTCTCAATTGGGATACACTTTATGATCAAGACATTAAAGGTTCAAAGCTTAGGTGTGCAGCATTGGTCTGAAGACAAAGGAAGAAAGTTTTCTAAGTAAATTTTTCGAGAAGTAAGGATACTTTCCGAGAAGTCCTTTTGTGCTCTCGAAAAATCCTTGTTTATTTTCGAGAAGAGTTGTTTCAGATGTCTCTCGAGAAATTGTTGAAATTTCCGAGTAGTTTCTTGCATTTCTCGAGATATCTTTGTTCTCTCGGAAAGTTTTCTTTGTTTTCGAGAAAAGCTCTTTTCCAGTTGATTTCGAGAAGTCTGTCTCAGCTCAGCTTTCGAGAAGTCTTTTCTCTCTCGAGAAGTATTTCTTGTTTTCGAGAAGTGTTTGTTGCTCTCGAGAAGTATTTCATCTCTCGAGAAGATTTGTCTTATTTCCTCTATTTTCTCTTCTAAAGCTGTTTTTCGAGATCTAGCCGGTTTCTCTCGAGAAGTCGTGGATCTCTCGAGAAGTCTGGTTTGATCTATTCTCGAAAACTTTGTTTTCCCGTTTTGACGTCAAGTCTTTTCCGTCAAATTGACGTGACATCTTTCCTCGTTTTAAGGATAAATCGTTAGGATGTCATCTATATAATGATTGCTCCTTAAGAATGAGTTATTAGATTGAGAATCACAAGATCAGAGTTCATATTCTCCTAACCCTAATCTGATCCAAGATCATCGTCAAGTGCCGCGCATCGCCATTGTTGGAGTTCGATAGTGGTTTATCTGAATTCGTCTCCAAGTGCAAGAGAAAGGTCAATCGATCATCGCCTCACTCGTTGTGATTCTATTGGATCGATCAAGACCTTGGAAGATCTGATATTAGTGCTGATTTGATTCTTCTTCTTCAACATCAAGCCGAAGCCGTTTCTGTCTCAAGAAGGAAGAAGAACTTTGTCAATTATTCAGATCTGATCGTGATTCGTTAAGTATACTTTCAATATCAATTTTATATTTTATTGTAGGAGAGATTGTTCTTCGAGTTGTAGGAGAGGTGTTCTCCGAGTTGTAAGAGAGGGTTCTCTCTGAGTTTGTAGGAGATTGGTCTCCGAGTTGTAAGAGTTTTGACTCTGAGAATTGTAGGATCGTTCTTGATCTGAGATTTAGTAAAGTAGTCAAGTCTAGCTGTGGTGCTAGATTGGCGAGGCCGGCAAGTGGAGTACCCAAGATCGGGGAACCACTATAAAATTCTTGTGTCGTCTGTGGTTGTGATTTGCATTTTGTGCGTTCTTTATTTACAAGAATTTCAATTCCGCAAAAGACGCAGTTATCACCTATTCACCCCCCTCTAGGTGATTTTGGTTGGCAACTAGATTTTTCAAGTTTGTATACCCACTTCACACCAATTACCTCTTTATGCTTTGGTCTTGGTACAAGGCTCCAGGTGCCATTCTTCTCGACTAAGGAGATTTCTTCTTGCATTGCTGAGCACCACTCCTTTGAATTAGCTGCATCTGCAAAAGAGGTGGGAGTACTATGGAACATGATTACATCAGAATTTTCATATATATCATTAATCGATCTCATTTTTCTGGGCAATGATGAAGAAGGAGAATTAGTGAGAGTATCACTATCTTGCTGAAGCTCTCTATCTTCAGTGTTCTGACTCTCAGATGTCATCTGGATGGGGCTGTGGTGAAGCTCAACCGATGCACCTAGAGAACTAGGCTGAACTCCTTCAACTGAGCCCCAATTCCATGATTCATCTTCATGGAATATCACGTCCCTGGATATTATCAGCTGTTGGGAGATGGGATCATACAATCTGTAGGCTTTTCTGTTTTCACTGTACCCAATGAAAATGCACTTGGCGCTTGTAGGATCCAGCTTGTCTCTCTTTTCTTTAACAAGGTGGGCAAAAGCAATGCATCCAAAAATACGTAAGTGTCCCAATTTTGGTTTCTTACCATACAATTTTTCATGTGGGATTCCATTGGACAGGCTCTTGGTGGGTGTTTTATTCAGTATGTAAGTAGCTGTGCTTACAACTTCTGCCCAATATGACTTAGGGAGATTTTGTTGCAGCAATAAAGATCGTGTCATCTCTACTATCGTTCGATTTCTCCTCTCTACAGTACCATTTTGTTGAGGGGAGGCAGGGACAGTGAACTCATGCTTAATTCCAGAAATTTTACAGAAATGCTGGAATGCATGAGAGGTGAATTCTCCCCCATTGTCACTTCTTAGAGTTTTTATGGATCTTTCAAACTTGTTTTCAACTTCTCTTTTAAATTCCATAAAGAAATTTAAGGCTTCAGATTTTTGGTTCAGAAAATAGATCCATACATACCTTGTTAGATCATCCACAAGGAGGAAGAAGTACCTCTTGTTTCCCAGAGAAGGGGTAGATGACGGTCCCCAAAGATCACAGTGAATCAGCTCCAAGGGTTGAGTTGTCCCATGAATCTTGCCTCCTTGAAATGGTTGCCTGTGGGATTTTCCAAGTGCACATGTCTCACACTGGCGATGATGAATATGAAGTTGTGGGATGTCTTCAGCTAGCCTGTCTTCAAACAGAATTTTCATGGAATTGAAATTCAGATGCCCCAGCCGGTGATGCCAAGTAGTCACTAGATCCTGGGTGTTTCCTATATAGGAGTGTGATGCATTTGAAACTCCTAGTTCAATGGGAAAGATTTGATTCTTTGACATTTGTGCAGAGGCTAAGGGGCTGTTATTTTTGTCATAGATGGTGCAGGAATTGGATTTAAAATAAAGTCCATAGTCCTGTTTTAACAACCCTCCTACACTTAAGAGATTTTGAGCCAGGGATGGTACATATTGCACATTGCTTAATAGTTCATCCACATCATTATTTAACTTCACTCTAACCTCACCCTTCCCTTCTATGCTCTGGCTATTCCCATCTCCCAGATATACTTTGGATTTGAAGGTTTTATCTAGTGAGTCAAAAAGAGTGATGTCATTGGTCATATGACTCGAACAGCCCGAGTCAATATACCATTGTGTGCCTTTCTTTCCCTCAGCAGTATCTTTGCTGCAGGTGAGAAGGAGCCTTTCTGCACTTTCTGCACTTTCAACTTCACTTATGTTTTCAACAAACTTGGCAGCTGTTTGTTCCTTATCTTTGAACCAACAGTCCTTGTCGAAATGAGTGGGTTTGTGGCACCGTTTACATTTATAATAACACTTGGTTGTGTCATGAGTGGATTTCTTACATAAGGTACAATAGACAGTGGGATTTGTGTTTACTGCAGGTGGATTGTTTTTGTTGCTTTGAGTTTGAGTCCAAGATCCTTGCTTTGTATTGAAAGGTTTGGATCTCTTGGTCCTCTTATCTTGATGATGTTTTCCTAGATTTAACTTCATCTGGAAAGCATGATCAGGAGGGGTGGAATATCTCTTCATTCTCTCTTCATGGGATTGTATTTTGCTGATAAGAATTGCTACTGAGAGCTTTTCAGTATCATTACTCTCCTCTATAGCGGCAGCAACATGTTCATAGTGCTTTGGTAGGCTTCTAAGAATTTTGAGAACAATTTCAGGATCTGGAATTGGGGCTCCAAGATTGCTGAGTTGATTTGTGAGATTGGTGACTCTTGGTAAGTAGTCAAAAATTTTCTCGTCATCTCTCATTAGTAGATCATCAAATTGCCGTTTTAAATTTTGTCTACGAATAGAGATTACCTTCTTATCCCCTTGATAGCATTCCTTGAGGGTGTCCCAGGCTTCTTTAGCTGTTTTGGCTCCCATTATGCGATGAAAGATGTTGGATGAGACAGAGTTTTGAAGGATGTTCAGTGCCAAAGAGTTCTTCATTTTTTGCTCCTTGGGTATTCTGACAGTTCCATCTTTTGCCCCTTTCTCCTTTTCATCAGCGACAGGTCCATTTTGTACGACTTCCCATAGATCCAAGGAGTCGAAATATGTCTCCATCTTGATGGCCCAGTGAGCATACATCTCTCCATTGAAGGAGGGTGCATGCTGGTGGGAGACAGCTGGTGTAGTAGATGATGAAGCCATGGTTACCAAGCAAGGAAAAAAACTATGCAGGAACCTAAGTGGCTCTAATACCACTGTTAGGAAAAGAAAGCTCAAAATAGATTACCATTATGAGCAAAGCATTACGAGATAAGAGAAAGTGGAGAGGAAGAAGGAGTAATTTCATTTCACGGTAAAATCAAAGGCAAACAACAGTTACATTTATAGGGAAGATCTGAGAATACCAAAAGATAAGTGTTAATTGCACTCATTAATGTGGCTCTTAGAAAACTGATACAATATTACTCCTAATTAACTCCTCATTATTTTTGACAGCTGCCCGGTTCAGAGAACTTGAAACACGGATTTGGTTCAGTTTTCCAACAAAAGTAACCGTTTATCTCCAAACCGTTAGTGTAAGCAGAGTATATTAATCTCTGCTCTGTATCGTTGCTGGATATGAATATATGATTGTTGTTCCTTCTTAATTTCCCTGTTATTAAACTCTCCTTGGATC
This sequence comes from Dactylorhiza incarnata, assembly GCA_033032865.1. Lineage (NCBI taxonomy): Eukaryota > Viridiplantae > Streptophyta > Magnoliopsida > Asparagales > Orchidaceae > Dactylorhiza > Dactylorhiza incarnata. Next base: position 2,673,024 of record JAWHQI010000317.1, read on the forward strand.
TCTCTTCATTTTGAAGACGTCCTTTAACCAACCCTTCAGGCATTGCCTTGGGAAGGTTCTTCTCACAAATACTACCCCAACAATTTGGAGTATATCAGCTTCCGATTCTAAGAAGATGACTCTCAAACTTCTCATTGACGCGGGATACAATAAAATTCTTTTTGCCGAGGCTGTTGGAAAAAAAGAGGGAGGAGCTAGGTTAAGCTCACTGGCGGGAGGAGGAAGAGAGGGGAGAACAGCAATGACCTTCTTTCTTTTTTTCATTACGATTTAGCTAACACATTACAATCGAGTTTTATACCCACAGGGCAGCACAAGACAACATTCAAAAAACAGGAAAAAGTGCAGGGATACAAGGCAAAAGCCCAGGGAGACTAGAGCTAAGAAAGGAAAGAGTAATGAAAAAACAATAGCAGGGAGGAGGCGGCCAGTTAAGCATAGAAAGGGAAAACGGGTGCATCAGGTGGAGTGACATCCACAGCAGCTTTCTGCAGCTCACAGTTGAGAGGGAAGTTTCCACTTTGCTTAATATGTTGTCTCATTTGGCTGCTATGAGTACATTCCAACACCTCCCCATACTCGCAGCAGTCATCTACATCGATCTTCTTCCACAGGTTTTCGAACACGTGAGATGGCAGAGGCTTGGTAAATAGGTCTGCAATCTGTTTCTTAGATTCACAGTACTCCAGGGCTATATTCCCCTTGGCAACAAGGTCCCTAGTGTAGTGGAGTTTAATTTCGAGATGCTTGGTCCTTTTGTAAAACACTGGATTTTTGGCAAGCGCCATGGCAGACGTGTTATCAATCCTGATGACAACTGGATCATCTTCTTCCTTTTTCATCCCAATTTCTTGCATTAAGCTCTTCAACCACATTGCCTCTCTGGCAGCTTCACAGAGAGCGGTGTACTCCGCTTCCGTAGATGAGAGGGCAATGGTTTTTTGTTTTCTTGAACACCAGGATATGGGTTTTGTGCCAAGGAAGAAGCAATAACCTGATGTGCTTCGACGATCCTCAACACAGCCTGCCCAATCACTATCCGTGAAGCCCTTGATCTTGAAATCACTGTCCTGACAGTATTTGAGACCAAACGCAGTTGTTCCATTGACATACCTTAGAATCCTTTTGACAGCTGCAAGGTGTTTGATTGAGGGTGCCTGCATGAATCTGGAGACAATGCTAACAACATGCTCAAAATCTGGCCTAGTATTTGTTAGGTAGATGAGAGAACCTACAATACTTATGTATTCTTCTGCGTTTGTTTTTTCCTCACCATCTTCTTTGACTAGCTTGTCACCTGTGATCATTGGCGTTGCAGCTGGCTTTGAGTTTAACATATCATAGCGAGTTAGAACATCCTCAGCATACTTACTTTGGGTGATGATGATGTGCTGAGGGGACTGCAGTATCTGAATCCCCGGGAAGTATCGAGATAGACCCAAATCTGTCATACTGAATTGAGTTTTGATGTATTGTCTGAACTCAGTGATGAGTTTGGGACAAGATCCAGTGATCAGGAGGTCATCCACATAAAGGCATAAGATGATAACATCCTTTTCATTAACTCTTTTTACATACATAGCATGTTCAGAGATTGTTTTGGAGTAACCATGCTCTTGCAAGTTTGAATCGATCTTAGCATTCCAAGCCCGTGGGGCTTGCTTCAGGCCATAGAGGGCCTTTTTTAATTTGAGAACCTTATTCTTACTGCCTTCTATCTTGTTGGTGCCAAAAATGGTACCTCCAAAATTCACACTAAAGGGGATGGGAGAAAACTGCGAAGTGCAGGTTACTAAGACAGAAGATGCTGGAAAGAAGAGAAAACGATCGTAAAATGGCGATCACGAAAAAATGAGACCGCTTACATAGGTTGTAAGCTGGAGCCTCCGAATCAAGTCCACTTTCTGGTACCCCTACCCCTCTATTTATAGACGAGGGGGTGCCCAAACGGGCAGAATGATAAACTACGGGCTGCCCGGAATACAGGAGAGTCGGGCAGGGAGAAGAGGTGCAAATAACAAAGATAAGGAAAAAACGATCAGACCGCTTAAACTGACGGTCTCCACTACCTTGACCGCTTGGTACTTAGAAAATCCTGGTTGAGAAGGCAGCTGGCGGTCTGGTCGATCACACAAACAGAGACCGCTGAGACTGAAGAGATTTGGCCAGTAAGAGGAGGTCGCGGGCTTTCTGGGCAAACATAATCCCCGCACATTTTTAAGTTGCGCCTGGAACTTCGAAAATGTTAATTCTGACCGCGGAGACCGCGACCGTCATAAATGCGTCTTGATCTATAAATACCGGCTGATATCTTCATATTCCGAGATATTGTGAAAACCCAATCCTCGAGCGGTCACTGAAGAGTTGGTAGGCGCGATCTCCTACAAAGATGACCATGCTCGACCTTTTAAAAGTTCTTCCATCAAAAGCGAACTCTCCTGGGAAAAAGGAGAATGTTAGCTCAAAGAAAGGGAAAAAGGCGACAAAAATCTTGACGAAAGCGAGCGCTTCAAAGGGGACCGCCCGATCTCCGAAGAAATCTGAACTTCCTGAGAGTTCAGTTGTGCCAGTCTCTGTTATCCCTGAGCCATCTAATGCTTCTTCAGATCCTGTGTTGAAATTATCTGACTTTTCCATTTCCTTTGACTGTCAGAAAACCCTGGAAATGCTAGATCAAACAGTTTCCAAGCCACCCGAGACCGCTTCTACCGAAACCATTTTGGCCGGTCTGCGTCAGAAACAGGCCGAAGCAGAATCTCTAAGGCAAAAGATTGCTGATCGCGTGGAAGCTGCTGAGAGCAAGAAGAGAAAAGATTCAAGCCCTTCCAGTTTAACTTATAAAAGAAGCAGAAAAAATGAGGAAGAAAAAGATGTGATCGCCTCAGGGGCGATCACATTGTCTGAATCTACCGATCCGGAGATTATCGTGGAAACTTCTAAGGTGAGCGTTAAGGGCGATCCCTCCATCCCTCCTGCGATCTCAGTTTTATCAAGAGAGGATGATTCTGAATTAATCGCCTATCTTGATGAAGCTTCTTCTAATAATTCGTCTTTTTCATCGTTGCAGGTGTTTGATCCCCTTGAAGCTTCTGCTCTTAGAAATGCCGCTGTTGAGAAGGAGATCGCTGATAGGGAGAAGGAGATCGCTGACAGAGCGATCAAGGCGAAGGAGGAAGAGGGGAAGAAGAAAGAGAAGGAAGAGAAAAGAGAAAAAGGGGAGAAAGAAAAGAAAGAGAAGGAAGAGATGAAGAAGAAAAAGGCTGATGAGAAGAAGAGGAAGGATAAGGAAAGGGAGAAAAGAGGAAAAAAGGAGAAAGAAGAGGAAGAAAAGAAGAAAGAAGCGGCTAAGACCGCCGAGGAGGAACGAGAGCAAGAGGCGCTCAGGGCTGCCGAGGAGAAGGCAGCTCTAATCGCTGAGGAGAGGAGGAAGGAAACGGTCAGGATTGCTGAGGAAAAGGCGGCCCTAATCGTTGAAGAGAGGGAAAAGGCTGCGGTCTTGCAGACCGTAGAGAATAAAAATTCTGAGGAGGAGATCGCAGAGAAGTTGTAGATCACCAAGGAGAAGGCTGCACTTTCTAGCGGTCTCCCAAATGATTCTCTTCAGGGAGACTGTTTGAACAAGGCTGCAGCGGATCGTGCGGCGGCGGTCTCGATTTTGCGAGCTGGTAAGTATAAAATGATTCCTCAGCCGGTCGAGTTCCTTTTATTTCCTATGGTTCGCTCTGCTTCTCCTGAAAGAAAACATGAGATCGTTTTCATTGAGACCGATGACACTCTCTTAAGTAATGAAGAATTAAAAAGGAGAAGAAAAGAGGGAGAAAAATCGCAGAAAAGAGATTTAGAAAGAATGGATCTGGAGCGCTTAAGGGGATCAGATCGCCTTTCTCTGACCGCAGATCCCGCGGTCACTAAAGATACCAGAAGAGCTTTAAGTGACTGCGGTCTTAACTTCTTTCCAAGTACTCTTTTTGTTCATCTAAAAACCTTATTTGATTGTATGCTCGTGATTGAAATAACTCATCTCTTGTGACCGCAGATAATAAAAATGTTGAGATCGAGGAGGGAGAACTTCCTCAGCATATTGAGATCTCCCCTCAGTTGACCAACATCCTCAACCCTATGTTCCAGGATGTTCGTTCTATGCTGATGAGGGAGCGGACTCAGAACGATCAGATCCGTAATCTTGAAGAAAAATTGCGTTGTAATGAGAAGCGGATTCGTGAAGAATGCGATCTGAGGGTTGTAGAGATCGCTCGAGCTCTCAAGAAAGCTGAAAAGGAGGCTGAATACTATAAGGGGAAGGCTGCGGCGCTGTCTGCGGAGAATGAGAGGCTGAGGGGCGGTCATGGAAAAATGCTGATGCGACCGGGCACCTCCAGCGATCATCCAGCGGAGAGACCGCGGCCTGAAATTATGCTGATTCCTATGGAGCAGGTGGACAAGGAGATGTCGAAAATTCACCGGTCTGCGATGCTGTCTAATCACAGCTTGGTGTCAGTTATGGCCGCAGTGAATGACATGCAAGATGTCGCAGCTCATGTAGGAAGAAACAGGCCTTCTAGGAGATGATCATTTGTTTTGAGACCGAGCGGTCTCTGAATTTTAAACATTTTGCCTTGTAATATTTTTACTATTAATGTTTCATCTATTTTTGTGACCTTTTCAATTTTATGTTTTGTGCGGTCTTTACTTCTTTGATTTCAATCTCTTTATGCATGGACTGCCTGTTACTGGCGCTGTATTTTATTTATTGAGATCGCCAAAAATGGTATGCCCTCACTTAGCCTTGCATAGATCGTGCGGTCTGAGAGATTTTTGCTGGACGATCTGCAGAAGGTAATGATTACGAAATGACCCTTCGGCTTCTATAAATAGCTGTCTTCGTATTCTTCATTTCATATTCTTTTGTATGCGTGCTAAACACCGATCTCAGCGACCACGCAAAATGGTGTCCGCTCGTGCCTCTTCTGCTAATACTTTCCTGAACGCCGATCACAAGCAAAGCCATTTATCAAAGGACGAATATATTGATTTCATTAAGAAGCACATGATTCAGACACAGATAGTCGTAAGACCGCCAGCTGAACATGAAAGGCTGAACTTTGGAGAGGAAAGAAAAATTATCATCCCAATCGATCACTTTGACCTAGGGTTGAGAATTCCCCTCCCCTGGGAATGGCTAGAGATCTTGGAGTACTATGGCTTTGTGCTCGCTCAGTTGCCTCCAAACTCGATCGGTCTGATTAATGTCTTCATAAATTATTTGAGATCGGTAAAAGTGACATTTACGATGAACCTGTTCCGTGCAACTTTTACTGCAAAAGTTCTGAAGGAAGGCAAGAAGAAGGAAGAGTTTAAAGGGCTGATGTACTTCTCAGCAGAAGGAATAAAAATTCTTAATCTTCCTAACAAAATTTCTTTCTGGACGGAGAGATTTCTTGTCTTTGAAGGTGACCTTGGCGGTCTCAGGAGCTCTCCCTCTCCGCGACCTGACAGCGTTTTTAAGAAGATAAAAGCGGTCTCAGAAGAAGAGCTGAAAATTTTAGCTTTCTTGGCGGGCAAGAGGATCGATCTTGTTCATTATTTAGCGATCTGGCCCGAGGTCGCCGAGATCGTTCCTGCTGAAAGTAAATTTTTTCTTGCGGTCTCGAATAATTTCCTTTCATGTCTTCTGAATGCTTTTCCTAACTCTTCTTTTTTTTTTACTTTTAGCGAACTTTGCGGTCCCTATACAAGATCCTATCTCCCCAGCAGCAGAAACTCTTACTCAGCGGGAGAGGAGGCTGAAGCGCGAAGCCGATGTGTTTGGTACCACCTCTGAGACCACCGAGCGAGATTTTCCATTGATTGGTTTCAAAAGAAAAATGAAAGATATTAAAGGAAAACCTCTCCTCAAATGGGCGGCCAAAGGAAGATCTGTGAAGGTTTCCACCGATCTTCCTTTATGGAGTGGAAAAGTGGCCCGCCATGCTTATGCGGTCACTTCGGCTCTGTATGGAAAAAAGAATACAAACGAAATATTGAATATAGAGACCGATGCTCTCCCTGACCTCTGTGCTCAGGTGACCGCTAGGAGTGCGATCTTAAATCACCATATGGGGCGGTCTCTTCGCGGCGCTCTGGCCGAAATAACTGCCTTGCAAGAAGAAAGAAAAGTGAGAATTTTACTTAATATTTTATGAATGCGTTACCTATGATCGCGCGGTCTGACACATATCTCTTTTGCAGCAATCTGAAAATTCAGCTTATGACCCTGAAAATCCGGCTTTTCAGAGGGCTATGATGCATCACATTAAGGAGACCGCCGACCAAGTGCTGAATGAGGTTCGAGTTCGAGGTGGTTTTACTGAAGAATATAAGGACATCACATTTGCCGATCTCTTCCCTGATGCGGCACAGGGGATTGAAGAGCAATCTGCAACTGCTGAAGAGACCGCGGATTTTGTTGATGAGACCGCGAGTCAAGATGAAGACGTGGTGATCGAAGATGAAGAAAGCGGAAGCCGCTACACTCAAGGCCGGGACTCAAGCTCGGGTTCTAGCTCTGGATCCAGAATTCCTCTTAGTAAATCGGAAGAATCTTCTGCAGACACTGACTCCACTTCTTCAGATGAGCGATCTCCGAAGAGATCAAAGAAAGAATGAATTGTAGTGATATTTTTTTTTCTTTTGGAGACCGAGCGGTCTCGTTGTAACAGATATTTTATAGTATATATGAAAATTGGATTTTTGTTAGATTCTGGGTGAACTTGTTTTCGATGTACATTTATTTGTTCTTTTGAGTTCAAAAATCGGCATTCGATCTCAATGCCTTAGGTTTATCACGTAATTTTTATATCAATATTAAAGAACTACAGATGGCGATCTCTTGAAAAAGACATCAAGGACTTTGAAGGAAAAACTGATACTTTTGCATAGATAGAACTATTCTGCGATCTTGAGATAATCAACCCACTGAAAGAATATTTAGCAACTTAACTGTGATCAGAAAAATAACCAATTTATTTGCAACAGTTATGCGGTCTCATATTACACAGGTCGTGATATAAGAAAACTATATCTTGAAGATGATTTGAACTCATTGAACTCTGGGTGATCGGCGCCCAAATGACAGGAAATCCATTTGATGGCCCCTTGATAACCAAGACCATAAAAAGAATACCTCTCCATGAATCTCTAGTTCAGCGATCATATTTCATTCAGACCGCCCTTTTTTGAAGAAAAAACCCAACTCGATGGGAAACAGAGCATTCATTATTATTCCATGTAACTTCGAATAACGGGGAATGCCAGAATCTTGATCTCACTGAGACCGGGTCGAGCTCTGTCAAGTCGGCATAAGAGTTTTCTGAATAGCGGCCTCAATTATTCTGAAAAAGTCATGTCTGGAGATTATAAATGACTCAAATCACTTTTTGAAGAAAGTTGGAAAGAAGAACATGCGGTCTCACAAATTGCTGACCGCCCGATCCCAGTACAAAGGGATGAATAAGATTTTTCTTTTTGAAGCAAGAAGATATGAAAATAGGATCTCTAAGAATGATCCGAAAGGAATGTGTGGTCATGCCGCGGAGGCTATACCGACATTGCCTCTCTTTTTAAACCAAGGATTACCGGGTTTACTGCAAACATGCCAATCTAAGGTTCAGGCAACGGTCATGGATGTTTCTGACCGACCCTTACTTAACCATGCTTCAACGAGTATTCGAAAGTTATGGATCAAAATGATCGGTAGGGCAGGTGTGGTCATGCCGCGGAGGCTATACCGACATTGCTTTCCCTGAAGGATCATTAAGATCGTAACAATGTCCTTCTTAATGCATGACAGTGCTGAGCCAGCCACCTAGACCCCCTTGAAATGCTGAGGTGTGCCAGATGTCAGCAAGGACCCGGTATCCTAAACTTCCACCGCTCAAGCTTGGCGAGCTACTGCTACACAGATTCGAAATCTCCCCGACATCTGTGGTCCTGGCAGAATTACACGTCGAGCTAACAAGTCGAGGGGGAAGATAGTAGGATCCGTCGATGTCTCACTTGACAGGTTTTTTGGCTTGTTTTTCAAAAAATCAACTTTATTTTTAAGACTCGTCACCCATCACCCATATTTCGAATGCTTTGATAATACCTGCGTGATGTTTTAAGAGGAGAAAAAGTGAGGAAAAAGGAATGAATGAGTCAGATACGAACATCTTAAGAGAAGAAAAGCTTGAGATCATCTCCGCTCCATGAATGAGGCAGCTCTGTTCCTTCATAAGTTTGGAGATGGTAAGCACCATTTTTAAGCACATTCTTTACCATGAACGGCCCTGCCCAGTTTGGGTTAAGCTTTCCAACTGAACCGGCTCTTGCTGATGCATCTACCTTCTTCAAGACTAGATCTCCAACAGCGAATTCTTTGGTTCTTACGTTTTTATTGAACAGCTTCGCCATCCTTCTTTTCACCTCTTCTTGTCTGATGATTGTTGTATCTCTCAATTCTTCAATTAAATCAAGGCTGCATTTTAGCTCTTCATCATTTCCTTCCATCCAATCAATTTGATTTTGTTGTGCCAATAACACTCTTGGGCTTTTCACTTCAAATTCCACCGGAATAAGTGCTTCGGAACCGTGTGACAGTTTGAACGGAGTTTCTCCAGTAGCAGAACTTGGAGTTGTCCTCAAGGCCCATAAGACGGAAGGTAGTTGTTCTGCCCAGTTGCCCCTAACATTTTCTACCTTCTTTTTCAAGAGATTTATGATGAGTTTGTTGGCGGCCTCTACCTGCCCATTGCTTCTAGGGTGATGCACGGAAGCGAAACGTAGTTCGATGCCAATTTGCTTACAGAAATCAATGAGAGTCGAATTATTGAACTGAGAACCATTATCTGTGATGATTGCCATTGGAATTCCATGTCGACACACTATCTCTCCCCAAATAAAATTTTTCACGACTTGAGTGGTAATTTTGGCTAATGCTCTTGCTTCTATCCATTTGCTGAAATAGTCAATCATGACTATAATATATCGTCGTTGTCCACTTGCCATAGGGAAAGGTCCAATCAAATCCATTCCCCAAACTGCAAATGGCCATGGAGTTGCTATTGACTTGAGTTGTTGAGCCGGCTGATTTTGGAGAGGAGCAAACTTCTGGCACTTTACACATTTCTTAGCAAACTTTTCCGCATCCTTCCTTATCTGGGGCCAAAAATAGCCTTGCCTCAGAATTCTTTTCTCCAAAGTTCTAGCTCCAGAGTGACTTCCACATTCTCCAGAATGGACCTCCTGAAGGATCGTTGGAATCTCTCCTTCCGAAACACACCGTGCTAATGGTGATAGGAAAGTCCTCCTATAAAGTACTCCTGCAACAAGATAATAGTTAGCTGCTTTCCGCTTAAACCTTTTTCTATCTTTTATTGAAGAATGGAGCTCTCCAGTTGAAAGATAAAGAACAAATGGATCCATCCAAGACGGATGTTGATCAATCTCCATGACCTCTCCTTCTTCAATCGCCGGGCGAAACAACTCCGGAGTTGTTCCTCCTGAGAGAAGCCCAAATTTTGCCAACTCGTCTGCTTCCACGTTCTCACCTCTTGGTATATGCTCGATAGCAAAACTTTTGAATTTTCCTACCTCGATTTTTACCAGAGTTAGATACCGCTTTAAAATGCTATCTCTAGTTTCGAAAGCTCCATTTACTTGAGAAGCCATCACCAAAGAATCTGTGAAGACTTTGACATCATCAATTCCCAGCTCTCTTGCAAACTTAAGGCCGGCTAATAAAGCTTCATATTCTGCCTGATTATTTGTTACTTGAAAGTAGAACTTCAGGGCCTGATCCAATCTTACTCCGTTTAGATTGATTAAGACAATTCCGGCTCCGGAAGAATTTTTCCCGGAGGCTCCATCAACGAAGATTTTCCAGGCAAGGGGTGCTCCGACCTTCTTCTGAGACTTAGCTTCTTTGGCATCCACCATGAAGTCTGCTAAAACTTGAGCTTTGATTGCTACCCTTGGAACATAGGATATATCAAATTCACTAAGCTCTATTGCCCACTTTGCCAACCTCCCTGAATGTTCTGGTTTTTCCAAGACATTTTTCAATGGAAGGTCAGTGACGACTAAAATCAAATGAGCTTGAAAATACGGTCTTAGTCTTCTTGCTGAAATTACGAGCATTAAGGCTAGCTTCTCTAGGATTGGATATCGAGTCTCTGCATTCTTCAGAATTCGGCTTACATAGTAAACTGGAAATTGTTTCTTTTTCTCTTCTCGGACCAAAACAGAGCTTATAACATCGGCGCCAACTCCCAAATACAGGAAAAGATCTTCCCCTTCTCGCGGGCTTTGGAGTAGAGGAATTGACGTTAACTGCTTTTTAAGCTGACTGAAAGCATCATCACACTCTTGAGTCCATTCAAACTTGGCCCCTCCCCGGAGGGTCTTAAAGAAAGGTGCACTTTTATCCCCTGACCGGGAGATGAATCGACTCAAGCCTGCCATTCTCCCTCCTAACTGTTGAACTTCTTTTGGGGTTTTGGGAGGTGGCATTTCCAAAATAGCTTTTACCTTGTCTGGATTGGGTTCTAACCCTTCTGGAGTGAGGAGATGACCCAAAAATTTACCTTTGTTTGCTCCGAAAATGCACTTCAATGGATTCAACCTCATATTGAAGGTTCGTAAGGTTGCAAAAGTTTCCGAGAGATCTTCGAGATGAGAGGAGAAGGATTTGCTTTTCACCAAGAGGTCATCGACATACACCTCAAGGTTCCTTGCCTTCTGACTTTTGAAAAATGTATCCATCATTTTTTGGTAAGTTGCTCTAGCATTTTTCAACCCGAAAGGCATCACGAGATAACAGAAGCAACCATCATTTGTGATAAACGAAGTATGCGGTATATCCGGTTTATGCATCCTGATTTGGTGATAACCTGAAAAAGCATCTAAAAAACTCATAAAAGAATAACCTACCGCAGAATCCACTAAAGAATCTATCTGAGGCAAGGGATAGCAATCCTTGGGGCAAGCTTTATTGAGTTTGGTAAAATCGACACACATCCTCCACTTTCCACCCGGCTTGGTTACCATTACAACGTTTGACACCCACTCCGGATATTGGATTGGTTGAATGAACTTTGCCTTCAGAAGCTTCTCTACCTCTTCACGGATAGGCTGAGCCAAAGTAGTTGCAACAGTTCTCTTCTTCTGATGGACCGGAATGACGTTTGGACTAATGTTGAGGTGATGGCAAGCAACATCTGGATTCACTCCAGGCATGTCGTCTGCCGACCAAGCGAAGATGTCTAAATTTTGCAGGAGACAAGAGATGAGCTGACTCTTGAAGGCTTCAGATAATTCAGCGTTGATGGAGAGGCTCTTGCTCTCATCTTCCTCGCTGATCTGAACATTTTGAGTTGCTTGGGCAGGTTCCAAGCGGACTCCATCTCTCACATCCTCCATTTCTTCTGCAACTTGAATTTGTTCAGGAACTTCAATGGATTCAGTCATCATAACTTCCTGGGGTGGAGAAGACACGATCATGTTGACCGTCTTTACATAGCATTCTCTAGCTTTCCTGGGGTCGCTCCTGATTCGATGTTGTTTGCCATTCAAGGCGAACTTCACCGCTTGATGATAAGTGGAGACAATGGCTTGATACCCGTTCAGAAAGGGTCTCCCGAAAATTGCGTTGTAGCTACTGGGAGCATCAACGACTATAAATTTGACCAGCCTTACTATCCCTCCAAGGATCACGGAGAGGGTGACGAGCCCTTCAACTTCTTTCTTCTCTCCTGAAAAACCATAAAGAGGTCCTTCAGTTGATAGGAGGGGTTTACCTGTTTTTAACGCCTCAAAGGCAGGCTTGAAAAGCACATTGACTGAGCTCCCCATATCTATTAGAATTTTTTCCACCGTATAGTTTTCGATCACAGCTTTGATGACGACTGCATCATCAAAGAGATTCGCGGTCTGAGGAAGATCTTCATCTCCAAAGGTGACCGTCCCTCGAATCGAAGCCGAAGAAGTAGCGGCAACCTCTGACTGATAAACTCTCTTCAGACTTGCCTTTCTTGAGGACTCCGGGCCTGCACCCCCATGGATGCAGAAAAGGTTGCCCAAGGCACCCTCATCATTAGCGTCCAGACATTCGCTGGGAAAACCGATGTTGCCCAGATGGCCAACATCATCTACTTCCTCGCACTCCCAGTGAACTTCTGCTACCTCCTTGGCCTTGGAGGTTGAAGCTTTGGTAGAGTCATTCTTTTGAATGAAATCGCGGAGCTTTCCCTCCTTTAATAGTTTCTCTAAAAATAGGCGGAGAGCTCTACAATCTTCTGTCAAATGCCCCCTATCTCTGTGATACTCACAGTAGAGGGTTTGGTTTCTGGTTTTCGGATCAGAATTCAGCGGATCTGGCCTCTTAAAAAAGGGCTATTTCTAAAGAACTTGCAGCACTTCATTCATAGAAACACCAAAGTCCGTGAAGGACTCTTGGGATTCATTATAAAGTGAAGGAATGGGTGGAAGAGGAGGTTGAGTATACTGGATTTGGTGGATGGGGGTGACTTGCGGAGCAGGAGTAGCAGGAGTTTGAAGAAATGAATTTTGAGGTGGGAAAAATTGATTACCTCGGTTGAAGCGGTTGTTACGGTAATTCTTACCTCTCGGAGCTGGAGGCGGAAGCTCTTGTTTAGTTTTCGAGGAAGATGGAGCAGGATAGAATCCCGCAGAGCCTTTCTGAGTGGCTCTGTTGGTCAGATTGCTCACATAGGTGGGGTTGTTGACTCCCCTTCTATATAGCGATTGGCAATGCTGATCAGCTCCTGATAGGAGCTAGGCTCTTTGGTTGTGACTTTGAACTTCAGAGGACCCTCCTGCAGGCCGCTGATCAAAGCCACCATATAGAGCTCGGGATCCATGTCTCTGACCCCCAGGATCTCTTTCTGAAAACGGTCAACGAAATGCGCTGCAGTTTCGTTGTCTCCTTGCCTGATCTTGAAGAGGGTCGCAGGACCACTCTTCCTTTTCTTTGCAGTGGCGAACCTCAGGAGGAGCTCTTGCCTTAGGGCAGCAAAGCTTGGGATAGACTGACAAGGCAGCTTATAGAACCATTCCATGGCTGACCCATTGAAGGAGGTGACCATCAGCTTGCACCTCACTCCATCTGAAATGTTCCTGAGAGCCACAGCGGACTCGAAGGCTTGAAGATGACACATGGGATCGGTCTCTCCCGTATACACAGGGAGTCGAGGTTCTCTGAACCCATGAGGAATAGGATCCCGACGAATTTCATCGGTAAAGGGGGAGGGCTCCCCTAACTCAGAAGGCCCCAGAGGAGGGAAAAAGGAAGCAGGAGGAGCTTGAGGGTAAGCAAACCCTTCTTCAAAGTTCAGGGCCTGAGCCGGAGGCCCCTGGGCTGCGGCTCGGAAAGAATTATGATGAGCGGCGAACTCCTCATGCTGAGATCGCTGAGGAGCTGCGGGCTGGAAGACGGGATGATCGCTAGGGTGGCCGCTTGCTACTCGGTCAGGAGTAGTGATCTGAGGGGCTTGAGGAAGGATTTTCTGGGAGATCGCGGCTAGAACCTGGTTCATAGCCTCGATCTGCTTTGCGGACTCCTGCTGAGTCCGGACAACTTCTTGCCGATCTCGAGCGGCCTCTTGCTGAGACCGCGCGATCTCCTGCTGAACAGAAGCGGTCTCCTGCCTAGCTCGGGCGGCCTTGCGGAGAGCTTGCTCAACACGAAGCTCGAAACGGCGCTCAAGCGCTTCCAACGGGTTGTGATCGGAAGGGGGAACGCTAGGAGATCGCAGGGGACGACCTCTACGGCGATCAGCCATCTTGAAAGTCTAAAATTCACCTGACACTTCGAATCTGAAGGTCGCGTGTTCGTTCTGTTGGTGCCAAAAATGGAACCTCCAAAATTCACACTAAAGGGGATGGGAGAAAACTGCGAAGTGCAGGTTACTAAGACAGAAGATGCTGGAAAGAAGAGAAAACGATCGTAAAATGGCGATCACGAAAAAATGAGACCGCTTACACAGGTTGTAAGCTGGAGCCTCCGAATCAAGTCCACTTTCTGGTACCCCTACCCCTCTATTTATAGACGAGGGGGTGCCCAAACGGGCAGAATGATAAACTACGGGCTGCCCGAAATACAGGAGAGCCGGGCAGGGAGAAGAGGTGCAAATAACAAAGATAAGGAAAAAACAATCAGACCGCTTAAACTGATGGTCTCCACTACCTTGACCGCTTGGTACTTAGAAAATCCTGGTTGAGAAGGCAGCTGGCGGTCTGGTCGATCACACAAACAGAGACCGCTGAGACTGAAGAGATTTGGCCAGTAAGAGGAGGTCGCGGGCTTTCTGGGCAAACATATCTCAAACCCCTCTGGCTGGCTGACATAAATTTCTTCATCAATGGTGCCATTGAGGAAGGCGACTTGAACATCCATTTGATAAACAGGGAATTGCATTTCAGCAGCAATGGCAAGAAAGAGACGGATGGATTTAAACCTGGCAACCGGGGCAAAGGTCTCAGCATAATCTATGCCAGGCTTCTGAGCACAGCCCTTGGCAACAAGCCTTGCCTTGAATTTTTTAACTTCCCCTTCTTCATTGTATTTTACCTTGAATAGCCATTTGAGGCCAATGACATCCTTGTTGACTGGGAGTTCAGCTAGTTCTCAAGTCTCATTCTTATTAATCACATTGATCTCTTCCTCCATAGTATGCACCCAAAGATTGTCTTTGACTGCTTCCTTGCAATTCACAGGTTCCTTCACAAGGAAGGCAAATTGACATTGGCTGTAAATATCAGTAAGGGGACGATACCTGATGGGAGAGACTAGGGATGAAGACTCCTCAGAACTAGAGTGCTCGTTCCTTTCAGGATTTGAAGCTTGCTGAATTTCACACTCTGGAATGGAAGGCACCTCATCACAGGATGTGATAGAGCAAGGTGCAACCTCCAGATTAGAGGTCTGGCCCAATGATTCCTCCCATAGCCAGCATTTGTCCTCATCAATAATTACATCCCTGGAGATAAGGAATTTCAAGGTATTAGGGTTGTAAACCCGGTAAGCTTTTGTCCTGTCACTGTACCCTACCAGAATTCCTTCTTCTGCTTTGCTTGACAACTTGTCTTTAGTCTGGTTGTTGTTATGACAATAGGCAATGCTTCCAAATATTCTTAGTCTGGCTGTTGTTATGACAATAGTTGAATGTTCTGAAAGATTTGCTAAATGAGTTATTGAATTGAGGAATTCAAAATTTGTTTCATCCCGCGGACAACCATGAAAACTCAAGTTCTTACAGATTTTGTTGCTGATTTCACAAACACAAAAGAGCCCCTCCCAAAATCCTCTTCGTGGGAATTATTCGTTGATGGTGCTTTTAACATGCTCACTGGCCTCAAAATTATTCTTAGAATTCCTGTTGGGATCACTATTCAACTGAGCATTATTATATCCTTCCCAGTTACAAACAAGCAAGCTGAATATGAAGCTATTCTTGTTGGATTATGCATCACTAGAAGTCTGTGTTACAACATTGTAAGAATATATGAACTTGTGGGTGTACAACCCATATTCTTCGAGGGTAGGACTCGACCGTGCCATGTGGGCAGAAATTAAAGTCAATGGTCAAACCGAAGACAGCAAGCAGTTCATCAGATGCATTCAATGTTAAGTATTTTAAATAATATGTCCGCGTGTCTGAACCGACACGGTATGCCTTAATGAGTTTCGTGTCAACCTAGGGCTCGGCTCTACGTTGGAGGTACTATATATACCTATTCCAAACTTGATAGGTGTATGTAGAATACTTTGAGCGGAGCCTCAACATTATCAAAGTAACTGTTAGGGTTTTTTCGCTCTCTGCCCGCTCTGCGTTTCTCTCTCCAATACCGGAAGAAGCCACCAGCAGTAATATCTCTCATGTTTTCTCTGTGGCGACAGGAGGAAGGAAGACCGCTCGATCAAAGACTCCGGCCGCCGCTGGTGTCTCGTTCTCTCGTTGTTGCTGTCGGCGCTCCTGTATCAACGCTCGTTTGCAGATCTCGTGAAATCCCATCACCACCGGGACTCCTCGCGGCGAGACTTTGCCGATCGATTCTTTAGTAAGAAGTTGGTTCAGGGAAAACCTACAAAGCCCTCTGACCTTGTTGGTCAACAATCTTCCAGATCTGGAGCAATCGACAGAACTGTGAATTGATATACAGTGAAGGAAAATATTTTTGGAGTTCTTGTCTCCTCTGCACCGCTTAGAGGAAGGTGTGACATTAGTTGGTTGTCGTTTGGATCTAGTCTTAGGCGACTGTGCTCAGGTGGAAAGGAGGAGCAAACAATACTGGATTGGATCTGAAGTGTCTGACGCGTCTCCGACCGGATCAGGTGACATTTTTCTGGTTTACTTTTCCTGTTGAAAGTGTCGAAGCGTAGCACCTACGACATCGTCAAATTGCAGTCCTTCGACGCTACAAATTTTCACGTTTGGAAAATCCATGTCCAATTGGGCATGAAAGAGCGCGAAATTTTCTACACCGTCCTCAATGATTTCGCTACGACGCGTGAAGATGTGGATGAGTATCAGTGGAGCAAGGACGAGGAATTTTGCAAGGATTATCTCCTGAATTCTCTGAACCCTCGCCTCGCCATGACCTACAGTGCATACAATACTGCGAAAGAAATCTGGGATCGCCTGAACGCACATTTCCAGAAAGAAGAAGGATTGTCGAAAACTCTCCTCGGCGAGAAATTCTTCAATTTCAAATTTAATTCAAACTCGTCAGTCACTTCACAATTAATTGATCTAGAAAACCCGCGTCTCAAGCTGGAAGACGAACAATCTGATATGTCCGATAATCTGTTCGTGAGTCTGATCCTGAGCAAACTGACTCCTGAATGGAATACCTTCAAGACTGAAATGCACAGACTGAAGGAGAGGATCGCATTGGATGAACTCAAAAGGTTCATTCACATCGAAGATCAAAATGCTGCTGGTAAGAGCCTGGAGCAAGTTGCCCAACCCTCACAAGTTGCCAACTTTGTTTCTCGACCTAGCAAGCCTCATCGGAAGCCCGCAGCTCCCAAAAGTGAAGCCTCCGCACAACTACCGGCCAGAAAACACTCTCTCAAAAGGAAGAGAGGCAAGTGTCATAACTGCGGCAAGTGGGGTCACTGGGCAGCTGAATGCAAAGGACCGAAGAAGGAGGAAGCCCCACAGAATGCAACGAATATGCTGGTCGACATCTCCGGTCCTACGTCCTTTGTTGCTATGATTGGGAGCAGTCACAACAGTGCATCTTCAGAGTGGTGGCTGAACAGTGGTGCAACCTGTCATGTGACGAATGACAGAGCTCTTCTTAGTGATGTAACTGAGGTCAGAGACAAGGTAGAAAATTGCAATGGAGGAGAGACCACAGTCAAGCATACTGGGACAGCACAGCTGGTCCTCTCTTCAGGTAAAACTTTAACTTTACAACATGTTAGAGTAGTTCTTAGTTTAACTAAAAGCTTAATTTCTATGAGTTTGTTAGATAAAACAGGAATGTCTTTCACAACCTCTAGCGGTAGAATAACATTAACTGTTAATTCACTTTGGTCGTGCGTATTTGATCAACGACATGTATAGACTTAGCCTTAATAATGATAGCATAAACCAAGTGAGTTCAACCTTAATAGATCCTAAGTTGTTACATAACAGACTAGGACACGTGAACTATAGAAAAATATGAGATCTAGCTAAGAGTCATAACATCCCCTTAGATCTTTCTATTAGATTTAATAAGTGTGAAGTGTATGCACAAACCAAGATCACTAGAAAATTGTTTAAGTTTATTTCTAGGAGCACACAACTTCTTGATTTGATACATTCAGACCTCTGTGATTTTAAGAGTCACGTCACTAGAGAGGGGAGGAAGTATCTCATTACCTTCATCACGATTATTCCAGATATTGTCATGTTTATTTATTGAAATCGAAAGATGAAGCTTTCGAGATCTTCAAGATCTTCAAATCTCGGGTAGAAAATAAGTTCAAGCTGAAGATTAAGCGTTTTAGAAGTGATCGAGGAGGAGAGTACACTACAACAGGGTTTTAGGACTTTTGTGCCTCTGCGAGTATAATCCTAGAAATCACTGCTCCTTACTCACCCCAGTCTAATGGTATTGCTGAGCGAAAGAATAGAACCTTAACAGAGATGCTGAATTCTATGCTTCTTACTGTTGGCATGCCTAACTCTTTTTGGGGAGAAGCAGTCTGAACTGCCAATCACATTCTGAATAGAATGCCTCATGATAAGATCACTTTCCACTCCATATGAGTTGTGACATGGTCATCCTTGTAGATTTGACACTCTAAAGACTTGGGGTTGTATTGCTTATGTTAGAATACAAGACCTTAAGAGACCTAATGTGGGACCTAGAATAACAACTTGTGTATATCTAGGTAGTGCAGAAGATAGTGCAGCATATATGTTTCTAGATCTGTCCACCAATACTGTGATAGAATCTAGAGATGTTATTTTCTTTGAAAACAAGTTTTTCAGAGATCATGGTTTAACCGTCTTCGAGTCTACTGAGTTGATTTCCGAATCTCCTCTAGCACCTGAAGCTGGCCCCTCTGACACTGCTTCCCTGTAGAGGATAGTCTTATCCCAGTTAGAATATCTACAAGAGATAGAATCCCTAAGAACTTTGGTGAAAATTTTGTCACTTATCACTTAGAGGATGATCCATTCTTCTACCAGGAAGCAATGCGATCTAGAGATTCGTTAATATGGGCAGAAGTCATAGATGATGAAATGGACTCGCTGCTACGAAATAACACCTGACATCTAGTGGTCCTCCCTAAAGGAGCCAAAGTCCTTTGATGAAAGTGGGTGCTGAAGAAGAAATTGCACAATGATGGGTATATAGCTAGATATAAAACACGTCTAGTCGCTAAAGGCAATAAGCAATAAAGGGGAATTGACTACTTTGATGTCTATTCACCTATGTGTCACCTATCCACTATTAGGATTCTTCTTGCCTTGGCCTATATCGAGAATTTTATAGTTCATCAGATGGATGTGAACACAGCCTTCTTGAATGGAGAGCTTAATAAAGAGATCTGCATGGCACAAACTGAAGGGTATGTCCATCCAGATCTAAAAGACAAAGTGTGCAAATTAGACAAATCCATCTATGGGCTTAAACAAGCGCCTAAGATGTGACACATGATGTTTGACCAAGTGGCCTGGAGGGTGTCGACTCTTATCCACCTCTAGTTGAGCTCGGCTCCTAGATTGTATCGACCTTAGCCCCGACGCTGGCCCGCTGACCAGGCTCTCACCTAGCTGGCAGGGTCGGGAACCGCTCGGGGGCAGGAAGGAAAATACTCCACCTCCAGTTGAGCTTGCTCATCTAGCGAATGGCCTGGAGGGTGTCAGCTCTTCTCCACCTCCAGTTGAGCTCGCTAGTCTAGCGAATGGCCTGGAGGGTGTCGACTCTTATCCACCTCTAGTTGAGCTCGGCTCCTAGATTGTGTCGACCTTAGCCCCGATGTCGGCCCGCTGACCAGGCTCTCACCAAGTTGGCAGGGTCGGGAACCGCCCGGTGGCAGTAAGTTTCTTAAGTAGTTTTTTCCCAAGGGGTACCTCGCCTATGGGGCAATCTTCAGCACCACTCACCGAATATGTGGGGTTG
The DNA here is from genome assembly GCA_033032865.1 of Dactylorhiza incarnata. Classification (NCBI taxonomy): domain Eukaryota; kingdom Viridiplantae; phylum Streptophyta; class Magnoliopsida; order Asparagales; family Orchidaceae; genus Dactylorhiza; species Dactylorhiza incarnata. The sequence goes on from JAWHQI010000317.1 coordinate 2,692,686, forward strand.
GACATTTCTTTCCGAGCTTGTACCTCGCTCGAAAAGAGCGGGGATTGTGTACAACCCCATATTCGCCGAGTGTACTCCTAAGGGACCCTTAGAGTCTTATCTGGTAGCATGGTTCCAGGCAGGGAGAATAGGAGCAAAGGGGGTGAGCGGTGGAGACAGGGGCCTCCCGCTCACCCAGCTTGTACAGGAGGCAAGCAAGAGGGGGCGAGCTCTTCTCGCCCCCTCTCCGTGAAGAGGGGGGCGAGCTCCTCTCGCCCCCGCTCCCCGAAGAGGGGGGAGGGCGAGCAGGGAGGGCGGCCAGCACCCTGGCTCGCCCCAGCTCCCTTAGGGGGCGAGCAGGCAGAGCGGCCAGCCCCCTGGCTCGCCCCATCTCCCTTATGGGGCGAGCAGGGAGGGCGGCCAGCCCCCTGGCTCTCCCCACTTTCCTTTGGGGGCGAGCAGGGAGGGCGGCCAGCCCCCTGGCTCGCCCCAGCTCCCTTAGGGGGCGAGCAGGCAGGGCGGCCAGCCCCCTGGCTCGCCCCAGCTCCCTTGGGGGCGAGCAGGGAGGGCGGCCAGCCCCCTGGCTCGCCCCAGTTTCCTTTGGGAGCGAGCAGGGAGGGCGGCCAGCCCCCTGGCTCGCCCCAGCTCCCTTAGGGGGCGAGCAGGGAGGGCGGCCAACCCCCTGTCTCGCCCCAGTTTCCTTTGGGGGCGAGCAGGGAGGGCGGCCAGCCCCCTGGCTCGCCCCAGTTTCCTTTAGGGGCGAGCAGGGAGGGCGGCCAGCCCCCTGGCTCGCCCCAGTTTCCTTTGAGGGCGAGCAGGGAGGGCGGCCAGCCCCCTGGCTCACCCCAGATTCCTTTGGGGGCGAGCAGGCAGGGCGGCCAGCCCCCTGGCTCGCCCCAGCTCCCTTATGGGGCGAGCAGGGAGGGCGGCCAGCCCCCTGTCTCGCCCCAGTTTCCGCCCTCCCCTGGCTCGCCCCAGTTTCCTTTGGGGGCGAGCAGGGAGGGCGGCCAGCCCCCTAGCTCGCCCCGGTTTCCTTTGGGGGCGAGCAGGCAGGGCGGATAGCCCCCTGACTCGCCCCAGCTCCCTTAGGGCGCGAGCAGGGAGGGCGGCCAGCCCCCTGTCTCGCCCCAGTTTCCTTTGGGGGCGAGCAGGGAGGGCGGCCAGCCCCCTGGCTCGCCCCTGTTTCCTTTGGGGGCGAGCAGGGAGGGCGGCCAGCCCCCTGACTCGCCCCAGCTCCCTTAGGGGGCGAGCGGGGAGGGCGGCCAGCCCCCTGGCTCGCCCCAGTTTCCTTTGGGGGCGAGTAGGGAGGGCGGCCAGCCCCCTGGCTCGCTCCAGTTTCCTTTGGGGTCGAGCGGGCAGGGCGGCTAGCCCCCTGTCTCGCCCCAGCTCCCTTAGGGGGCGAGCACGGAGGGCGCCCAGCCCCCCTATTTCGCCCCAGCCCCGATGATAGGGGTTGGTCTGCGTCTAGCACTACAGAACAACGGGATTTGGCTATTCACAGGCCAAATCCGGGGGTAATTTGGTAATTTCGCAGGCAGTTTTTGGTTATTCGCAGCCCGAATCCTGAAATCCTATAAATAGGACCAAGGGGGCACTATTTGGAGGGGAGCTTGTTCTAGGCTAGTTTTCTCTCTCCCTCTCCCTCTCCCTCTCCAAAAATCTCTCTAAGGGAGTGAGGAGAGCCTCCAGTGGTGCCCAAGCCCGACATTGGCTTGGGAGGGGAAGCGCCTCAAAGGCCTTCCGGGTATGTGGTGGACCTCCTCGCCGAGCCCTTGGTCCAGTTCACAGTTCCAACACCTTCAACCTAGAGCTCTCCCTTGGGGGGAGTAAGAGAGTTGGCCACCCCTCAACTTGTTGGGGGCCCCGAACTCCACAGAGACCAAGAAATCGGTTTCAACAGCGGCGACATTGGTCTTGGAGGGCGACATTGACCATCGGGGGGAGGGGGGGCATTGGTCGTGGGCTACGACAATCGGCGGGTAGCGGCGACATTGTTTATGGGGGGCTACATTGGTCGTGGACGGCGAAATTTATCATGGGCGGCAACTTTTGACGTGGACGAAGGAATTTGTCGTGGGAGAGTGACATTGGTCATGAGCGGGGACATTGGTCGTGGGCTTATTTATTAAAAGTACATTTTTATTATTTATTAAAAGTACATTTTTATCTAACATAATCTTTTATTAACAATAATGAGTACATAACAAATTTAGAAACTCTCTCTGGGATAAGGATAAGCATAGTGGCTTACTCAAGCATAATGATTTAATCTAAAATTTCTGCTTCTACTTACATTTTTAAACACTTATTTTATATTCAAAAATTCTTTTAAAAGTACATTTTTATCAAACTTAAACTTTTATTAACAATAATGGGCATAAGCTTCTCCTATTCTTATTCTCTCTCACATTCATGTGAGCTTAACTAATAAAAGACGCAAACAAAAACAAAGTATTAAAACCAAAAAAAGGTTAAGGAGTGGCAGCTATTTACTTCTCCCTCTACAAACTTTGGGAGAAATAAATCAGGTGCGTGATCTCCGCCGATCTCATCGCCACGGGTTTTTCTTCTTCTTTGATCCGTGGTAGCTAACAGCGTTGGAGAGCTGCGAAAAACGAAGATGAGGAGTGCAGGACGCCAACGGCGTTGGATGCGAAGATTCCGGCGGCATTGGTGCCGCCTCCGACGTCGAGAAAGCGGAAAACGGAGCCTCCACGGTCCAATCGACTGCCGACCGGGCAATCGGTGGTGTTTTCCGATTTACCGGAGGTAGATGCGTTCTTCCGCGGTGCCCTTGCGGCTGAAAGGAAGTGAGGAGTGAAGAGTTGAGATCATCACCGGATGAAAATTATGCGGAGGCGAGGCTCTGTCGAGGAGGAAAGGTCGAGGAGGAGCCCAGAGGAGGAGCTGCGGAGGGAGTGAGGCTCTGCCAAGAGGAAGCATGTAGATTTTTATCTAGAGGAGGCGTGAGAGAAGTGAGAGATGAGGCGTGAGAGCTAACGGCGGATCCAAGGGGGGGGGGGGGGGGGGGGGGGGGGGGGGGGGGGGGGCCGGCGGGGGCCCGGGCCCCCACAAGAATTTTTGCAAAAATATTAGGAGATTTGGATTCCTCTCGTCGAGCCAATGAATTTTGACAACTTACACGTCAAAAACGGTGTCCGAATGAGGGAGAAATGTCTCCGAGAAAATGAAGATTTTCATTTTTTTTTTACAAGAGAAAAATGATGATTGACCCCTCTTCTACGAAGCCGCTGCCATTTTGATCCGCCCTGCTTCGATTCCCGCAAGCGTGCAGCGACCTCTACGCCAGTAGATGAGCACAACAATATTTGCATCGTCTACAGCATGAACGCCGACGCCTCCCAGCATAGTCGGCGTGTCCGTTCCCTGCATCTGCCATCTCCTGCGCCTCCACGATCCTTATCGTCGTCGACGAAAACATCCATTAGGTAAACGACACATTTGTCAAGGGAAAGCAACAACATATTATCAAAAATAGAGGAGTTTTTTTTATCAAAAATGTAATTGTAATTTGTATATTGAAATAACATTAATATGATTGTTTGCCTCGTTTTTGTTTATTAAAAATAGAGGATTTTTTTTATCAAATATGTATTTTTATATTTAATGCATTACAAACAACAACAACACTCAGGCCTTTATCCCACTATAGTGGGGTCGACTATATGGATCCTTTGTTGAACTTCTACCATCTTAGTCAAGCTTCTCGCATCTTCTCTGCATTTGGTGCTACTCCTGTCATATCTCTGATACATTCATTCCAAATTTTAACTAGTGTGTGTGTCCACACATACTCCTAAGCATTCTCATCTCCGCAACTCCCATTTTTTGCTCATGTACACAATTCACTGCCCAACACTTAGAACCATAGAGCATCGCTGGTCTAATTGCAGTACGGTAAAACTTATCTTTAAGTTTTAATGATACTTTACTATCACATAAGATCCCTGACGCGCCTCTCCACTTCAACCAACCCGTTTTGATTTTATATTTAATACATTATATTAAAAAATATTGCTTCACCTTTTGATTGGGCCCCCCTAGTCAAAATTCCTGGATCCGCCCCTGGTTGGAGAGCTGCGGAAAACGAAGATGAGGAGTGCAGGACGCCAACAGCGTTGGATGCGAAGATTCCGGCGGCATTGGTGCCGCCTCCGACGCCGAGGAAGCGGAAAACTGAGGGCGCGTTTGGTTCGGCTTATAAGCCCCGGTGCGGCAGAAAAGAAACGCTGTTTAGGGCGACAGCAGCGTTTGGCGCTGCTGATGGACGAAACGGAGGTTATTAATAACCTCCGTTTCCTTGTTAAGGCCAGACGCGGGTTATTTGGCCAGTCCAGCCGCGCCGTCCCCCGCTTCGTCCCCGCGTCTAGGTTTTCTTCTCCCCCGATCTCCAAAATCTCGTGTCGTCGACGCCGATTTCGCCGGTTTTCCTCGACGCCGTTGCCTCGCCGCCTTCCGTCGCCAACATACGCCCACCTCGTCGTCCATAGGAGCCACTCACGCCGCCGGATTGCTTCTCCCTTATCTCCCACAGATCTCATCGCCGTTGCCACGCCGCCTGCCGCCGCCTCTCCAGTTTCTGTCAGCGCCGTCGCCTCCTCTCTAGTTCCCTGCCCCCCTTTTTAGGTATATCTCCTATTTTTCTCTATTATTATGAATTTTTATTTGTGTGTGTGTTGTGTATGTGCTGTGTGTGAGTTTGTGTTGTTATGTGTGTGTCATGTGTTGTTGATTTATGTGTTGTGTGTGTGTTTTTGTGGCTGTATATGTGTATGTGTGTATATGTTTGTATGTGTGGCTGTGTACATGTATGTGTGTGGTGTATTTGTGTGGTTGTGTATATGTATGTGTGTGGTGTATTTGTGGTGGCTTTGTATGTGATGTGTATATGTGTGTGTTGTATATGTATGTTGTGTGTTTGCTGTGTGTGTGTGTGTTTGCTGTGTGTGTGTATATATGTATGTGTATGTGTGTGTGTTTGTGTGTATTTTATTTGTGTGTGTGTTATATGTTTTGGTGTGTTTTTGTTTGTATGTGTGTGTGTTATATGTTTGTGTGTGTGTTATATGTTTGTGTGTGTGTGTGTGTTATATGTTTGTGTGTGTGTGTGTTATATGTGTTGGTGTATTTTGTTTGTTATTTGTTTGTGTGTGTGTTATATGTTTGTGTGTGTATGTGTGTTATGTATGTGTGTGTGTTATATGTTTTGGTGTATATATGTTTGTGTGTGTTGGTGTGGTATATATATGTTTATGTGTGTGTGTATGTGTGTGTGTGTGTGTGTGTGTATATATATGTTTATGTGTGTGTGTGTATTTTTGTGTGTTTGTGTGTGTATGTGTATATATGTTTATATGTGTGTGTGTGTGTGTGTGTGTGTGTATATGTTTATGTGTGTGTGTGTATTTTTGTGTGTTTGTGTGTGTGTGTATATATGTTTATGTGTGTGTGTGTGTGTGTGTGTGTGTGTGTGTGTATATATGTTTATGTGTGTGTGTATTTTTGTGTGTTTGTGTTTACATATGTATATATATATGTGTGTGTGTGTGGCTGTATATATATATATATATGTGGCTGTGTGTGTGTGTGTGTGTGTGTGTGTGTATATGTTTATGTGTGTGTGTGTGGCTGTATATATATATGTGTGTGTGTGTGTGTGTGTGTGTGTATATATGTTTATGCGTGTGTGTGTATTTTTGTGTGTTTGTGTTTACATATGTATATATATATATGTGTGTGTGTGTGGCTGTATATATATATATGTGGCTGTGTGTGTGTGTGTGTTTATGTGTGTGTGTGTGTGTGTGTGTGTGTGTGTATATATGTATGTGTGTGTGTGTGTGTGTGGCTGTGTGTGTGTGTGTGTGTGTATATATATATGTATGTGTGTGTGTGTGTGTATATATATGTATGTGTGTGTGTGTGTGCTGTATATATATAAATGTGTATGTGTGTGTGCTTGTATATATATGTGTAGGTGTGTGTGTGAATATATATATGTATGTGTGTGTGTTTGTGTGTGTGTGCTGTGAATATATATATGTATGTGTGTGTATATATATATGAGTGAATGTGTGTGTGTGTGCTGTGTGCTTGTATATATGAATGTGTGTATGTGTGCTGTGTGCTTGTATATATATGTAGGTGTGTGTGTGTGTGTGTGTGTATATGTATGTGTGTGTGTGTCTATATATATGAGTGAATGTGTGTGTGTATATATATGAGTGAATGTGTGTGTGTATATATATGTGTAGGTGTGTGTGTGTGCTTACATATATATATATATATATATATATATATATGTAGGTGTGTGTGTGTGTGCTGTGTATATATATATGTGTAGGTGTGTGTGTGTGCTGTATATATATAAATGTGTATGTGTGTGTGCTTGTATATATATGTGTAGGTGTGTGTGTGTGAATATATATATGTATGTGTGTGTGTTTGTGTGTGTGTGCTGTGAATATATGTATGTATGTGTGTGTATATATATATATGAGTGAATGTGTGTGTGTGTGTGTGCTGTGTGCTTGTATATATATGAGTGAATGTGTGTGCTGTGTATATATGAATGTGTGTGTGTGTGCTTGTATATATATATATGTAGGTGTGTGTGTGTATGTATGTATATATGTGTAGGTGTGTGTGTGTGCTGTATATATATAAATGTGTATGTGTGTGCTTGTATATATATGTGTAGGTGTGTGTGTGTGTGAATATATATATATGTATGTGTGTGTGAATATATATATATATGTAGGTGTGTGTGTGTGTGTATATATATGTGTAGGTGTCTGTGCTGTGAATATATATATATGTATGTGTGTGTGTATATATATATGAGTGAATGTGTGTGTGTGTGCTGTGTGCTTGTATATATGAATGTGTGTGTGTGTGTGTGTGCTGGTATATATGTAGGTGTGTGCTTGTATATATGAATGTGTGTGTGTGTATGTATGTATATATATGTAGGTGTGTGTGTGTGTGCTTGTAAATATATATGAGTGAATGTATGTGTGTGTGCTTGTATATATATGTGTAGGTGTGTGTGCGAATATATATATGTATGTGTGTGTGTGTATATATATTTATGTTTGTGTGTTTACATGTTTATATGTTTACATATGTTTATATGTTTGAATTTTTTTTTAAGATGGGTAAGGCGAAAGACGGTGGTGTGTCTGCTATTTGGGATGCAAACGATGTTCTGATTTTCTGCGATATATGCATCCATGAAATAGAGCTTGGTAACCGACCCACAACCCATTTTAGTAAAGAGGGCTGGTTAAATGTGACTACAAAATTTCAACTACAAACTGGAAAAAAGTACGATAAAGTTCAAATGAAGAACAAATGGGATCATTTGAAGAAGGAGTGGAAAATTTGGAGTGAGCTAAAACGTGGGTCCACTGGTTTGGGTTGGAATCCGACTACAAAGACTATAGATGCTTCGGACGAGTGGTGGACTGAGAGATTGAAGGTATTCATTTATTTAAAAATGATGATTTAACTTTATGTTCAATTATTTGCCCTTCCTAATTTGTGTTATAATATTGTAGGTTGTCTCAGCGGCCAAAAAGTTCAGATATGCGGGCATCCCCCCTGAGTTAGAGGAACGATTGAGCAGGATGTTCGATTCAGTTATTGCATGTGGACGTCATGCTACCATTCCTGACTTAAGGAGTAATCCACCAGAGTCTACCGACGAGAGAGCGTTGTCCGGTGGGGAGAATGACATCCAGGAGGATGATGTTGCACCACCTCCCCCCGAGGTCACATCGGCGCGGAAGAGGAAGAAAGGAAAGAGAAGTGCCACCAGCTCCGTCTTAGAAGATCTGGCAGAATCTTCAAAGACCATCAGTCGATGCATTCAGGAGCATCCAAGGAGCAACCCTTACACTATTACTCAGGCATTAGAGCGGTTAAGTGGATACCCCGACGTTGTAGCGGACGAGAAATTCTATGACTTTGCCATCACATTTCTGTTGGACAAAGGTCATAGAGAGGCATTTATGTTCCTACCCGAGGGTATGAACATAAAGTGGATTTATAACCGCTACAATGGTGGGGGGTAGAATTATTCTGGTTAGGGTCATGGAGTTTGAGACTGTTATTTTTATTTATGATGTTGTGTTTGGATATTTCTAGTATTCCTACTGTTACTACTGTTAGACTGTTATTACTGTTTGACTGTTACTGTTATTCTGCTACAATGTTGGATAGATAAAGTATTTGTATGTTTCTGCTAGACTGTTTACGACGTTTTATGTTATTGTTGTTGTGGTTAATGTCATGTCTTTTGTGTATCAGAATATGTCTACCAATGACTCAGATGATTCAGAAGATAGCTTTGAGGCTATTCAAAATTATGCGATCGCACATCATCAAAATGTGGTAGCAGCAGTTACTATCTTAGCTGAAAGCAGTTCTCTTTTCAACCAACCAGTACCTTGCATGACTTCGAAGCAAACAGGTCATAAATGGGTAGGAGAAATGCTAGCAGGTTCGACAGTCCGGTTTCATAATTCATTTCGGATGTCCCAAGATATTTTTATGGATCTATTGCATATCTTGGAGGAGAAGTACGGATTTCACGGGACAAGACGGACTGCATCTAGAGAGATTTTGGCACTGACCTTGGACATACTATCTCATAACGAGGTCATGAGGAAGACATGTGAGCGGTTTCAGCACTCGACAGAGACTGCTAGTAGGTTTTTTGGAGAAGGCATTCGCGTGTTGATACTACTGGCGGCCGAAGTGATTCAACCATTAGATAGATCTTTCAGTAGCACACCGCCAGAGATTCTGTATGACACACGTTACATGCCATTCTTTAAAGATTGTGTCGGTGCAATTGATGGAACACATGTTCATGCATGCGTACCTGTTCGTGATCAAGTACCGTACATTGGGAGACATGGCATGCCAACACAAAATGTGATGGCTGCTTGTGATTTCAACATGTGTTTCACGTTTGTTATGCCAGGTTGGGAAGGCTCTGCGCATGATAGCCGCATTTTCAATTATGCGCTTCGGGATCCCCGTTACAAATTTCCGCATCCACCACCAGGTAATAAGATTTCTACTCCATTTTTTATACTTCTCACCTTTGAAGCGTAACGAATTTTGATCCTGGTTTTCAGGAAAATATTACTTGGTGGACTCTGGGTATCCGCTACAAAGGGGATACTTGAAACCATATCCAGAGACACGTTATCATCTCCCAGACTTTGCTCGTGGCGGGCGTGCACCGGAAGGACGCCGAGAGATATTCAATCACGCGCACTCATCCCTTAGAAGTGTCATTGAAAGATCGTTTGGGATTTGGAAGAAAAAGTGGGCCATATTGCGTGATATGCCGAGCTACAGCTTCACCAAACAAACCGATATTGTGATGGCGACAATGGCACTGCATAATTTTATTCGGAGGCACCCGTCGCGGAGGGATATTGATTTCAATGAGTTCGAGCAGGGAGGTGGTGATGAGGGGGTGAGCACACAAGGGCATCAAGTAGTTTGTCCTGATACAGCAGGCGGGGTAGATGAGATGATCACGTTGCGTGAAAATATAGCGCAACAGTTGTACACTTCTAGATCTTAGATGGTGAGATGAATTATTGGTATTTATATCTATTATAGTCAGTATTATCAAGATTGTGTGTTTTATGGAACAACAATTTTTTTTTTCTAAAACTCCATTTTACCCAAACAAAATTTATAAAACTCCATTTCAATAAGCACTGAAAACTCCATTTCACCCAAACAGTTTTTTAACAAAACTCCATTTCTCAGAAACAGCTCTTTTTCAAAACTCCATTTCTGATCAGCAGCTTTTCATCAGCAACAGCCCAACCAAACGGACCCTGAGCCTCCACGGTCCAATCGACTGCCGACCGGGCAATCATTGATGAAAAATCACTTCCGAAATAAGCTCATGGTGCCGGCTTCTCAACCCGCGCGCGCTCCGCATCATCTCCGCTCGTCGGTCGCTTCCCAAACACTTCTCGAGACATGTGACGGCGTCGCTGATGTTCACCAAGGTTGCAGACTTGATGGAAATAGCATCACCATGGCCTCCACCTCCAACGTTCACACTGGATGAAGCTTGAAAGCTCTTCTGAGGAGCAGCGTGAATCGCTCGCAGGGTGAAGCGAGAGACATATGACGACGGAGCTTCATCCAGAAGTTGATGTCGGAACAGCGTTCTAGTGGAGGAGATGTGGAGGAGGCTCTGTTGAGGAGCAGCGTTTTAGTCGAGGAAGGAGGAGGAGGAGTTGGCGACGCTCGGCAGATCATTTTAGAAGACTTGGAGGAGGCTCTCTTGATGCGATGTATCCGCTGCTTTCGGCGGGTGGCAGCCGAGGAGGAGAGGTTCCGTGCGGGAGAAGCCATGCTAGGGAGGTAGCTGCTGCTATGGGGATAAAAGCATCAGAAGGAGGGAAGATTTGTACTGTACAGGATATTGTTAAAAAATGAAGGCAAGAATATTGTTAAAAAAATAAAAGATTTGTAGTCATTAGTCAAGGTGAAATGATGAAAGCTAGCGGGTGAAATGCCACGTGGGAGGAGAAAGCCTGGGGTAGTCCTGAACAAAAAAATCGGGTCTGACGGGCCGGCCTGAGCCCGGCCCGGTTCAGGCCCGAACCGGGCCGCGCTCTTACCCGGGGCCCTAAAAGGGCCCCGGTTTGGCCGGACTACCCGGCCCGGTACCCGGCCCGGTCCGGGCCGGGTAAAGCCCGATAATCGGGCTAGCCCGAGACCGGGCCGGGCAAAGCCCGAACCGGTCTCGGGCTAGCCCGATTATGAGCCTAACGGCTCTTATTAGAGCCGTTAGGCTCATATCATGGCAGCATGGCTGCCATGTGGCAGCAATGCTGCCATGAAGGCAGCCAACGGCTCTATTAGAGCCGTTGGCTGCCATTTTAATATATTATATATATTAATATATAATAATATATATTATATTATTATTATTATTATTATTTTAATTAAAAAAAAACTAAAAATCCTATAAATACCCCCCTCCCCTCTCTCTTTTCTCACGCATCATCCCTCTCTCTCTCTCTCTCTCTTAGCTCTCCCAATGGCGTCGTCCTCCTCAGCTCCAGCGTCGTCTTCCCAAAGTACGGCTTCGGTGGTGGAGCACAATCGTAGAGCGGGTATTTGGGAGCATTTCGACATGGTCCAAGTCGGCACCGAAAGAAAAGCGCGCTGCAAGATGTGCTCGAAGTTGCTATCCATCAGCGGCAACTCGACGCTCGTTAGACACCAAAAATCTTACGAGTCGAAACAAGCTCCTCCCGAGTCAAGTCAAGCTCAAATTTCTGGAGCAGGACAGATTTGGACGTACGATCAAATGCGACAGCGAGAGATGCAGGCATGTTAAAATTCGCGACATGTTAAAAGCTATTTATTGTACTAAACAACGAGCTCAAGATTTTAGAAAATTTTGTAAAACACAAAATCAGAAATATTTAAAACCACAATTAGATATGCCTATTAGATGGAACTCAACCTATAAAATGTTAAAAAGAGCCCTTCTACAAAAAGATCTTCTAATGGAATATTATAGTTTACTTAATATTGAACACGGTTTAGGTGAAACTGATTGGACCATAATAGAATATTATGTAGATTTACTAAAGTGTTTTTATAGGGCCACCGTTGCTTTATCTGGAGTGTATTATCCAACGAGCGCATTAGTGATTGAACATTTCGTACATATCACAGAAAGATTTAGTTATTATAGAAAACACCAAGGTTGGGCTCCTTTAATTAAAGTAATGGAAGAAAATTTTTTAAAATATTATAGAGAAATACCGCCTATGTTTTCGTGCGCCGCCGCTTTAAATCCGCTACTTAACGTAGAAGGCGTAGAAAATTTGATCGACGAAATCAATACTAATCTAACCTTAAATATAAATTATGATGAGGATGACCCCGTTAGTAGTACAAGTTTTACTAATTTTTTTATGCAAAGTTATAATTATTACAATAACTTATACGGGTCACGACCCCGCGAAGAAATAACGCAACCCAAAACGAAGGATAGTCTTAAAAATAAAATTTTAGATTTAGCTTCTAGGAAAAAAGCGCGCACATCTGGTAGTTTAGATGAATTAGGATTATACACAAAAACTCAATTTAGCGATTTTATGAGTTCGGACGAGATCGAAAACTTCGATATCTTAAATTGGTGGAAAGGTAAAGCTAATACCTATCCTGTTTTGGCCTGTATGGCCCGTGATTTATTAACTGTCCAAGCTAGTACAGTAGCTTCGGAGTCCGCTTTTTCTCTTAGTGGCAGGGTTTTGAACGAGCGGAGGAGTCGGCTTAACGAAGATTCGCTGGAGGTTTGCATATGCTACAAGGACTACTTGGACAGCGTAAAGAGGAAGCAACACATAACAGCTTTGAAGGATAGCTCGGAGGAGATAGAAGACGAAATGGACGCGTTGAACTTGAATCTACAGGATGATTAAATCCGCAGTCCAATCTAAATGTACTTTTTTTAAAATATGTAAATTTTTTAATTAAATTTTATAAGAATCATAGCTTTTATAGGTTTGTATTTTCAATTTTGTATTTTGTACAAATGTACGACTTAAATTTTGTAATATTTTAAATTTTTTGTTCCAAATTTTCAATATTAATAAAATTTTTTATTCCAAATTGTTCAATATTATTGGTTCAAAATGTTATTGTTTATTATTTATAAAAATAAAAAATTAAAAAAATTATAATTTAATTAAAAAAATAAAAAACCGGGCCGGCCCGGATCGGGCCCGAGACCGGCCCAGTCCTGCCCGGCCCGGCCTGAAGGGCCGGAGCAGGCAGCATATCAATGCTGCCTGCCCGGCCCGGGCCAGCCCGATTCCAGGGGAGGACCGGGCCGGCCCGGCCCGATGCATGAAAAAGCCCGATCGGGCCCGGTCCAGGCCGGCCCGATCGGGCTTTATGTTCACGGCTGGCCTGGGGTGTGAGAAGCTGCCGGGTAAATGCCCAAAAAATCAAAATTTTGTAATAGCAGGACTGCAGGAGGAAGTTTTTTAAGGGTAATTTTGTCCGATGAATGTTTCACCATAGATGCTTTAGTTTTTGTTTATATAATAAAGATATCCCCTATGATGAATTTTGAAAGTTGAGTATGAATTTAATTGATGCTTTGCGAGGCTCGAAAAATTTTAAAGGACTGAACTTTTCCTATATTATAAATGTTGGCAATCTATCTAAAGATATTTGTGACTATACATAAAGTTTTGGGAAGAGATTTATATGACAAATAATCACTGAAAATTTCAGTATACTATGGTGTACCAGTAGCGTATTATTCACTGCGTTGAAATTGATTATTGATAGCTGATATGGGTGTGCTAATAGCGGATAGTGGTAACTGCTATTGGTGTGTTACTAAGTATATTGGTGGGCTAATATTATTGGCATTTGGTGTGCCAATAAAGAAGAACGTGAGAAATTTTGAGCGGTGGTGTTGAGCGGTGGCATGAGTGCGTGGACTAGCTTATTACGACAAAATCGAGCCTCTCATCGTTCAAAATTCCGCACGCCGACCCTCCAGTTCTCGCCTAGGGCACGTGAGTCACAAGCTTCCTCTCCTTCTTCCGTCGATTCCTCACTCTTTTGGCCAGAAGAAGATTGTGGACTTGGAGAAAGTCCGCAAACCATCTTCTCTTGTCTTCACTGTGAGCCCTCCTCTTTCTTGTTTACAGCTACTTAGTATGTTTTAGTGACTGTGTATTGGTTTATCTCATGGGGTTTAATGAGCGTTTGCATATGAGATGGGAATGAGTGGGCTTTATAGATTCCTGGTTTTGGGGGGGGGGGGGGGGAAATACTGCTAATTTGGGGCCGACTGGTGCTGCTTCCCTTCTCGTTTAGGTATTGTTAATTGGTGCTGCCCCTTTTCATATTGTGGGTATTACAACATAAGTATGATCTTGGAATTCTTCCTGGTTATAATCGATTGTACATGGTTGGCTTTTAATAACTGATAGTTATGAGAGTCCTTTTCTTATCACGCTTACCTGTTGTGGGTTGATCGGTTGGTAGTGTTACTTGGCAAACTGTTATTGCTCCTCTTGTCAGATATGGTTCATTAGTTTTGGTTGGCCAACTGTTACTATTTCTTATTATTATGATGGATGTTAAAGGGTTGGAGTCATGCTCATCTATAACGTATTGTCCATGCCGGTTAACTATTTTATTACAAAATTATGGGAGAACTTTTTACTAGTTTATATGGTTATATTGATTGGCTAAGGTTATGGTAAGGGTGTACAACCCTCATATTTTTCGAGTCGGTGTGACCCAACGCAGATGAGGTCGGGATAGAGAGGGTGACCGTGATGCAGAAGATCGACCAATTGGAAGCCGCCGGGATCATAGATGCAGTCCCAAGGGGGAGGAAGTGGACCGGAAGTCCACTTCCTGGGCGAGTGGACCTAGTGGTCAACTCGCCCAAGCCACGGGCGAGTGGACCTATGGTCCACTCGCCCAAAGGTGGCGAGTGGACCATGGTCCACTCGCCCAGGGTGAGGGGCGAGCGGACCTGTGGTCCACTCGCCCCGGCACTCAGGGGAGTGGACCATGGGTCCACTCGCCCCTGAGGAGAGTGGACCGAGTGGTCCACTCGCCCAAGCCCAGGAAGTGGACCATTCGGTCCACTCTCCTGACCCTCGGCAAGGGGGGGAGTGGACGTCTTAAGCTCCACTCGCCCCCCCTCCTGTTTCGGTCGTTCGTGTTAGTTTTTGGACTGCGAATAGTAGATTTTTGGCTATTCACAGTCCAATTTTAGGGAAGTCTATAAATAGACCCCCATGGGCACCTTGGGAAGGGATGTTGGTACCCCCCTCCCTCGCGTGTGAGCAAGCACTACCCCTCCCCCTGTCATTGAAGGTGGACGGTGAGGTGATCCTTAGTGCCCTTCAAGGTGCTCAGGCTCAGCATTGGCTTGGGAGGGGAAGTTCCTTGAGAGCTTCCGGGTATGTGGTGGGACCTCCACGTTGCAGCTTAAAGGGTTCGTTTGTGGACTTAGGTATTCTCCAAGGGCAAGGTTCTTCGGTTCTTAGTGGCTGGTCAAGGGTCTAGCTCGGGTCAAGTAAGGGTTAGCTGCATCCCCCTTACGAACGTCGAGACCAGTTCTCTGGTTTCAACATTATGGTGCGGAGAGCGTGGAAGCAGCTAGTTCGGAAAGCTCTGGGCAAGTCTCATGGCTGGGAGCGATGAGCTGGGGGACTCGTCCCTACCGGCGAGTGCGTAAAGGAAGGTGACTTCGAGGAGATCGGGAAGTCAATCCAGGAAGTCTTGCGGGTCACACTCCCCCCTCAGGGCGAGTGCTCGACATCTTTGATGGAGATAGAGCAAGCATGTCGGGAAGGGAAGGAACCGACCTCGGAGGAACATTTGAACCTCCAAGCGCGAATGCTCTTCAACAACTCGCCCATGACCAGCTGCCCCGGTGAGGGGGTTGGGAGAGTGCCCCGGTCCCACCAGGGAGGGTGGGGAAGTCCCTTCTGCGAGCTGATTATCTCAGCTCCCGTTCTAGACGGGTTCAGCGAGCTTGCCATGTCCTACTACGCAGGGAAGGACGACCCTCTCCAGCATCTCCAGTGGTTCGAAGACATGGCCTCGATCAGGCGGATGTCGGACGCCTCCAAGTGCAAGCTCTTCGCCGCCACTTTCTTGGGAGAGGCAAAAGACTGGTTCCACCAGCTCCCGTCAGGTGTCATCTACAGCTTCAAGGACCTGCGCCGAAGCTTCTTGCTGAGATTCTCCACCTCGAAGAAGAGGTGGAAGGTAACAGAGCCCCTGTTCTTGATTCGACAGAGGCAGGGGGAGGCGCTAGGAAGCTACGCAGATCGGTTTCAGGAACAAGTCCACCGCCTCCAGGTTGACAAGCGAAGCAGGAAGGACCATGAGAAAGAAAAGGAATAAGAAGACGAAGAAGACTGAGGAAGCAATGAAGGAGATGGTCAAGGTGCATGTGACCAAGTAGGCCCAGAGAGGCGCGTTGTAATAAACATGTAACTCCTTGACGATGAATGAAGAAGGTTTCAGGTAACGCCTATGGTAACTGGATTGGGAGGCGTTGAGTTCCTCTGCCTCCAGGTGAAGGTAAGCACCTAAGATGTGGATGGGTACTCCGCTCCCAGTTGGTAAGATCCCCGACTAGAGATCATTCTCCGGGCTCAGTCATGCCGGCAGATGGGAGACTCATCGGGTCGACTGGTTGGTAAGATCCCCAACTAGAGACCATTCTCCAGGCTCAGTCATGCCGGCAGATGGGAGACTCATCAGGTCGACTGGTTGGTAAGATCCCCGAGTAGAGACCATTCTCCGGGCTCAGTCATGCCGGCAGATGGGAGACTCATCGGGTCGACTGGTTGGTAAGATCCCCGACTAGAGACCATTCTCCGGGCTCAGTCATGCCGGCAGATGGGAGACTCATCGGGTCGACTCGCTACTTGACTAAGTGGCTTGGAGAAGGTGTGGAGTTCCACTGCCTCCAGGTGAAGGTAAGCACCTAGGACGTGGATGGGTACTCCGCTCCCATTTGATAACATCCCCGACTAGAGACCATTCTCCGGGCTCAATCATGCCGGCAGATGGGAGACTCATCGGGTCGACTCGCTGCTTGAGTAAGTGACTTGGAGAGATGATGAGCTCCTCCACCTCCGGGTAAGCTAGGCCCCTAGGACGTGGATGGGTATTCTACCTCCAGTTGGTTTGAAAAGTGTTGAGTTCCTCTTCCTCCAGGTAAGCTAGGCCCCTAGGACGTGGACGGGTACCCCGCCCCCAACTGGTTTGGGAGGGTGCTGGGTTCCTCTGCCTCCAGGCAAGCTAAGCCCCTAGGACGTGGACGGGTACTCCACCCCCAATTGGTTCGGAAAGGTGTTGAATTCCTCTACCTCCAGGTAAGCTAAGCGCCTAAGATGTGGATTGGATCTCTGCCTCAGTTGCTTTGATAAGATGGTGGAGTTCCTCTGCCCCTAGGTGAAGGTAAGCACCTAAGACGTGGATTGGATCTCTACCTCAGTTGCCTCAATAAGATGGTTGAATCCCTCCGTCCCTCGGTGAGGGTAAGCACCTGAGATATGGACTGGTTCTTCTCCTCCGGATAGTTCGGGAAATTGTTGATTCCCTCCCCCTCCAGGAGAGCTCGGCTCCCTGATAGGTGTGGAGTTCCCTCCCCCTCCAGGAGAGCTCGGCTCCCTAGTAGGTGTGGAGTTCCCTCCCCCTCCAGGTGAGCTCGGCTCCCTGGTAGGAGTGGAGTTCCCTCCCCCTCCAGGTGAGCTCGGCTCCCTGGTAGGTGTGGAGTTCCCTCCCCCTCCAGGTGAGCTCGGCTCCCTGGTAGGTGTGGAGTTTCCCTCCCCCTCCAGGTGAGCTCGGCTCCCTGGTAGGTGTGGAGTTCCCTCCCCCTCCAGGTGATCTCGGCTCCCTGGTAGGTGTGGAGTTCCCTCCCCCTCCAGGTGAGCTCGGCTCCCTGATAGGTGTGGAGTTCCCTCCCCCTACAGGAGAGCTCGGCTCCCTGATAGGTGTGGAGTTCCCTCTCCCTCCAGGAGAGCTCGCCTCCCTGGTAGGTGTGGAGTTCCCTCCCCCTCCAGGTGAGCTCGGCTCCCTGGTAGGTGTGGAGTTCCCTCCCCCTCCAGGTGAGCTCGGCTCCCTGGTAGGTGTGGAGTTCCCTCCCCCTCCAGGTGAGCTCGGCTCCTTGGTAGGTGTGGAGTTCCCTCCCCCACTAGGTGAGCTCGGCTCCCTGGTAGGTGTGGAGTTCCCTCCCCTCCAGGTGAGCTCGGCTCCCTGGTAGGTGTGGAGTTCCCTCCCCCCTCCAGGTGAGCTCGGCTCCCTGGTAGGTGTGGAGTTCCCTCCCCCTCCAGGTGAGCTCGGCTCCCTGGTAGGTGTGGAGTTCCCTCCCCCTCCAGGTGAGCTCGGCTCCCTGGTAGGTGTGGAGTTCCGTCCCCCTCCAGGTGATCTCGGCTCCCTGGTAGGTGTGGAGTTCCCTCCCCCTCCAGGTGAGCTCGGCTCCCTGGTAGGTGTGGAGTTCCCTCCCCCTCCAGGTGAGCTCGGCTCCCTGGTTGGTGTGGAGTTCCCTCCCCCTCCAGGTGAGCTCGGCTCCCTGGTAGGTGTGGAGTTCCCTCCCCCTCCAGGTGAGCTCGGCTCCCTGGGTGTGGAGTTCCCTCCCCCTCCAGGTGAGCTCGCCTCCCTGGTAGGTGTGGAGTTCCCTCTCCCTCCAGGTGAGCTCGGCTCCCTGGTATGTGTGGAGTTCTCTCCCCCTCCAGGTGAGCTCGGCTCCCTGGTAGGTGTGGAGTTCCCTCCCCCTCCAGGTGAGCTCGGCTCCCTGGTAGGTGTGGAGTTCCCTCCCCCTCCAGGTGAGCTCGGATCCCTGGTAGGTGTGGAGTTCCCTCCCCCTCCAGGTGAGCTCGGCTCCCTGGGTGTGAAGTTCCCTCCCCCTCCAGGTGAGCTCGGCTCCCTGGTAGGTGTGGAGTTCCCTCCCCCTCCAGGTGAGCTCGGCTCCCTGGTAGGTGTGGAGTTCTCTCCCCCTCCAGGTGAGCTCGGCTCCCTGGTAGGTGTGGAGTTCCCTCCCCTTCCAGGTGAGCTCGGCTCCCTGGTAAGTGTGGAGTTCCCTCCCCCTCCAGGTGAGCTCGGCTCCCTGGTAGGTGTGGAGTTCCCTCCCCCTCCAGGTGAGCTCGGCTCCCTGGTAGGTGTGGAGTTCCTACCTTCCACCGGAGGTTGAGTTTATTTCGACCTAGGATGTTGAGCTTTCTCCACCTCCAGTTGAGCTCGGCTCATAGGAGGGTTGTTGAGTGGAGAAAGGTTCGCCTTCCACCTTAGGTCGAGTTCAGCTCGACCAAAGTGTTGAGTTTTCTTCCACCTCAGGTCAAGTTCAATTCGACCTAAGGTGTTGAGCTTTCTCCACCTCCAGTTGAGCTCGGCTCATAGGAGGGTTGTTGAGTGGAGAAATGTTTGCCTTCCACCTCAGGTCGAGCTCGGCTCGATTAGAGGTGTTGATTTTTCCTCCACCTCAGGTCAAGTTCAATTCGACCTAAGGTGTTGAGCTTTCTCCACTTCCAGTTGAGCTCGGCTCATGGGAGGGTTGTTGAGTGGAGAAAGGTTTGCCTTCCACCTCAGGTCGAGCTCAGCTCGACTAGAGGTGTTGAGTTTTTCCCCACCTCGGGTCAAGTTTAGTTTGACCTAAGGTGTTGAGCTTTCTCCACCTCCAGTTGAGCTCGGCTCACAGGAGGGTTCTTAAGTGGAGAAAGGTTCGCCTTCCGCCTCAAGTCAAGTTCAACTGAAAAACTCGGCAGGAGTATCCCGTTGGCAGGGCCCTTCGTGGATTCCCCTAAGGTCCCACCTACTCGTCAAATAGGTGGGTTGGACTTTCTTTCCGAGCTTAAGGCAAGCTCTAAAAGAGCGGAGATTGTGTACAACCCTCATATTTTCTGAGTCTGTGTGACCCAACGCGGATGAGGTCGGGATAGAGAGGGTGACCGTGATGCAGAAGATCGACCAATTGGAAGCCATCGGGATCAAAGATGCAGTCCCAAGGGGGAGCAAGTGGACCGGAAGTCCACTTCCTGGGCAAGTGGACCACTAGGTCCACTCGCCCAAGCCCCGGGCGAGTGGACCTAGTGGTCCACTCGCCCAAGCCCCGGGCGAGTGGACCTATGGTCCACTCGCCCAAAGGTGGCGAGTGGACCTATGGTCCACTCGCCCAAAGGTGGCGAGTGGACCTATGGTCCACTCGCCCAAAGGTGGCGAGTGGACCATGGTCCACTCGCCCAGGGTGAGGGGCGAGCGGACCTGTGGTCCACTCGCCCCAGGCACTTTGGGGAGTGGACCATGGGTCCACTCGCCCCTGAGGAGAGTGGACCGAGTGGTCCACTCGCCTAAGCCCAGGCAGTGGACCATTCGGTCCACTCTCCTGACCCTCCGCAAGGGGGGGAGTGGACGTCTCAAGCTCCACTCGCCCCCCTCCTGTTTTGGTCGTTCGTGTTAGTTTTTGGACTGCGAATAGTAGATTTTTGGCTATTCGCAGTCCAATTTTTGGGAAGTCTATAAATAGACCCCCATGGGCACCTTGGGAAGGGATGTTGGTACCCCCTGCCTCGCGTGTGAGCAAGCACTACCCCTCCCCCCTGCCATTGAAGGTGGACGGTGAGGTGATCCTTAGTGCCCTTCAAGGTGCTCAGGCTCAGCATTGGCTTGGGAGGGGAAGTTCCTTGAGAGCTTCCGGGTATGTGGTGGGACCTCCACGCTGCAGCTTAAGGGGTCCGTTTGTGGACTTAGGTATTCTTCAAGGGCAAGGTTCTTCGGTTCTTAGTGGCTGGTCAAGGGTCTTGCTCGGGTCAAGTAAGGGTTAGCTGCATCCCCCTTGCGAACGTCGAGACCAGTTCTCTGGTTTCAACAAAGGGGAAGTTCTGATGTAGGCTATTACATTGTTACTCCTGCTGCTCTCAGTATTTATTGTTGGCTGGAGGTAAAGTGTCGGCTGTGTATGCTGATACTTCCCCAGTATTTTATTGAAAGATTTCTATGGTCTTAGCCGGTTGATGTCACTTAACTATATGGCATTACTTATCCAGTCACTCTGAATTATGTGATTGATGTGAGTTCTAGCCTTGCCTATTGTTTCCTGTTTTGGGGTTATAGCATGATAGTTATACTAGGGACTTATGATTATGCCATATACAAATAGTTCCTATAACTTCCAAATGATGTCATCTTACTAGTCAAAATTGTTACTATAGCAAGGTGCAACCCCGGTATAAATTAAATGCCCCTAAAGGATATTATACTTATACAGATATCGTGATGGATGACACCTCCTTATAGACATGACAATGACATGAAGTACTGATGGTAAGAGATACTTGTTTCATTTAAGCTTTATTGCTTTATCTTCTTTTACGTATGCACTCTTATTATACTGAATGTTAAATGCATATCACTGATACATATTGTCACTATAATGTATGACCTTGATAAAGGCAAACATGCGAATTATTTCTGAGGGTATATAAAATGAATAACTCACAATTTATGAAAACGTGTCGACACAAGGTTATATTACGGGCGACTTGAACTGCATGCACATGAATGAAATGAATATAATGAATTGCCAAACCAGTCGAGCCGAAAGGCATAAACGCGGGTTGACCGTACTGGTTTTGGAATATGATGACCCTTCGGGGTGAGCTCAAAATATGAAATGTTAATGATGAATATGGATTCAATCGCCCTTAATATTACCTAAGAAACGAAACATTTATGGAAATATTGATTTAAAGGGTTACACGGGTATATGGATAAATACTGATAAACATGAAAACATGATATGATGTGACGTACTGGCACCGCTTACATGTTCCATAACTTATATGAATGCTAATGTTTCATAGTTGTTTATACTGTTTATGATTACCGATATGTTCCTCCTTACCGTTACACTGATATATTGATATACTACTACCCTGATATACTGATACACTGATATAGACATACTAATACATGGATTTATTGCTTACATGGATACACTGCTTTAATGTTACATTGTCACATGATATGGTTATGATCCTATACTGCTCATACTGTTTTATTGGTACTAACATATTCATATAGTTATATGCTTCATGAGTTCACTGCTGAAATAGAAAACGGTTAGTATGAAACTATGTTTTGAAATGCATAAAGTTTTCTAATTATATATAACAATGAAAGAGGTATATCCTCACTTAGTCATATTTTTATGACTAAGCCCGTCGTCAACTTTTGTAGGTAACCTTCGCGACTTTGGAAACACATAACATAAGGAATTGAAGCATGGTAGGACAGAAAAGATGCAGCGAATAATGCAAGGTACGAAAGTAAATTCTTATTATGTGTTTTTATTTTGTATTCACTAGCCTTACTTCAACCTGGGACACATGTTATGAGCATAGCTTAGATACAGAATTATGTGGGGTCGAAATGAGGGCCTCACAATTTGGTATCAGAGCCAGGTTTGGAAGAAGTTCGGTTGTAGTGAGTACAGAATAAGTACACATGATATGTAGATGAGAAGATCGCTTATAGAAAATTGTTCAACATCTGTCTAAATCGAATTACGTTGAAGGGTCATAGAAGGAGTTTATGAAAGGATATAAATCACATAAAGTGAAATGAATGTAAATAGATATTGATATTGTTGCGATTGCACAAGTCACTTAGTAGATATGTAAAATAGATGAACATGTAACGAAGGGTGTACAAATGATGGGCTCTACTTTTCTAACAAGAGACAACTGTTTCTTTCTATGGCGACACTGTTAAACATCTGTAGAAAAGTAAAATAACGATTTTTACTACTAAAGTTGTGATTTTTACAATGATAAGATTAAATAGTAGTCAATGAAAGGAATATGCATTGTAAGTGTACTTTTAACTTATATGATATACATTGTTTTGAAACAATGTGTTACACAAACATGTATAAAGAAAATGAAATACGGTTACAATTGCAATCAAGAAATGTGAAATGAGTGAGACATTATAAGCACTAATTGAAATCAAAATTAGAAATGATAAAAGGAATTTGTAAACGATAACAACGTGAATATAAAAAGGGAAAATGAAATATGTTATAGATTGTTATGAAAGAAGGGTTACAAAGAGGGCATGATAGGGTAATCAACGATTGAAACGTTCGACGCAGGATATATGAATAATACAAGTCCTAGTTGTGCTTCGAGCAAACGATATGGGAAGTATGAAATTGCTTTATGACAAGGAAATAGGGGAATTAAGGTGTGTAAAGTAGACAAGATAACGTGGTAACGACTTGTTTCTATTAAAATTAAATGATGTCTTGTCCAACACGATCCGTAGCCTTACGTCAATATAAGAATATGCGAAGAACTTGCTAATTAAGTAGAACCATAAACTGATTATGTTTGATGAAAAAGATACTCGATATATGATTGTACCTTTAGAGTAATCTTAAGGAAGAAACAACTTCTTTTTACCTGAAAGTATTTGCCAGCGAAGATGAAGTGAATGTTATAAATTACGACTATCATAATGACAAAATGAGTGTATATATCAAATGTATTTTTATGACTCAAACTGGTGCATATGAATTGGGTAAACCTATCAATTTTAGTTTATGGTGTAGAATCAAAATAATTTTGATTAGATAAAATATAAAACAATATCGAAGATTATTGTGTTTATAATTATGGTGTCCGCATGGGCAAAAAGGGAAATAAAAGTCAACCATGACCAAGTGTGTCATTTAGACCAATTGTAATGTTGGTAAAAGATATGTTTTCCCAAGAAATATTTCTTAGATATGTAAAAACCAAGTGGTAACTTCGCAAAACAAAGTTATAAGAATATGCATAAAATGTGACATATTAAGACTGAAATATTAAGTTGAAGGTTAATTGTGTTACAAGTTTCACTTTAAGTTCATCGAACAACCATACTCAAAAGGAAGGATTTCTTCAAGCTAAATTTAATGTTGAATTAGGCTCCTTTTCAAATGAAACCATTCGACTATAACAAGTAAGGATAAAGACGACGTGTAATCTTAAGAGAATGAAAGGAATATGATACCTAACGTGAGAAGATGAAAATAAAACATTGATGTGCTAAGAATAAAAGTAGAAGGTTATGTTGGGTAAGTAACATTGAAGAAAATGAATAAGCAAAAAGTAAAGACTATAAGGAATTGTAATTTCGCTTTCACTCTATACAATATAGCTTGGACTTTGGTCGAATCTGGGATATGTAATATGGTTTTGAAAGAGGTGTTATAAAAATAAGGAAATATAAGGAAATATAAAGGAAAAGAATCCAAGTAAAGACAAATAAGTAAAAAGAAAACAAAATAAATTTACACCGTGCGTCGTTTCAATATTCCGTCATGACTTTCATGAATGTGAAAATATGTAATACATTATAAGTTAAATGAAACCGAAATTGGGATAGGGAATAGACAATAAAAAGGAATTAGCAAATGAAATAGGGAGTGAGAAATGAAGATAAGCCATGAAGATGAACTCTGAGAACAATGGAAACAATGGAAGATGATGATAAGGAAAGAAAGTCCACTGCCATTCGCCATATTGTAGGTTGTTCGGAATGATAAGATAATGAAGATAATATGTATATGAATAAGGAAAATTATCATTGTGCTTCGAGTGTCGAGTAAACAGACATAGGAAGTAAATGAAACTGCTAACTGAAAATGAAAATATGACAAATAAAGTATGTAAAGAAGGCGAGATAAAGGTTATTTTGATTTCACGGATGTGCAATATGTTATATTGAAGGAAATTTTAAAAATTAAAAGAAATATGAAAGTGTTTTACGACAGTGTTTTACTGCATAGATATTAAATGATGATACATGCTTTATGGAACACTAATATTCTTTTATAATTAATTATGGCGGTTTGTCAATTGCTTTCGTCCTAGGAGTTCGGAACACGCACTACTAGAAAACAGATTTTTGCCACGGTAATTTGCCGTGGCAAAAGGTCTAAAACCGTGGCTAAAGATCTTTTGCCACGGCTTAGCCACGGAAAAAATTCGTGGCTAAAGGTCGCGTGGCGAAAGAGTTTTAGCCACGGAATGGCCGTAGCTAAAGGTATTTGCCACGAACAAAAAAATTTGTAGCTAATACCTACAGTTTTAGCCACGGTTTCTTTTCGTAGAAAACGTATTCCAATATATGTCTACGGTTCTTTTGCCACGGTACAGTGCCGTGGCAAATAAGTATTATTAGCCACGACCCAGGGTCGTAGCTAGTTTGGGTCCTATTAGCCACGGTTTTTGCCGTGGCTAATAATACTTCCGATTTTTTAAAAAAACTATAGCCACGGTTTAATACCGTGGCAAATGTTTTTTTTTGGTTTTTTTTAAAAAAACATGCTCAAAAAACATACTGTCATGTTGTACACCTAAAAGCTGCTTAAACAAAAGATCATCCACCTTTATGAAGTGGCTGAGCTAAATAAAGACCATCAGAAATAGCGTGACAGTAAAAAAGTGTTTTTTCCGAAAGGAAATAACACCGCTCGAACACAATTTTATTTTCAGATGAATTGTATATTTACATAAAAAAATGAATAGACAACATTGACAAAAAAGTACAACTAATGTTAATGCAATTAAACTCTACGCGACAACCAATCCTGAAACACAAAAAATCGACCAAGACCAACTGGTGAGGAGAAATAATAAAAGTTAAATTTAGAAAGTAATGGTATCTTTAGAACTAACTCTCGTCCGATGCTTCCTAGAACCAGACTTCTTGCGCCTAACAGGGAGCTTCCTCTTTGGCGGAGTTCTTGCAACGCCGTCCTGGTGAGCCGGCTTATTCAATGACTCTTTTGTTTCTATTGATGAAGGAGGTAGTCTTGAAATGGAAATTGCATTCCGCTGCACCTGAACGACAAAATTCCGCCTTTCACAGTCCATAAACATGTCTACAGTCCAATTTACTCTCAGCATTATTCTGTCCCTAACAGTGCTAAAATTGAGTTGGTCCCTTGATGTGAAGCGATCGACCTCGTTAAACCAGAGACATGTGAAGAGATTGGTTATTGGAATATGTTCCCTGATGATCACACAACCTTCAGGGACATCTGCAGGTAGTGGAGATGAAACAGCATCAGTCTTCAGAGATTACTTGTGAGAACTCAGCTCTCAGAGAAACAAGTAAATCATAAAAATTCTGGAAGAGTGGAAGTGGGGAAAAAATTAAAATGAAAAGAACCTTTTGTGAGAACTCAGCTCTCCAAAATGCAAGCGCATCCACTAATTTCAACCCTACACCCTGCATAAGAGAATAGCCGCAAAGAAATCTGAGCAACGGCTAAGTTCATAAAACTTGAAATCATGGCATATATATTGAGTATTCTTATGAAAATATTATATGTAAATTTATGAAAGAAAAATAGGGAACTGTGTATTACCAACAGTAAGTTAACACGGAGTTGTGGATTAAGATTTAACTTAGAAAAAAAAGTAAATACTAAAATATATAAAGCAGAGAATACTATAGCTCACTAACCAAAAAGCTATTGAGCAATAAAAAGTAGGTTTTAAAAAAATTACCTTTAGGAAAAGACCCAACTGCATCCTTCCTCCATGCTTTAAATGGTGGTCTTCTCTTAACTAACATATATGGAATACAATAAAAGCAAGAAATATGAACTCACAGAATATAGTGGGAAAACTGGAGAAGTCAAGTGTAATATAAGAGAGGTGCAATAAACTAGTATTACCTTATTAAATAAATGTGGGTATATTCAATATAATTAAACACTTCTTTCTTTGAACTCCCAATATAGATTAAGCTCAATACGTTTTCTCTCTTAAAACTCAATTAAGAAGAACAAAGTCCATTTTGATTCTCGTTTTTTACTCTTAAACTAAGAGAGGTGCAATAAACTAGTATTACCTTAAAATTTTGATCTCCATTAATATATTGAAGAACTTACATAATGTTTAAACCATGAATGAAATGATTCATTATGAGCTTTATCAATTTGATGTTCAGTCATACGAGGCATTGTCTTTTTAAGTTCTTCGATGTGCTTCCTATATAAGAAGACATTTTGATATTAAAAAAGTAACATCAAAGTAGATTGATAGAAAAGGTGTGATTGCATCTGTGTCAACTCACTTTAGAAAAGGTGTGATTGCATCTGTGTTGAAAAGAATATGGCGATGCATTTGTGTCCAAGAAACCTCATCAAGTTGCACCCTTTTCCCCTTTTTAAAAGGACGACCAATGTCATGACCTCCATCATAATTTCTATTTTGCCGATTAGATTTTGTTTCAACGCCATCAAGATATCGTTCACAAAAGTTCATACATTCCTCCATTAGATATCCTTTCGCAATAGAACCTTCTGGATGAGCACGGTTACGAACATATTTCTTCAAGGTAAGTAAATACCTAATTCCAATATATACAATAAGTTAATAAAAACTATAAGGGTCCGTTCGGCGCGCAGGTTTTGGCTTTCTGGAATTGGCTTTGATCAGAAAACCAATATCTGCTGGAATTGGTTTTTTGCAGAAAACCAATTCTGCTGTTCGGCTGCAGGATGGTATTCAGTGAACAGAATTGGAATTAATATCTAAAAGCTGTTCGGTTGTGCAGGTTTTGGCTTTCTGGAATTGAATTTTTTTTTAAATTTATAATTTTTAAAATTTAAACATTAAATCATGACACATAATAATAATTGAACTTCATAAACATTGCAGACAATAAAATCCGTCCGTAAATAAAAGTACACAAACAACAAATGATCGAGATAAACAGTCCATCGCTCATAAGTAAAAACATCAAACTAGCGCTCAAACTGCATTCGGAGCCATGTACCCTTCAACTGGTCAGGCAGTCTCTTGAATATGTCACGCTTGATACTATCATGACACAGTATATCCATGGCCCTGAGTAAATCATGATTTTCTAAATCAGTCATCTGAGTAAGTGCGACATAGATGTCATCAACATCAGTAGTAGTCATGGTTCCCACTGCACCTTGCACGGAGTCAGCCAACTTTTCTATGGCCACTGCTACTGCATCATTGCCTACAGCACGCTTTCTCCTTCTTCTACAGCACGCTTTCTCCTTCTTCTAACTCATTATTTGATGGTACAATATGAAATTAGTTCTTATGATCCATTTGTGTAACTAGTTCAAGCTTTAAACAAATAGATCTGATGAGAGCTTACTGTATCAAAAAATTATGTCCTTCATGTTATACAAAAAATGATGTCCACAGGTTATACAAAAAAATCGGAGATAAAAAGATAACCAAAGATCTGGAAAAAGGCTTTAAACAACTAGATTTGAACAAAAGTTAAATTATAAATCTGCTGTTAACATAGATCGGAAAGCATTTATGATGGATCTGAAAAAATTAGTGGCCTTTGTTCTGAAAATTTTTCGGAAATATGGTGGTCTGAACCTAAATCTCTCCTAAGTGTGAGGAAGAAGAGGAGGAAGAGTGTGAGGAAGAAGAGGAAACAGTAAAAATGGCGGATCTGAAAAAAGAAGAGGAAGAGGAAGAGGAAGAAGAGGAGGAAGGGGAAGAAGAGGAAGAAGAGAAAGAAGAGGAAACAGTAATCTGGAGCGACAGGAGCGAAAAGAAGAGGAATACCCTAAAAAATGGCGGATCTGAAAAGAGAAGAAGAAGAGGAAGAGGAAGAAGAGGAGGAAGGGGAAGAAGAGGAAGAAGAGGAAGAAGAGGAAGAAGAGGAATACCTGAGTGTGGAGGCCGACAGGAGCGAAATCTGGAGCGAAATCTGGAGCGAAATCTGGAGCGGAATGGCCGACGGGAGGGAAGCGCCGAACGAAAATCTGGAGCTGTTCGTTATCGGGAAGGAAGCGCCGAACGAAAACCCCCGAATGCCAGCGGAAATAGGTAAGTTTTGCGGTTTTGTTTTTTTAGGTTTATTTAAAAACCCATGGCTTTAACTTTCAATGCCAATTGCCGCAAATTTGTGATGCGCCGAACACTTGAATTGGTTTTCTGCCATCCAAAACCAATTCCTGAATGCCAAAACCCGCGCACCGAACGGACCCTAATATATATATATATATATATATTCAAGTATTTGAAATGTTAATTACCTTTCAATAGGGTACATCCATCGAAATTGCACCGGACCACCAACGGAGGCCTCTTCAGCTAAATGTATTGTTAGATGCTCCATAATATCAAAAAAAGAAGGTGGAAATATCTTTTCAAGATGACATAGTGTAAGAACTATGCGTTCTTGTATGATCTTCAAGTCAACATGCTTAATAACCTTTGAGCACAATTGTCTATAGAAATTAGATAACTCAATAAAAACCTTCACAACATCTGGTGGCAATACTTTTCTTATGGCTATTGGAAGGAATTGTTGCATAAGAATATGCATATCATGACTCTTAAGACCCCAAATATTTCTCTCTTTCAAATGTACACATCGAGAAATATTAGATGCATAACCATCTGGCACTCTGATGTTTTTTAACACTTGTAGGAAAATATCTTGATGTACTTTATTCATTGAAAATCGAGCTGCAGGTAAGAAGGCCTTACCGGATGCAAGGTGTTGTGGGTGCAATTTTGTTCGAACACCCATTTCTTTTAAATCTTGTCTTGCTTTTAAGCCATCTTTTGATTTTCCTACAACATTCAATATTGTATAAAGCAAATTTTCACACATATTCTTCTCTTGGTGCATTACATCAATGAAATGACGTGCTTGAAAACTCTCCCAATATGGCAATTCAAATAAGATACTTTTTTTCTTCCAACCCTTTTTTTGACCAATATTACTAACTCTACGATTATCTTCTCTCTTCCTCTTTTTAAGATCATCCTTTTTGTACTAAGTAAGTACATCATTCAGTTGTGTCGTGATATCACTTCCCTTTAACATAGGAGGTTTCGCTTCAAATTCGCGACATCCATTAAAAGCTGCCTTATCTCTTCGAAACCTATGCCCACTGGGTAACCATCGACGATGACCCAAGTAACAATATTTTCTACCATTTGTTAGCCACTGTGATTTAGTTTGCAAATTACAATTTGCACAAGCATACTGACCTTTTGTACTCCATCCTGATAAGTTTGCATATGCAGGATAGTCATTGATTGTCCAAAATAATGCTGCACGTAGAGTAAACATCTGATTTTTTGATGCATCATATGTTGCCACACCATCATTCCATAATTCATTCAATTTATCAATCAATGGTTGAAGATAAACATCAATTTTATTACCCGGTCCTTTCGGTCCATCAATTAGTACTGTAAGAAAGAGAAAAGATTGTGTCATGCACATCCATGGTGGTAAATTATAAGGAACTAAAACAACTGGCCATGTGCTATGAGCAATGGACATGGTTCTATATGGATTAAACCCATCAGATGCCAAACCAAGTCTAATATTGCGACACTCTGCTGCAAATTGTGGATAATCTTTATCAAACTTTTTCCAAGTTGGAGAGTCAGCTGGGTGCCTCATAGAATCATCATTAGTACGTTCTTCTGCATGCCATCGCATGCAACTTGCTGTTTTTGATGACATGAATAGCCTCTTCAATCTTGGTTTCAAAGGAAAATATCTTAATTGTTTTGCTGGAATTTTTGTAATTGTATTTTGCATGCCACTTTCAATGTCATTGAGTTGTTTGTATCGTGACTCCCCGCATATCTCACAATTTTCAAGTGTAATATCATTTCCTTTAAAAATCATGCAATTGTTGGGGCACGCATCCCAAGTCTCGAAAGAAAATCCCAAATCTTTAGTAATTTTTTGAGATTCATAATAAGACTTAGGTATCTTTATGTTCGGAAAAGCATCGATAAGAAACTCCAATAGCCACGTGAATGAGGTATCCGTCCATCCATGCATGACTTTACCTTGCAGTAACCTAACTATGAAAGACAATGATGTATACTTTGTACAATTAGGATACAATGGACACTCTGCATCTTCAACTAGTTTTATAAATTTGGCATCTTCTTCGCTAGGACCATCCATTCTCTGACTGCTTAATGATGGCGGATTCTCATGCAGACTAGCACCAACAGGTGGTATTCCAATTGCTTCATGTATCATTCCCATCATATCATCTCTCAAATCAGAATGTTGTTCATCCCCACTGCTAGATATAGAACAATATGATTCCCCGTGAAGGGTCCATATCTTGTACTTAGATAAAAAACCATTTATAATTATATGTTCACGAAAAACATCCCTCTCCACAAGATAAGTATTACAACATTTTTTGCAAGGGCAATAAATGCGAGTCTCACAATTATTTGTTTTATTTTGATAAGCATAATCCAGAAACTTGTCAACACCTTGAATGTA
This sequence comes from Dactylorhiza incarnata, assembly GCA_033032865.1. Lineage (NCBI taxonomy): Eukaryota > Viridiplantae > Streptophyta > Magnoliopsida > Asparagales > Orchidaceae > Dactylorhiza > Dactylorhiza incarnata. The sequence goes on from JAWHQI010000317.1 coordinate 2,723,577, forward strand.
TTCAAATGAAGCTCTATTTCGCAGATCAATCCAACTTTTATCCATATTTAATGCTAAAGAAATCTACATAAATGAAATAAAATATTAGCCGTGATTATTTTGACGTGGCTAATGTAGAAAAATTCATAAGAATGGATAGCTGATCAAATCACAAGCTAAGGTATAATAAAAAATGAGACACGTGATCATTAATGACCATTAGAAACTTTTAAGCATCAAAACTAAAACAATGGTAGAAAATAGAAACTTTTAAGCATCAAAAGAAATGTGAAGGAGCGCATACCATTACACCAAATGTCCTTATAATTATTAGTTATTGAACACGTCTTCAAATTAATTGATAGTTATGTTTGCATAATTAAAAATTAAGAAAAAAATTATATCCTAGGTTTTTTTAATGTAAAACTCACACTTGTATCGTATCTTATCAGGCCACCCATGTAACATAGTTTAGACTATTTGTGATATGATGGTGCAACTTTATTGAGCAACGAAAGGTTCCTCTTGATTCTTAAATAAGTGTTCAAGAATGCAAGATCATGTGCAATGGAGAAATTAAATAGAGCTTCCCTCAAAATTATGATTAAATTTCTTATTAAGCATCAACCATAAATCTTCTCATAACCCATACCCCAAAAGCATCAAACAATATTGACCTTTCAAGGTATAAAAAAAATTAGTAGCTGCAAAGGAAAATTTGCATCTGTTATTTTGGCTTGCAGACATTTATATAATATTTTTAAACTGATATACATGTCAAATGTTATCTAAATAGGCCAAATTCAGACAGCATCTAAAGATGTTTAAGAGATTGCAATTTGCATACAAATATACAATAACAACTGGGATTGCCTAAATGGCTTTATATAATAATAACATTGAACCAAACATAGAGTATTCATGGATAACTTTGACTTTAATAATATTGGCAACTTAATAATATTGACATCTAAATGATATTGAACCCCTTAATCTCGTTCAATAAAGATACAGAAGAATCTAAACCCAAGTGAAATATGTGGTAAAGATAGTAGCAATCAAAGAACAAGAGCAGACCACATGTATAGCATTGTTTGCATTTTTAGACCCTCGATCAACATGTATACCCTTGAGGCTAAAATACAAGAAATTTACATATATAATCATGTCGCAGCACATGCAAATCAAGAAAAATTACACCGGGCAATGATTCAAACATAATGATCCCCATACCTGTACTAAGGATTTCATACCTGTCACAGCACATGCAAATCTAGATGTTTACTCTTAGTAAGTGAAACTAAGGATTTCATACATGTACTACATTTTTTCCTGTACATGTGGGCATAATGATCCCCATTCCCAAGTTTTTTCCTTCTTTCATAACTGATATCTGGGTTAGCAGATTCATTAGATTATAAATTACTACTCGGGCTTATATTACTCTGTGGAGGATTGTCAAGATTGTGTTCAGAACAAAACTCTCATTAGACTTACTATTTCATTCATTTTGCTTAACTTCTGAACTTCTTTCAATACATAATGTATGGTAGTAATAAGTGTGAGTTGTAATTGTATTTATTAAAATACTGGGATTTCTTACTATATTGTTTATGATATCTTAAGCATAGTGTTTTGTCACAGTTATTATTTAACTTGTTTCAACATTTCTTATATTGCACTTCCTTTAACTGTTATTTTTAAATATTACCAATAAGAATTCACATTAATCAAACAGGACCATGACTATTGTATCTGTTGTTCTTGGTCGCACATTTCATTATGTTGATGGCATCCTTCCATTCAGGTATTATCACCGCGAAAATGTTCTTGTTCATATACCCTTTATGATGCTCCCCTGAACTTACAGTCACCTCACAAATCTGAGACTCCTGTCCTTTACTTTATGAATACAGCCTTGGTGGAACTAATTTTCCACTTGATGATTTTGCTGCTGTTTGTCTCTTGATAAGTATAATGAATAGGTGATCTATTGGAACAATCCAGGATGAGAAGCTGCTCCACTGATAGCGATGCAACATATATCTTGATAATTTACTAGATTCGGTTCATTCTTAATTCAGGTATATTTTGGAGTTACTACATTGCTTGATGCTGCCTCAGGTGATGAATCGAAGATAAAGGAGGAACAAGAAGAGGTGCTTTATCTATTTTATAGAATATCTTAATTAAGTTCTACCTATCAATTACGATAAAATTTCTTGATTTGCATGTGCTGTGACATGATTTCCCTACAAAGACCAATAAAGAGAATAATAGCAAAAAAAAATTACCTTAGAAACGGAGGAAAACTCCACCGTGCGAGATCGAGATCGAGAGCAAAGATTCAAGCCCTCCACGGTTGCTTGGATTCAAGCCCTCCACGGTGCGAGATCGAGAGCAGCGACGGTGGGAGATGGAGAGCAGCGAGAGCGAGAGACTCGAGAGAGTGAGAGCGAGAGCAGGGAGAGCGATCTTCAGAGGAGAGAGCGGCGAGAGGGATTTCCTTTTCACGGGCTAGGGTTTGGGAAGAGGGAGCGCGAATGAAAAATAAGAGGTACGGGATCGGCAGCATCGGCTTAGGTATTTTTTTCGAGGAGAGAAGCGCGAACAAAATTTCGGGCAGCGCCAAAAAAATATACCGTGGCTAAGACACTATATTTGCTACCAAAAATAAAAATCGTGGAGAATATTACAGGTTATTGCCATGATTATGAATATTTGTAGCTAATACATTAGTATTAGCCATGACTTTTACAACCCTGGTCAATATCTAAATATTAGCTACGGTTTTTGTAAGTGTGGCTAATACTAGTGTATTAGCCATGAATTTTAAACCCTGGCAAAAAAATGTGTAGCTAATACTGGTTTTTCTAGTAGTGACGGCAAAACGAGTGAAGATTTGAATGAATGAAAAAGTAAGTAAGATAAAATGTATTTAGGACTTGATTGTGTTCTATTTTCGAGGACGAAAAATCTTATAAGAGGGGAAGAATTTGTAAAGGCCCAAAATGTGAATTGATACAAATGGATAAGAAAACTCAATTTAAATTATTATATATATATATCCCCTATGATGAATTTTGAAAGTTGAGTATGAATTTAATTGATGCTTTGCGGCGCTCGAAAGGTTTTAAAGGACTGAACTTTTCCTATATTATAAATGTTGGCAATCTATCTAAAGATATTTGTGACTATACGTAAAGTTTTGGGAAGAGATTTATATGGCAAATAATCATTGAACATTTCAGTATACTATGGTGTACCAGTAGCGTATTCGCTGCGTTGAAATTGATTATTCATAGCTGATATGGGTGTGCTAATAGCGGATAGTGGTAACTGCTATTGGTGTGTTACTAAGTATATTGGTGGGCTAATATTATTGGCATTTGGTGTGCCAATAGAGAAGAACGTGAGAAATTTTGAGCGGTGGTGTTGAGCGGTGGCATGAGTGCGTGGACTGGCTTATTACGACAAAATCGAGCCTCTCATCGTTCAAAATTCCGCACGCCGACCCTCCAGTTCTCGCCTAGGGCACGGGAGTCACAAGCTTCCTCTCCTTCTTCCGTCGATTCCTCACTCTTTTGGCCAGAAGAAGATTGTGGACTTGGAGAAAGTCCGCAAACCATCTTCTCCTATCTTCACTGTGAGCCCTCCTCTTTCTTGTTTACATCTACTTAGTATGTTTTAGTGACTGTGTATTGGTTTATCTCATGGGGTTTATTGAGCGTTTGCATATGAGATGGGAATGAGTGGGCTTTATAGATTCCTGGTTTGGGGGGGTTGGGGTCGACTGGTGCTGCTTCCCTTCTCGTTTAGGTATTGTTAATTGGTGCTGCCCCTTTTCATATTGTGGGTTTACAACATAAGTATGATCTTGGAATTCTTCCTGGTTATAATCGATTGTACATGGTTGGCTTTTAATAGCTGATAGTTATGAGAGTCCTTTTCTTATCACGCTTACCTGATGTTGGTTGATCGGTTGGTAGTGTTACTTGGCCAACTGTTATTGCTCCTCTTGCCAGATATGGTTCTTTAGTTTTGGTTCTGTTACTATTTCTAATTATTATTATGGATGTTAAAGGGCTGGAGTCATGCTCATCTATAACGTATTGTCCATGCCGGTTAACTATTTTATTACAAAATTATGGGAGAACTTTTTACTAGTTTATATGGTTATATTGATTGGCTAAGGTTATGGTAAGGGGAAGTTCTGATGTAGGCTATTACATTGTTACTCCTGCTGCTCTCGGTATTTATTGTTGGCTGGAGATAAAGTGTCGGCTGTGTATGCTGATACTTCCCCAGTATTTTATTGAGAGATTCCTATGGTCTTAGCCGGTTGATGTCACTTAACTATATGGCGTTACTTATCCAGTCACTCTGAATTATATGATTGATGTGAGTTCTAACCTTGCCTTTTGTTTCCTGTTTTGGGGTTATAGCATGATAGTTATACTAGGGACTTATGATTATGCCATATACAAATAGTTCATATAGCTTCCAAATGATGTCATCTTACTAGTCAAAATTGTTACTATAGCAAGGTGCAACCCCGGTATAAATTAAATGCCCCTAAAGGATATGATGCTTATACAGATATCGTGATGGATGACACCTCCTTATAGATATGACAATGACATGAAGTACTGATGGTGAGAGCTACTTGTTTCATTTAAGCTTTATTGCTTTATCTTCTTCTACGTATGCACTCTTATTATACTGAATGTTAAATGCATATCACTGATACATATTGTCGTTATAATGTATGACCTTGATAAAGGCAAACAGACGAATTATTTCTGAGGGGATATAAAATGAATAACTCACAATTTATGAAAACGTGTCGACACGAGGTTATATTACGGGCGACTTGAACTGCATGCACATGAATGAAATGAATATGATGAATTGCCAAACCAATCGAGCCGAAAGACATAAACACGGGTTGACCGTACTGGTTTTGGAATATGATGACCGTTCGGGGTGGGCCCAAAATATGAAATGTTAATGATGAATATGGATTCAATCGCCCTTAATATTACCTAAGAAACGAAACATTTATGGAAATATTGATTTAAAGGGTTACACGGGTATATGGATAAATACTGATAAACATGAAAACATGATATGGTGTGACGTACTGGCACCGCTTACATGTTCCATAACTTATATAAATGCTAATGTTTCATAGCTGTTTATACTGTTTATGATTACCGATATGTTCCTCCTTACCGTTACACTGATATATTGATATACTACTACCCTGATATACTGATACACTGATATAGGCATACTGATACATGGATTTATTGCTTACATGGATACACAACTTTAATGTTACATTGTCACATGATATGGTTATGATCCTATACTGCTCATACTATTTTATTGGTACTAACATATTCATATAGTTATATGCTTCATGAGTTCACTGCTGAAATAGAAAACGGTTAGTATGAAACTATGTTTTGAAATGCGTAAAGTTTTCTATTTGTATATAATAATGAAAGAGGTATATCCTCACTTAGTCATATTTTTATGACTAAGCCCGTCGTCAATTTTTGTAGGTAACCTTCGCGACTTTGGAAACACATAACATAAGGAATTGAAGCATGGTAGGACAGAAAAGATGCAGCGAATAATGCAAGGTACGAAAGTAAATTCTTATTATGTGTTTTTATTTTGTATTCACTAGTCTTACTTCAACCTGAGACACATGTTATGAGCATAGCTTAGATACAGAATTATGTGGGATCGAAATGAGGGCCTCGCAGGCAGAGCTAGGAGTCATGGTGGTTGCAGATATATTCACTACAAGAAAAGTCTTTATTGACAACGTTTATTTTGCGGCGTTTTAAAAAATGTGGCCAAAACATTTATTATCCGCGACGTTTAAGTAAAAAAACGTGGCTATAGAAATGAATTTCGTTTTAGCGGCAACAATTGAACGGTGTGCGGGAAAAAAATTTTTTTATTAGCAAATTTCGGCAAAACCTGATCCATTTCGCGGCGTTTTTATTAGCATAATGTAAAAACGTCGCAATAGCTGCTCCCATTTTAAAATAGGTCTGCTCAGATTCATTCGCACGCCTCTTCGCTATCTGCTCCCATTTCTCCCGTTCGCCAAAACCCTAGGTTTCGGCTGCTCCCATTTCTCCCGTTTCTACTGCTCCAAGTTTGATCGCCGACGTGCCGCCTCCTGTCCGACAACCTGCTCCTGAACGCCGACGGCCTGCTGAGGTCTCCGTGGATTCCATCGCAACATCGGGACATAGGGCATTTCGGCATCTAATTTGTAGCGACTTCTCCGTGGATTCCATTTTTCAGGTTAGGGTTCCTGTTCGTGCTTCCAGGGCGGAACCGGGAAAACACAAGTTCTTCCAGGCCCTCCGCCCCATCCATCTCCGCATCCGACATGCACTCAACCTCCAACTCTGATCCATATCATATATACTTCCTACTTGAAAGTCCTTTATACTTGTTCTTCCTACTTGAAAAACTTGGGGCTCTGTAGTTCCAAGTTTTATTTTAGATTTCAGATTGATTTCAGATAAATCCAGTGTTGCTTTCTTAAATCCTGGATTTTAAAACCTGTAAATCTTGCCAGCAGCAGGATTTGAGGATTTGAATTGTTCAAAAGACAGACCTTCTTAGGTCTCATTTGATTTCTTGTAGATAGAGAACAGCATGCTTAAATTATTTTTTTCTGTGAAAATAGAAATGAACAATTTTGAGGAATTTTGTGGAATTGTATGCGTTGAAAACCAAGATTGAGTTTGAACTAAATGGCCGGATTAATCAAAATTCGTCATTTTTAAGCATATAAAGAGAGTGTTTATGCTCCATCATATCCATAGAATCCATGTCGATGAAAACTGTAAGAGTAGAGATCTGTAATGCTCTAACAAGAGAGTGATTATGCTCCATATCCATAGAATCCATGTTGATGAAAACTGTATGGGTGGACATCTGTAATGTTCTAACATATCCATTGATTAAGTAGTATCTCATGCCATGAATTTTTGACAATTTTATATAGGTCACTGGGACAAACATTATTCATATATAGAAAGGCTTTTGTTTTTCCTTTTTGCTAAGTTTGGCTGTTGTGCCAGTATCAATTATATAATTGTTCAAAAAAACCACCCGTGATTTTTTTTCTTTTGTTGGATGGCAAAAGACAATGACTACTCTAAGAATCGGTCTAAATTGGCACTGAAAATTAGGCCAACTCAATCAATATAATTGTTCAAAAAAACCAAGACTTTATGTTGGTGTTTCTCTAACGTTTTATTTAGGGGTACATCATAGCGTTTATTTTGAGATATCACTTGTGGTCGTGCATTCTATAAAGATTTTGATCATGAACCTAATTAACTTCATAGAAAACTTTGAATTCAAGACATTTCTAACATTGTGATTATTGTCACTTATATGTATAGGTACACAGAAACAATTTAGCAATGGACCAAAAATGGATGAGAGAGCCACGACATTCGAAGACCTATGTAGAAGGCATGAAATATTTGCTAGATCTATTCTACGCATATAAACCAATAGGGGAAAAATGTCCATGTCCTTGCAAAAAATATGTAAATATAAACATGTGGGATCGAAAAGAGGTTGAGGGACTCTTGTATGGAATGGTATTATGGAAAACTATACAGAATGGATTTATCATGATGGACGATTGATTGTCTAGTAATGAGGCTCGATCTAATGATATATCTTCTTTTACTACAAACCCAATTTATAGTAATGACAACTTTGTTGATCACATGAATGAATTATTGCGTGCAGCTATTCCTAACATGACAAATGAGGAGAACGTGAATGAACAAGAAATATTGAATGATCATCATGGTGAAGATGAGACATTTGTATGTCCTCAAGCTCCTGTTAATCTGAACTCTAATGATTTATACACGACTCTTTTAGAGGAAAATAAATCATTGTGGGAAGGATGCCAAGAGTACACAAAACTATCATTTTTACTAAAGCTCCTTCATATTAAGACTCTAGGTAATTGGAGAAATACACATTTTAGTATGTTGTTGAAAGTTTTACAGGGTGCGGTGCCAGGTGGATATGAAACGATCCCCTCGAGCTATTATGAGGCCAAAAAAATCAGTTCAAAGTTAGGTCACAATTATATCAAGATTGATGCTTGCGAAGATGATTGTTCATTATTTTGAGGCATACACAAAAATGATAGTGCATTATGTTATGTGTGCGGGAAGTCGCGATGGATTGAAACCAATGAAGAACAATTTAATCACATGCTGAAGAAACGGAAAAACGTGGCTAATGTTAGCCACGCATTAGCCACGTTTTTTCCGAAAAACGTGGCTAATGTTAGCCCCGTTTTTTTAAAAAACGTGGCGGATTAATAGCAACGTTTGATATGTAGAACGCCGCCAATGCCATAGTCTTTAGAGGCGCTTTTAAAAAAGCGTCGCCGAATGTTACCGCGACGTAATATGCCGTGACGCCTTTGCGACGTTTATAAAAACGTCGCCAAAACATTGGATGCGTTTGAAAAACATCGCCGTAGCCTATTAAAAACGTCGCCAATGCCGTATTATCTTGTAGTGATTAGTACGCCACAGTCTAAATGTCTTCTTTTGTTAGGACTGCTCCAGGAGCTCGATTGAAAACTTATCCTAAATCTCAATAATCATGCAACTCTAATTTGCCCCTAATATATCATCATAACCCATTCAAGTTGTGGAATACACTCATATGATCGTCCTTGTGAATGTCAACATGAGACTGGAGGATGTGGAAATTGTTTACGTAGAAGAACAAACTTTTGGCCGTTATGCACGTCTATTTTTATTCGGTCGAACAAAAGTTTTAATGGAGACGACGAAACAACGGGCATACTGTTGCCTTGGGGCAATGGGGACCTTGGGCACGACTATTTGTATATTATCTAAAGGAATGTTTTGTTGGTTCAAATAGTGCTTGGTTTCGAGTTGGATGGCTGCTATGCCATTATTGATCTTTAGAGTTTTGTTTGGCAAACATGCCCCGCCTGATTACACATGGCTAATGTCGTCCTTTTAAATGGCGAGGATCCCTATTTAGAAACCTTTCGGTGAGAGTTGTCTTATTAGATATAGCTTGAGGAGAAACTACTGCCCAAGAAATTCATCAAATTAACATTGAATTCATTGTGACCCTCAGTCCGAGTTTCAGCTCTGCTGTCTTCAGAAGTCTGTCCTTTGTCAATATCCTTGTTCCACTGTTGGTAATGGCGGACAATGCGGGTTATTGGACCCGCAAAATTCTTGTGACCTCACTGACGGATTTTGTGATAATCAAAGCTGTTGAAATCGATTTTTCAATCTCTTGTGAAGCTCGGGCCCTCAACAAGTTGAGGGGCAACTAGCCCTTACTGATCCCTCGGAAGGAGCAGACTAGAGACTCGGAACTAAACCTAGACCTTGGTCGCAGCGTGGAGGTCCCATCACACACCCGGAAGATCGTTGAGCGCTTCCCCTCCCAAGCTAAAGCTGAGACTGGGCACCTTGGAGAGCTAGAGAGCTAAGCCAAGGAAACCAAGGGAGAAGGAAGCTCAGAAAACTGAGATTGGAATCCACTCCAAAGGTGCCCATCAAGGTCTATTTATAGTTTTTTGGTCGTGGTCTGCCAATAGCGGAATCCCGCCTTACATTCTTACTATACGCAGCCCAAAATGGTCTGCTAACAGCCAAACTCCGTTGTTTGGAGGGGCTAACTGCAGACCACCAGGGGCCTTTCGGTAAAAAATAACCCCGGACCCTTGCCGGGCGAGCCGCACCTGAGGCTCCCTCTCGCGGGCTGTGAAAACCTGGCTCGCAGGCCTTATGGCGAGCTGGCGTCAAGAGCCCAGCTCGCCCGCTCCCTGCGAGCATCCACAGGGTGACAGGGGGGTCGGCTCGCTCACTCTCTGCGAGCGAGCCCTTTTGGTGGTCTCTGATTCACCCTCCTTGTTTCCTCGCCTGTTGACCTCCTAATCTTTACTCCTTTCCTGGCGAATATCGAGGTTGTACAAAAAGCGACCGTCGGAACATTCCGGTAGCGTAGCACTTACATCATTCAAAGGTTGGGGGGCCATTCGAGGAATTTTGAGGGCTGAAGGAGATGATAGAGAGGATGACTATTTTTGGTTTGTTATTAGTTTAGAGCATTGTTACGAGCACACATATTTTGGATATGAGCACACCATTGACATGAGCACACCACTAAATCTTATTTACAACCCATTTTTTTAAGAGCACACTGTGAAATTTATATATTTACTGTTTCTGTTTTATTAGAGAAGTTTAGTTTGTTGGCTATATATAGCCCTTCCTGTAATAGTTTTTGTTTAACCTTTTTGGAATAAATAAAATTGGGCAGGTTCTTATTTCGTTTCTTGTTTTCTCCTCTTTTCCTTTTCCCATGGTATCAGAGGGACGAAACTCAAGAATGAAGAACACCCCTACGATCTAAGAGATTCATGATTGATGCAGAACATTTCTATGATCTAAAGCTTTCTTGTTTTTTCTGTCGGCTCCTTCTTACCATGACACCTCTTCCAGATACTGTCGCTGCGTCGTCTTCCGCTACTATGCAGTCATCCACAAACCCTACCATTGATCCTTCCAGCCCTTATTATGTTCATCCTAATGAGAATCCTGGAGAGAAACTGGTTTCCGCAGTCCTTACAGGTGAGAATTACCAATCCTGGTCTAGATCGATGTTCATGGCAATCAAAACGAAGAACAAATTTCAGTTTATTGATGGGAGATTACCAAAACCTGATAACATTAGTCCGTTATTCGATGTCTGGGATCGTTGCAATAGTCTGGTTCTTTCATGGATCATGCAATCTCTAGATCCGTCTATTTCTCAAAGCATATTGAGGATCGATACCGCTCTTGATGTTTGGACAGATCTTCGTGTTAAGTATTATCAAGGAGATGCTTTCAGAATTTCACAATTACAACAGGATTTATACATGATGCAGCAAGGATCTTCTTCCATTACAACCTATTACAATCAGTTGCAAAGTCTCTGACAAGAATTAGATAATTTTCGCCCCATTCCTTCTTGTACTGCTATTGTAACTACTCCTCCTACAATGAGAAGGGTAGTGAAGAATCTGATGTTAAAGATGGTGACAAGATTGTGGATAATACTTTCACACCTCGTCAACAACAACAAATTTTGGATATGATTCAACAGACTTCTATTAAGCAACCTCATACTATCAATCAAGTTGTCACCAATGGTCAAGAAACAATTCATCCAGGTATTGTTTCTATTGCTGACAGGATGCTTAAGCCAAATCAATCTCCTATATCAAAAGATGATATCTGGATTGTCGACACGGGTGCCACTGATCATGTGTGATATTCCCTTCAATATTTTCAGAGCTACAGGAAGATTGACCCAATCAATGTTAAACTACCTAATGGATCTATTGTTACTACTATTATTTCTGGAACCATTTATTTTTCTCATGAGTTCTACCTCACCAATGTCTTGTACATTCCAGATTTCCATTTCAATCTGATCTCTGTTTCTAAGCTTACCGCTGGTTTACACTACCAATTAACATTTTCTCATGACAAATGTTTTTTACAGGACCTGGAGACTTTGTGGATGATTGGTACAGCTGATTTGAAGCATGGTCTATATGCAATGCATTCCACTTGCCTACCCATCTCTTCTTCTTACTCTATTAATAATTTCTCTAGCTACAATTGTAATCTTTGGCATTTAAGACTTGGACATCTTTCTCATAATAAGCTTCTACTCTTGCAGAAATCTTTTCCTTCTATTACTTGTACCAAGATTATGGATCCTTGTGAAATTTGCCATATGTCTAAACATAAGAGATTACCTTTTCCTGATAGTGTAACTTCTTGTGATGATAAGTTTGATCTCATACATATAGTGTAAGATCACTTTTTTCCAAAACCCGCTCGGGTACTTGAAAACTCAAATCTCTCCCGCATCGCACGGTTGAGGTGGACCTTCGCCCAGAATCGCTGCCTTGCGGTGTCACCAACACTCGGGTTGGCTAACACCGCTCAACACCAACCCTGCCGGCTATACGATCATAAGTAAAATATGCCAAAAAGGTAAGTACAAAAAAAGAAGGCATGTCCACAATCACAGCATCATATATAAATATATAATGAATACAGAAAGTCCAAAAGAGAGGTACAAGCAAAAGGGGCTTATGCCCGATACATATCCAAAATAATGTACTCTCTCTCTCTCTCTCTCTCTCTCTCTCTCTACAACATGCGGAAACTACATCAAAACTCTCAAAATGCGGAAGTCTAACTATCTAATCATCAACCTGTGGCGTCGTGGTAGTACGCTGCATCCGCTGCTCAGGTCCGGCCATCTCGTCCTGCTGCGCACGGAACAACTCCGTCTCCTCGGACTCCTGCGGTCACACCGACCGTTAGTCATAAAGACTAAGTCGTTTTGTCCTCGCCTCCCTCCACGACTCCTAGGTACCGAGCGGGAGGAAGAAGCGAAGGACAACAAGGGGTAATCAAAAGGAAGTGACATGACACTAACTAGCAGGTATAAGTAAAGCAGTAAAAGCTAGCTAGCAGTATGGTGCAAGTATAAGGCAGTAAAGTAGAGCAATGAAGTAAACAGTAAATAGAAAGAAAGTGCGGTGCAGTAAGTAAAGCTATGCTACCATCACAGATCGTACCTTAACTTATATGAACGCCCATACGACATATAAGTTAAGATGTCCAGGCAACCCATCATATGAAAGAGCCCATACTAATTTATATGATGGGGGTATGCTAATGCGTATGTTATGCTATGCTATGATTATGATGTTTTATTGTGATTATGCAATGTGACTCACCCACACGACTCTATGCGCATAGACCTTTATAGTTCCCAATTTGTTTGAAAGGAAGCCAACCTTTCGGGTACCGACCGTCGTGGCTCACGGTGGCAGTGGATCGGGCACTCCACATCCTAGGCGGGTATGGTCACTACCAAGCCTAGACCTCATGTACGCCTCAACGCTAAGAACACAACAACGGAGCTCCTGCGTACCCTTGCTGGAATCCACCAGACTTTAAGGTCGGGGTGGGTTATTAGGGATTGTCCTCCAGACCGCGATACTCAAACTTACCGGCCCTCTAAACCTCACCCTCACCTGAGTCAACGTACTACCGTCGGTGACACGACTGGCCTAGTACCGAAGACTCGCCACTATTTGTATAAGATACAAATGTTAACAAGTCCACCTGAGCTTCCGGCTCAGGGTCTAACACACATGTTGATCCAACCCATCTCCTTCCCGGAGGAGATCCATACCAGTTTGCAGACCTACTTAGGCTACTCTTGCCTACAATTTAGTTAGCGATATATTTAGGGTGAATCTTGGACTTCCCGCGGTGTACTCCGTAAGGGGCCCCTAACGGTACTACGGATCAATGGGCTCAACCCCACCATCCTCCTCAAGACAATTACTTTAGTTGGTGATTAACATTTGGTTCACCCTCATTATTTCATATACTTAGAATGACTTAGCTCAACACCCGTCTGACCCAATTGGGTTGGACGTACCTCCATTCCCCCTACAACAACTCTAGCACAACCTCACAACTAACCCTAGGATTGACCCTCCTTGAATCATGGTGTACTATAACTCATTTACTGATTGGATATAACTCCTAAACACTACTTAGGGGTCTGAATTGTCTAAAACTCAAAATTCTGTTTTTACTAAACGCAGACCACTAAGTTGAACTATCCATCAACCCCATAAGGGAATCCTTCTAAAAACTCATCACCAAGGTCTCTAATAATTATCCTAGGATCCCACTGACCTTAATAAGGTATGTTCCAATTTTCATAATTTTTCCATATTAAATTGGTATTTAATATAATTTAAAGTAGTTAAGGCCTTAAGTCAAATTGCACATGAACTACCCTCAAAATGATTCCTCATGCTACATGAAAATTATCAGTAAGGTAATATCTCATATCAAGGTGGTTCACTGAGTTCCATGACCCTAGCGTGTGATTTGTCCTACTAAATCTTCATAGTTGTATAATTACCAAAATGCCACTATAATTAGGAATAATAGTATTTTACTTCTGAAAATTCTCCAAAAATTACCAAGTGTCCAGATGGGAATCTAGAGTCCTCTACCAAAGGATTGTGTCATTACCATATGATTTTACATTTTAAAAAGATTTAATACTCAAGTGGTGTAAATCCCAATTTCTACATGAGGTACAAGAAATACAATTCTACAAGTTTCCAAACAATTATCATGGGCATATATTAACATAAAATGACAGATTTCTAAGTATCATAACATTGCCCCATGATTTGATATTTTTAAAAAGATTTAATACTCAAGTGGTGTAAGTCCCAATTTCTACCAGCTCCCAAACAATTATCATGGACACATATTAACCTAAAATTACAGATCACCAAGTATCATGTCAAAGCCCCATGATTTGACATTTTAAAAAGATTTAATACTCATGGGTTGAAAAATCCAATTTCTACATTAGGTACATGAAATATAATTCTACAAGCTTCCAAATAATTATCATGGGCTTATAATAGCATTGAATGACAGATAACCAAGTTTCACAATTTATCCCCATGATTTGGTATTTTTCAAGATTAAATTCCCTTAAGCTAGCAAGTACTTAAAATTTCCTACACAAGGAATAATACTTCAATAAATCATAACAAAATTACTATAGTCCATTTTAATCCCTAATCAGTCACTGATAGAGTTTCAACACCATACAAGGTCTTATGACCGTGCATTTCATTTTATTAAGGAAAGGTGGCAATTTCATTTATTATGAAGAAAAATACTTAAATACCTCTAAAAATTCTCATTAAATTAACTAAGTCATTTTATGCTCCTACAAACATATCTACAAAGTTCTGAGCCAAGGCAAGAACATTTGGTCCCATGCCCTTCACAAATCTCACTTTGCACCCTTAAGGGTTTACCCTTAGGGTTTTAGGTCACACCACCCTAATGGCTCCAAATGGACCACTAGGGTGTGCCACATGCCTTTGTATATCCATACCCACATAGCCATCATGATGGGAGGAGGATAACACACTCAACTCCTCAAAATGACCTAAACCCTGATTTGACCCTTAAAGGCCCTTATTAGGGTTTCCTATTTTCCATATCAAATCAACTCCGAATGGAGTGAAATTTTAGGTAGGCACTACTTATGTACAAAAGAGCATGCCACCAAAGTTTGGTGTCATTTGGACATCATATGCTCCAAAAATCAACTTAATTTAAATATTCTATCTACCACAAAAACCCTAGGTAAAAGTGTCCACCAAGGGCTGTCCCTTTGGCAGGGGGTGACCCTAGGATATACCAAACCATGGTTAAAAGCACAGCTCCAAAACTTGAAGGGTTTGACCTAGGTAATTAATTTAGTGGACTGACCTAGTGTAGGACCAGTCCTAGTAAAACTGCTCCCTAGGGAGCTGTGGGTCACCAAATGACCTAAACTCAAGGCCAAATGAAAGTTAAGACCAATGCCTATAACTTTCAAGTTGGGCACTCTTTCTAGTTCAGCCATTAGGAGGCCCTAATTTATATTTGAAGAGGACTGAATTTTAGAGGCAGAATAGCAAGTATAGAGAATTAATTAAATACAGGAAAAATAAGATCTGCACGAATCTTGGCGCAAATCAGACGGCGGCGCCATCGTCTTCTTCCTCAGCCAACGACTGGGATTCAACCGCGCTGGGCCGATTTACTCCTCCCTTTCCCGGCCACCTGGTGGCCACCACGGCCGGCCACCACCGCCACCACCTTCGTGGTGGTCGGGGCTACGACTTCCCGGCGACATGGCGGCCGGAGGAGGCGTTTTCCAGCGATCCTGGGTGTCACGAATCGAGCCGAAATCCATGGATTTTGGAGGTGGATCCGGGCTCAATTAAGCCCGATCCTTCAGCATTATGTGATGAGAAGCTAGCATGGGAGGAGGGGAGGAGAAACGAATCACCATTGGTGCGTGGCGGCGGCTCCGGCGATGATTGGCCATGGATTTTCCTTGCTCCGGCGACCCCGCTCCTGATCTCGATTCTCCAGCTAAAGCTTTGCTCCAGGTGTCGTTCTCGACCACTCTCTACCTCCTGAAGCTAATGGTGAGGTTGGATTGGGATGGGGAGGCCTCTATAGGCTGATTTGAAACTAGGCTACCTCGGTTGTTCCCCTTGCTGCCACCCTCCTGTAGCTGCCGGCCTCCTGCTTCCATCTGGGTCAAGCTCTGACCCCCATCAATCAGGGAAGGCCCCTAGGCTGATTGGATGAGAAGTGTGGAGGAGGGGGTGATTGCTTTTAGCTTTTGCTTTATGCTTTAAGCTTTTTGATCAACTTTTGGTCCCCCCCCCCCCCCTTCATTTGATTAATCAAGCTTAGTGTTAAGTTCAGTCTAGGGCTGGTGGGCATGCCTTAGGTCCATGAGTAATTGGCTAGAGGATGGGGGTTGGGTCCCATTCAATTTGGGCCCAATATTCCCTTTAATGGGCTATGTTGACCATGGTTGACTTTGGTCAACCAAGGTGAGGGGGTTGACCCCACTTGGGGGTCATGGGTCCCTTAACCTCACCCAACATTGGTTGGTCCATGGTGGGGCCCCAATTGGGCTAATTTAGCCTTAAGGTGTGATTTTGACCTAAATTAAGCTAAAGTTGACTTTGGTCAAATTGATCAATTGGTTGACCAAGTGATGGGGCTTTTGGGTCTAATAAGTTCCTTAAAGTGTTTAGAGTGTGGTGGTAAGGTCAATTTGAACATGTAGAGTCAATTGAACCCTATTTGACTTAGTTTGGTTAATGTTGACCTATTGTTGACTTTGGTCAATTTCATGCAATTGGGTCCCACCCAAGTGCAATTCTCAAGGTAATGATCTTCCTCAGTGGTTAGGGTGGTATGGGGGAGGTCAATTTGGTGAATTGAGGGTCAATTGGCCTAAGGGAGTGGTATTGGGCTATGTTGATTTTGTGCCCTTGGTGTGCGCATAGCACACTCCACTTGGTCCAAGGGCCTTGGTGGCCACTCAGCACACCACCCCTGACCTAATACCAACTAGGGGTCTAGAAGGATTGAGGATGTTACATATAGATATTTGGGGACCATTGTCTATCCCTTCTATTTTTGGTCACAAGTACTTTCTCACCATTGTTGATGATAAAACTAGACATACCTGGGTTGTTTTTATGAAGCTCAAATATGAAACTGGAAGTCACATTAAAAACTTCATTTCCCTTGTTGAAACTCAATTCAATAAGAAGTAGAAAATTATTCGTTCTGATAATGGTTTAGAGTTTAAGCTTCATGATTTTTATGCTTCGAAGGGGATTGTCCATCAAACCACTTGTGTTGAAACACCCCAACAAAATGGTATAGTTGAGCGTAAACATCAACATATACTTGGAACTACTAGAGTTAAACCTTCAAAAAATTTTCTGGAACTATGCTGTTTCACATGCTGTTTATCTCATTAATAGGCAGCCTACCCCTTTATTGTCTAACCAAGGCCCCTTTCAAGTCTTATACAATGACACCCCAGATTTAATTAATCTGAAGGTTTTTGGTTGTCTTGCATTTGCCTCCACCTTATCTGCTCATCGACACAAATTTGATTCCCGTGCTAGAAAAACTATTTTTCTAGGATATAAACCTGGGACAAAAGGGTTTATTCTTTTTGATCTCAATAATAAAGAAATCTTTATATCCAGAAATGTAAGTTTTTATGAGCACATGTATCCTTTTTCTAAAACCATTTCTCAATCAGCTCCTGAACCTGTGCTTCCTACTTATGATTCAGAATTTTTATTCGACTATAATGTTCCTGATAATCCTTCTATGCATGATTCTGAACTTCCTAATTGTACAACCCGCATTCTCCGAGGGTGGGCCCATTCAAAGCCACGTAGGCAGAAGACAAAGTCAAAGGTCAAACAAAGAAGCCAGCAGCACAAGACAAAGTCAGCCTTCCAGAGTTTGTCGAACGCAGCCTAGAGGAGTTCGTCGAACGCAGCCTAGAGGAGTTCGTTGAACGCAGCCTTGAGGAGTTCGTCGAACGCAGCCTAGAGGAGTTCGTCGAACGCAGCCTTGAGGAGTTCGTCGAACGCAGCCTAGAGGAGTTCGTCGAACGCAGCCTTGAGGAGTTCGTCGAACGCAGCCTTGAGGAGTTCGTCGAACGCAGCCTAGAGGAGTTCGTCGAACGCAGCCTAGAGGAGTTCGTCGAGCGCAGCCTTCAGAGAGTTCGTCGAGCCCAGGAGCAATAGAAGACCTGGGGCGAGTATTGGCCCGGCGTGTGCGAGCAACACCCAATACTCGCCAGGAGGTCGACTAAGGCTTAATGCTCGCCGAGCATCCCATAATCGTCGGGCAGGGGCTGGGCTATAAAACCCCCTACCCCTTGGTTTTCCTATAAATAGGACTCCAGGGGTACTTGGATTGGCACCTGAACTTGAGCTTTTGAAACCCTGCTCTTGCATTCTGGAACCCGTCACACTTGGTCGCTACTCCCGGTACTAGCCAAGTCGGTGCCTTCTTTGTACCCTGCTCGGCCATTTTTTGGTCTTGGAGGGGAAGTCTCTTCGGAGCTTCTGGGTACGTGGTGGGACCTCCCTGCCGCGGCACCTGGGGTCCTGTTTGTTTCTCTTCGAGCTTCTTCATAGTTTCCAGCCAAGCCGTCTCTTCGAGCCGCTTGGCAAGTTGTCTCCGGCTGCATTGATCCGAATTTTGGAGCCTAGGATTTTCCTGGCTTCAACACTTTGGTGTGGTGAGCGTGGATCGTAGCCAGAGAAA
This sequence comes from Dactylorhiza incarnata, assembly GCA_033032865.1. Classification (NCBI taxonomy): domain Eukaryota; kingdom Viridiplantae; phylum Streptophyta; class Magnoliopsida; order Asparagales; family Orchidaceae; genus Dactylorhiza; species Dactylorhiza incarnata. Next base: position 2,742,401 of record JAWHQI010000317.1, read on the forward strand.
GAAAGCCTGGTAGGAAGGAAAGATGGTGGTAGTAGGCGACCATTAGGAGGTTGTCGGCAACTCGGCCGGTGGTGGCGAGTTCGTGACAATGGCGGCCTTTGAGGATTTCGCGCGGAGAATTGAAGGAAGCATGCGAGCAGCTCTTCAAACTCGCGCAGAAGGAACGACGACTTCACCCCATCATCCGGTTGTGATCGAAGAAGGTGCTCCCTCCCGGCGAGCAGGGAAGGATCATGAGGAAGAGCCCGAGCGACCAAGGAGGTCGCAGTTGTTCTGCCCGCAAACCTCGCAAGGTGCTGTCGGGATCCGGTTTTGAGGAGAGGAGCAGGCGAGGTACTATGGTACTCGCCCCTTTAGCGAGTATGGAGGTGATACTCGCCAAGTGGAGGATCGTCGCCCAGTGGGAGGAAGGAGCCCCTTTTGCGAGGAGATCGTTGCTGCACCTGTGCCGGAAGGGTTCAGAGATCCCGAGATGAATTACTACTCCGGGAGGGATGACCCTGTCCGACACATCCAGTGGTTCGAAGATGTAGCCTCCATCAGAACCATGTCGGATGCCTTCAAGTGCAGGCTCTTTTCCATCTCCTTCCGAGGGAAGGCCAGGGACTGGTTCCACCAGTTGCCAGCAGGTTCTATCTACTGCTTTGAAGACCTTTGCCGGGGGCTGACGATGCGGTTCGCCACGGCCAAGAAGCTGAAGAAGGAAGCAACGACCCTCTTCCACCTGGTGCAAGGGGACAAGGAGACGTTCAGAGATTATATCGACCGCTTCCAGGAGGAGTTGTTGGACATCCAGGAGGTGGATGGTCGCACCTTGCAGCTGGCCCTGACGTTCGGCCTTCGTGAAGGCCTCTTCAAGTTGGAGATCGGTAGGATCCCTCCGTACTCCTACGACAACCTCATCGAGAGGGCCAATCAGTTTGTACAGGGGGGAGGCATCCAACCGCGGCTTCTTAGCTCGGCTTACCTGGGTAACCCGGGAAGACGAGGAGAAGAGGACCCCTCGAGAGGAGGAAGAAGGAAGAGCCCAAGAGGGCAAAAAAGAGGAGGCCAGAGGAGAAGAGAAGGGAGGAAAGGAAGAAGGAGGAGCCAAGAAGGAACGATGAGCGGAGACTCATCGTGGCCCCGGAGCGTCGGGAGGAAGAGAGACGATACCAAGTCCCCGCTAATCGGCCACCTTGGAGGCCGGCAGGGGGACCTCGTCGTCAGGAAAGGGGAAGGAGATCCCCGGAAAGAAGGCATTACGATCAGCCGGAGAGGCAACAGGAAAGAAGGAGGGAAGAAGCGATGGCGGTTGCTAGGCGCGACAACCGACAGGGAAAGAAGAATCGGCGAAAGATGCGGCAGGAAGAGGAGATCCCCCTCTTTTGTGATCTGCATCAGGTGGCAGGTCATGGGACAATGGCTTGCCCGGATTTCTGGGAAGCTCGTCGAAGGTTGACGGCAGGGGAAGCAGGGGGGAGCTTCCGAGGATTGAAGCCCCTATCGAGCCACCGACAGTTCAAGCCGACGGTCGCAGGAGGAATGAGGATAGAGTCGAGCATGGCGGTCGAGGAAATGTGGCCCAGGGGGGCAGAGGAGTGGGTGTGATCCACGGGGAGGCAGGGCTGGGAGCTTCCCGCAAGGGAAGTTTCCATCAGATCTATCGGAAGAGTGTCGCCTCGACCTCGCAGGCACCGCCCCCGTTGGAAGAGATCACCTTCTCTGAGTAGGACATGCTAGGGAATGAGAACCCCTTCCATGATGCCCTCGTGGTTCAAGCAGCAGTGGATGACTTCACCGTGGATCGAATCCTCATTGATAACGGTAGCTCCGTGAATGTCATTTTCAAGGAGATATTCGACGGACTGGGAGTCGGAGCAGAAAGAGTTCGAGCACCGGATGATCCCCTCTATGGCTTCTCAGGAGAGAAGAAGGAGGTGGAGGGAGGAGTAGATCTCCTTGTAACGCTCGGCGGCACTCCCCTTACTTGCTGCTTCGTCATCGTAGATGCCCTGAGATGTTACAAGGCCATCTTCGGGAGGCCGCTTCTCAACACCTTCAAGGCCATTCCATCTTCCTACCATCAGTGCTTGAAGTACTGTCAGGGGGACGTTCAGGTGAGGATCAGGAGCGATCCATGAGCCGCCCGCGAGTGTTACCTCAGCGCCGTCAGCACTATCAGCTGGATGGCCGACGCGGAGGAGTTCGAGAAGATGATGGAGAGCACGGCCAGGCTGGAGGCATCCGAGGAGATAGAAGAAATCGAGGTACTCTCCGCAGCAGGGGTACCTGGGTTGCTCAAGATTGGAGGATCGCTGCAGGTCAGTGAGAAGATGGAGATGGCGACGTGCCTGCAGGAGAAAGTCGACATCTTCGCTTGGAGTGCTGCCGAGATGCCAGGGATCGATCCAGAGGTTGCCTGCCATCATCTCAACCTGGACCCGGTAGCTAGGCTCATCCGCCAGAAGAAGAGGTCAAGTGCCACTATGTTGGCCGGACCTATCCGCGAGGAAGTAAAGAAGCTGCTGGATGCAGGTTTTGTGTCCGAGATCCAGTTTCCAGGCTGGGTCTCAAATGTTGTAATGGTTAAGAAGTCCGGAGGGGGCTGGAGAATGTGTGTATACTTTTCATTAATGAATAAAAGCTGCCCGAAGGATTGTTATCCCTTGCCTCGAATTGACGCGCTGGTTGATTCAGCCGTCGGTTTTTCTGTTATGAGCTTCCTTGATGCATTTTCAGGATACCACCAGATCCGGATGTATCCCCCTGATTGCCGTGATTTGTCTTTCATCACGGGTGATGGCTGCTACAGCTATAAGATGATGCCTTTCGGCTTGAAGAACGCAGGAGCGACCTACCAGCGGATGATGGATCGTGTTTTCAAAGAGCAGAAGGGGAGGAACCTGGAGGTGTATGTGGACGACCTCTTGGTTAAAAGCAAGAGCGTCCGAGAGCATGTGGCTGATCTGGTGGAGACCTTCGCGACGTTGAGGAAGTTCAAGATGAGGCTCAATCCAACAAAGTGCGTGTTCAGGGCTGGAAAGGGAAAGTTCCTGGGGCATCTCATCACCCCAGGGGGAGTAAAGCCGAACCCTGACAAGGTTAAGGCAATCCTGGAGATGACCTCGCCGAAGACGTTGAAAGAAGTTCAAAGGCTGACAGGGAGGCTAGCGGATCTTAGCCGCTTCCTGTCAAAGGCAGGAGAGAAGTGCTCTCCGTTTTTCAAGACGCTCCGAAAGAGCGAGGGCTTCGCATGGTCCGGCGAATGCGAGAAGGCGTTTGGGAGGCTGAAGGAGCAGACACCTTCCTTCAAAGCCCGAAAGATGGCGAAGACCTACTCATCTATTTTGGAGTAGGGGTGGAAGCAGTTAGTTTGGTACTGGTCCGGGAGGAAGGAAGGAAGCAGCTCCCTATTTACTATGTTAGCCAGGTGCTCAAGAAGGCAGAGTTGAAGTATCCCATCTTGGAGAAGCTTGCTTTCGCCTTGGTGGTGTCGGCACGGAAGCTCCGACCTTATTTTCAAGCTCACTCCATCCAGGTCGTGACTGATCATCCTCTCCGAGGTATTTTAGAAGGAGTGGAGCATTCAGGAAGGCTGGCGAAATGGTCGGTAGAACTCAGTGAGTTCGATATTTCGTTCTCGCCCCGGTTGACGATCAAAGCGCAGGCGGTAGCTGACTTCTTGGCCGACTTCTCGGCGGAAGCAGAGCCGGGAGAGGAAGCTTCCACTCCCGTTCCTTGGAAGATGTTCATGGACGGAGCCTCAGGCAAGAGCTCTGTGGGAGTAGGCATTGTCCTTGTCAGCCCACAGGGGACTATGATCGAGCAAGCCGTCGAGATCCTCTTCCCCGTCACAAACAATCAAGCCGAGTACGAGGCCATAGTAGCAGGCTTGCGTCTCGCAAGAGAGCTGGGGATTCAAGATGTCAGGGCCTTCACAAATTCAATGGTGGTCGCGTCGCAGATTCGGGGAGAGTTCGAAGTACGCGACACCATCCTGCAGAAGTATCTTGTCAAGGTGAAGGGATTGATAGGAGACTTTCAATCCTTCTTCGTTGAGCATGTCCCAAGAGAAAAGAACTCATCAGCTGATTGACTAGCCAAGTACGGGCCAAGGGCTGGAGGGACGATCACGGAGTTATTTCGACCGTCCATCGAAGAAGGGGAGATGATGGAGATCGATCGGCGTCCTTCGTGGATGGATCCGTTCATCTCCTTCCTAAGTTCCGGACAGCTCCCTGCGGAGGGTGGGGACCAAAGGAAGTTTTGATACAAAGCAGTGTATTACCTATTACAAGACGGGGAGTTGTATCGCAAGACCATCTCAGGCCCCCTAGCAAGATGCGTCTCTGAAGACGAAGTACCCCGAGTGTTGGAAGAGATCCACTCGGGAGAGAGCGAAAGTCATTCTGGGAATCGCACTTTGGAGCAAAGGATCCTGAGGCATGGCTACTTCTGGCCCACTATCCGGAAGGATGCGGAGATCTTCTCGAAGAGGTGTCAGAAGTGCCAGCTGTTTGCCCCCCCTCAATTGCAGCCTGCCCGGCAACTTCGCTCGATCACCGCCCCGTGGCCGTTCGCTATCTGGGGGATGGATTTGATAGGTCCCTTTCCCCCGGCTAGTGGTCAAAGGAAGTTCATTCTCATCATTATCGACTACTTCTCCAAGTGGATCGTGGCCAAAGCTCTGGCCAAGACCACCTCTCAAGTCGTGAAGAACTTCATCTGGGGGGAGATCGTCTGCAGATTCGGAATCCCCCTCGCCATCGTCACCGACAATGGTCCCCAATTCGCCAGCTTGGAGCTGGAAGATTTTTGCAGGCAGCTCGAGACTGATCTTCGTTTCGCCTCTGTCCACCATCCCCGGAGCAATGGACAAGTAGAAGCCGCCAACAAGCTAATCATCAACCTCTTGAAGAAAAAAGTCGAGAACCTACGAGGTAATTGGGCGGAGCAGCTCCCCTCGGTTTTGTGGGCTTTGAGAACCACTCCTAGCTCAGCCACAGGGGAAACCCCGTTCAAACTCTCTCACGGGTCCGAGGCTCTCATCCCGGTGGAGTTCGAAGTCAGAAGTCCCAGAGTAGTTGCAACCCAGGATGGAGATGAAGAATGACGGCTGGTAAATAATGAAGCACATGAGCTGTCACTCGACTGCATCGAAGAACTTTGAGATTTGGCATCTGCCAGGCAGGAGGAGATCAAGCGCCGAATGGCAAAACACTTCGACAAGCATGTCCGTCTCAGACATTTCCAAGCAGGTGATCTAGTCATGAAGAAAGTGGACGCGTCAGGAAGATCAGCGGCCGTTGGTAAGCTCAACCCAAACTGGGAAGGGCCCTTCATCGTCCACGAAGCGCTCGTGACGGGAGGATATCGCCTACATAACCAAGAAGGAGAGCTATTGGGGAATACCTGGAGTGGCGACGACCTGAAAAGGTTTTATCCATGAGCAGGGAAGGTGTATTCTCCCCCTCTTTTGTAACTCCCCACGATGAATATAAATTCCTCGCCCCCTGGAAGACGGGCTGCGAGAAGCTCCCTTTTTTCTCTTAAAATCAATTGTCTAAAAGCAGGTGAAGTCGATCTCCACGTTAGGTTGGGAAATTGGCCTCCGACTTGATTCTTATAAAACCCAGAATAGGTGATGGGACGGTGCCTCGGTAGTGCGTTCTCTTAAGACCAATCCTCTGCACTGACGGTCGAGATCAGCTCCCCCCTTGCACGTTGGCTGCAGGAACCCTCCGACCGCACCTCTCATCCGACTCGTAAGATTATCAGGAAGAAGTCTGGACGCCGACCTCCCAATTCGACGAAGGGATGATCCACTTAACCCCTCAGGGGACCCTTGAATAAAGGTCTCATAAGCCCTCGAGAGCCAAAAGCTCGCAGCAAAGCGTTCCGCTCCCTTTTGTTTCGTTCGATCATTTGAATAAGTGTGCTTAAATCCTCTCTGATTGTCAAGCATGGCAGGAAAGGGTCGATCTCTTCAACAGCATCAACAAGAGCAGTAGGATGGAGACCTTGGGATGATGTGTTCCCTTGGAATGTGTTCCTTTGAAACCTCCCCGACGGTCATTCCCTACTGGGTCGATCTCTTCAACAGCATCAACAAGAGCAGTATGATGGAGATCTTGGGATGGTGTGTTCCCTTGGAATGTGTTCCTTTGAAACCTCCCCGACGGTCATTCCCTACTGGGTCGATCTCTTCAACAGCATCAACAAGAGCAGTAGGATGGAGATCTTGGGATGGTGTGTTCCCTTGGAATGTGTTCCTTTGAAACCTCCCCGACGCTCATTCTCTACTGGGTCGATCTCTTCAACAACATCAACAAGAGCAGTAGGATGGAGACCTTGGGATGGTGTGTTCCCTTGGAATATGTTCCTTTGAAACCTCCCCGACGGTCATTCCCTACTGGATCGATCTCTTCAACAGCATCAACAAGAGCAGTAGGATGGAGACCTTGGGATGGTGCGTTCCTTTGGAATCTCCCCGACAGTCATTCCCTACTATGTCGATCTCTTCATCAACATCAAGCACAGGGATACCAGATGAAGTCCTGAGGGTGCATGTCTCTAGGCCCTTCTTCATATACAAGTGCGAGTATACATGTGCGAGTATGCAGGTGCGAGTATGCGGGTGCGAGTAGACGAGCAACTAACGTGCGAGCAAGGTATGATCGTCGTCCGCAACATCCTATCTCGTCTGTGCTTAGTCGCCCAACGAGCAATCAACCTCACCTCGAACCTAAGAGTCTACTCGGCATAACCACAAAAGGAAGAAAGCGAGAAGCGACTACAAAAGGCGTGCAAAAAATTGTATTCATTACTTTCATAAGTACATATACAAAAAATGATATACAGCTTTTCAAAAAGGAATCAGGCGACTATGCGCCATCATCGTCCTTGTCATCATCATCGCCATCCACATCGACATCGTCCACCTCTTCCTCAGAATCGCCATCATCGCTAGAAGACGACGAAAGAACCCGCCCAGGAGAAGTGGACTCTTCGGCGAGTAGTGCCGGGATGATGTCCACGACAGTCAGGTTCATTGCCTCCGGCTTTAGGAAACCTTCGGCCTTCAGCTTGCTCAAAACCACCTTCCCGCCGGTTGCTCGCGCGATCTCGCGGCGAATATGCGACATCTCATCGTCGTGCATCCTGATCTGCTTGCCGACCCTGGAGGTACCCGCCACCAAAGATTGCTGCTCAGCAGGCCGAGTCTCCAACTCGGCAATGCGAATTTGCGCAGCCTCCAGAGACTGTCGAGTATCTTCCAGCTCTTTCTCCAGCTGTGATACTTTCTTCGCCGTCTCAACCTCGGCAGTCTGCACAAAGTAAAGAAAGCGAGTAAGTTATCTTAATCGGCATAAAAGCTGCGAGTATTGTAGGAAACATGATGGCGCCAGGCGAGTACCTTATAATCCTTCCACTTGGCGGCCTCCAGCCCCATGGCGATGAGCTTCTTGCTCTGCATCTTGATCATGCGCTCATACTCAAGCAGCCTCCTCGATGTCGCTTGGCCCAACTCGGCCGCCCGCAGGTAAGAGCGCGAGGACTGGTGCGCCAGATACTCGGCAGAGACATCTTGCAAAGCCTCGGCGTCGGCGCGACCATACATGGCGAACATGACATCAAATGCCTCGCCAGTATCCTCCCAATCCTCCGATCAGGCGGGGAGGTTGGTGCTCAAAGTCACCTCGTGGGCGCTCTCCGTCCAAGTCACCAAGAGGTGCCCATAGGCATCCTCGCTGCGAGTGCCTTCGTTGAAATGCGGGTGACTGTAAGGCTCGCCAGCTTCCGAGGGATCCGCCTTCGCCTTCAGGTCCTTCTTGGCGATTTCCTTCTTCTTCCTCGCAGGTTCCCTGGACTTGGCTTTGCCCTTCTGCTTCCTGGCGAGCCCGACATCATCTGTGGCGGCCATCGGTTCATGGTCGCTCGGCGACAAGTCAATGGGAGAAGAACCCCCACCCTCGCGCGCTGAAGTCCCCGCGCCCCCTGAGAAGAAGTCGCCACCTACGCCGACGGGAGAGACACGCTCGGCAAGGAGCGAGTAGCTGCAGCAAAAGCAAAAAAGGGGTAAGTTCGAAGGCTAAGTAAGGGAGAAAGGCGAGTATGAAGATCCAGGCGAGCATGAAGATCTAGGCGAGTATAGGCGATACCTTCACCCGGGAAGATCTCAGCGAGTACATCTACTCGCCTCCTCCAGAAGACGACGTCTAGGCGACGATTCCTGAAGCAGTCGAGTAGCTTCTCCCTACTCTCCTCCAGATAAGGGGTGGCGAATACACTTTCTGGTGGCTGGGTGGACGAGCTTGGGATGACCCCAAAGTCGCCGCTGATGACGACTAGTCGCTCGCTCCAGCGATGATTCTTATTCGCCGTGCCGACCAGCGTGCAAAAGTGGCTGCAAAGGAAGACGACGCCCTCGCCAGTGGCGCCGAAGTGGAAAACCCGCCTGAAGACAGCGAGATCGAAGGCGATCTTCTCTTCTCGCAAGAAGCAAAGAAAGCCCACGATCATCGCCACTCCATTTGGGTTGATCTGGGCCGTGACTATCCCGTAGTAGCGGAGTATCTGGCAGAACTCCGTCCACAGCGGTAGTCGCAGGCCGACTTCGAAGTGGCAGATAGGGAACACCATCCCAGAAGATAGGAAGGTGTTTTGTTGCTCAGTGTTGTGAGGAAGCCTGGCGACAAACCTTGGCGACATGTATTTATCCGAAAAATCGTCCAAGTCCTTTTGCCGAGTAGTCGGCTTCTTGAAGGAGGTCGCTGTGAAGTTCTTGGCGTGATTGGCGCGCCGAATAGCCGCCTCTTCAGCCATCACAGGAGCAAAGGAAGCAAGATAGCGAGTATCGGAAGGCGAGGAGGAGAGTAAGAGAAAAGATACTCGCTAAAGAAAAAGGAAAATCGCCGAAAGCGTAATAAATACGTACCCCCCTATTTATAGAAATCAAGAATATTTGGCTTGTCGCGTACGCCACTGAGCGAGCGGATAGCGGGGCGGGCATGAGAAGAAGTCGCCAATGCTCATCGCGCACCATACCATCGACTTCGAATGCGCGAGTATCTTCAATCAAAAGCACGAGGAAACTCGCCGAATAGGCGCGACATTCATACAATACTCGCAAGAAAGAAACAAAGATGAAAAATAAATTAAGACATCACAGTAAGCAGACAAGAAAGAAAGGGCGAGATTCACATACTCGCCAAATAACAAATTACTTAAGAATTTAAATTGTTTGAATTACAAATCATTCGCCAAATGGCGACCTAGCGACTAAGAAGAGAAAGAAGGCAGGTTCTAAAGAAAGATCCTAGGGGTTCGCCTGAGCATCGGGAAGTTGCGGTTGTCGCCCAACCCAGCCCATGCCGCGAGCTCGCTTGAAATGTTCGAAGGCCACGGACATCGCGTCCTCGCCTTGTCGCAGCTGATCCTCCATCCTCGACAGGCGACCAACCGAGCCCATGCTCGCGCGCATTCCCACCAGCTCATCGTGATGCAACTGCTGGCGATGTTCAACCCTGCCAACCCGGCGCTCCAGATCGTTGACAGATTGAAGACGAGATTCTGCTCCCACCAGCCGAGTATCGAACTCTTCTAGCCGGGATACTCGCACCTTCAACTCAGTCAGGCAACGCTGAGAGTCAGCGGCCGCCAAGCGCTCAACTCGCGCCTCGACAGCAGTCAGGCGGCGATGAGGCTCGCTGATCTCCAGACGCTCCAACTTCGCCTCCAAGTCCAGAATGTCGCGAGTAGCCCTCTCCTGGTACTCGCTGGAGGGAAGCCCAACCCCGTCAATCAAAGATCCAATAGGAGTAGGAGCGCGAGCTGCAGAAGAAGACAAAAGAGCAAAGCCTTAGTGGAGAGTAGCGACAAGACCTTTTTTAAGATATTCGACGAAGTAGCGACTTCATTTACCAGACCGATGAGCATCGTTTCGCGAGTCGCGGCGAGGTCTCCGAGATTGTCGGCGAGGTCTCCGAGATTGTCGGCGAGGAGAACTCCTTCCCCGATGCGGGGATGGACTGCGATGACTGCCATCTCGCCGGCTGGAGTGCGATCCGCCGATATGCTCCCTGTTGGGGTGCACATCACCCCGAACGCGACCATCCACTTGTCGCCCTCCCCCTCTGGGAGCGAAAAAAGAAGAAGACCCCGCCGCCCCACCTCGGCGCGAGGACTCAGCCAGGTGGGTGGTGGGAGCCGAGGAAGACAGAAGGTGATGATCACCTCGCATGTCGGCAGGAGGCGGAAAAGGAGGAGGTGGAGGAAGTTCGTCCGCAGGTAGCTGCGCGCTACTCGCCACCTCTGGTTGTTGCAAAGGCGGTGGCGGCGGAGGAGTGTTACTCGCTGGAGGAGTGTTACTCGCTGGAGGAGCCCTCTGCTCGCTCATCGGCCTCTTATCCACCGAAGAGCTGTGAAGGAACCGCACCGCTCCGCCCCGGCGAGATCCTCCCCCAGTCCTGGGCGAGATCATAGGCGATGATCGCAGGGGAATGGCGGTCAAAGGCTCCTCCTGAGCATCGGTAAGCGGCGGATCTGCGAGATAGCATAGAATGCGTCAGAAACTTACCAGCAATTAGGCGACTAAACCCAGAAAAGTGGCGAGTAGGTAGCTCTCACTTTGTGCAGGGGGGATTTCAGTTTGAACTTGAGCCGAGATTCCAGCAGTACTCGTCTCAGGCGCGACATTCGACGCGGGAAGGTTAGGAGCAGGCGAGTCGTCCAAGTGCCCAAGACCTAAATCGTCAAGCATCTACTGAGTATCGCCGACTATTGGATCGACGACCTTCTTCGGAGCGGCGGCATCCTTTCTCTCTTTCTTCTTCTTCTTCTTCTTCTTCTTCTCAAGACGCTTCCTCTTCTTGGAGGCGAGGAAGTCATCAAGCTCGACGTCGCGAGCAGGCTTCCGCGACGGTGGCAGCAAACTTTCAAGCTCGGCCATATCAGCAGCAGCTTCCTCGGCGATACTGCGCGACATCTTGAGCGAGATCAGAAATGTCGTGCCCTCAGAGACCCCTCCCCTTCTATATATAGAGCCAGAACGTTCAACAGCGAGATGCCGACTATTAATCAATACTCGCCAGAAGGCCTGATCGTCGAATGACGGTTGGATGATTCTTTCCGAGCAACTACGTTACTCGCAAAGAGCGGAGATTGTGTACAACCCTCATTCTCCGAGGGTGGGCCCATTCAAAGCCACGTAGGCAGAAGACAAAGTCAAAGGTCAAACAAAGAAGCCAGCAGCACAAGACAAAGTCAGCCTTCCAGAGTTCGTCGAACGCAGCCTAGAGGAGTTCGTCGAACGCAACCTAGAGGAGTTCGTCGAACGCATCCTTGAGGAGTTCGTCGAACGCAGCCTAGAGGAGTTCGTCGAACGCAGCTTTGAGGAGTTCGTCGAACGCAGCCTATAGGAGTTCGTCGAACGCAGCCTAGATGAGTTCGTCGAACGCAGCCTTGAGGAGTTCGTCGAACGCAGCCTAGAGGAGTTCGTCGAACGCAGCCTAGAGGAGTTCGTCGAGCGCAGCCTTCAGAGAGTTCGTCGAGCCCAGGAGCAATAGAAGACCTGGGGCGAGTATTGGCCCGGCGTGTGCGAGCAGCACCCAATACTCGCCAGGTGGGCGACTAAGGCTTAATGCTCGCCGAGCATCCCATAGTCGCCGGGCAGGGGCTGGGCTATAAAAACCCCCTACCCCTTGGTTTTCCTATAAATACGACCCCAGGGGTACTTGGATTGGCACCTGAACTTGAACTTTTGAAACCCTGCTCTTGCATTCTGGAACCCCATCACACTTGGTCGCTACTCCCGGTACTAGCCAAGTCGGTGCCTTCTTTGTACCCTGCTCGACCATTTTTTGGACTTGGAGGGGAAGTCTCTTCGGAGCTTCTGGGTACGTGGTGGGACCTCCCTGCCGCAGCACCTGGGGTCCTGTTTGTTGCTCTTCGAGCTTCTTCATAGTTTCCAGCCAAGCCGTCTCTTCGAGCCGCTTGGCAAGTAGTCTCCGGCTGCATTGATCCGAATTTTGGAGCCTAGGATTTTCCTGGCTTCAACACTAATAACCCTTGCGCTTCTCCTAATGCTTGTACCTCTCTTGTTCCTCCTAGACGTTCAGACAGAGAACGCAAACTTCCCACTTACCTGCAGGACTACCATTGCAATATAGCCAACTCAACAGCCCAACCAACATCCCTTCGGACCAGTTATCCTATCTTTCACATTATTTCCTATGATCATCTCTCACAAAGACAAAAAGGTTTCTCCATGGCCATTTCTTCTTCTATTGAACTAACAACTTATACAGAAGCTATATTGCACAAACACTGGCAAGATGCTATTAAGACAGAATTAAAGGCTCTAGCTGATAATGATACCTGGACTATTGTTCATCTTCCTCCTAACAAGAAGGTCTTTGGCTGTAAATGGGTTTTAAGATTAAACATCATGCTAATGGAACCATTGAAAGGCATAAAGCTAGATTGGTGGCAAAAGGGTACAATCAAACTGCTGGAATTGATTATTCAGAGACTTTTAGTCCTGTGGTTAAGATGACTACCATCAGGGTTCTTTTATCCCTAGCAGCTACTCAGCATTGGCACCTTCAACAATTAGATATAAACACGACATTTTTACATGGGGATTTAAGTGAAGAGGTCTACATGAAGTTACCTCAAGGGCTAGAGATTACAGATAAGAATATGGTTTGCAAACTAAATAAGTCTTTATATGGTTTAAAACAGGCTAGTCGGCAATGGAATACCAAGCTTACTGAAGTTCTTTTTGCCTCTGGATATAAACAATCAAAGGCTGATTATTCCTTGTTTACCAAATCCACCTTCAAAAGCTTTACAGCTATTCTTGTATATGTTGATGACTTGGTGTTGGGAGGAAATGATATTGCTGAAATTAATGAGATAAAACAGCTTTTGGACATTAAATTCAGTATAAAAGACTTAGGTGATCATAAGTTCTTCTTGGGCCTTGAGATAGCAAGAAATGCTAATGGGATTACAATTCACCAAAGAAAGTATTCTTTAGAATTGTTACAGGATGCTGGGTTACTTGGAGCCAAGCCCTGTTCAACACCCATGGACAGTAACATCAAAATTCATAAAAATTCTGGGGTTCAACTCAAGGATAACACAGCCTACAGACGGTTGGTTGGTCGATTACTCTATCTTACTCACACACGGCCAGATATCAATTATGCTGTTAGTCATCTTAGCCAATTTCTGGATTCCCCAACAAAGGAGCATTTGACTGCAGCTTTGAAGATTCTCAGATACGTCAAAGCCTCCCCTGCTCAAGGTCTTTTCTTTTCAGCTACCTCAAACACAAGGTTAAGTGGTTATAGTGATTCTGATTGGGCTGGCTGTATTGATACAAGGAGATCTATTACAGGGTATTGTTTCTTCTTAGGCTCATCCTTGATTTCATGGAGATCTAAGAAACAATCAACTGTTTCACGTTCGTCTTCTGAGGCGAAATATAGAGCCCTGGCACAAGCTTCTTGTGAAGCTCAATGACTCACATCTTTATTGGATGATTTCAACATCAGAGATATTACCCCTGTTAAATTGTATTGTGATAACCAATCAGCCTTATATATGGCAACCAATCCTGTTTTTCATGAGCGAACTAAACACATAGAGATAGTCTGCCATCTGATAAGAGAGAAAGTTCAATCTGGCTTAATTCAACTCCTGCCTGTTTCCAATAAATCTCAGATTGCAGACATTTTAACTAAACCGTTGGCAGCAGGTCCCTTCAATCATCTTCTTTCCAAGCTTGGAGTTCTAAGCATCTACCTCCCAGCTTGAGGGGGGCTGTGAAATTTATATATTTACTGTTTCTGTTTTATTAGAGAAGTAGTTTGCTGGCTATATATAACCCTTCCTGTAATAGTTTTTGTTTAACCTTTTTGGATTAAATAAAATTGGGCAGGTTCTTATTTCGTTTCTTGTTTTCTCCTCTTTTCCTTTTCTCACACACCTATTTGAATTTTTTTTAAATGGTTTCTAGATAGAAATATCTTCCAGTAGCATGCTTTGTAGATTGCATTGTCCACATGGATGGTCATCTTTTCTTTCTTCTCAAAAATGAAGTTCCCTTAAATATCATGACTCAGAAGAAGAAATAATATGGTGCCCTTATCAGTTCTTTGTTCAAAAAATACTGCAACATCACGGATGTACTTCATGCCATTCACAAAGGAGAGAAAATATTGAACATGAAGAACTTGCCGGGGCAATCTTCTTATTAATTGTTCATTTTTTTTTAAATTCATTTGTTGGGATCATTTATCGATTCTGCAAAGACTCAACATCCTATGGTAAGGATGCAACAAAGATAAGCGGGGGAATAGAAATGATAGATCACTGGACGAATCCAATCAAACCCTCGAGGAAGATGACTCCAGGCGTCGGGCGGACCTGAGAGATCGGTGGATCTGAGCAGTCGGCCTCGAGGAATATGACTCCGGGCGTCGGGCGGAACTGAGAGATCGGCGGATTTTAGTAGTCTGGTCGGCAGCGGCGGGAAGGGAGGAAGAAAAAGGTGGGCGATGTCTGGATTATCTCCTGTTCGTCTGGCTTCGAAGAAGAGAACAACGACTAGGGTTTCACAGGATCAGGGAATTCACGTGGGAGAGAAACAACGGGGAGCAGGGTGTGCGCGTAACTGAGAAAACGGGATATTATTTTTACAACTTGGTGCGCTCATATCCAAATAGATGTGCACATTACAATGCTCTTAGTTTATCAGTGTGTAAATATACGAATCTGGGCTGCAAATATATTTAGGATAGTATGGACTTACAAAAGTCATGTCAAATGGTGATCTTAAATCTTGCACACATTTAAAATCACTCCAAACTCCAAAGTTTAAAACCCGCAAGGCGCGACGGTTCGTAAATTGAAACTAGTCGGCTCCATCAATGACGGTATTTAATATATATATTTAGGCATAAATGCAACTCTTTTTTTTTTAAACTAGAGGCGGCACTTCTTCTTCCCCGATTGTAACCTTATATAAAGTGCATGAGGCCGCTGTTCTTCTTCAACACGCCCCATCTCCACAGGACCACAACTCAGAACAGTAATGTCTGATTTGGATTCTGAGATAACCCTCAAACTCCTCTTCGACGCAGAAAACAATAAAGTTCTTTTTGCAGAGGCCGGAGAAGACTTTATCGACTTCATGCTCATCTTTCTTTTTCTTCCTTTCGGCGCCATCATCGACTTTGTCACCCCTCGAACCACGTTTGGCTCCATCGGAAAGCTGTTTCAGAGCGTTGAGAAAATCAGGAAATCCACTTTGTTTCAGCCGAGGTTCTCCCCCTTTGCTGGCGCTTGCCCTGTTCTTCGAACGTGGACTGGAGACACCCCACAGCCCAAGAAAACACACAACTGCACGCACTGTCATCGGAGTATCGACTGCACCAGCACCTACAACGCGAATGCTGGCACTGGAAATGGAGGGAACAGGGTAGAAGGTTTCGTGAAGGTGACTTATATGATTACAGATGATTTGGAAGTCACGCCCATGTCAGCTATCTCTAGCATCACTCTTATGAACCGCTTCATCTTGGAGAAGAATGTTCGGCTCGAGGAGAAGACGGTGGTCGTCGGCAAGGAGGAGGTTTGATTAATTATTCTTTTTTAGTTATGCTTCACTGCCTGCTCTTAAAGCTTAGCGTTCTTAGCATATTTCTTTGATTTGATGTCTTTCATGCATGTTGCAGGGCCTTGCTTTGTTTGAGGCTTCGTTGAAGTCTGCCACCGCATTCACTGATGTTTTCTTAAATTTTTGGGCCAAGAAGTCAGGGAGCTCAGTTTAATTCTTAAGAGATTTTTGAGCGCAACTTAAGTATAATGCAGTATTGTCTATCCTTGTCTTTCTGACATGTTTTCTTTATTGCTGAGCTTCAGTCGTCCTATTTCATTCAGCATTAATGATGTTTAGGGGTTTCTTTTTTTGTGAGTTGATCCATGTGTCTTTAATTATCATCTTTTTCAAAAATCAGTTCTAAGTACAACTATTCTTGTTTTATGGACTAGTGGTTGTGCGCATAGCGGTAGCCAAGGCTTCGTTTGGCTCAGTGGTGGTGGTCGTGAACGCCGTGGTCATGAACTATCGTTTGTGAACGCCCGACCTTACCTAACAAAATTCATGCATTTTATGCTCAAAACTAGTTTATTTTCTTTATAGCGGTCATAACATTTGTCTTGCCAAACATACATTTTATGATAATGACGTTTTTGATCAAATCACCGGAGCAAATAAGTCGCGCCAAACGAAGCCCAAGTATTATGACAACCACGTATACACACAATATTGTAGTCATTATTATTTTTGGGATTCATATCTATTGATGCTATCCTAAAAAGGAAATTTAAATTTTATATAATGGTCTTGAAATAAGACCATTAATTAAATTTGAGCGCTTTAATTTTAATCTTCCTAATCTAATAGAATGCGCAGTTTTTTTTAATATAAATGAGTAATAGTTGTTCCCTTCCAACAATGAAGTAGGCTACTATTATGTTTTGTTTTAAAATCATTCTTAAAAAAAAATCGATTGAGTGAGTGAGTTTTTTATAGTTTATTACTTTATTTTCTAAAGGCAAAACAATATAATCTTAAAGAACAAGAGAATGCATATATGAATATATAAGTGTAACCTTAAATAATGAATGTACGTAAGGCATATTATAAGTAGATATCGTGAGCATATACAAATATATATGATGTATGTTGGGAAGGTGGGGCCTTTGGCTACTTATTGTAACCTATCCAAACCTAAGACTGGTTCAGTACATAGTATTTATTTTTATTTTTTGTGCGATAATACGCCGTTCATAGCGTAATGGATTATTGTCTATAATATGATTTGCATGCTTTTCGTCGAGATGGCTAATCCATGTATCTGTCCCATATTTTCTTTATTGGTGAGCTTCTACCTTCATAATACATAAAAAAATGGAGTGAAATATTTGCATCTCTTTAATTTCAATAGTGATGTTTAGGATTCTAGCACAGGGCATTAGTCAAAAAGAAAAAAATCGAAAAAATAAACCGACTTTTGCAGCATCCCTTTTTTGAGATGCTAAACAATGATCATATGTGATCAATTCAAAGTCAATGTGTATTCGTAAAATAGATCAATATAAATATGAAATTGAATGACTTAGGCTTCGCTTGGTGCTGTGTTTTAACTCCGGTAAGTTTGGACAAAAACCCCCACCGTCATAGAATGTATGTTTGGTATATATGACAACGGTTATGACCACCACCAAGAAAAGAACACTAGTTTTGAACATAAAAGTGGATGACTCTGTTTGTTTCGGCGGTGACGATGACAAATGGAGCAGTGAGAATGAAGAATAGAAATGGAGTAGTGGAAATGCAATATTGAGAAATGGAGAATTTGTTTGGTTAAACATTGTTTCAGAGTTGTTCGGAACTGAAAAACATATTAAATGTTAGATATTTAATTAATATATCTGCGCGTGTCGAGATCGACTCGAAATGACCCAATAGGTTGTGTCTACTTTGGGCTAGGCTATACGTTGGAGTAACTATAAATAACCATTCTAAACTTGATGAGCTATTGTGGACTATCTTGAGCTAGAGTCAAAACCCCAACATTCTAAGATATCATTTTGCGTTCCCGCTAGGGTTGTTCAAGCCAGTCTCGCGACTTTCGTCGTCTGCCGCTCGCCGCTCTCTGGCCCCGTAGATCTAAAAGAGAAAGGAGTTCTCGTCTCTCTCTCTCAATCATAAGGTTTCTTCTTGCAATCTCGTTCTCGTCTCAGATCTAGGGCAGATCGAAGAATCGGTGATCTCTCAGTGTTTATCCTGACACTACAACAAACTGCACTTATAGTAAGGACCTAAATCGTTACAGTAAGTGCCAAAAATCGTTACAAAAACTCTTTGGTAACGAAAAAAACTTTAAGTAACGGTCCTCCTCTAAAGCTCAACGCTAAAAGTTCTTGTAACGAATGTATGCATGTCGTTACAAATAAATTAATTGTAACAAACGATACTTTCTCACCAAAAAGAGATTCTTCCTCACAATAAATTGGTCACAATAAATATTATTTCGTTACGAATGTTTTTTTCCTCACAAAAAACAGTTATGATTAAAACTATTTCGTTACAAATGTTTTATTTTTTCCTCACTAAAAATAAACTAACTTCGTTACAATAAAGTATAATAAACATTATTTCGTTACAATAGATTAAACAATAGTAACGAAAAAATCGTTACATTTGTTTTCCATTCTTCTTACTACAGCCAATTCATTTATATATCAAAAATATTCCATTTCTATTTTTTGTGTACTTGAGATTTTATTATAAATAATAATCTTGAAAACACACATATATTTAATATTTCGTAACAAGATCAACATGTATTTTATTCACACCAAAGATTATTACATAGAGTACAAGTTATTATCATCTCTTCTAAAATAATACAATATTACATTACAAGATCAACATGTTTCTAATAAATCTTCCGTCATTTTTCGAAAAATGAATCGTCCATCACTTTCTGACTAATGAATCTTTCGTCACTTGCCGGTCAATGCTCGAGCACCCTACAAATAAAAGAGAGCAATTAAGAACACAGATTGATGGTTGAGAGAATTTCCTTTGAACTGCAACAAAAGAACACAGATGTCAAGCATACAAACATATTAAGAAAGATGACTGATAAAAACAAAATTCAATCTAATCAAAAAACCAGAATGTTTTAAGAGTTGGATTCAAACACAACTCTTAATATTTATTTCACGGACACAGACAAACACAATATCTCTAGTGGATCCAGAAAATTCAAGAGACTGAGAACTATGACAACAAATAAAAAACAAACGGAAAAGAAAGATGCAAACGAAAATGTATAATCACCTGTCGATTAGTCTGCATGCCCGTAGTTTTAGTTAACGACATTGGTGACACACCATGAAAGTAAGGTACTTGAATGCTAGTTGCCTCAGTTGTACCCTGCAACATCATATTCAAATTAATGAATTCAACTGGAAAATTGATGGTGTGATATAAATTACTACAAAGCACCTGATAGTGAGGCAGTGAGTTTGTCCCAGTAATCTTCATCTGATTTCCATTTGCAAAAGAAGTAAGTTCATTTTGATTATGCGACGTTTATACAAAAAGAGGTCATCATATGAATGTCATATAGTAAGAGTCTAGACCTAGCTACTTGTATAACATAACTAAAGATGCTGGATTTCCAAAGTACTTACCTCCGTTGGTAAATCAACACCATTTGGGATGCCCTGAGAGCTGAAGTTTTCAACCTTCTCTTGTCCACTTAAAGAAGAAATGCCTGCATATGGTGGCCAGAGAGTTGAAACTGAAGTTACATTCGCCGTGATATGATCTGACGACATCATTGGCATGGCTGAGTTTCTAGCATTGCCATGAAATGACTCCATGGAGTCGTTAAATAAGCTATCTGTTTAAGAGACACTATTTCCAACCCATGATCGGCTTGCGGATTCATTCATATCTGACCATGATGGCGATGAGAGGAGCGAGTTAAGAAAATTATCCATGGCTTCTCGCATGGTCAATTATGGATTTGCTAAACTGAATATATGATACTGCAACTCCAATTGTTTCTCCCAAAAATTTCACTCCAGGAAAGAAACAGTCAGCCCTTGGAAATTATGGCCTCATCATGTCGAGTACAAAGGAGTTGGATAGATCATCTGCTGATAATATTCACAAATATCTATGCACTAATCAATTCATATTATATTCCCTTGTCCTCTATCAGATATATAAGACTATTAGACAGTTAGTTTCATAACAAAATTAGTTGAACATCATCTAACAATTCATTATTTGGGACTCTAAATCACTAAGAAAATAAATAAAATGAACAACATCTAAGTTGAAGTACATTTAATACACATTATCAAGAAAAACTAAGATTTTAAAAGAAAAAAAATGCGAATAGAATTACTGCACCATGCACATATAAATAAATGGAAATGCTATAAGTAACTCTATGAAACCAACTACTACCATTTTGCATAACTTAAAGAAGCTATCTCGGTGGATCTAAAAGCTTCATCTTGGTTTGGATAATGGAAGTTTATCAAACCACCAGCTTTTCGGCTCTTGCCGCGTCCACTTGATGTACATAAAATACTAACAGAATAAACAAACTTACTTTCTACTATCGACACTCTGTTGTACTTGGGTGCTTCCCATCCTAATCTCTGGCACAACTTCTGAAGCACAGACTTAGGAATTCTTGCTGGATCACCCTGTAATCAAGAAAGTAAGCTAATATGGGTAGTTCAAATATATATAATGCATGGGCAATGATCAACAAATTCAAACTGCATCTTGTAATACACCAATTAAAGTACTTTTAACATAATCACAAATATTTTCAATAAATAGAGTCTCAAACACTTTTTCTAATAATTGTAGAATGAAAAAACAATAATTGCATGTAGAAAAGTAAACAAGCACATCCATGTCAACGAAGCCACACAAGAATTAGCAAACATGCACATCCATGACAACGTAGCCCCGCATAAGAATTGGTGATAAGAAAGAAATTCCATGCATATACCAATATAAAAAGAAATGGATGCTAAGTTCAGGTATCTCTTTACATTTGACATGCTTGCAATTTTGTTTTATTCATTTTTTGTATGTCTTCTGGATAAGTAAATGTGCTCATTTTATGTATGGACACCTTCACATGCATAAGAAAATAGGGACAAGCATGTAACATTATGAAGACAGGTATTAAAAGATAATAATGCTACAAAGCATTACATTTTTCCATATCTCATCAATATTTCCTAGAATATGACGATATTCAAGATGTGATGGATTTTCTGAGGAACCACTTGGCATCACCTGCATCTTCAAACTAGCAATTTCATCGTGCAACTCTGATTCTAAATCTTTTTCAGATAGTCCTGCATGAAAGCAAAACCCAAGAGCATTATGTGTAATATGCAAACTTAGAGAATGTAAGCATGAGATTAAAGCTCTGAGCGTGCAAATGTGAAACCTAAAGATGTGAGTTCTTGCTTAAGTTTGCTAATGATTTCATTACATTTTTTTGGCTCATCTTGTTTCTCTTTTGCTTAGCTTCTAAAGCTCCCAATTTTGATAGACGATACTCTTTAGCAATTGAATCCGCATGAGAGCATGGATCAACCTCCTGAAATTGATAACATTATCGAAACCTTCGTGGCATTGTATAATTGCACATTATATAGAACTTTAATTGACCAATAAAATTAGACTATCTAAATGGAGATCTACATACCTTTTCTTTCTCCTTGTCTTCATCTTCCTTCTCTTCTTCTTACTCCAGATACTGCCTTATCCACACAGCTTGTGAAGATTTTCCAAAATCTATAGATTCACTTGACTGGTGGACGGGGAAGCTGAGAAAGAAAATTTCAGAGGTTGCCAAACTGATTTTCTTGCAAGCACGACTCCAGCATTTCTGTTGGAGGGGGTTTAGTTTACCTCCTACAGTAAATTCATTGAACACATCTAAATGGAGATGAAGAGGGGTGATGATTAGAAGAGGAATCAAGTTGTAGAGGCGGAGTCATATATGCATCAGATTTGCAACAACAAAAAAGAGGAAGGAGACAAAGATTTTTGACATTGAAGCCCTAGGCGTCGGCGAGTTGAATTAGCTGCAATTTTCCCAAACTGCACATGCAGTTTTCCCAAACTGCACATGCAGTTGGGACTGCACATGTAGTTTGCCCAAACTGCACATGCAGTTTGCCCATACCTGCACATGCAGTTTGCCCATACCTGCACATGCAGTTTGTATGAAAGCAAAGTATACAATCATCCATAGACATTCTGTGGGGTCTTCAAGCTTCAAACAAACTGAGCAAATGCAGAATGCACAAGAATAAAACAACTGAGTGCTGTAGAAAACACACATAGATCAAATCGCTGCATAAGAAAACACACAAGAATAAAACAACCCAACAATTTCAGATATAACTGAGCAAATGCAGAATGCAAAAAGGAGCACTGTCAGATATAACATCAATTAAAAACCATATCAGATTGTGTAGGAACAACCCAACAATTTCAGATATAGCTCTTTCAAATCGTTGCATAATAAAATACTAGTCTCTACATTTCAGATATAGCACAATTCAGATATAACACTTTAGATATTGTCGAAACCAAGCAGAAGTAATAAAATAGTAACAAAGCAGTAAACCAAAATACTAACAGTCATAAACCATTTGACAACAAAAAAGTGCACCAAAAAGTAAATGGTGTGTGCATCAATTAGTCAAGGATATGCCCCAAATTTTGTAGAACATAAGACAGCTGCTCTTTCAGCTCATTTTGCCCCTCTTTTAATCCTGCAATCTCTGCATTGTGAGTTTGAATCAAAGCTTCCTGTTTATCTATAAGCTCTGTTTGTGCTGTTAGACGAGTCGTGGCATTGCGCAATTCTTCTTCCGCTACATTCAACTTCTCTTTCAACTGAGTGGACTCTGTCAATGTCTTCTTCATTCGTTTTGAAGGCACAACACCATAGCCTAATCCTTTGTCATAACCAGACTTATTTCCAAGTGCAGTCTTT
Source organism: Dactylorhiza incarnata (assembly GCA_033032865.1). Taxonomy (NCBI): domain Eukaryota; kingdom Viridiplantae; phylum Streptophyta; class Magnoliopsida; order Asparagales; family Orchidaceae; genus Dactylorhiza; species Dactylorhiza incarnata. The sequence goes on from JAWHQI010000317.1 coordinate 2,765,023, forward strand.
ATAATTTCTCTCTCAGAGCTTATGAGATCACTGTCAGAATCTGTTGATATTGTCCTCAGCCTTTCCATTTCACGCTGTAAAATATAGTGTTATAATAGAAACGTATGTTATCAATCAATTTTGTGAAAGTTTCAAATATATTTTGACTTACGTATGCCGCTTCTGCTAATTTCTCGTTGAAAAACACCCTATTCTTCTTATGGGTGTTCGCAAAGTTCTCAACCGGGCTTTGATTAACCTGTATATCAAAAAAATATTTGAGAATATGTCATAGTAATCAATAACTCACATGTAATTATTGCATTACCATTTCCAGCAGTCGGGAATGGTAGGATTTAGAACCCAACGTATGAGTAAACGACATGTGTTAACTGACTTATCTGACATCTTGTTCATTACTTTGATATGCAGCAGTTTAACAATGAATGCTAACAAAGAGTATTTTTTGCAAACTGGGTATAGTTCACGTCTGACATTACATAATAGACTTGAAAAAGTTCCAGTACTACCTTCGTTAGAATGTTCAGGAAGTTCTGCATCTTCAATCTCATGTATCAAATCAACTAAATCATCGAAGGCTTCAATATCATCGTTACTTTCATGACTTTGAGAAGGTCCACTATTGTTACTATTAGAACTGAACACAAAAGAACTAGTCATTTTAGCTTCTCCATGATGTATCCACTCCTTATAATATTTGTAAAACCCTTTCAAATGCAAGTCTGCTTTAACTTCAATGAGGCTCTTTGTTTTAGTGTTTCGACATACATTGCATGAGCAAAGAATTTTATCTTCAAAGTAAATAGCATTTTCCCGTGCAAACTCTAAAAATAAATCCACGCCTCTAGTATAGGTAGAACTGAATCTATCTGGTTCATAAATCCAGCTTTTATCCATAGCTAACAAAAAAGAATGGATTAACACAATATCATGAAGATAAAAAACTAGTACATGCAAATAAAAAATGGAAGAACACAAAAGAAAGTAGAAGATTAGAGCATACAACATTTGTGCCCAAATCACACTCACAGCAAGCACGGGATAAAAAGTGAAACATTTGTGCCCAAATCAAACCCTAAATCCATGCACACAGTCTAGGGCTTGAAATCAGGGGATAAGATAGTCAGTCGACGGTCAACAGCCTTGCATATTCGCACCCCTTATCCATAGTGCAGTACAAGGTTACACATCACACACTTACACACAGATTCACACCCCTAATCCATATATCCGCACCCCTAATCCATGCGTTCAGTGACTGAAGAACGCTCTCACACACTTACACAGACATTTTCACTCTACGAGTTTAGGTATACCTCAAGGAGATGATGAAGAACGCTGGATCAAGAACACTGCTGGATCAAGAAAAAACGCATGAGAAGAGACGTCGGAGAGGGTATCGTGAGGAGTCGTGTCGATTCGCCGAGGAAGAAGCGAGCCGCGATCAAGGACGGGATGGGGGTCGAGGGTTTCGAGAATATGTTTCAGGGTCGTCGACGGTTTCGAGACAGAGTTATTGCAATTAATTAGTTTAGAGAATATATGTTTATGGAGGGAAATTTCCCTCCAAATAATTCAACTAATAATTTTAAGATAAATATTTAGGTACGTATGCACATCAAATTTGGGAGGTGCGAGATCGTAGGATTATAATTTTAAGATAAATATTTAGGTACGTATGCGCATCAAATTTGGGAGGTGCGAGATCGTAGGATTTCACGATCAATGGTCGAGATGCATCTCCCGCAAAAACATCTGAAATACTTCTTTTATACTGCTTTATCCACCGTTGGATCTCGCAATCCTACAGTCGGATCTGCTCGCGCACCTCCGGGAGGTGCGCATATGTACCCAAATATTTGCGTAATTTTAAATGGGGTCATTTATGCAAATTTATTACATAATTTGATATGTTGACTCAACATTCTATATAGACTCACTTCTGAGACTTAACAATCTATATGGACTCACTTCGGCGGTTCAATAATTATTTTGGTCTAAGACAGAATGTTAGAGATCCCCTTGATGAATTATATGAATTATACGATGTTGCCTTGTATGCAAATCTATTGGTTTGTTGGTTGTTAGAGGTACTTGGAGTTATCTGTGTGTATCTAGCTATCTGTGTGACTATGTGCGTGTCTATCTGTGTTTGTGTGTGTGTGTTTGTGTGTGTGTGTGTGTGTGTGTGTGTGTTTATGTCTGTGTTATCTCTAGCTATGTGTGTCTGTGTCAATATGTGTTTGTGCATGTGTGTGCCTGTGTTGTGTGTTTATGTATGTCTGTGTCTGTCTGTGTGTGTGTCAGTGTCTGTGTGTATGTGTCTGTCTGTATTTGTGTGTATGTTTCTGTCTGTGTCTGTATCTGTGCATGTGTGTGTGTGTATTTGTGTTTGTGTCTGTATGATCTCTAGCTAGCTATGTGTGACTATGTCTGTGTGTGTGTGTGTCTGTGCAGTGTGTCTGTGTTAGTCGTCTGTGTCTGTTTGTGTCGATGTGCATGTGTGTGTGTGTATGTCTGTGTGATCTCTAGCTATATATGTATATGTATTGTGTTTGTGCCTATCTATGTCTGTGTATGTGTGCAGTGTGTGTGTCGTCTGTGTGTGCGTGTATGTGTTTGTGTGTCTGTGCATGTGTGTGTCTGTCTGTGTGTCTATGTGTGTGTGTGTGTGCCTGTGTAACATCCCCCAAATAGTTAGACCCCTAAGTTGGTTTTGTCATGACTAGGTCATGACAAAACCATAGGAAGAGCCCAAGACCATGTGAATTTAGGTGAGAAGGAGAAAACCCAAGTGGTATGCAAATAGCAATTTCTAGATACCAAGCCTAGGGTTGGACTTTAGGGCCCCACCTTGAACCTTGACCCCACCATAGCATCCCTAACCCATTAAAGGTCTCCTTGAAGCACCAGTGACCCATTGGGGTCAACCTAAGAGGCCAATTTGACTAAAGCCAACCTAACCCTAAATTGGTCAAACTAACTCAATTAAGGTCAATTGGCCCCCACCGTGTCAAATTGACCATGCCCCTACCCTTTTATGGGTACTAGGATCATAATAGACCAAAAAGCCCCATCATGGGGCCTCCAATTTGACCAATTTGCCCTAAACCCTAATTTGGTCAAAGTGCCCCAATAAGGGGCAATTCACCCTCACCTTGTCAAATTGACTCCACCTATACCTTCCTAACCCTTAAGGGAAGCCAATGGAGCCCAAGCCACCCTTTGGGGTCAACCCAATTGGTCAATTTGACCAAAGTCAAATTTGCCATAATTTATGTCAATTACCCTATTTTAACCTAATCTAGCCAAATCCATTTGGGCTAGGCCCAATTAAAAGAGATCCACCATCTAGTGGGCCTGCTAAGTACTGAAATTACCACTTTAATTCTGTAATTAGTGATTAGGAGAGAGAATGGTGGTTTTCCCCAAATCGGAGAGAGAAAGAGAGCATTCTTGGAGATTTAATGTAATTGATCCTTCATTTCCTTCCCAATTGATGAGCATTCACCTTCCCCCATCAGTTACAAACGAATTCTGGAGTTTTCTATGACCAGAGGGGCTGGATTAAGAGAAATTAGAAGTAACCAAAATTGTGTTAATGGCCATTAATGGCTTTCAGGAATAAAGCCATCCAAGCCCGATTGAAACCCCCATTTCCTTCAGTACTCAGAGAGGAAGAGATTCCCCAACCTCCCAGTAAGAATCGTGCAGAGGAGGCCTAGATCGACATGGCACCGAAAGCTCCACCACCGGCCATGGCAACTCGCCGGAATCCGCACCATCAAGCCCCCACACAGGTCCGATCCGCCTCCTCTCCCCTAGTGCTAGATCTTTTCATAGTTTGGGGCTTGATCCGAGCTCAATTGGGCTCAGATTGCGCATCCGAAAGGGCTCGTTACGAGCCCTCTTTTCCCTCCTCTAAAACCCAGATCCGACCACCTCCGGCCGGCCAACCACCTCCTATCGCCGACCACCACCTCAACGGAGGTGGTGGTGGCATTGGCTGGCCGGAAAGAAGCATAGGTGGCTGGGAAATCGCCTCGCAAAGAAGCCCAGGACGGGCTGTCGCGAGTCGTCCAAAGATTGGGGACGATGAAGGACGACCATCCGTTTTCTGTGATTCGTCGAATGGATTTGAGTTCGACGAACGGGATTAGAAGGTCGTCGAACGAAACTGTTTTAGTTGATCGATGTTAGAAATTAAATTAGTCGGACTCAGTTTTTAGGAAATTAGTCGAACGCAGAATTGTTTAGTCGAACACAGCTTATTCTGATTTAGTCGAACGCAGTTCTGCGTTAAATTAGTCGAGCGCTGTTATAAAGTAAATTAGTCGAACGAAATAGTTTTCGTCGAACGCAAGTTTGTTCTGCTTCGTCGAGCGCAGGGTACAATTCGTCGAACGCAGAGTGCCTTTATAATTAAATGTTTATAAGGAATTCTGTCACACTTTTTGTTGTGGTTTATTTTAATTATTAAAAATACTAGATCACCTCTGATGAAAAAGTGCCCAACACCAAAGTTGTAGCCCTTAGAGTCTACTTTAGTTTAAAATTTGTTTCAGCCCAAAAGGAGTACTGTAGCTCCCTGTAGAACCATTTTGGTGGGGCTGGTCCCTAGTGTAGGACAACCACCATTTCTTGAATATCTTTTTATTGGTAGATGTTATGGCCTTGATATTTAAAACCTAGGCTAGTTACATACACCCTCACAATATACCCAAAGATGGGATTTTTAGGAGAACCTTTTTCTAAGGTTTTTGGAATAATTTCATAAATCATTTAGTAATTAATTAGTGGGTCAAATGACCTCCAATGCCCTCCAAATTTTGGTGGGTGCCCCTTAGGGTTATGTTATGACCTTGGTAAAGATATCAGCCCAATTGGGACTGATTTGGTTGGATAATGGATTAACCCAAGTTTGGTCAAACTAGGTCAAAAGTGCACATGATGGAATTAGGTGGTCAAATCTCATCTGGATGATGTGAAACCTTGGACACTGGTTTAGGATCACCTAAGACACCTCCATGAGTGATATGGGGTGGTGTGGAAGTGGTTATGCCCTAGGACACTAGTTTTAGCCCTAGGTGTGCATATAGGACCTTGTGAAGGACATGAGGGTCAAATGTCATTGAATGGTTATGAAACTTGATGTAAAAGTTCACAAGGGGTAAATAGGCCCTAGGTAATTTTATAAGAATTTTAGGAACAATTGTTCCCTTTGAATTAGGTCATAATCCCTTTAGAGAAATTCCTTATAAGAGATGATTACATGCTCAAAAGGTCTTGTATGGAGATGAAAACTTGGGAGTGCCTTTATAATCATGGTTTAGACCTCTGGTAATTTTTGTGTATTTTATTAAATGATTTAACCGGTACTTAATTCACAAGGCACCTTTCTTTGATTTAGACCTAAGGAAAACATTTGAGGGCCCAATACTACTTTATAAATTGTGCAAATTGGTGATAGGACATTTCAGAGCATTAGGAAGCTCTGTGATTTTTTATAGAATTTTTGAAGACATAAATCAGTGGGCTACTTCTTAATTTATTTAATTTGAGGTTTTCTTAAAGTATTTATTTAAGTGAGAAAATGATTTCCTTAAATTATGAAATTTAGTCAGTAGGCTTTTCTGATGAAAACAAGAGCTCAGTATTTTTCCCATAATTTTGGTGTAGATATTTTTGGTGGTTCCTTCGCAAATTAACAAACTTGGATGGATGATAAATATTAATTATAGAGGACACATTCTTACTGTAAAAATATGATATGTTGTGTTTGCAATTATTTTGTCATCCTAGATTTATCATAATTTTTGAAGATCCATATCATAAAAATTTATTACACTTCATGTTCATTTTCATACTTGGCAAATGTTTGGAGAAATTAAAATAAATGCTAAATAAATTAGGAAAAATATGATCCTCTGGATTTAGTCTTAGAATAACATGATAGACTCCCAGTAATAATCTTGAGTCAGTTGGATGAATATTTGGAGTACCTCCTCTTATGTAACTCATTTAACTCATTTGGTCTCGTATAGTAAAACGGTAGAATGGAGATAACTTGTGGATCAGTAGGAGGTAATGGGAGGTAAGTGATGTACCTAGTCTGGTAGAGAAGATGTGAAGGTCATCAAAAAGGATTTTAGGTGATGAGAGTGCTTGGTGAGCTAAGTGTAAGGCTGTGCTCTGGAGTGACGAAAGACCGTCTTTCCCCTTAGAGGGTCATAAAGCACTTATGTTTAAACAAGAGAAATGATAAGATGGGTAAACTTACGGGTAGATACCAATAACACTAAGTGTCTTGAGAAAGAGAACTTTGGGGTGTCATCCCATTATAGTTCCTAGTACCGTAGCGAGCCCCATATAGGGTAATCCTCGGGAAGTCCAAGATTAACCATAAACTATAGGAGTAAGATGTTGTACAAGATTAACTTAACAATACACACACCCACACCCCGTGGTTACGGGAGGTTAGTTGGTTTGGTTTTACGAGCGGTAGACTCGGTGGTTGTAGGTGCGGACGGGTTGGTCCGGCGAGCCGGTGGCTCGAAAGGTTATTGATGACGGGCAGGTTAGCCCGTGGAGTTTATGGCTCGGGATATAGTAGAACGTGTTTGCATATGCATGAAGGTGGTGGGTCTTCGGTATTTGACGGTCGTTCACACCGACGTCAATACGTTGACTCGGCAAGTGTGAAATTTGCACTTAGCCATGAAAGTCTGGTGGTCCAGCCAGTAAGAGTACGCAGATGCTCCGCGGTTTTGCGTTGAAGCGTACGATAGGTCTAGGTAGGGTAGTGTGAATACCAACCTAGAGGTGGGCGAGGCCCAACCCACCGCTTCCGTTTGCCACTACAGGAGTATCCTGGGAGTCTTGCTAGCTCCAAAAAGGGGGAACTAAAGGTCTGTGCGCATAGAGTCGAGGTGTGTGAGTTGCACTTGTATGAACATAGCATAAACAGCATACCTTGCATGTTATAGCATAAACATTGCATTTCAACCCCTACCCCTATCGTATAAATTGGTATGAGACTTTTTATACGATAGGTCTTGCTAAACGACCCCTTGGTCTATAGGTTTGTATGGGCATTCCTATAAATCAATGGTTACTTTTCTATTATATACATGTCTTTACTTACTGCACTTGTTCTTTACCTGCTCTTACTATGTTTTATCACTGCTTCAATTATCTGTATACACATGTGTAGTGGTAGAACTTTCCATAGTTAGATTCACCGCCATCTGCTCTTTGTTTTACCCCTTGATGTCCTCCGCTTCGTCCTCCCGCTCGGTGCCTAGGAGTCACCGGGGTGAGCGGTGGGGGATTGACTGAGTCAAGTTTGACTGACGGTCGGTGGACCTTATCATTTTAGGTGACCGAGGAGATGCAGCAGCACCAGAGACCGGTGCAGAAGGAGGCGGGCCAGTGCAGTACAGGAGCAGATGATTCAGGATCAGTGAGTGATTAGTAGTTAGCTTCCGCGAGTGATCTTATAGTGAGGACATGATGTACAGGGCATGAGCCCTTTATTATTGTACCTTTGTTATTTTTATTCAGTTATTATATGTGGACATATACACTTATGGTTTATATTTCATGTGATGTGGACTTGAGCTTCTTTATTTGTTCAAGTATACTTTTCTTCTTCTGTGATCGATATGGCCGACAGGATCAGCATTTTGTAGTGGCGACCTTCCCGAGTGAAGGTGTCACCGCAAAGCGGCGGTTCTGGGCCCAAGACCCGGTGTTTGAAAAGAAAAAAATGGGGTCTTACAGCCTGTGTGTGTGTGATTGTGTGTGTGTCTGTGTATCTGTGCGCGCGCGTGTGTGTCAGTTTGTAATGAGATACAAGAAAATGAGGAAATGACGTGCGGTCAAAAATGCATGCAAGTGCAAAACACGCGACTGTGCATAAAACGTGCGCTCTGGCAAAAAACACGCGCCCGAGTGAAAAACACGTGCCCGGGCGAAAAATTTCTCTCTCGGGCCAAAAATGCTCTCCCGAGCCCGCGTCGTGCATGCGCTTGTGCTCGGAGGTGGTCGCGCGTGCGCACGGGAGTGTCTTTGCGTGCGTCGGGGCCCGTGCGCGATAATTATTTTTATTCTAAAATTATGTTAATAAATTAATGTTAAATTTACATTCATTTTTAAATTTAATATTTATAATTTTTGGATTATTTTTTTTGCAAAATTTATGGATAAAAATTTTCATCCATATATTTCATTCATGTAAGAGAGAGGGGGAGAGAAAGAAAAACTTTTATAAAAATATTTCTAAAGTCTTATAAAAACTTTATATAACAGTTTTTATAAAATTTTATAATAAAGAAACTTTATATATCTTTAACTATTGTATATAAAGAAATTTTAAAATGATTTTTTGTTAAAATATAAAGTTTTAGAAAAAAATAATTATAAAATATTGATGTATATTTTCTTACGGTCATTTTGAGTACTCATATGTATATGTTGCGGGCGAAGCCCGCCGTCGCCAGCCGGGTATTGTAGAATGCGGGCGCAGCCCGCTCGAATGCGAGCGCAGCCCACTAAGAGTCAGCGAGCACGGGCGAAGCCCGTGCGGAGCTGCTCGTAAAGTTTTATATAAAAACTTTATATGAAATTTTTATAAAAACGTTTTATAAAGTTTTACATAAAATTTTATACACGTTTATATATAATTAAATTTATAATTATAATTTATTATATATTTAACCTGTTATATATATATATATTAATTATAAAGGTATGATCGTGCTCGATACTTTCCGCTGTGACCACCGTACACCGGCATCGACGGTATCTCCGCCAAAACTGTACTCTCCCATTCTCAGACGCTCGATCGATCAACTAACAGTGCATAGGAAAAGCGCACGTTCCCCACACGACATTAATTACCCCCGCCTCGATAGTGTCCCAGTGCGACGACTCTCATGCAACTCGCAAACCCCTGCGCGCGAAAATACCCAAAATTTAAAATCTTTAGTCTTGTTTTTTTAAACGCTACAAAAAACGTCGTCGTAGACGTCTCCTTATGTGGTGATAATAAATAAATAAAATTATATTTAGTAATAATATATTTCTATTTATACAAAAATTTAATAGATACATTAAATATTTTTCATGTTACGATATTTAATTAATAGTCATCTCTCGCGCGCCCGTAAGAAAAATGCATGCTTGGGCTAACAGTACTTGCACCCAGTTGAAAAATGCGCGCCCGCGAGAAAATGCGTAACTAGCTAGCTAGGCTAAAACGTGCCCGGGTGAGAAAAAGAATCAGGACGAAAAAAGCGCGACCGAAAAAATGTGTTTTTGAAGAAAATGCTCTTGAGCGAATAACTTGTGCGCAAAGAAAATTGTGCTCCCGAGCCAAAAAGTATGCGCAGTCAAAAACACGCGCCCTTACAAAAATGAACTCGGGAGAGAATGAGTGATGATTCGAAAATGCATTCTCGGGCGAAAACATGCTCCCGGGCAAAAATGCGCGCCTGGGAGACAATGCGCCCGAGCAAAAAGGCATGCTAGTACAAAAACGCGCCACCGGACAAAAACGGGCGCACAAGTGAAAAACACATGCTCGTGCGAAAAAATACGCTCTAGGGCCTAAAATGCGCACTCATGTTTTAAAATTTAATATATTTATTGTAACAAAACTTTTGTTACAAAAAATACTGATTGTAAGGAAATTCTAGTTGTTACAAATACTTTTAAGGTGTTGTTACAATTGCTGTTTATTGTGAGGATATTTTACTATTTGTAACGTAAAACTAATTTTGTTACAAATAACTGCACTTATTGTAACAAACATTTAGTTATTGTAACAAAATATAAAATACTTGTTACAAAAAACTAATCTTTTGTAACGATAGAATAATTTCGTTACTAGATGTTGTTATTAGCAACAAATTTCTTCTTCGTTACAATTTAGTCCTTACTAAAGGTGCAGTTTGTTGTAGCGTGGTCCCGTTTCTTGATCGCGAAGAAGGAGACGTTGATCAATGAGCTTGATCAAGTCAAGGGTTTTTCCTTTGCCGATCGAGGAAGGGGCAATGAAGATCTGTCGCCGTTCACAGATCTGGAAGGGAAGATCTTGAATCAGCCTCTTTGCGACGATATCGGCATGTGGATCTTGACGACAAGGCGTCCACTCGACGATATTGCCTGGATCTCGACGACAAGGCGTCCACTCGACGATATTGCCTAGATCTCGACGACAAGGCGTCCACTCGACGGTATTGCCTGGATCTCGATGACAAGGCGTCCACTCGACGATATTTCCTGGATCTCGACGACAAGGCGTCCACTCGACGATATTGCCCGGATCTAGACGATAAGGCCTCCACTTGACGATATTGCCTGGATCACGACGACAAGGCGTGGACTCAACATTTTTTGACTGGTCTCGACGACAAGGACTGGTCTCGGCGATATAGGTCTCAACGACATTGGCTGGTCTCGACGATATCTGCAGGTTTTCTCGACGACACAACAAGCCTTCTTGACGATTTTTTGGCAGATTCCTTTCTAGATTTGTTTTGAAATTATTGGATCGTCTCCGCACGGATCAGGTGACTTCTTTTAAGTTTTCTACTTAAAATACCGACATGTCGAAGCGAAGCACTTACGACATCGTTAAGTTGTAGTCTTTTGACGCCACTGACTTCCTCGGTTGGAAACTGCATGTCCAACTGGGAATGAAAGAACGTGAGATCTTCTACACCGTTCTGAGTGATTTCGCTCGTGTGGAAGTGGATGAATATCAGTGGAGCAAAGACGAGAATTTCTGCAGGGACTACCTCCTGAACTCCCTGAATCCTCGACTTGCCATGATCTACAATGCGTATAAGACCGCAAATGAGATTTGAGATCGCTTGAACGCACACTTTCAGAAGGAAGAGGGACTGTCGAAAACTCTCCTTGGGGAGAAGTTTTTCAATTTTAAATTCAATTGTAATTAGTCAGTCACCTCTCAAATCATTGAGCTGGAAAATTTGCGTCTTAAGATGGAAAACGAACAGTCTGAAATGTCCGATAGTCTCTTTGTGAGTCTAATTCTGAGCAAGCTGCCTCCTGAGTGGATCACCTTCAAGACTGAAATGCACAGACTGAAGGAGAAGATCGCACTGGATGAACTCAAAAGGTTTATCAACATTGAGGATCACAACATTGCTGACAAGAGCTTGGAGCATGTTGGTCAGTCCTCACAGACTGTCAATTTCGTTTCTCGATCCAGCAAGCCTCATCAGAAGCCACCGACACCTAAAGGTGAAGACTCTACACAGTTGACGACTAAAAAACCCTCTTTCAAAAGAAAGAGGGGCAAGTGCCACAACTGCGACAAGTGGGGTCACTGGGCCGCGGAATGCAAGACTTTGAAGAAAAAGAAGCAGGAAGCCCCACAAAATGCTGCGAACATGTTGGTCGATAACTCCGATCCCAAGTCATTTGTGACTATGATTGGGAGTAGTCACCGCAGTTCATCTTCGGAGTGGTAGCTGGACAGTGGTGCTACCTGTCATATGACAAATGACAGAGGTATTCTGGCTGGCGTCAAGGCAATCAATGAAAAGGTGGAGAACTACAATTGAGGAAAGGTCATGGTTACGCATGTTGGGACAGCAGAGTTGGTCATCTCTTCAGGTAAAACTTTAACTTTAGAAATAGTTAAAGTAGTTCCTTCTTTAACTAAGAATTTGATTTCCATGAGTCTGCTAGATAAGGCCAGAATGTCCTTCACAACCCAAAATGGTAGAATAACCTTAACGGTTAATTCACATTATTTTGGTTGTGCGTATTTGATCAATGGTATGTATAGACTTATCCTAAATAACGATTGCATTAACCAAGTGAGTTCAACTCTAATTGATCCAAAGTTGTTACACAACAGACTAGGATATGTGAACTATAGGAAAATGCGAGATCTAGCTAAGAGTCATAACATCCCTTTAGATCTTTCTATTCGATGTGTGCGTAAACCAAGATCACTAGAAAACCTTTCAAGTCGGTTTTTAGAAGCACACAACTTCTTGAATTAATACATTTCGACCTATGTGATTTTCGGAGTCATGTCACTATAGGGGGAAAGAAGTATCTCATTACCTTTATAGATGATTTTTTGAGATATTGACATATGTATTTATTGAAATCGAAAGATGAAGCTTTTGAGACCTTTAAGGTCTTCAAAACTCAGGTGGAAAATCAAATAAATTTAAAGATTAAGATATTTAGAAGTGATAGGGGAGGAGAGTATGTTGGATCGGTAGGCGCCCTTAGAGGGGGGGGGGGGGGTGAATAAGGGTTTTAAAGGTTTTATAATTATTTTGATTATTTTAGAAAAAGCTTTGAATATGATAATAAAGAAGATCAAGACTAATCAAATAAAGTAAAAATAGAGACATGATTTTATTAACTTGAGAAACATGATTACAAAACTTGATCTCTTATGAAAGCTAGAAATCAAAGCTAAATAGAAAATAAACCTTTTGGTTTTCTATCCCGACTCGCTTCCCCACGAACCGGTGGCCCTATCCTTATCCTCCCCGGATTCGACCTCAAGCCGCTCTAGCCAATCCCTCCCCGGATGTGGCCTCGAGCCCCCTAGACCTAGCCTAGATCTAGTCGCCAACACGAGGCGATTTTCCCCCTAAGTCCTACCCAGACCTAGTCGCCAACACGAGGCGATTTCACAAATCGTTTACAAAGAGGAATATGAAATAACAATAAAGAAATAAGAACTCCCTCAAGATGGACTTCTGAAGTTGGAGACGAAGATCGTCGTTGAATAAGCGTTGTAGAAGCGGACTTCGATCTGATCCGGCGTGACGAGATTCTCCTTCAGAAGTTTTGCAGAGCATCGCTAGCACATCAACTTTCGGCCAAGATAGCCTCTGGAATTCTGGCACTCAATATATCTCTCTGATGTGTGTATGAAACGAGAGGACTTGGGTCCTTTTTATAGACTAGCGCTAGCCACTACCGCCGACGCTATCTCATATTAGGAGACTTTTTGCGCGGCAGAATCTTCAATCCGAGGCAACAATTCCACCATGCCTTCTGTGCATCGAGCTTGCGCCGGCGCTATCCACTATCGCCTGCGCTATCTCATATTAGGAGACTTTTTGCGCGGCAGAATCTTCAATCCGAGGCAACAATTCCAGCATGCCTTCTGTGCATCGAGCTAGCGCCGACGCTATCCACTATCGCCTGCGCTAGTGATCAGTTTGGAGTTGATGGCTCAATTTCTGGGGCAACCACCATATGTAAACCTTGAGTCATTTTGACCTGTTATCCTGCACACTTAGATCACACAAGATTAAATACACACATAGGATTTGTTATTCTCAAACCTAGGAGATGCGGAAGACCGTGTTCCAACAAACTCCCCCTTTTGATAATAACAAATCCATTAATGATAAATCAAAAGCATTAATAGATAAGCATGATGAAACTATACTTGTGTGTGTGTGAGAGTGATGACTTAGGATAATAATTGATGATAACATTTAGAATTGCTCCCCCTAAATATATGCTCCCCCTATGTGAATGCTCCCTTAATATGTATGTTATCAACTGAATTTGTCATGTTGGGTTTATGATAGCGGGTTACATTTATCATGTTAGTTCTCCCCCTTTTGCATTTTATCATGTTAGTTCTCCCCCTTTGTTATTAGCAAAAGTGGGTAGGGAAACAGAGCACTAAAAAAACATGTAAAAAAAAGAAGGCATGATCGAGCTTTTTAAGTAAATGATAAGGAGTTTTAGACTTGTCTTCCATTGAAGATGATCAGAGTTATGACTAATTTTATCCCTTTTGTTTGTAGTTCTCCCCCTTTTATATATCAGAGTTTAAGCAAACAATAATGATTGCCCCTTTAAATAAGAGTTTTAAGCATAAAACAAATAGTGATTTCCAAGTAATCCATCTACCCAGACAATACGTCTACACCCTAGCCCCGTACTAAGTGACGGATGGGCATGAGGAGCTGCACACATGCCGTAGGTTGGGGTGTTAGTCCCATATGCAAACACTAGACAAAACTTAACCTAGCACTCTTTCCCCCCAGTGCCTCGCAAGGCCCCACTGGAACCCTCCCCGGTTAAGGACAAGACATGACTCGATAAGGTTATCTAATGTCTACAACCCTACGCCCCCGCTATGGTGAGAAATGAAGTCAGGATAATAATTATTGGAAACATTTAGCATTTAAATCTTAATGGGAAATTTCATAGCATATGGATTTTTATTTGAAAATTAAAATACTCTTAGCAATATTGAAATTCATGAATGAATTAGAGTTTGAGCATTGCGGAAGATTTCGAAAACGAAACATCATAATACTAAATAAGAGTTTAAGTTCAAAAAAGGAGATGTTTTTGAGTTTCAAAATAAACTTTATAAAGATAAGAGTTGAAGCATTTTCGAATAAAGAAACAACATCCTTATAGCAATTAGAGAAGAAAATATTGATTTGAAATTCAATAAAAAGAGGATGTTTTTATAGGCGATATTTTACTTGTTGTAGGAGTGTTTAGCATGAAAGTGTACATAGAAATAAATCAGAGTTTATAGCATAAAAAATGATATACGTGTTAGAACAACCAATATAAATTATACCCAGCAAGTCTACCACTTGTTTTTAGAAAAATTGAGATTTTAGACTTGATATAAGCATGAAAGCGCAAGGTAGAAATTATATGGTAATGATGCGGAAGACTTGTAGAAATACATGAAACATCTTATTGTAATCAAGAATAATCCATAAAGAGATATATAAGTTTAATTTCAAAAAGAAGATGTTTATGTAAATCATGTTTCAATGAAAATCTTTTATGGTTGACAAAAAAATAATAAATAACCAAGCATGAAATAATATTATCATAAAGAGATTACTACAATGTTATTTCAATTCACAATTTCAAATCATACTAAACATTATAGAAAACATGCTAGGTTATCTAGTGCATTTCATAAATAAAGAGTAGCATAGAATTAGCGTTAGGATCCAATACTCATAAGAAGAAGTGTTATGGACGATAATGATGTGCACATAAGTGTATTTTTGAGTAGAGTATACGAGTGTTTTAATCAAAAATACAAGAGATATGTAAAGTAGAAGCACAACAAAACACCAATAATTTTACTTCCACACACTTTAATGCACAAAAAAAATGTACAACTACCAAGGTGCTTTGCACACACAATGCTCATTAAGACTTATCAGAGTGCAAAGTAGTGCTTGGGGGATCACAGATTTTATTTTTACTGTTTGAGACTAGTGATCCGGTGTACTTAAGAGAAAGTGGTTTTTCTTAATTTTGAAAGAAAGATTTGATTTGCACAAGACACTTTATTATTCTTTCCAAGGTGCTCAACCTCACAATGCTCATTAAGACTTATCAGGAGGTTCAAGTAGTGCTTGGTGGAGTTATCTTTGTCATTTATTTTATTATTTTGTTTTGTACAAAGTTCTCCGAATACACTTGTTTTGCAAACCAATGGATTTATGAAAAACATAACCACTTTTCTTAACTTTTACAAGTGCAAAAGAAGGAGTGTAGGTAAGATACTTGTGTGATTTTAGTTCATTGTACTAATACATAAACATACACGAGCATTCTTAAATTAAAACCATATGTAGACAATGCCAAAAAGTGAGTGAACATCTATCATTATCAAACATAAAACATTTCTCATACTTAGAGACATGCTAAGCTTGATCCTACACAACCTTTAACATATAATTGATGCACATATTAATAGATGTATCAAAGCATGAAGAAAGCAATGTTCAAGGTAGTTTGAAAAGATAAATTGCAACATTATAGAAGTTCTAAATAATAGATTAAATCATGCTTGATTTTCAATGAAGTCCATACAATATTTTTGATATTTTTGAGGAATAATTTTTATTTAAAGTTTGAACTCATAAAAATTGATCTTGGACTTCCCGAGGACTACCTTGTGAGAGGTTCGCCCGGTACTAGGTGATATGATGGGATGATAGCCCAAATCACCCTTTCACAAGATACATAGAAAAGTCAAGTTCAAAAGAATAATTTTGATACTTGTTTTTGTTTTGTTTTATATTTTTGTAGTTGATTTTTACAAATAAAAGCATATTTTTAGTAATTTGGTTTTTGTAGTTTTGTATTTGATTTTTCAAAAAATAAAGAAACATAGAAGTGCAAAACTAAGTAGAAAATATAGATTTATATATTTTTAGGGATTTTTAGAAATTTAAAAAATACAGAAAAATGAACCTCGACGCTAGCGCCGGCGCTAGCGCTAGCGCGGGAAACAGTAAGTGAATTTTTAGGGTTTTGAAAATTTTGATGTTGGAAGTTGATTAGGTGTCTCAATAGTAGTTTCATGCAGAAATTTCAGAATTTTAGGAGATGTCTAGATAGTTCACATTGCATGAAACATTAGCGATTTTGTATATGACTTTTCCGAATAAACTTTGCAAGTGATATATCTTATTATATCTCCATTTTAATATTTTAAGGCTTATATTTACCAATGTAGTTTGAAAATGATAGGAAACGTAAGCATGATTGTACATGAATGAACAAGTCAAATATGCATGATTTTAGAGATTAACAATAATGTTCATGCATAATCATACCATAGATAAGCCATAGATGAGAATACCTAGCCTTTATATCTCGGTAAACAAATAAAGCCCAACATAGACACAAATATTCTTTAGGTGGCAATGTTAGAATGATAAGTTTGAGATTAATGTTATACCAAAGTTTGATTGTGTTTCAACTTAGAGACCTAGAATGGAGTGACAATTCTATTTGATTTGATATCAAAATGATTCAAAGGTCTAAACAAGAAATATATATCACAATACACACATAATGCACCATAACACCAACCATGGTAAACAATTATAATGTCAATTGTTATCATATAATTTGTGATAGTTGTTTATAGATGATTCTTGATATGAATTATGATTTTAGAGATGTTTAGCAAAGGATATCACTAGATCATGGTGGTGTTTGTGAATTCAATATTCATTATGAAGGTAACTTCTTTCAATACATTTTATTGATTTTCCTTTAATTAAGAATTTTGAATATATATATGTGATTTTTGATAGGTGAACAATAGTGATGATTTAGATCATGTTTGATATTAAGGAGAGAACACAATATAGAATTTTTGTTGTGAACAATGACACCCATATTGAAAGTTGAGCTTTTATTTAAATCTTGAATTTTCTTTTAGATCAAGTTATTTCACTAAACCACTTGTTGGTGACGGCTATGATTCTTAATAGCCAAATAACCTGATTTAATTTGAAATATCTTACAGCAAATTTATAGTTTGATTCATATGGATAATATAAGATATTTAGAAGTATATAATAATAAAAAATAGGTCATTAAAATATGATTTTCAATTTCGATCAAAAATGATTTATAAACTCATTAAGCTTTATGAGATAAAATCATATTTCCAATACTATATAAGATGACCATGGCATGATAGTTTAAAAAGAACACAAAAAGAAAAAATAGAAAAGACATTAAAGCACATCATGAAGTAGAAATTTGTGTATTTCATTTTAATTGATTTCTACTTCATGCAAATGATGGGATACTAATGAATAAGAGATTTAGGTATCCAAAGAGGACCGGGAGTGACGGTTCCTTTGGGTACCCAAATGCATCGTGTTTGTTTTTGGGGAGATGTGATTGAACAGACACTTTTGATTTGAGTTTGTGTTTCATTTTTAACTTTTGGCCGCCATTCAAACATTGGTTTAATATTATTCTTATTTATCAAATTTCCATGATGATTTTGCAAAACATTCTTTATAGGAAATTTGTTTATCTTTAAGTTTATGTTGGGAGAGTGGTTATTTTGTAAATGATAATGATTTGGAATTTTATTTTCAAGCATTTGATATTCTTTATTTCCTTTGTTGGATTTATCAACATTTTGAGAAATTATATTTAACTTACTTTTAGATATACCTTGAGATTGTGAATGAATGTTTTGCGCATTTTTCTTAATGATTTCCTTAAGCAAGTTGATTTTTGATTTTAGTTCATCATTCTTGATTTTTAAATTATGTCTAGCTTTATTATAGTTGATTGTGCTATTTTTAAGAGTGGTAACAATTGATTCAATATGATCTTGATAGTTATTTCTATATTCATCAAATGTTTCATCCATCTCTTTAATTTCAATTTTATATTCTTTACACGTAGCACAATCATTTATCAAAGATGAATTTACTAAACATAATTTTTCATTTTGTTCTCTTATGAAAATAATTTCTTTTTCAAGTTCCTTGTATTTTTCTTTTAAATTATTAAATTCTAAACAAGGTGTAATAGTTTCATTTAAGGAGACATGGGTAAGACTAGATGAATTAGCATTTGATTCTATTTTAACTTTTGATTTTAAACTTTTATTTTCTAAGCGCAATAGTTTATTAGCATTCTTTAATTTCTTAATTTTGCGCTTAGTATTTTGTAACAATTGTAATGAAGAGATAGAAGTACAAAATATAGAATTTGATTTCCTTACATTGCTTTTGAATGAGGGAGGATTTGAACATATTGTTCCTTTGTCTTCTTCTTGACACTCCTCTTCCAAAAGTAAGATTTCTTCTTCTTTTTCTCTTGGTGTATTGTTCTTCTTTTCTATTTCCATATTCTCCATGCCTTCGTTCCGAGAGAGATCTTCTTGAAAGATAATGGATGCTTGTACGTTCTTTTCCTCCTGTGTTTGTTCCATACCTGCGAGAGGAGATCATACATTTCTTCAAGAAATTTCCATACTTTATAAGCACTAGAAAAGCAATACACAAATTTGAAAACTTCATTAGATAGTGCACAAAATAAGTAATGTTTGGCTTTGGCATTTAGCTGACGTTCCTTTTTATTCGACTCATTCGTACGTCTTATAATTGCTAAGTTCCATACTTCGATGTCTAAAGTTTTAATAAATTTTTCCATTAATAATTTCCACCCTTTATAATTTTTCCCTTCGAATAAAGGTGGTGCAAGTGATTTTTCCTCTTCACAAAAATCTCCCCCACTAGTAGAAGCGAGATCATGAGACGCCATTATTCCCGGTTGTTAAGCCGATTGGAATAACCTCGCTCTGATACCACTTGTTGGATCGGTAGGCGCCCTTAGAGGGGGGGGGGGGGGGGGGGTGAATAAGGGTTTTAAAGGTTTTATAATTATTTTGATTATTTTAGAAAAAGCTTTGAATATGATAATAAAGAAGATCAAGACTAATCAAATAAAGTAAAAATAGAGACATGATTTTATTAACTTGAGAAACATGATTACAAAACTTGATCTCTTATGAAAGCTAGAAATCAAAGCTAAATAGAAAATAAACCTTTTGGTTTTCTATCCCGACTCGCTTCCCCACGAACCGGTGGCCCTAGCCTTATCCTCCCCGGATTCGGCCTCAAGCCGCTCAAGCCAATCCCTCCCCGGATGTGGCCTCGAGCCCCCCTAGACCTAGCCTAGATCTAGTCGCCAACACGAGGCGATTTTCCCCCTAAGTCCTACCCAGACCTAGTCGCCAACACGAGGCGATTTCACAAATCGTTTACAAAGAGGAATATGAAATAACAATAAAGAAATAAGAACTCCCTCAAGATGGACTTCTGAAGTTGGAGACGAAGATCCGCCATTGAATAAGCGTTGTAGAAGCGAACTTCGATCTGATCCGGCGTGACGAGATTCTCCTTCAGAAGTTTTGCAGAGCTTCGCTAGCACATCAACTTTCGGCCAAGATAGCCTCTGGAATTCTGGCACTCAATATATCTCTCTGATGTGTGTATGAAACGAGAGGACTTGGGTCCTTTTTATAGACTAGCGCTAGCGCCTGCACTAGCCACTACCGCCGGCGCTATCTCATATTAGGAGACTTTTTGCACGGCAGAATCTTCAATCCGAGGCAACAATTCCACCATGCCTTCTGTGCATCGAGCTAGCGCCGGCGCTATCCACTATCGCCTGTGCTATCTCATATTAGGAGACTTTTTGCGCGGCAGAATCTTCAATCCGAGGCAACAATTCCAGCATGCCTTCTGTGCATCGAGCTAGCGCCGGCGCTATCCACTATCGCCTGCGCTTGTGATCAGTTTGGAGTTGATGGCTCAATTTCGGGGGCAACCACCATATGTAAACCTTGAGTCATTTTGACCTGTTATCCTACACACTTAGATCACACAAGATTAAATACACACATTGGATTTATTATTCTCAAACCTAGGAGATGCGGAAGACCGTGTTCCAACAGAGTATATTGCAACTGGGTTCAATGAATTTTGTTCCTCCGAGGGTTTAATCCCTGAAACCACAGCCCCTTACTCACCCCAGTCCAATGGTGTTGTTGAGCGTAAGAATAGAACATTAACAGAAATGTTGAATTTTATGCTCCTCACATCTGACATGCCTAATTCCTTTTGGGGAGAAGCAGTCATAACTGCAAATCACATTCTGAATAGAGTGTCTCATTCTCAGCTCACTTTTACTCTGTATGAGCTGTGACGCAGTCATCCTTGTAGATATGATTCTCTAAAGACTTGAGGTTGTATTGCTTGTGTTAGAATATAAGACCTTAAGAAATCTAAGGTGAGACATAGAATGTCAATCTGTGTCTATCTAGGTAGTGTAGAAGATAGTGCGACTGACAGGTTTCTGGATCGATTCACTAATTCAGTGATAGAGTCTAGAGATGTCATATTCTTTGAACATAAGTTTGTCAAAGATCATAGCTTAACCATCTTCGGGTCTACTGATATGATTTCAGAATCTTCTGTAGAACATGAAGTTTGCCTCTCTGGCACTGCTCCCCAACCTTTAGAGGTTAAACTTGTTCTAGTTAGAGCATCTACAAGAGATAGAATTCCTAAGAAATTTGGTGAAATTTTCGTCACCCACCACTTAGCGGATGATCCATTCTCCTACCATGAAGCAATGTGATCTAGAGATTCTTTGATGTGGGCAGAAGCCATTGATGATGATATGGTCTCGCTGTAATAAAACAACACTTGGCATCTAGTTGACCTGTCGAATGGAGCTAAAGTCCTAGGCTGCAAGTTGGTGTTGAAGAATAAATTGCATAGTGATGGGTATTGCTAGGTACAAAGCACGTTTATTAGCTAAAGGTTATAAACAACAGAGGGGAATAGATTACTTTGATGTTTATTCACCTGCGTGTCACCTATCGACTATTAGAATTCTTCTTGCCTTAGCCTCTATCGAAAACTTTATAGTTCATCAGATGGATGTAAAGACAGCCTTCTTAAATGGAGAGCTTTATGAAGAGATCTACATGACACAACCTGAAGGTTATGTACATAAAGATCTAAAAGACAAAGTGTGCAAATTAGATAAATTAATTAATGGGCTTAAACAAGCGCCTAAGATGTGACACATGAAATTTGACCAAGTGGTACAGAATTTTGGATTTCAGTCCAGTCTTTCTGACAAATGTCTTTATCACCGCTCAATGTCAAATAAGACAGTCATCATATGTTTATATGTGGATGACATGTTGATTCTGGGGTCGAATCTTGCTACAGTGAGGGATATTAAATCCACTATTGCACAGACATTTGACATGAAGGACCTTAGTCCTGTTGATACCCTGTTAGGTATGAAAGTTATAATAGACAAGGGTCGTGTTACTCTTAGTCAAACTCATTATGTATAGCAACTTCTTTCTACCTGGGGATATAAAAAATGTAGGCCAGTGGAGACACCATTTCATCACAATGTTAAGTTGAGTCCAAATGTAGGGACCAACGTTGATCAAGTGAATTATTCAAAAATAATTGGTAGTCTCATGTACGCTACAAGTTGTACAAGACCAGACATTGCCTTCTCGGTTGGCATGTTGAGCCGCTTTACCAGTTGTCCAGGCAAAGAGCATTGGGATGCCCTAGATTGGCTGTTGAGATACCTGAGATGTTGAAACCCGGATACCGATTCAACTATGTTCGAGACTTGGAGAGTAGTTTGAGTTACTTCTCTCTTCGTTCGGTCCCTTGGACTGAGTATTTTTGAGCTAGGAACATACCCTCTCTTTTAGGTGGATGATTGCCTAGAAATAGACCCAAAGGCTGAAGTGAGGAGGTCCCGCCACTAACCCTGAAATCTTACTTGATTTCACCTCCAAAAACCAGTGACTGAGCCTGCATCTCAGACATCACGGACGTGAGAGGAGAAAAGCTCTGGCTCTCTTAAGAGGGTGGATCTGTACTGATATGAGGAATAATGGGTCATATTTATAGGCAAATCTTTCTGAGGGCAAAATGGTATTATCAGCCTCCGGAGAGCTCCCTCCGCCTTAACCAAATTGATATATGCAGACCTAAATGGCATGCGAACAGCTCTGCGCGCCTTTTCACAAATACTAACCGCACCCCGTGGGTCTGCGGATAGTGAGGGAGGATTGAGGAGTTGGGTTGACCCAAACTCGCCTCGCTCCCTCTTTGAGCGTGTGCGGCTCGGGCGACTAGGTCAAATCCTACTCGCCGGGAGCGAGCTCTCTTGAAGCGAGCATGTCTGAGGCCAGGTCTACTCGCTTCGCCTCGGGTGAGAAGGAACTTTGTCGTTGGGACGGGGTATTGGTATCATCCCGACGAACCACACTCATCGTCGAGAAGAAGAATCATGTCGTTGAGATAATGTCCATGCCATCGATAAGGGCTTATGGAGTCGATAAGAGCGAAAGAAGGGGGCGTAATCGCCTCACCCTACCCTGGGCGAGTAAGCTCAACATTGGGTCTACTCGCCGAATGCAAGTTAATCTACTCATCGAATACGGGTTGTACACAATCCCCGCTCTTTGCGAGCTCGTTAGAGGTCGGAAAGAAGAGTCCAACCCCTTATTTGGCGAGGTCGCGCGCTGACTTGGCCTTCCTCTATAAATAGAGTGGCGTTATGTCTTCGATTATTCATGCTGAGATGGCTTCTGGAGGAGTTTCTTCTGTGCCCGTCAACTAGGAGTCCGTTGACGAGGAGCCCGAGGCGAACGCTGTTCTCGGCCTCATCAGCAAGTTCCTGACCCCTTGCCTCCCTAGCTGTAAGACCCCATTTTTTTTTTTTTGCAAAAACCACCGGGTCTTAGGCCCAGAACCGCCGCTTTGCGGTGACACCTTCACTCGGAAAGGTCGCCACTACAAAACGCCGATCCTGCCGGCCAAATCGATCACAAAGAAAAGTGTACTAAAGAAGACAAGTCCACAGAATCAACATGAATATAAATGTCCACATGATATAACCGAATAAAAGATAACAAGGGTTACAATAATAAAGGACTCATGCCCTGTACATCATATCCTCACTACAAGATCACTCGCGGAAGCTAACTACCAATCACTCACTGATCCTGAATCCCGTGCTCCTGTACTAGACTGGTCCGCCTCCGTCTGCACCGGCCTCTGGTGTTGCTGCGTCTCCTCGATCTCCTAAAATGATATGGTCCACCGACCGTTAGTCAAAAAGACTAAGCCTTATGTTCCCCACCCCACCCCCAATGGCTCCTAGGCACCGTGCAGGAGGATGAAGCGGAGGACAGCAAGGGGTATAACTAAGAGCAGGTGACAATGGTACAGGAAATATTTCTACACTACACATGTACATATTTATATAACTGAAGCAGTAAAGGGGCATAGTAAAAGCAGATAAGGAATAAGTAAAGTGCAGTAAGTAAATACAATAGTAATAGAAAAGTAACCATTGATTTATAGGAATGCCCATACAAACCTATAGACCAAGGGGTCGTTTTGCAGGGCCTACCGTATAAGAAGTCCCATAACCGACTTATACGTTAGGGGTAGGTTAAATGCAATGTTTATGCTATGACATGCAAGGTATGTTTGTTATGCTATGTTCATACAGTGCAACTCACTCACTACGACTCTATGCGCATAGACCTTTAGTTCCCCCTTTTTGGAGCGAGCTAGACTCCCAGGATACTCCCGTAGTGGCAAACGGAAGCGGTGGGTTGGGCCTCGCCCACCTCTAGGCTGGTATTCACACTACCTAACCTAGACCTATCGTACGCCTCCACAAAACCCGCGGAGCGTCTGCGTACTCTTGCTGACTGGACTGCCAGACTTTCAAGGCGAAGTGTAAATACCACACTTGCCGAATCAACGTATTGACGTCGGTGTGAACGACCGTCCAATACCGAAGACCCACCACCTTCAATGCACATGCAACATGCTCTACTTCCTATCTCTGAGCCATAAGCTCCCCGGGCTAACCTGCCCGCCATCAATAACCTTCCGAGCCATAAGCTCCCCGGGATAACCTGCCCGCCATCAATAACCTTCCGAGCCATCGGCTCGCCGAACCAACTCGTCCGTACCACCAAACACTACTGAGTCGCAAGCTCTCCTGACTCAGCAATCCGCACCTTTAACCACCGAGCCTACCGCTCGTAAGACCCAACCGACTAACTTCTCGTAACCACGGGTTGTGGATGAGTGTGTTATTAGTTAATCTTATACATCATCTTACTCCTATAAGTTAGGGTTAGTCTTGGACTTCCCGAGGGTTACCCCGTAAGGGGCTCGCTACGGTACTAGGAACTACGATGAGATGACACCCCAAGGTTCCCTTTCTCAAGAAATTTAGTGTTGTTGATATCTGCCCATAAAAACACTTTCCTTGTTATTACAGTTGTATTAACCCTAGGTGGCTTACGACTTTCCAAGACGGTCCTTCGTCAATCCCGGACACCACTTTACCCTCAACTCACCAAGCACACTTTACCGTCTTGAATCCTTCTTGTTGACCATCATTCCTTCTCAACCAAATTAAGTAAACCACATACCTCTCATCCCTCCTAAGGATCCACTTGATTCTCAAATTTCACATTTTTACTATACGCAAACCAAACTGATCATATGAAGCTCACAACTGAAGGTACTCCAAATATTCATCCAACTGACCCAAGCTATTTACTGGAGGTCTATCATGATGTTATAAGATTAATTCCAGATAATCGTAATTTTCCCAACATTATTAATATTTAAAATAATTTTTCCCAAAATTTAACTTTCTAAGGTTTGAGCTACAAGTGCACTCTTCTGACTTCCAATGCCTACCAAACTTTTACATAAATCAAGGGTACCTAGTAATCAGTACAAATAAATTTGTAGGAAATTTCAGCGAGATCCACTATTATTAAATATTCCAAAACCCATTTATTTCCAATAAATTCCAAAGGAGGTACCCTCATATGATCTCCAAACCTTATGCAAATTTATACAGCGGTGACTCATACTAAAATATTCAGCCCTACCAAGTTTGAAAATGTACCATAAATGTTACAATTGTAATTTCCACCAAGGATATATTTGCAAATAATTCCAAATTGAACTAGAGGTACCAAAAATATTAATCCATAAATTATGAGAAAAATACTGTGGGTTCATAATGGTATGCAATGTCATCCAGCAAAGTTTCATGCAATTACAGAAAACTAACACCCTAAAGTTGTTCATCCCAAAAATTGTCAACAATATGAATAATTACAATTTGGACCTCCAAAAGTTTTCCAATGGTTCTAATAATATCTTCAGGTATTAATAACATCAAAACTAAGTTCGTGACAGAAGATGGTTAATCATTAAGTATTATTTCTTCCTAAATCCCAAAACCCTAAATATTTACAAATCTACCCAAGGATTTATTACCTAGGTTTGGCAACTCCAAACCCCACCAATTTCTCACAGTAGCATTCTCTGGTCACCAAGATCATCTCCCCAAAATTTCAAGTCAAACCATTAAGGTTTGACCCCTCTTCCTTCATTGGCCTCTAATTGCACCCCTTAGGGTTTAACCTAGGGTTGGGGTCAAAACTTCTCCAAATCCACCCAAACTTCTTGTGAGGGTATTATAACACATATAAAGCTCAGAGGAGTCCAACGCACCCCTCTCCAAGGACAAACTCTCTTATGTCCTTCACAACCCCAAATTCCACTCCATTGGGATCAACCCTATGACCTTGAGCAAATCAACTCCAATGCTCACCAATCTTTCCTATGGGGTCTCAAATTGATCCCACTGACCTTCCCAAGAAGACTCAAGTCTCTATGGGCCCATTTAGCCATTGGATCCCTACTTGGCTAAATGCACCCCAAGGTGCTCCAACTCTATGACCTAGGGCAATCCAACTCCACTTGACCCCAAAACTCACCTGGAGGTGAATTGGGTGGCATTAGGGCAGTGGCCAAAATCCCACTCCAATTGGAGGTGGTTTGACCATGAAAAATCCCAAATAAGCCTTAATCACAAATTTCCCTTTAATGGGCAAATCTTTGGCCTAAAGATTACCTAATCAAATGAACTCCAAATGAGTTGAGATTTTAACCAGGAGTTTATCATGACCCTAATAACACCCCACCAAAGTTTGGTGGAGTTTGGAGGTCATTTGACCCTCCAAACAATTTATACAAGGATTATTAAATTTTTACAAAAACTTTAGGGAATAGTTCTCCAAAAATTCACAGTTTTGGATATGTTATAGCCCTAGATATGACTCATTACTAGTCCAAATTTCAAGTCAGTTGGACTTGTGGTTTGGTGTGGGCACCCATTCAAAGTTCAGTCAAACTTTGCACTAAAATGGGTGCTGAGGTCAAACCAGGACTCCAAATTTGGTGAAGTCAATTTTGTATGATCCTAGGGGTCAAGGCCCACAACTTTTATGTTGGGCACTTTTTATGTAGAGGGCCTCTAGTTTTTTTAGTAATTAAATTACCTCTGCAGTTATAATAATTCAATGAACTAATTAATAAATAATAACTAAATCTTGATAAATCGGTCAGCGCGAATCTTGGCGCGGATCGGACGGCGCGTGGTCATCATTCCCGATGAGCCAACGGCCAGGATTTGCCGCGCCTGAGCCGACTTGATCCTGGATTTCCCGGCCACCTGAGCGCCGCCCCGGCCAATCAACGCCACCACCACCTCCGTTGAGGTGGTGGCCGGCGATGAGCGGTGTTTGATCGGCTGGAGGTGGCCGGAATCGTGTTCTGTAGGAGGAAGCCCAACCCGATCTACGGGTGGCTTGGCTGGTTCGATTCACGGCCAATTGGCCACGAATCGAGCCACCGACGATTGAGATCTACACCACAGAGGTTAGGGAGGAGAACCAGACCTGCACTTGGGGGTTTTGGTGCTCCGGCCGTCGACCACCATTGCTCCTCCTTGGAAAATTCGGCACCTCCCAACTCCTTGCACAGAAGACACATCTCTCCCGGGGAAGGGGGGGTTTCAACTCCTTGAACCATTCTAAAGCTAATGGAGGCCTCAATTTAAAGGGAGGAGGGCTCCATTAAGAGGTCACCAAGTGACCCCTCCTCTCCCCCATGGACGGCCACCCTAATGCATCCCCTTTGCCTTCAATTCCTCCAGAAAACTCCTGGAATTCCCTCCACATTCATCAGGGGAGATGAAGGGAGGCACCAATGGGGATTCCAAGGGGTTTAACACCTTAATGGCCATGAATACCACCTTCTCTCTCCATTAAAATTGGGTTTTTCTCTCTCCTACTCACCATGGCCAATTTTCCTCTCTCTCCTGGGTTAATTATCAGTCTACTAGGCTGGTCAAGTGGTCAATTTGGGCTTAGCCCAAAGGGATTGGGCTAGATTCAAGAGATTTGACCTAATTTGGGCAAATTTGACTTTTGGTCAAATTGACCAATTGGGTGACCCTAGGATGGGGATTTTGGGTCCATTGGATTCCAAATTAGGTTTAGAAACTATTGGTGGGGTCAATTTGGGCACATGAGCCTTAGTTGACCCAATTTAAGCTGATTTGACCAAAACATGCTAAGTTGACTTTCGTCAAATTGAGCCCTAGGGTTGACCCAGTCATGGGGCTTTTTGATCCACTGGGTCCCCTATGATATTGTAACTCTATGGGTAGGGTCAATTTAATATGGTGGTGGTCAATTAGGGCACTTAGTGAAGAATTGCCATTTTGACCTAAAAGGGCATTTTGGTCAATTTGCACCACTGGGGGTCCCATGATGGGGATTTTAGGTCTACTAGGTCTCTTATGATATTCTAGACCTATATGAGTGGTCAATTTGGCATGGTGAAGGTTCATTGACTCTAATTAGGCCACTTTGACTAATTTGGGGTTATGGTTGACTTTGGTCAAATTGGCCTCTTTGGTTGACCCCAATGGGCCCTTGGTGCCCTAAGGGGACCCCTAAAGGGTTAGGGATACTATGGTGGGGTCAAATGGTCAAGTTGAGGCCCTAAGTCCAACCCTAAGCTTGGTAATTGGAAATTGTTATTTGCAGACCAAGGTGGTTTTCTTCTTCTCACCTCAATTCACAAGGCCTTGGGTTCTTCCTATGGTTTTGTCATGACAAAACCAACTTATGGGTCTAGCTGTCTGGGGGATGTTACAAATGTAACATCCCATTTCCTACTAGACCCCCTAACTCCAATTTTGAGTGAGACAAGTGGGGAGTGTGGTGAGTTTGAGTTAGATTGTAGCCTTAGGGCACATAGGGTTAGGTGAACTCACATGTGGTCTACTATAAGGCTCAAGTCAACCTAGGTCAAACTAGCTCAACATGAACTCATACTTGCAAATTGACCTCACCCCTAGTCTTAGAGCATCATAGGGGGCCCAATAGACCCAAAAGCCCCATTGACTAAAGCACTATCTAAAGAGTTCTTTGCAGCCGGAGGCATTCCCTGCTGGAGGCAGGGTTCGCCGTAGGCTACAAAAGAAAACTTGACGCTCGTAAGGGAAACTAACTAATAAGATTCAGCTAAAAGTGGACTTTTTCATGTGATTTCCCCATATGGGCACACCACTGCTTCCGCTGCTTAGTTTGTCCTCAAACTAAACTCGCGCGGGGTGGCCCAGGGTTTGTGGACTTCTTTTCTTTGGATCGAGGTTTCGCTCTGATACCACTTGTAAGACCCCTTTTTTTTGCAAAAACCATCGGGTCTTAGGCCCAGAACCGCCGCTTTGCGGTGACACCTTCACTCGGAAAGGTCGCCACTACAAAACGCCGATCCTGCCGGCCAAATCGATCACAAAGAAAAGTGTACTAAACAAGACAAGTCCACAGAATCAACATGAATATAAATGTCCACATGATATAACCGAATAAAAGATAACAAGGGTTACAATAATAAAGGGCCCATGCCCTGTACATCATATCCTCACTACAAGATCACTCGCGGAAGCTAACTACCAATCACTCACTGATCCTGAATCCCGTGCTCCTGTACTAGACTGGTCCGCCTCCGTCTGCACCGGCCTCTGGTGTTGCTGCGTCTCCTCGATCTCCTAAAATGATATGGTCCACCGACCGGTAGTCAAAAAGACTATGCCTTATGATCCCCACCCCACCCCCAATGGCTCCTAGGCACCGTGCGGGAGGATGAAGCGGAGGACAGCAAGGGGTATAACCAAGAGCAGGTGACAGTGGTACAGGAAATATTTCTACACTACACATGTACATATTTATATAACTGAAGCAGTAAAGGGGCATATTAAAAGCAGATAAGGAATAAGTAAAGTGCAGTAAGTAAAGACAATAGTAATAGAAAAGTAACCATTGATTTATAGGAATGCGCATGCCCATACAAACCTATAGACCAAGGGGTCGTTTTGCAGGGCCTACCGTATAAGAAGTCCCATAACCGACTTATACGTTAGGGGTAGGTTGAATGCAATGTTTATGCTATGACATGCAAGGTATGTTTGTTATGCTATGTTCATACAGTGCAACTCACTCTCTACGACTCTATGCGCATAGACCTTTAGTTCCCCCTTTTTGGAGCGAGCTAGACTCCCAGGATACTCCCGTAGTGGCAAACGGAAGCGGTGGGTTGGGCCTCACCCACCTCTAGGCTGGTATTCACACTACCTAACCTAGACCTATCGTACGCCTCCACAAAACCCGCGGAGCGTCTGCGTAATCTTGCTGACTGGACCGCCAGACTTTCAAGGCTAAGTGTAAATACCACACTTGCCGAATCAACGTATTGACGTCGGTGTGAACGACCGTCCAATACCGAAGACCCACCACCTTCAATGCACATGCAACATGTTCTACTTCCTATCTCTGAGCCATAAGCTCCCCGGGCTAACCTGCCCGCCATCAATAACCTTCCGAGCCATAAGCTCCCCGGGCTAACCTGCCCGCCATCAATAACCTTTCGAGCCATCGGCTCGCCAAAACCAACTCGTCCTTACCACCAAACACTACTGAGTCGCAAGCTCTCCTGACTCAGCAATCCGCACCTTTAACCACCGAGCCTACCGCTCGTAAGACCCAACCGACTAACTTCTCGTAACCACGGGTTGTGGATGAGTGTGTTATTAGTTAATCTTATGCATCGTCTTACTCCTATAAGTTAGGGTTAGTCTTGGACTTCCCGAGGGTTACCCCATAAGGGGCTCGCTACGGTACTAGGAACTACGATGGGATGGCACCCCAAGGTTCCCTTTCTCAAGACATTTAGTGTTGTTGATATCTGCCAATAAGAACACTTTCCTTGTTATTACAGTTGTATTAACCCTAGGTGGCTTACGACTTTCCAAGACGGTCCTTCGTCAATCCCGGGCACCACTTTACCCTCAACTCACCAAGCACACTTTACCGTCTTGAATCCTTCTTGTTGACCATCATTCCTTCTCAACCAAATTAAGTAAACCACATACCTCCCATCCCTCCTAAGGATCCACTTGATTCTCAAATTTCACATTTTTACTATACGCAGACCAAACTGATCATATGAAGCTCACAACTGAAGGTACTCCAAATATTCATCCAACTGACCCAAGCTATTTACTGGAGGTCTATCATGATGTTATAAGATTAATTCCAGATAATCGTAATTTTCCCAACATTATTAATATTTAAAACAATTTTTCCCAAAATATAACTTTCTAATGTTTGAACTACAAGTGCACTCTTCTGACTTCCAATGCCTACCAAACTTTTTTCTTTATTTACGGGTACCTAATAATCAGTACAAATAAATTTGTAGGAAATTTCAGCGAGATCCACTATTATTAAAAATTCCAAAACCCATTTATTTCCAATAAATTCCAAAGGAGGTACCCTCATATAATCTCCAAACCTTATGCAAATTTATACAGAGGTGACTCATACTAAAATATTCAGCCCTACCAAGTTTGACCATGTACCATAAAGGTTACAATTGTAATTTCCACCAAGGATATATTTGCAAATAATTCCAAATTGAACTAGAGGTACCAAAAATATTAATTCATAAATTATGCGAAAAATACCGTGGGTTCATAATGGTATGCAATGTCATCCAGCAAAGTTTCATGCAATTATAGAAAACTAACACCCTAAAGTTGTTCATCCCAAAAATTGTCAACAATATGAATAATTACATTTTGGACCTCCAAAAGTTTTCCAATGGTTCTAATAAAATCTCCAGGTATTAATAACATCAATACTAAGTTCGTGACAGAAGATGGTTAAACATTAAGTATTATTTCTTCCTAAATCCCAAAACCCTAAATATTTACAAATCTACCCAAGGATTTATTACCTAGGTTTGGCAACTCCAAACCCCACCAATTTCTCACAGTAGCATTCTCTGGTCACCAAGATCATCTCCCCAAAATTTCAAGTCAAACCATTAATGTTTGACCCCTCTTCCTTCATTGGCCTCTAATTGCACCCCTTAGGGTTTAACCTAGGGTTGGGGTCAAAACTTCTCCAAATCCACCCAAACTTCTTGTGAGGGTATTATAACACATATAAATCTCAGAGGAGTCCAACACACCCCTCTCCAAGGACAAACTCTCTTATGTCCTTCACAACCCCAAATTCCACTCCATAGGGATCAACCCTATGGTCTTGAGCAAATCAACTCCAATGCTCACCAATCTTTCCTATGGGGTCTCAAATTGATCCCACTGACCTTCCCAAGAAGACTGAAGTCTCTATGGGCCCATTTGGCCATTGGATCCCTACTTGGCTAAATGCACCCCAAGGTGCTCCAACTCTATGACCTAGGGCAATCCAACTCCCCTTGACCCCAAAACTCACCTGGAGGTGAATTGGGTGGCATTAGGGCAGTGGCCAAAATCCCACTCCAATTGGAGGTGGTTTGACCATGAAAAATCCCAAATAACCCTTAATCACAAATTTCCCTTTAATGGGCAAATCTTTGGCCTAAAGATTACCTAATCAAATGAACTCCAAATGAGTTGAGATTTTAACCAGGGGTTTATCATGACCCTAATAACACCCCACCAAAGTTTGGTGGAGTTTGGAGGTCATTTGACCCTCCAAACAATTTATACAAGGATTATTAAATTTTTACAAAAACTTTAGGGAAAAGTTCTCCAAAAATTCTCATTTTTGGATATGTTATAGCCCTAGATATGACTCATTACTAGTCCAAATTTCAAGTCATTTGGACTTGTGGTTTGGTGTGGGCGCCCATTCAAAGTTCAGTCAAACTTTGCACTAAGGGTCAAGGCCCACAACTTTCATGTTGGGCACTTTTTATGTAGAGGGCATCTAGTATTTTTAGTAATTAAATTACCTCTGCAGTTATAATAATTCAATGAACTAATTAATAAATAATAACTGAATCTTGATAAATCGGTCAGCGCGAATCTTGGCGCGGATCGGACGGCTCGTGGTCATCGTTCCCGATGAGCCAACGGCCAGGATTTGCCGCGCCTGAGCCGACTTGATCCTGGATTTCCCGGCCACCTGAGCGCCGCCCCGACCAATCAACGCCACCACCACCTCCGTTGAGGTGGTGGCCGGCGATGAGCGGTGTTTGATCGGCCGGAGGTGGCCGGAATCGGGTTCTGTAGGAGGAAGCCCAACCCGATCTACGGGTGGCTTGGCTGGTTCGATTCACGGCCAATTGGCCACGAATCGAGCCACCGACGATTGAGATCTACACCACAGAGGTTAGGGAGGAGAACCAGACCTGCACTTGGGGGTTTTGGTGCTCCGGCCGTCGACCACCATTGCTCCTCCTTGGAAAATTCGGCACCTCCCAACTCCTTGCACAGAAGACACATCTCTCCCGGGGAAGGGGGGGTTTCAACTCCTTGAACCATTCTAAAGCTAATGGAGGCCTCAATTTAAAGGGAGGAGGGCTCCATTAAGAGGTCACCAAGTGACCCCTCCTCTCCCCCATGGCCGGCCACCCTAATGCATCCCCCTTGCCTTCAATTCCTCCAGAAAACTCCTGGAAATTCCCTCCACATTCATCAGGGGAGATGAAGGGAGGCACCAATGGGTATTCCAAAGTGTTTAACACCTTAATGGCCATGAATACCACCTTCTCTCTCCATTAAAATTGGGTTTTTCTCTCTCCTACTCACCATGGCCGATTTTCCTCTCTCTCCTGGGTTAATTATCAGTCTACTAGGCTGGTCAAGTGGTCAATTTGGGCTTAGCCCAAAGGGATTGGGCTAGATTCAATAGATTTGACCTAATTTGGGCAAATTTGACTTTTGGTCAAATTGACTAATTGGGTGACCCTAGGATGGGGCTTTTGGGTCCATTGGATTCCAAATTAGGTTTAGAAACTATTGGTGGGGTCAATTTGGTCACATGAGCCTTAGTTGACCCAATTTAAGCTGATTTGACCAAAACAGGCTAAGTTGACTTTGGTCAAATTGAGCCCTAGGATTGACCCAGTCATGGGGCTTTTTGATCCACTGGGTCCCCTATGATATTGTAACTCTATGGGTAGGGTCAATTTAATATGGTGGTGGTCAATTAGGGCACTTAGTGAAGAATTGTCATTTTGACCTAAAAGAGCATTTTGGTCAATTTGCACCATTGGGGGTCCCATGATTGGGATTTTAGGTCTACTAGGTCTCTTATGATATTCTAGACCTATATGAGTGGTCAATTTGGCTTGGTGAAGGTTCATTGACTCTAATTAGGCCACTTTGACTAATTTGGGGTTATGGTTGACTTTGGTCAAATTGGCCTCTTTGGTTGACCCCAATGGGCCCTTGGTGCCCTAAGGGGACCCCTAAAGGGTTAGGGATACTATGGTGGGGTCAAATGGTCAAGTTGAGGCCCTAAGTCCAACCCTAAGCTTGGTAATTGGAAATTGCTATTTGCAGACCAAGGTGGTTTTCTTCTTCTCACCTCAATTCACAAGGCCTTGGGTTCTTCCTATGGTTTTGTCATGACAAAAACCAACTTAGGGGTCTAGATGTCTGGGGGATGTTACACTAGCTCCGCGAGGAAGAAGAAACACAAGCGCAAGAGGGTTGATCCTCCCCACCACCCCCCCCCCCCCCCCCCCCCCCGCGAGAAGTCTTCAACAGACCCTGAATCTATCGTGATATGTGGGCAGTCACTTAGGAGGCCCTCCGCCTCGCCTATCCACGAAGAGCCCAACGCTGATTCGCCTCTTCGACAAGATGAAGGTAGGACCATGGTTACGACAGGAGGGGTCGGATGTACAACCCATATTCTCCGAGGGTGGGACCCGATCCAAGCCCCGTAGGCAAAAGGTCAAAGTCAAAGGTTAACACAGAGGTCAAGAGTCGGAGATTGAAGGCAGCTCAGCAAGCAGAGGCAGCAGAAGGCCTGGCGAGCATGTGCGAGTACGAGCGAGCATGCGCGAGAAACCCCCTAATACTCGCCAGGTGGGCGACCATATCGAATACTCGTTGAAGCCAGGCGAGATTCCCCTCAATGTCGCGTAGTCGCCGGGCAGGGATTGGGCTATAAATAGCCCCCATACCCTTTGGTTTTCCTATAAATAAGACCACAGTGGTACTTGGATTGGCACCTTTGGCTGAGCTTCTGAAACACTATTTTTGAAGGTTTGCCCCCCCTGAGTTCTTGACCGTCGCCCTCGACCGTCATCCTAGATACTCACCAAGTTGGTGCCTTCCTCGTACCCTGCTCGGCCATTTTTTGGTTGTGGTGAGGAAGTCTCTTCTGAGCTTCCGGGTACGTGGTGAGACCTCCCTACCGCAGTGCCTGTGGTCCTGTTGTTGTCGTTCTATCCCCTTCGTTGTTGCCAGTCAAGTCGTCTTGCTGGACTGCTAGGCGAGTAGCCTCCGGCTACATTGATCCGAATTTTGGAGTCGGGATTTTCCTGGCTTCAACACTTTGGTGAGGTGAGCGTGGATCGTAGCCAGAGGAGGAAAGCTTAGTAAGAAGGAGAGATGGTCCCAACTGGCGACAATGAGGGAGTTGCTGGCAACTCGGTAGGAGGCGGCGAGTTCGTAACCAGAGCGGATTTTGAAGTGTTCGCACGATGTCTGGAGGAGACCTTGCAGGTAGCGCTTCTTCTTCAGGTGGAGGGGACAACGACCTCGACCCATCGCGTGGCTCCGTCTGAGGATGGTGGTCATCCTCGGCGAGCAGGGAAGGATCCAGTGGAGGAGGATCCAGAGCGACCAAGGAGGTCGCAGTTCTACCAGCAAAGCTCGCAGGGAATTCAATTCAGCGAGGCGGATGACCAGGCTAGATCCCGCGATACTCGCCACTATGGCGAGTATGGGGGAGCTGCTCGTCAGGCCGAGGATCATCACCTGTAAGGTGGGAGGAGCCCATTCTGTGATGAGATCCTCGTCGCCCCCGTGCCAGAGGGGTTCAGGTAGCCAGTGGTGTCCTACTACTCTGGGAGGGATGATCCCGTCCGACATCTCCAGTTGTTTGAGGATGCAGTCTCCATCCGAACCATGTCGGATGCCTTCAAGTGTGGGCTTTTTGCCATCACTCTCTGAGGAAAGGCTAGGGACTGGTTCCACCAGCTAGCAACAAGTTCTGTCTACTGCATCGAAGACCTTCGTCGAGGAGTGACGATGCGATTCGCCACAACGAAGAAGAGGAAGAAGGATGTGATGGCCCTATTCTACCTCGTGCAAGGATCACGAGAGACGTTAGGGGACTAAATCGACCGCTTTCAGGAGGAAGTGTTGGACATCCAGGAGGTGGATAGATTCACCCTGCAGTTTGCCCTAATGTTCGGTCTGAGAGAAGGTCTCTTCAAGCTGGAGATCAGTCGGGATCCTCCCTTGACCTATGAAGAGCTTATTGAAAGAGCTAATAAGTTCGTTCAGGGGGAGGCTTCAAATCGAGGCTTACTGGCCAAGCTGACCAAGCTGACCAGGGAGGAAGAAGAAGAGGAGAAGGCCACAGTGCCCAGGAAGAGGGAATAACCCAGAAAGCAGGAGAGGAAGAGGCCGGAGGAGAGAAGGAGGGAAGAAGCCAGGAGAGGAGAAGCCAGGAGAGAGGAGCCCATATAGCGGGAGGAGAGGAGGCCCGTAGTGGCTCCGGAGCATCGGGAAGAGGAGAGGCAGTTTCAGGTTCCTGTCGTAAGGCCACCATGGAGGCAGGCGGGCAGGCCCCAACAACGAGGTCCAGGAAGAGGGTTCTCCCCGGAGAGGAGAAATTTCAATCGGCAAGAGAGGCGTCAGGAGGAAGGACGCGCGAAAGCGATGACTGTTGCCCGACAAGGTAACAGGCCGCCCCGGAGGGCCCAGCGAAGAAGGCCGCAAGCGGAGGAGGTCCCCCTCTATTGTGAGCTCCAGCAAGTAGGGGGCATGGGACCATGGCCTGCCCATATTTTTGGGAGTCCCAGAGGAGGCTGGCTGCTGGAAAAGTGGGAGCAGAGCCTAGGAGGCTGGAAGCCCCTATCGAGCCTATATAACCCATATTCTCCAAGCGTGGGACCCGATCCAAGCCACGTAGGCAGAAGTCAAGGTCAAAAGGTCAACACAGAAGTCAAAGCAACCCAAGACCCAAGACAACCCAGTCATCAGGAGCAGAAGAAGGCCTGGGCGAGTATGGGCGTACTCGCGCGAGTAGCCCCGATACTCGCCAAAAGGTGGGCGACCATAGGTGATACTCACCCATTTTCGGGGGAGATCGCCTCAATGCGCCAGTTGCCGAGCAGGGGCTGGGCTATAAATAGCCCCCCTACCCCTTGGTTTTCCTATAAATTGGCCCCCATGGGTACTTGGATTAGCATCTGAACTTGAGCTTCTGGAACCCTGCTTTCGAATTCTCGGACCCATCATCCTTGGCCACTACTCCCGGTACTAGCCAATTCGGTGCCTTCCTCGTACCTTGCTCGGCTAATTTTTTGGTTGTGGAGGGGAAGTCTCTTCTGAGCTTTCGGGTACGTGGTGGGACCTCCCTGCCGCAGCGCCTGAGGTCCTGTTATTTTTGTCATAACCCCATCGTCGTTGCCAGTCAAGTCATCTCATCAGACCGCTGGGCAAGTAGCCTCCGGCTGCATTGATCCGAATTTTGGTGTCAGGATTTTTCTGGATTCAACACTTTGGTGTGGTGAGCATAGATCGTAGCCAGAGGAGGAAATCTTAGTGGAAGGGAGAGATGGTGGTAGTGGATGACCATGAGGAGGTTGTCGGTATAGTGGATGACCATGAGGAGGTTGTCGGTAACTCGTCCGGAGGCGGCGAGTTTGTGACGTTGGCCGTTTTCGAGGATTTTGCGCGGCGAATAGAAGGGACCCTACGAGCAACTCTTCGACCTCGCGCGGAGGGAACGACGACCTCGTCTCATCGCTCGATTCAGACCGAGGAAGGTGCTCTCTCCCGACGAGCAGGGAAGGAGAATGAGGAAGAACCCGAGCGACCAAGGAGTTCGCAGTTCTTCTCGCAGGCGTCGCAAGAAGTCAGCGAAATCCGATTCCGCGGGGAGGAGGAGCATGCGAGGTACTACGGTACTCGCCCAGTCAGCGAGTATGGAGGTGATACTCGCCTAGCAGATGATCGTCGCCCGGTGGGGGGGGGGGGGGGGGGGAGCCCATTCTTTGAGGAGATCATTGCTGCGCCCATGCTGGAAGGGTTCAGAGATCTCGTGACGACTTTCTACTCAGGGAGGGATGACCTTGTTCGCCACATCCAATGGTTCGAGGATGTAGCCTCCAGCCAGACCATGTTAGATGCCTTTAAGTGTAGGATCTTCGCTATCAGCTTCAGAGGGAAGGCCAGGGACTGGTTCCACCAGTTTCCAGCAGGTTCGCTATACTGCTTCGAGGATCTGTGTCGGGGGCTGACGATGCGGTTCGCCACGACTAAGAAGATGAAGAAGGAGGCAACAACCCTCTTCCATCTGGTGCAGGGGGCCATGGAGACGTTGGGGCATTACATCGACCACTTCCAGGAAGAGGTGTTGGACATCCAGGAGGTGGATGGTCCCACCTTGCAGCTGGCCCTGACGTTCGGCCTTCGTGAAGGCCTCTTCAAGTTGAAGCTCGGCAAGAACCCTCCCTATTCCTATGACAACCTCATCGAGAGGGCCAACAAATTTGTCCAGGGGGAGGCTTCCAACCGCGGCTTCTTAGCTCGGCTCACTAGGGTGACCAGGGAGGATGGGGAAGAAGAAAAGAGAACCCCCGAGAGAAGGAAGAAGGAAGAGCCTCGGTGGGAGAAGAAGAGGAAGCCAGAAGAAAGGAGAAGAGAAGAAAGGAAGAAGGAGGAGCCCAAGAAGGAATGATGAGAGGAGGGTCATCACGGCCTCGGAGCGTCGGGAAGAGGAGAGATGCTACCAAGTCCCCGTTAACCGGGCGCCTTGGAGGCCGGCAGGGGGATCTCAGCGTCAGGATAGGGGAAGGAGATCCTCGGAGAGAAGGCACTTCGATCATCCGGAGAGGCGTCAAGAAAGAAGAAGGGAGGAAGCGATGGCGGTTGCCCAGCGCGGCAACCGGCAGGGTCAGAAGAATCGGCAAAGGAGGCCACAGGCGGAGGAGATCCCCCTCTATTGTGACCTGCATCAGGTAGCAGGTCATGGGACGATGGCTTGCCCATATTTTGGGAATCCAGGAGAAGGTTGGCAGCAGGAGAAGGAGGAGGAGAGCAGCAGAGGATAGATGCCCCATTCGAGCCGCCGACAGTCCAGGTCGTCACTTGAAGGAGGAATGAAGACCGGGTCGACCATGGAGGCTGTGGAGATGTTGCCCAGGGGGGCAGAGGAGTTGGGGTGATCAACGGGGGAGCAGGGCTGGGATCTTCCATCAAATTTATCGAAGGAGTGTCGCTTCGACCTCGCAGGCGGCGCCCCTGTTGGAGGAGATCACTTTCTCGGAGGAGGACATGCTAGGGAATGAGAATCCCTTCCATGATGCCCTCATGATTCGAGCCGCAGTAGAAGACTTCACCGTCGATCGGATCTTGGTTGATAACGGTAGCTCCGTGAACGTTATCTTCAAGAAGACGTTCGATGGGTTGGGAGTTGAGCCGGGAAGGGTTGCAGCTCCGGATGGTCCCCTCTTTGGCTACTCAGGAGAGAGGAGGGAGGTGGAGGGAGGAGTGGATCTGCTTGTAACCCTCGGTGGCACCTCCATCAAATGTTGATTTGTCATCATCGTCGACGCCCCGAGCTGCTACAAGGGCATCTTCGAAAGGCCGCTTCTCAACACCTTCAAGGTCATTCCGTCTTCCTACCACCAGTGCTTAAAGTACTGCCAGGGGGATGTCCAGGTGAGGATCAGGAGCGATCCAAGAGCTGCCTGCGAGTGCTACCTAAGCGTCGTCAGCACCATCAGCTGGATGGCCGACGCAGAAGAGTTTGAAAGAGTGTTGGGGGGGCACTGCCAGGCTGGAGGCCTCTAAAGAGGTGGAAGAAGTGTAGGTGCTCTCCGAGGCAGGAGTGCCCGGGTTGCTGAAGATTGGAGGATCGCTGAAGATCAGCGAGAAGATGGAGATGGTAGCTTGTCTGCAAGAGAACGTCGACATCTTTGCTTGGAATGTTGCTAAGATGCCAGGAATCGATCCTGATGTGGTCTGCCATCACCTCAATCTCGACCCCTCGGCGAAGCCAGTATGCCAGAAGAAGAGGTCAAGCGCCACCATGTTGGTCGTGCCCATTCGCGAGGAAGTGAAGAAACTGCTTGATGCAGGCTTTGTGTCAGAGATCCAGTATCCAGGTTGGGTCTCGAATGTTGTAATGGTGAAGAAAGTTGGGGGCAGCTGGAGGATGTGTGTAGATTTTTCGTTGTTGAATACAAGCTGCCCGAAGGATTGTTATCCCTTGCCTGGCTCGAGTCGACGCGCTGGTTGATTCAGCCGTCGGTTTTTCTGTAATGAGCTTCCTTGATGCGTTTTCAGGATACCACCAGATCCGGATGCATCCCCCCGACTGCCGCGATGTCTCCTTCATTACTGGTGATGGCTGCTACAGCTACAAGATGATTCCCTTCGGGTTAAAGAACGTTGGAGCCACTTACCAGCGGATGATGGATCATGTCTTCAAGGCGCAGAAGGGGAGGAACCTGGAGGTGTATGTGGACGACCTCTTGGTTAAAAGCAAGAGCGTCCGGGAGCATGTAGCTGACCTGGTGGAGACCTTTGCGACCTTAAGGACGTTCAAGATGAGGCTTAACACGGCGAAGTGCGTGTTCGGGGCTGGAAGGGTGGAATTTCTGGGACATCTTATCACCCTGGGAGGCGTAGAGCCAAACCCTGACAAGGTTAAGGCAATCCTGGAGATGACCTCGCCGAAGACGCTGAAAGAAGTCTAAAGGTTGATGGGAAGGCTGGCGGGTCTTAGCCGCTTTCTGTCCAAGGCAGGAGAGAAGTGCTCTCCATTCTTCAAAACGCTTCGAAAGAGCGAGAACTTCGAATGGTCCGAGGAGTGCGAGAAGGCGTTCGATAGGCTGAAGGAGCAGTTGACCCAGACACCTCTCCTTCAAAGCTCGAAGGAAGGCGAAGACCTACTCATCTATCTGGGAGTAGGAGTGGAAGCAGTGAGTTCGGTGTTAGTTCGAGGGGAAGGAAGGAAGCAACTCCCCATCTATTATGTTAGCCAGGTGCTAAAGAAGGCGGAGTTGAGATATCCAATCTTGGAGAAGCTTGCCTTCGTCTTGGTGGTGTCGGCGCGGAAGCTCCGACCTTATTTTCAAGCTCACTCCATCCGAGTCATGACTGATCATCCCCTCCGAAGTATCTTAGAAGGGGTGGAGCATTCGGGAAGGCTGGCGATATGGTCGGTAGAACTCAGCGAGTTCGACATTTCCTTCTCGCCCCGGGTGGCGATCAAAGCGCAGGCGGTAGCTGGTTTCTTGGCCGACTTCTCAGCAGAAGCGAAACCGGGAGAGGAAGATTCTAATCCCGTTCCTTGGAAGATGTTTGTGGACGGAGCCTCGGGCAAGAGCTCTGTGGGAGTAGGCATCGTGCTAGTCAGCCCACAGGGAACTAGGATCGAGCAAGCTGTCGAGATCCTCTTCCCGGTCACGAACAATCAAACAGAGTACGAAGCCATAGTGGCAGACTTGC
This sequence comes from Dactylorhiza incarnata, assembly GCA_033032865.1. Taxonomy (NCBI): domain Eukaryota; kingdom Viridiplantae; phylum Streptophyta; class Magnoliopsida; order Asparagales; family Orchidaceae; genus Dactylorhiza; species Dactylorhiza incarnata. The sequence goes on from JAWHQI010000317.1 coordinate 2,806,306, forward strand.
GTCTCGCAAGAGAGTTGGGCATTCAGGACATCAGGGCCTTCACTGATTCAATGGTGGTCGCGTCATAGATTCAAGGAGAGTTTGAGGTGCGCGACACCATCCTGCAAAGGTATCTAGCCAAGGCAAAAAGATTGATTGGAGGCTTTCGATCCTTCTTCGTCGAGCATGTTCCAAGAGAGGAGAACTCGGTAGCGGATCGTCTGGCCAAGTATGGTCCAAGGGCTGGAGGGACGATCACAGAGTTATTTCGGCCATCCATAGACGAAGGGGAGATGATGGAGATCGAGCAACGCCCTTCCAGGATGGATCCATTCATAGCGTTTCTGAATTCCGGACAGCTCCCTACGAGTGATGGGGACCAAAGAAAGTTTTGATACAAGGTGGTGTATTACTTATTGCAAGACGGGGAGCTGTATCGCAAGACCATCTCGGGCCCCCTGGCTAGATGCGTCTCTGAAGACGAAGTACCTCGAGTGTTAGAAGAGATCCACTCGGGAGAGTGCGGAAGCCATTCTGGGACTCGCACACTGGATAAAAGGATCCTAAGGCATGGTTATTTCTGGCCTACTATCCGGAAGGATGCAGAAATCTTCTCGAAGAGGTGCCAGAAATGTCAGTTATTCGCTCCCCTTCAGTTGCAGCCGGCCCAGCAACTTCACTCGATCACCGCCCCGTGGTCGTTCGCTGTCTGGGGAATGGACTTGATAGGCCCCTTTCCAGCAGCTAGTGGCCAGAGGAGGTTCATTCTCGTCATGATTGACTACTTCTCCAAGTGGATCGAGGCCAAAGCTTTGGCCAAGACCACCTCTCAATTTCATCTGGGGAGAAATCGTCTGCAGATTCGGGATCCCTCTCGCCATCGTCACCGACAACGGTCCCTATTTTGCCAGCTTGGAGCTGGAAGTTTTTTGCAGGCAGCTCGGGACTGATCTTCGATTCGCCTATGTCCATCATCCCTGAAGCAATGGGCAAGTAGAGGCCGCCAACAAGCTGATCATCAACCTCCTAAAAAAGAAAGTCGAGAACCTAAGAGGTAATTGGGCGGAGCAGCTCCCCTCGGTTTTGTGGGCTTTGAGAACCATTCCTAGCTCAGCCACGGGGGAAACTCCGTTCAAACTCTCTCACGGGTCCGATGCTCTCATTCCCTTAGAGTTCGAGGTCAGGAGTTCAAGGGTGATCGAAGCCGAAGACGGAGACGAAGAATGGCGGCTAGAGAATGATGAAGCTCAGAAGTTATCTCTCGGCTACATCGAAGAGCTTCGAGACTTGACATCAGCTCGGCAGGAGGAGATCAAGCGCCGAATGGCCAGGCACTTCGACAAGCATGTCCTCCTCAAGCATTTCCAAGCAGGTGATCTAGTCATGAAGAAGGTGGACGCAGCAGGAAGATCAGCGGCCGTTGGGAAGCTCAACCCAAATTGGGAAGGGCCCTTCATCGTCCAGGAACCACTTATGACAGGAGAGTATCGCCTGCAGAATCAAGAAGGGGAATTGTTGGGGAACACCTGGAGCGGCGATGACCTGATAATGTTCTATCCCTGAGCAGGAAGGTGTATTCTCCCCCTCTTTGTATTTCCACCCGATGAATAAAAATTCATCGCCCCCTGAAACATGGGTCGCGAGAGTTCCTTCTTCCTTCTTCCTTCTAGCAAGATCATCTCAAAGCAGGTGAAGCCGATCTCCCCGCTAGGTTGGGAAACTGGCCTCGGACTTAATCCTCGTAAAACCCAGAGCGGGTGATGGGACAGTGCCTCGGTAGTGAGTTCTCCTAAGACCAAGCCTCTGCACTGACGGTCGAGATCAGCTCCCCCCTTGCACATTGGCCGCAGAAACCCTCCGACCGCATCTCTCATCCGACTGGTGAGATTATCAGGAAGAAGTCTGGACGCCGACCTCCCAATTCGACGAAGGGATGATCGACTTAACCTCTCAGGGGACCCTTGAATAAAGGCGTCGTAGACCCTCGAGAGCCGAAAGCTCGCAGCATAGCATTTCATTTCAGATTATTTCGTCCAATCATTTGAGTTGGTGTGCTTAATCCCCTCTGATTGTCGAGTATATCAGGAAAGAGTCGTTCTCTTCATCAGCATCAACGTCACAGTAGGATGGAGACCTTGGGATGGTGTGTCCCCTTGGACCTCCCCGACAGTCAGTCCCTACTCGTCGATCTCTTCAACATCATCAACACCACAGTAGGATGGAGACCTCGGGATGGCGTGTCCCCTTGGACCTCCCTGATAGTCAGTCCCTACTCGTCGATCTCTTCAACAACATCAACGTCCCAGTAGGATGGAGACCTCGGGATGGTGTGTCCCCTTGGACCTCCCCGACAGTCAGTCCCTACTCGTCGATCTCTTCAACAACATCAACGTCCCAGTAGGATGGAGACCTCGGGATGGTGTGTCCCCTTGGACCTCCCCGACAGTCAGTCCCTACTTGTCGAAAGAGCATCAACGTTCCAGTAGGATGGAGACCTCAGGATGGTGTGTCCCCTTGGACCTCCCCGACAGTCAGTCCCTACTTGTCGATCTCTTCAACAACATCAATGTCCCAGTAGTATGGAGATCTCGGGATGGTGTGTCCTCTCGGACCTCCCCGACTGTCATTCCCTACTTATCGATCTCTCCAACTTAGGGGTTCAAGATAAAGCCTTGGGAATATATGCCTCCAGAACTTTCTTTGAAGGCTCTCCACCGATCAAACTCCACCAAGGATTTATATGCAGGTGTGAGTATGCAGGTGCGAGTATGCCGGTGCGAGTATGCAGGTGCGAGCATATAGGGGCGAGCATCAAACAAACGAGCAGCCGACGCGCGAGTAAGGTATGATCGTCGGCCGCAACATCCAATCTCGACCGTGCCTAGGCGCCTAGCGAGCATTCAATCTCGTCTCGAGCCTAAGAACCTACTCGACACCCCCAACAAAAAAGCAAGAGCAATCACAAAAGGCAAGCAAAAAATTTATATTCATTTCTTTCATCAATACATGTCCAAAAAATGATGTACAACTGTCAAAAGAGGCCCCGACGACTATGTGCCATCATCACCTTCATCGTCATCCTTGTCGTCATCGTCGCCCTCCACATCAACGTCTTCATCCTCGCCATCCTCGTCCTCAGAGTCTTCATCATCACTGGAAGACGATGAAAGAACTCGCCCAGGAGAGGTGGACTCAGCGAGCAGCGCCGGGATGAGGTCCAACACTGTCAGGTCCATTGCCTCCGGCATCAAGAGACCTTCGGCCTTCAGCTTACACAGGACAAACTTCCTGGTTTCTCGCGCGATTTCTCGGCGAATATGCGGCATCTCATCGCCGTGCATCCTGATTTGCTTGCCGACCCTGGAGGGACCCACCGTCGAAGGCTGTTGCTCGACAGGCCGAGTTTCCAACTCGGCAATGCGGATCTGGGCGGACCCCAAGGACTGCCGAGTATCCTCCAACTCTTTCTCCAACTGAGATACCTTCTTCGTCGTTTCAACCTCGGCGGTCTGCACAGATAAAGAAAGCGAGTAAGTGGAATGGTCGGCATAAAGGGCGAGCATCCCAGAAGATAGAATGGTGTCAGGCGAGTACCTCATAATCCTTCCACTTGGCGGCCTCCAACCCCATGGCGATGAGCTTCTTGCTCTGCACCTTAATCATCTGCTCGTACTCAAGCAGCCTCCTCGATGTTGCATGGCCGAGCTCGGCAGCTCGCAGGTAAGAACGCGAGTTCTGGTGAGCCAGATACTCGGCCGATACATCTTGTAGGGCCTCGGCATCCGCGCGACCATACAGGGCGAACATGATGTCAAATGCCTCGCCGCTGTCCTCCCAATCCTCCGACCAGGCGGGGAGGTTGGAGCTCAACGTCACCTCGTGGGAGCTCTCCGCCCAGGTCACTAAGGGGCGACCACAGCCATCCTCGCTGCGAGAGCCTTCATTAAATAGCGGGTGGCTATGAGGCTCGCCAGCCTCCGAGGGATCCGCCTTCGCTTTCAGGTCCTTCTTCGCGACCTCCTTCTTCTTCCTCGCAGGTTCCCGGGACTTGGCCTTGCCCTTCCGCTTCCTGGAAGGCCCGGTCTCATCAACGGTGGTCATCGGCTCATTGTCACTCGACGACAAGTCGACAGGAGATGAACCCCCGCCCTCGCGCGCTGAAGTCCCCGCTCCCCCTTGGGAAGAATCCCCGCTTTTGCCACCGGAAGAGGTTCGCGCGACAAAGTGCGAGTAGCTGCAACAAGATAGGGCAGAATGAGATTAGTCGCCAGATTAAAGTAAGAGGCGAGTATGTTCCATACTCGCTCAAGGGACCAGATCCAGGCGAGTATAACCGATACCTTCGCCCGGGAAGACCTCCGCGAGTACATCTACTCGCTTCCTCCAGAAAATCACGTCCAGGCGACGATTCCAGAAGCAGTCGAGTAGCTTCTCCATACTCTCTTCCAGATAAAGGGGTGGCGAAGACGCTCTCCGATGGCTGAGAAGAAGAACTCGGGATTGCCCCGAAGTCGCTGCTGATGACAACAAGTAGCTCGCCCCAGCGGTGGTTCTTCTTCGCTGTGCCGACTAGCGTGCAGACATGGCTGCACAGGAAGACGACGCCCTCGCCAGTCACGCTGAAGTGAAATACCTGCCTGAAGACGGAGAGATCAAAGGCGATCTTCTCTTCTCGCAAGAAGCAAAGAAACCCAATGATCATCGCCACTCCATTTGGGTTGATCTGGGCCGGGACTATCCCGTAGTTGCGGAGAATCTGGCAGAACTCCGTCCACATCGATAGTCGCAGGATGACTTCAAAGTGGTGAATAGGGAACACCATCCCGGTGGATGAGAAGGTGTTTAGTCGCTCACTACCATGAGGAAGTCTGGCGACATACGCCGTCGACAAATACTTATCGGAAAAATCGTCCAAGTCCTTCTGCCGAGTAATCGGGCTTCTTGAAGGAGGTCACCGCAAAAATCTTGGCGTGATTCGCACACCGGATGACCGCCTCTTCCGCCATCTTAGAAGCCAGGAAAGCAAAGAAGCGAGTATAGAAGGGCGAGAAGGGGAGCAATCAAGGGATACTCGCTGAGAATGAAGAAAGGTCGCCAGAAAGCGTAATTAATACGTACACATCCCCACTATTTATAGAAATCGAGTTTACTTGGCTTGTCGTATACGCCACCGCGAGTGCGATGAGAGGGGCGACTACGAAGAGAAGTCGCCAAAACCGCATCACACGCTAGATGGCCGACTTGTCGCGCGCTAGTACCTGTGTCAGAATACAAGGAAGCTCGCCTAATAGGCGCGACATTCAACCACAACTCGCAAGAAAAACCAGAATGAAGACAAGAAAAATCCAGACATCACAGCAAGAAGAATAAAGGGCGAGTTTTGACCAAAACTAAAAATTACAAAACCCAGAATGTATTCCAAATACAACATCTCGCCAAAGGGCGCTCAGCAACTAGCAAACAGAGACTGCAGAAAGAAAACCTAGCGACTATCCAGGGAGTCCAGCATTGGGATCCGCCGGCTGGGGTTGTCTCCCTGTCCATCCCATGCTGCGTGCGCGCTTGTAGTTCTCCATCGCCAGGGACATTGCATCCTCGCCTTGTCGCAGCTGATCCTCCATCCTCGCCAGCCGACCAGCGGAGCCCATGCTCGCGCGCATCCCCACCAGCTCGTCGTGATGCAGCTGTTGACGATGCTCCATCCTGCCGACCTGACGCTCCAAGTCGCTGACAGATTGGAGGCGAGATTCCACACCCAACAACCGAGTATCAAACTCCTACAGCCGAGATACTCGCACCTCCAACTCGGTCAGGCGATGCTGGCACTCGATGGCAGCCAACCGCTCAACCCGTGCCTCCATCACGGTCGAGCGACGATGAGGCTCGCTGATCGCGAGACGCTCTATCTTCGCCTCCAGATCCAGGATGGCGCGAGTAGCCCTCTCCTGGTACTCGCAAGATGGAAGCCTGACCCCGTCAATCAAAGCTCCCACGGGAGTTTGAGCGCGAGCTGCAAGAAGACAAGGGAACAAAGAGCCTTAGTGGAGAGTAGCAGAAAGACAACTCCAGAGAATTCAACAAAGCGACGACTTCGTTACCAGGGCGATGAGCGTCATTCCGCGAGTCGCGGCGAGGACTTCGAGATTGTCGGTGAGGAGAGCTTCTTCCTCGATGCGGGGACAGGCTGCGGTGGATACCATCTTGCCGACTAGAATGAGACCCGCCGGTGTGCTCCCTGCTGGGAGTCACATCCCCCCGACCGCGACCATCCACTGTTCGCCCTCCCCTTCTTGGGGCAAAGAATCCAGAAGACCTCCCAACCCCGCCTCGATGCGAGGACTCAGCCGGATGTGTTGTGGGAGCAACATAAGACAGAGGGCGATGATTGCCCTGGACATCGGTGGGATGCGGCAAGGGAGGAGGTGGCGGAAGTCCACCCGCGGGTAGCTGCGAGCTACTTGCCAGCTCCGGTTGTTATAAAGGTGGAGGCGGTGGAGGCGCGTTGCTCGCTAGGGGAGCCCTCTGCTCACTCATCGGCCGTTTCTCCAAAGACGAGCTGTGAAGGATCCACACTGATCCACCCCGACGAGACCCCTCCCCGGTCCTAGGCGAGATCATCGGAGATGATCGCAAAGGAGGTACGGCTAAAGGCTCCTCCAGAGCATCAGTAGCAGGCAGATCTGTGAATAGTAGGAAGAGCATCAGAAACCCATAAGCATAGATAAGTTAGCGAGCTGATCCAAAGGTGGTGAGTAGGTAGCTCTCACCTCGCGCAGGGGCGACATCAGGGTGAGCCTGAGTCGAGGCCCCGGTCGTACTCGCCTCCGGAGCAACATTCAGCGCAGAAGGATCAGTGGCTGGTGAGTCTTCTAGGTGGTTGAGACCCAGATCGTCGAGCAATTGCTAAATATTGCCGACAATAGGATCGGCGGCATTCTCCGAGGAAGCAACTTTCTTTTTCTCCTTCTTCTTCTTCGCAAGTCGCTTCCTTTTCTTAGAGGCGAGGAAGTCTTCGATCACGGCATCCACGTGAGCAGGCGTCCGCAGAGGCGGCAACAAGCCCAAGAGGCTATCCATATCAGCAGTAGCTTCCTCGACAATCTTGCGTGACATCTTGAGCGAGATCAGAAAGGTCGTGCCATCAGAGACCCCTTCCCCTCTATATATAGAGTCCAGAAGCCGGCCAGGTGAATGCCGAGTATGACCTCATACTCGCCCAAAATAGCTCATCGAATAGGGGTTGGATGATTCTTTCCGAGCAACTGCTTTACTTGCAAAGAGCGGGGATTGTGTACAACCCATATTCTTTGAGGGTGGGACCCGATTCAAGTCACGTAGGCAGAAGTCAAGGTCAAAAGGTCAACACAGAAGTCAAAGCAGCTCAAGACCCAAGACAGCCTAGTCAGCAGGAGCAGAAGAATGCCTGGGCGAGTATGGGCGTACTCGCGCGAGTAGCCCCGGTACTCGCCAAAAGATGGGCGACCGTAGGTCATAGTCGCCCATTTTCGGGGGAGATCGCCTCAATGTCGCCAGTCGTCGGGCAGGGGCTGGGCAATAAATAGCCCCCTACCCCTTGGTTTTCCTATAAATAGGACCTCAGGGGTACTTGGATTGGCACCCAAACTTGAGCTTTTGGAACCCTGCTTTCGAATTCTCGGACCCGTCATCCTTGGCCGCTACTCCCGGTACTAGTCAAGTCGGTGCCTTCCTCGTACCCTGCTCGGCCAATTTTTGGTTGTGGAGGGGAAGTCTCTTCTGAGCTTGTGGGTACGTGGTGTGACCTCCCTGCCGCAGCGCATGAGGTCCTATTATTTATGTCCTAGGCCCTTCGTCGTTGCCAGCCAAGTCATCTCGTCGGACTGCTGGGCAAGTAGACTCCGGCTACATTGATCCTAATTTTGGGGTCAGGATTTTCCTAGCTTCAACAGAGCCGCTGGCCTTGCAAGCTGACGCTCGAAGGAGGAATGAAGATAGAGTCGACGTGGGAGGTCGAGGAGAGGTCGTCCAAGGACCAGGAGGAGCAGGAGGAGGAGATGTAAGAGTGATCCACGGGGGAGCGGGGTTGGGAGTTTCCCGCTAGGGAAGCCTCCATCAGATCTATCGCAGGAGTGTCGCTTCGACCTCGCAGGCGCCGCCCCCATCGGAGGAGACCACTTTCTCGGAGGAGGACATGTTGGGGAATGAGAATCCCTTCCATGATGCCCTCGTGAACCAAGCTGCAGTGGAGGACTTCACCATCGATCAGATCTTAGTGGATAACGGGAGCTCCGTGAACGTTATCTTCAAAAAGACGTTCGATGGATTGGGACTCAAGCCAGGATGGGTCATGGCTTCAGATGGTCCCCTCTTTGGCTTCTCAGGAGAGAGGAAAGAGGTGGAGGGAGGAGTGGATCTGCTTGTAACACTCGGTGGCACCTCCATCAAGTGTCGATTCGTCATCGTCGACGCCCCGAGCTGCTATAAGGCGATCTTCGGGAGGCCGCTCGTCAACTTCTTCAAAGTTGTCCCATCCTCCTACCATCAGTGCCTGAAGTACTGTCAAGGGGAGGTTCAGGTGAGTATCAGGAGAGATCCAAGAGCCGCTCGTGAATGCTATCTCAGCGCAGTCAGCACTATCAGCTGGATGGCAGACGCCGAAGAGATGGAGAAGGAGCTGGAGGGGATGGCAAGGCTAGAAGCAGCGGAGGAGGTGGAAGAAATTGAGGTGCTCTCCGATGCAGGAGTACCCGGGTTTCTGAAGATAGGAGGGTCCCTGAAGACCGGGGAGAAGATTAAGATGGCGGCATGTCTGCAAAAGAATGTCGACATCTTCGCCTGGAGTGCAGCCGAGATGCCAGGGATTGACCCGGAGGTTGCTTGTCATCATCTCAACCTAGATCCCGCAGCCAAGCCCATCCAGCAGAAGAAGAGGTCAAGTGCCGTCTTGCAGGCAGGACCTATCAGGGAGGAAGTGAGGAAGCTGCTTGAGGCAGGCTTTGTGTCGGAGATCCAGTATACAGGCTGGGTCTCGAATGTTGTAATGGTGAAGAAGTCTGGAGGGGGCTGGAGAATGTGTATTGATTTTTTGTTACTGAATAAAGCTTGCCCGAAGGATTGTTATCCCTTGCCTCGAATCAACGCGTTGGTTGTGTTGAAACCGTCAACCGGTCTCTTGAGTTCGGACCCTCTGGGGGATGTAGCCCGTGCCTACTTCTCCCTCTCTAAACTCACTTGACCGTGGATGGAAAATCTAGAACAGACCCAAGGATGTAGCGAGGAGGTCCCGCCACACACCCGAAAGATCTTAGAGAGTTTCTCCTCCCAAACCAATGCTCAGCCGGGCACCTTGGAGGGCACTAGCACCTAACTCCGAAACTAGCCTGGAGGAGAGAGCTCAAAAGATCTGATCCCCTCCAAGGTGCCCTTAAGGGTCTATTTATAGATTCTCTAGTCTGGTCTGCAAATAACATGAATCCGCCTTTTAGTTTTACTAATCGCACCCCAAATTGGTCTGATAACAGCCAATCCCCGCTGTTCTGAAGGGCTATTGGCAGTCCCCCAAGGGCATCCAGGTAATTTTACCTCTGGATCCCACTGGGGGAGTAGTCCATGAGGGCACCACTCGCCAGGCTTTTCTCAGGCATTTCCACTTCGGATCCGGGCGGATGAGTGGTCCTTGAAAACATCACTCGCCAGCTCTGGGTGAGTGGTCCGTGAAGGCACCACTCACCACTTCCTGATCCTCTGCGCGAATGGGGTTCTGACCTTCATTCGCCTGTTTATCTGCACACCAGGACTTTTTCATAGGCGAGTTCTACTTCGGCTCACTGGGCGAATGCCCCTCTGGGCCTACGCGAATGTTTGCTTACCTCACTTGTTTCTCCTTCTGGCCTCCTTGAGTTTGGGGGACCTACTCTTTGCGACCGAGTTTTACGCTCTAAAAGAATAGTCCAATCCTGTATTCGATGAGTACTTGCTGATCTGGACAGAATCTTTTCGTGGGCCCCACCACTGAGCTATATATATCTCTATTCTGAACCTTATTAGGAGTGCTCCATTTCCTCTGACGGAACTTCCTTCTCCCTCCTGAGCTTTCGCTGCCTCGAATGACTTCCATGAAACCATCTCCGAAGTCGATCTCGCAAGAGATGCAGGACTGTCTGGCTGCGGCCCAGGGGAAATATGCCTCCAAAGCCGCTAGATTCGCCCCCTGGCTTTCCTCGAAAAGGGACCCTAACTCTCCTTTTCGCTCAAGGAGAGCCAAGGCGGTTTGGCAGGACCTGGTGGAGGGCGAGTCTGCCTCAAAATTGCCCCATCCAGCAAGCAACCCCCCCTCGATATCCAGATGCAGGTATTCATATTTCTCCCAACTTCCCCGCTAACTCTTAAGACATTACCCTCCTGAGGGTCCTCACCACTCGTAGGAGGCATCGGTGCCTGAGGATGATCGCGGGACTGTCTTGACGAACACTGCAATGCTCCCGCATGCAGATGCGAGACCTCCGCTGGTTCAGGATCTCGTTCCTCCGGTCACCCCGGGCGAGACCCTGCATCAAACCGGTAAGCTGCGAATTGTGTAATTACTCTCCGCCTCGCCCGCTTCTAATCGCCACTTCTCGCAGCCCTTGATCCCGATATCACGGGACAGCTCTACACTTCCCGCAGTTCTCCCCTTCGCCAGTGCCCTCCTACTTCCGCAAATGAGCAAGGAGGTTCACCTGGAAGGGACCACGGCCATACCCTTACGACCGCTGGCCGGACTACTATTCCTGCGGTCCACCCGGAACCCTTCCGCCATGGAAGAGGAAAATCTCTACATCCTTCTGCCAGTCTATTCGATGGTCAACCTTCCTCGTCGCGTCCCCCTAAGCATAGGAGCCCGTACCGGGTTAATGACCTCACTTGCTCTAACATGGTCGCCTGAACTGCCGAGACCAATAATCCTTGTTTCCGCAGGCCACGGGGAGGCCTCCCCGATGGGATCCTACTATGAAGGGGGAGAAGGGATGGTCTCGCCGCATCCCTCTCCTGGAGATCTCTCAGACTTTCTTGGCGATCCTTCCGATTCCCAGACCCTGAGGGAGCGGATGAAGGAGGTCCTTGGAAAGCTCATCTTCATGCAGCGAGATCTTGCGGGTCAGATGGATGGGCATCGAAAGAAACTGCGCGCGACCTGTAAGCTCTCCGGCGAGACAACTCATGCCTTCTCGGCGAGGTGGAGCGCCTGGGCGCTGAGGGCGGGGAGCTTTCTCCCGGGAGGCATGCTGCGCGGGCCAGGGACCAACTGCACTTGGCCAACCAAGACATCACCGCTATAAATGCGTATTACTACTCGCGAGTGCCCCCGATTGCAGGGACGCGAAGTCGGGGTCGATGGCATTGGATCGAGCACTAGCCTACCGACACTCGCCCCCTTATCTCCTGTAACGCCCCGGGTTTTCTTATTATTATTTTTAATGAACATATGAAATTAATAATAATTAGTTTAAAACGAATTATTAATTCGAGGCGTCGATGCGACAGGGCGTTACTGTTTCGGGAACGCCGTCGTCGTCCGGCGAGTTAATGCTAGGTTGAGTCATATACGTAGACCTATATATATATGCATACGTGTAAAAAAGTTCCTATTCGGGTTGATGTATCCAAATATGTTTGTATATATGTGTGCCTATAAAAAAAAGGAAAAAAAATTGTTATGTATGAAGAGTTTTTTTTGTGTAGGTAGGTATATAGATAATTAAATATACGATACATATATAAGTATTATATATAAATTCTTATATTTATAAAAGTTATTTATATATATATATATAAGTTAATTATTGTAGTTATAAAGATAAACTTCAGCCATCACTTCCTCTCCCCCGATAACCCCCCCTCCTCCTTGCCGTGAGTGGAGCACGAGAGGGTTTGGCGAGCTAGGGCTTCGTCGGAGTCGCCGGAGGTCGGTGGGCCTAGCCGTCGGTGGAGCTTTGGTGGTGTTGCCGGAGCTTGTCTTCGTGTCGGGGCTAGGGTTCCGGGCGGCTTGCTTCTCGCTCGTCGGGTTTCGTCGGAGCCCATCGTCGAGGCAAGGAAACTCCTCTTCTTCTTTTCCCCCTCTTTCTCCTCCATCCCCTTCCACCTTGGGTTATAGTGGGTGTTTGGTTTATGAGAAATCTCCCAAAAAAAAAAAATCGGTTTTTATGAAATTTCTTGTTTAGTAGCTGTTTGGGTTTGTACAAATTCAGAAATTTTCTTATATTATTTCTTGTATAGTGGCTGGTTGGGTTTATACAATCCAGAAATCTCATCCTCTTGAGTTAAGTGACTGTTTTGGGGGTTTATACCAGCGATTTTTCTTCCAGCTGTGTTAACCGGCTAGTTAAGGGTTTATGCCAATTGTTCCTCCCAATTTATTAACTGATTTGGTAGGGGTTTATGCTAATTGTTTCTCTAACTGATTTTATTTGGGGTTTACACTAGTAGTTCCTTCAGCTTTTGTGAGCATATGTTTGGAGTTGTGCTAGCAGTCTACCTAGTCCTGGTTATCATGTTAATTGTGTTGTGCTAGCAGATTTTATTCCAAATTTCTATTATAATGTTAGTGGGGTTATGCTAACAGTTGTTTCTAACTCCTGTTATAATGTTAGTTGTGTTATGTTAGTAGTTTCCCTAGTTAATTTATTAAATTCTCCTCATTCATGTTAGACGATCCCGGACTGGTTTTAGCTAAATTCTTGGATGAATATATGTGTGGTTCGGCTAATATCATGGATGGTTTGTCAATTTTGCTCATATGGTTCTGCTAGCTATATACAAATATTTCCATTCTGAAATCTTAACTTGGGGGTTGTCGTATAAAAAAATCATACTCTCGTTATATCGTTCAATTATTGTTCTATGACTGGTGGGCCGCCTTCGGGTCGGAAGCCCCAATAATTCGAGTTGTGTAGTCGTTTTATAGCTCAAGTTTATTCCTGCTATATGGCATTTAATGGCTTTGGTTATTCGGCCCTGGGTATAAGAGAGTTCGATTGTCAAGTTCGGCAATTATTTAAGCGTTGGCTAAATTATAAAACCACTTGTAGTCTCGCGCTAGTAGCCTAGCGGTTGAGGTCACCTATTTCCTGTTCTCTTCTCTTTTGATCTCTTTTTCCTGGTTTTGCTCCTCTTCCCCTTTAATGATTGTTTCTTCCTCTTTCCTGTAAGTGAAGTTCCGTTTGGGGTCTCCTTGGTCTTCTCTGTAAATTGTCTTTTCTTCTGAGTACCTTACACCCTTTTCGACTCAGTCTTCCTTGTACTTTTCGTGTTAACTTTCCCAGTGAAGGGTAATGCTTCCTCTTCACTGTCTTAGCAATCTGGTTGAAGGAAGAGATTTCTTTTGTGGTTGCGGGCTGCAAATAGCGATCATTCTCATAAATGACCTTGTTTCTTGAAGCTTAGTTATGCTAGTCTCTCCTGTTGGTTGTGTCCTTCAAGTAGTAGTAATCCCCTTGGCTTGATTTTGCTGGATGATTGAAAGTCCTTCATTTCAGTCCTTTCTTCTACTTTGTCTGCCTAACCTGTTGATTTTAGGATAGTGGTTGTTGTGTGGTCTTATTGGTGGTCTGGGTTCTTGATTCCTGCTGTCATCCCCCTTGGAATCTGGGTAGCTTCTATACCTGTATAGTTATGTTACCAGGTAGTCTGATAAGACTTCTCTAGGTTTAGAAAAGTTTGCTCGCCCTAAGATCGTGCAATTTCTTCTTCTTCTTCTTTTATGAAGTTTCTCGTCGACTTTGATATGAGTCTTTCTCGTCGACTTTGATATAAGTCTTTCTCTTCGACTTTGATATAAGTCCTCGTCGATTTCTTCACTGATTCTGAATCGTCTCCTCATATATTATATGTTCTTTCGCCGGGTGATCCCGGGTATCTTAAGCGATGTTATCAAGCATTTTAGTCTTTTCGTTGAGACTTTTTAGATGAAGCTATGCTTTATTCTTTGAATTGGCCGGTATTTGATTGGTGACCGGTTATGGTATTGTTTCGTGCCTTATTCGTCGTATTGTTATGAGAAGTTCGTTGGGGGTCAAGTTTGGACTCACCAAGTGTTTTCAAATGAATCGTTGAGTAGTGCTTATTTCTTGTGACCCTATCCTTAGGGTGTTATGGTGCTGATATCTCGGGTTACGTCCCGTGTCTTAATTGAAACTTAATTTGATTATTTAGAACATTTGTCTTAAGCCTTGCACGGTGGGTAGTTTTGGGTGGCAGTGGATTGAGTACCACCACCCGAATTTGGTTTTTGGGTGGCAGTGGATAAAGGACCACGACCCTGTTTGGGATGCGGGCGTTGGTGGAAGATACCACTGTCGCAGTGCCTTCTTTTGGGGGACGTTTTTCCCTCGAGCTGATCAGTCTCAAGTTCTTAAACATATATGCTTATATATGTGTATTATGATATTATATGTATGACCATCACCTCTGAGTCGCAATGGCGGACACGTGGTGGGCTTTGATTGTGTTGACTATTACCTTCTGGTGCAGGCTTTTCTTCTTACCGAGTGCACTCGTTTGAGCTGGCTCGGGTTGTTGTAAGATTATAGATGTTTATCTGCTTAGTTTCCTTTCTGCACTCTTTTACTTCTGATGCTGCTAATCTTGGTTTCCTTGCACCCTTTTTGGGCTGAGGCATTCTTTTCTTTTGAATGTCTCAGGTTCAGGTCTTTAGCTGCCGCAGGTGTTAGTGCAGCGTTGTTCAGGTCTCCTGTCGAGGCCCTTCCCCTCTTCTAGGTAAGAGGTTGTTTTTTTTTGTTGTTATTCTTCTTTCCCGCGGGTTCGTGTCAGTTGTTGGCGCCCGTATGGCTTTTATATTTAGATTACTTGCTAGTTGTTTTGCTGCTACTTTTGGGTTGTTCACCTACTTGATCTCTGGGAAGCTTTATGCTAGGATGCATTAGCTACTTTATTGATACAAAAATGTCATCCTTGCATATCATGATTTTTTTTATAAATGTCACATATTTTGAAAATCGTAGAAAATCCTTTCTTACTGTACTAAACATAGATATGTGCATATCATTTCTGAGATGTTTATTTTCTTGCTCATGTAGGCTAAAAACAAACCTATTTTCCGCTACGTAAGTATAGTTTTCTACTTGTGGACTAGATGATCCACCAGACCGAGGGACGCGATCTTAAGCTAAAAATGAAAATTTCTCTTTTAATCTGAACACATACCTGTCTTTTATAAAATGATCGTAAGGAGTGTTTCCCTGAGCGTCTGTAGTCGTCTCCTGCAGGCGTGGCATCACGACGCGTATTTTCCCCTTGCTCTGATATTACGTATTATATTTTTGGGAAAAATGCGGGTTGTGACATCTCCCCTGCTAGTGTTTCGAAAAACTTTGCTAAACTCTTTGGTTCTGTAATAATCTCCCAACTGTGTTCTGCGAATGGTTCTTCTCTTTGGTATTTCGCTTTAATTTCTTATGACTTTTCTGTGCCTGCAGAATACTATCTTCTCGCTCGCTACATGTTTAATTAATTAATTTTTATCATCCTGTTCATATTCCACCGGACGACCACGCGCCCGGCATTCGCCATTAATGGGCGAAATGAACCGGCTCGGGTTTCAAGGCTTCGGAGAGGCGCGGTCACTATCCGCATACCCGCTGCCCAGGAAACCCTTCAATTTCTCTACTTTCCTATAAATAGACGGCCCTACCAACCACATTTATTACTTTCTAACCCATCTCTCTCTCTCTTTACGCTAGCACTCGCGCCTCTTTCATCTGCGCGATCCCAACTCTTCTCAGCTCTCACGAGATGGGAGGCGAACCGGACGGTAGGGGAAATGTGCCAACGCATTTGTTCAACAAGTTTTTGATTCCTGCAATCTTACCGAGGAGGCTTACATGACCACAGTCGCGGATTATATTCCGCTAGGGTTTTCTGCGATCCGCACTGGACCGGAAGACCGTATCAACACTTCCTCCCCGAACACCCTTGCGATCCCGCTGGAACATTTCGAGGTGGGGTTACGCCTCCCCATCTGGAAGGAACTTCAGCAGACATTCCTGTTGTTTATTGGGTGTCAACTTATCACCTATAGGGGGGGTGAATAGGTTTTTCAAATTATTTTATTCCCCTTTGGATGTTCTTGATTTCTAGTTAACTGATTTAGAATGTTAAAAGCACACCACAGAAAACACACTATAATTTATAGAGGCTCCTCAAGACCGTGTGTCTTGAGTAGTCCTTTATCCCTCTGCGCCTACCCAGCAATGTGCTAGGCTCGGCAAACTCCGCCAAATCTTCAGGCCCGCAAGCCTTACAACACGGACCCTCAAGTCCTACAGCCTAAGCCCGCAAGCCCCTACTGCACCCGAGCCCTCAAGCTCGACACTCAGGCCCTCAAACCCTACAACATGGGCCCTCAAGTCCTACATCCTAAGCCCGCAAGCCCCTACTGCACCCGAGCCCTCAAGCTCGACAATATCGGACCCGCAAGTCCACTGCCCTGGCCCTCAAGCCTCACAGCTCTCCAGCCCTCAAGCTAGACACTATCGGACCCGCAAGTCCACTGCCCTGGCCCTCAAGCCTCACAGCTCTCCAGCCCTCAAGCCAGACACTCAGATCTGAAAACAGATCTTACAGGTTTGTCCCGCAAGCCTTACAACAATAAAAGTTGAAACAAACACTCTGCATGATGGAGATTGGCAACTTAGCCTGATGGAGATCGGCTTCTTGGCTTGAAGAAGATGCTTCTTGATTTGTCTTTTTCAGCACTGGATCTTCTTCAGCCCTTCTTCTTTTGCCTGATGTTGATCGACTTCTTATCAGTCAATGGAGATGACTGAAACTTTAGAGAACGCTTGATTCTTATTCTCTACTTGTTCTTCTTCTCCTTCACCGCAGTTATAACCGTTAGATTGAAATGCTCTGCGAGATTCTTTTCGTTCCAAGATTTGAGTGATAACGAGAACGTCTTCTTTTCTTCTCTCGAATCAAGACCCCTTTCTAGGGCATCCACTGTTCCCTTTTATAGGACTGAGGAACCGTCCAACAGTATCCTATGATGTCCTTTAATGTCAGACGCCCCCATTCCTTAAGAGCACGCGTTGATTGGACAATCAGGCGGTGGCATTAAATGCATGACAGCGCATCCGCAACATTTGAATTTGTTTCGAAGATATTTCCATTGTTACGACGACATGGATAATATCTCGACGACAGGACTTTGTCGATGCCTTGAACCTTGGTAGATCTTCAAGTCTTCTTGCTTCTGCCTTTGATGCTGATATTTCGACGATGCGAGATATCCTAGCATTTCTGCATGTACAACGATATGCTATCTCTGACTGTGTCATTGTGATCTTCTTTCTTGCAGACTGTCGTCGTAACAACTTTATCTTGTCGACGACATAAACGATATTATGTCGACAGACTGTACTTTAGCAACTGCTTGTCTTCAACTGTCCTTCTTCAGTCTTCTCGACGTCACGCCTTCTTTACGACGATGTAGTTGTCATCAATCTTACTTAGCCTCTTCAGCGACAAGGCTTCTTCACAACGATACCTGTTTTGTTCAGTCCTATCGACGATACAGTTTCAACGATATCTTCGACACTGATCTTCCCTTTGCCTTTTCAACGATAAGGCTACTTTGATGATGTCGACGATACTGCATCTTCTCTACGATATTGTACTTAGTGAAATAACTAAAGTACTTGGCATATTGTCTGATCTCTGCAAACATGAACTAGATAGGACATTAAATTCAACTTGCACTTATCATTGAGCTGAGCACTTCTTCAAATCAGGAACACTGCTGGGCACTGTTCCCAACAATCTCCCCCTATTTGAAGAAGTCATAACCCACTCAATGATAAATGCCACTCATATAAAAGGTTTAACATTTTAAGCAAATAAGCATATAATAATGACATTGCAGCTATATTTGAGTGAACACAGAATTTGACAAATGTTACTTCATTTATAAATAGTGCCAAATGTTTTCAAAAGTTTTTGACATTTCTACATTCAGCCCCTTAAAGATTTAGTCGTCTATGTCTCTGGTGCCCTCATAGCAGCTTCACCCTTTGCTTTCTTGGCACTGGCTTCCTGCTCCTTTTCAGCTTGTCTGATGAAGTATTCAAATGGCTTGGGATGATACTTTAGAGGCTCAGGAGTGTCTGTAGGTATTCTGCCTGCTTGCTTTTCCCTTCTGTATGCTCTTCTTGCTTCTTCTTGCTCTTCATGTTTAGCCCATTCTTGAGGACTGTACACTTTGTACCTCTCACCTTTATTTACCTTTACCAACTCCCATGCCTTTAATATGATGGCTCTGGACTTGAGACTTCATCTTTCATAGTCATCCTTTTTCTGAATTTCCTCCCTGTACTTTCTCTTCCTCATTTTTATTTCTTCATCCTCCAGTGCTTCCTTCTCTTTACCCTTATCAGTGGCAGTTTCAGGAATGTTTGTATGTTGCTCTTCAGCAGGCTCGTCATAATGTAGAGAAGGGAGATTCATTGCTTCCCTGATGACATTTGTGGTCCAGATTGCATGCTCACCACTGACCTTTATTGTTGATCTCCCCCCCTTTATGACTTCTTCAGATATCCCCCTTTGGAGATTCTCCTCGGAAGCCAATATCTTGTTTTTGAGCATGTGGATTCCTGCTTCCAAGTGATTCTTGGTTTCAAGTAGATGACTGTCTAGATCTTTATTGTGGTGATCAAGACTTTCTTGGAGATCAGTTTTGTGTTCAGCCATCCTCTCGGTGGTTGCAATGTAGGCCTTTTCTATGTTGCTGACAATCAATGTCTGATTAACCCCTAAGTTAGATAGACCCTTGTGAGTAATGGCAGTGTATTCTTGCAGATTCTTCACATCATTTCTTAGGCTTGCCGTTTCAGCAGACAGTTCCCTTCTTAGCTCATTGACAGTGAGGTTAACATGACTTTAAATTTTTAGCCTTTGCTCTTCCAAAAGTATTTTTATCTGTGATAGTAGGGAGAGCTCCACTGGCATATTCTCTGGAGGTGTCCTAGCTTGTCCTGGTTCCTCTTCAACTATCGGAGATGGAGATTTTCTTATTGGTGACTGGTTTGACTCATTCTCCTTTTCAGGACTTTGCTCATCTTTGCTAGTCTCATCAGCAGGGTTCTCTTGGTTGTCCCCTTTGGGATCTTTACTTGGGTCCTCTTGGATTGCTGGTTCAAACTGACCAGCATCCTCAGCCCCTATGATCTTGTTAATCACTTCTTCCACTTGAGCAGGGAGCTCACCGTTCTTCTCCCCCTTAGTTTCAGCACTTCCTTGATTTGTTCCTACTGTTACCCTGGATCCCAGACTTAGAGCAGAGGTCTGGAGGGTGATATTCCTTGTCTCCGCAGGTACTTCAGAGTCAGATGGAGGTGAGCTAGCTGTTGCCTGACTCACTTCCTTCAGATGAGCTTTCTCCCTTCCTCTTCACATCTTCTACAGTCTTTAACTTCTTGGGAGACTTAGTCAAAACTTTCTCCCACCTGTCAAGGATCTTGATGTCCATCCTTCTCATGTGATGAATTCTTACTCCATACTTTTTGTTAAAGCTTTCAGGGTAGGATAGCAGAAGATATAGTGATAGAATTCTTCCTAGATTTGGAGCTTGAAAGCTTTCTTGTATACTCTTGAAAATCTGCTGACCCCAGTTCGTCTTTTTTACTTAGGATTATCCTTGCCATTATCTCGAACATGGGCTTGGATATCCTATCATGCGACCCTACTTTGCAGAGGAGAGCTTTACCTACTATATCTGCCACAAGTTTTCCTTGTTGATTAAAGCTCTTCCTTTCCAGGGACCCATGGGTCTTGTTGGAGTGTCCGCACCATTTCAGAGCTTTATTGAGGTCTTCCTGGGTGACCCTTTCATCTTCCTCCCCCTTGGCAAAGGCCGGCAGCTGAAGTGCCCTGGCCAGCCTCTTAGGATTCACTTTGACCTTTACCCCATTGATTACACTTTTCACAGATGTTCCTTTTGAGCCATCCTTGGCTCTCGAGTAGAACTCCATCACTTCTCTTTTGAGTATTACTGTTGGTTCGGAGAGGGCAAATTCCAGACCGACGACGTCCAATAGCTTGATAGCCTTTTGAATCTCTTCTGGTCCTTCCACGAAACCATTCCTCACCACTTCACTTCCTTCAAAGAGGAATCCTTCCTTATTTGGCGCCATTTCTTACTTGATCGGAGAGGATTTTAGTTTAGTCGACTCGCACACTCTTCGAAGGCGCGGAGAACACGACGACTTTTTAGGGCTAATGTAGAGAGTGCTTTAACCTTAAGACATATGACCTTATTTATAGTTTCTGAGTTGGAAGACCAAGTGTCATTTGTTAAATATCTTATTAACCCCATTTAAGCTGTTATGATTGGTTAAGCTTAGGTCTAATTAAGAGTCCGCAGATGATTGGATATCGTCGTGATGCAAATTCGATGTCGAGGAGTCATTTCGACGATACCAATCATCATTTCGACGATATGGTTTTGGTTCACTCTTTTGTATGATCAGTGCAATGCTTTTAGCAGTGACATACATATGTGCTCCTTGAGTGATAGCTTTTACTTAAGTGAAAATTACTTTTACAAAATGATAAAGATGAGGTTATGTATTGAACATTAATATAGTTACCTTCGCCTTAGCTTGTAAGTCTTCTTGAGCTAGTAGCTCCTCCTTGATGTGATGTTTTCTTTCATTCTTATTCTTAGATCCCCCTTAATCAATGCATCTTGGCATGCGATGAGGTTTTTCTTAGTCCAGAGTTAATCCTGGATCATTCATTGTCCATTAGCCTTATTTGCTTTTGATTGGATACATGGACTTCCCTGCAAGATAGATTTAATAACCCTTAGGAACCCAAGGTGACTTGAGTCCTAGGTTCTTGTTAGCATAATAAGGAATTCTTCTACTCACCTTAACCATTCCAGGAGGTCTCTCCTTTGCACTAGGAACACTAGGGTTGTGTCAACAGTCAATGGAAAAGTGTCCCACTTTGCCACAGCACCAACATTCATGGATGTTGTACCTTCTTTTCTGAACAAATTTTGAAGTGGGTGGAGAATTACAATGCTTATGTTCAGTAGAGAAGGCAGCAACATTCTTCCTATCTCTCTCAGCCAAGAGCTGACTAGCTGCTCTAGTATAAACATTTCTTCTTGACTGTATCTGTTTGTCAGCAACAGATGTCAGCTTGGTAGCTGACATGGTGTTGATGGCATCAGATATGATCAAGTGAGAATTGATTATACTGGGGCTATCAGCCTGCTTCTTTGCTGGGAGATATTGGGTAGGTGTTGCTTCCTTACCCTTGAGTGTGGGGGCTGGGGCACCAAACAAAAATGGTTCATGATGGGCCATTTGTATTTCCTCATGGGGAGCCTTTAATGCACTCATCCCCATGCCCTTTCTCTTCCCATAGTCAGGAGCATTTCCCAGACTAATGGAGCTTCCATTCATCTAGTGACCATGGACACTGTCCTGATCATACTTATTAGAGGGAAGAACTACCTTTTGAAAGGTGGTATGAGGCTCAGTTTTAGTTTTGCCCCTTTCTCCATTCCCAGCATCTACCGCCCCTTCATTAAATCCTAATCTTCTTCTATTTCCATAGGGGAAGAACGCGTTAATGATGGGTAGTATGAATTTGGGCTTAGAGAATTGAGTCACTAAGCTTCTTTCCTTAAGAAGATCATTCTCAAGTTTCTTGATAAGTTCTTCCCTTTGGCTTCTTTCATCATAAAGCTCGTCTATGATTTTCTTGAGCTCATGTGGATTGGTGTCCTTACTGTCGGACATACCCAGTTTCCCATCTAACTCAACCTTAAAAGGTCTGAGTGATTCTAGCTCCTTAGCTTGCTTCTTAACAAGCTTTTTGCTCTTTCTTAGAGCTTCCAAGAGATCACCAAACTGCTCTATTAGATCATCATGGTTCTTATTGTTGCATGATGAGCAGTCTTCTGCATCAACTTCAAGAGATGAACAATCACCTGATGCACTCTTGGTTTTCATAATTGAAGCAAGTAGTAAAGGCGTGTGAGTGATACATACCTGATCATAATGTGACTCATCATGATTTGCTTCATCTGATAGAGCCATCAGCCCATGAACCTCCTTATCCTCAGAATCACAGTCTGTGAGAGTTGAAGGTGCTCTGATGCATACCCGTTCATGAGGGATTTCTTCTTGAAAATCCTCCTCTGACCCTTCCATGAGGACTCCTGGGGAGTCCCACATGTCCTTTGCTGTTGTGCAATGAGTCAGCTTCTGGAGTGTTGACAGATCTACTACACCAGCTAGAATACTTCTGGCTTCTTTGTCCAAGCTGGCTAGAAGGATCTCATCTTCTATCATAGTCATGGGGGTAAATGGTCCTTCTTGAACAATTAAAAACATTATGGGATCCATTGCCTCCATGTATATTCTAGCTCTTACTTTCCAAAGGAAAAAGTTCTCTCTAGAACAGATAGTTATGCTTGATTTCATAGCTATGATGAATGGACACTCACGGGCAGATCTGTTCAAGCTGTTAAGCTTTTATTTGAACAACCTCCCTCTGATACCACTTGTTGTTTATTGGGTGTCAACTTATCACCTAGAGGGGGGGGGGGTGAATAGGTTTTTCAAATTATTTTCTTCCCCTTTGGATGTTCTTGATTTCCGGTTAACTGATTTAGAATGTTAAAAGCACACCATAGAAAACACACTATAATTTATAGAGGTTCCTCAAGACCGTGTGTCTTGAGTAGTCATTTGTCCCTCTGCGCCTACCCAGCAATGTGCTAGGCTCGGCAAACTTCGCCAATTCTTCAGGCCCGCAAGCCTTACAACAAGGACCAGCAAGTCCTACAGCCTAAGCCCGCAATCCCCTACTGCACCCGAGCCCTCAAGCTCGACACTCAGGCCCTCAAGCCCTACAACACGAACCCTCAAGTCCTACAACCTAAGCCTGCAAGCCCCTACTGTACCCGAGCCCTCAAGCTCGACAATAACGGACCCGCAAGTCCACTGCCCTGGCCCTCAAGCCTCACAGCTCTCCAGCCCTCAAGCTAGACACTATCGGACCCGCAAGCCCACTGCCCTGGCCCTTAAGCCTCACAGCTCTCCAGTCCTCAAGCTAGACACTCAGATCTGAAAACAGATCTTACAGGTTTGGCCCGCAAGCCTTACAACAATAAAAGTTGAAACAAACACTCTGCCTGATGGAGATTGGCAACCTAGCCTGATAGAGACCGGCTTCTTGACTTGAAGAAGATGCTTCTTGATTTGTCTTTTTCAGCACTGGATCTTCTTCAGCCCTTCTTCTTTTGCCTGATGTTGATCGGCTTCTTATCAGTCAATGGAGATGACTGAAACTTTAGAGAACGCTTGATTCTTGTTCTCTACTTGTTCTTCTTCTCCTTCACCGCAGTTATAACTGTTAGATTGAAATGCTCTGCGGGATTCTTTCCGTTCCAAGATTTGAGTGATAACGAGAACGACTGCTTTTCTTCTCTCGAATCAAGACCCCTTTCTAGGGCATCCACCGTTCCCTTTTATAGGACTGAGGAACCGTCCAACGGTCTCCTATGATGTCCTTTAATGTCAGACGCCCCCATTCCTTAAGAGCATGCACTGATTGGACAATCAGCCGGCGACATTAAATGCATGACAACGCATCCGCAACATTTGAATTTGTCTTGACGATATTTCCATTGTTACGACATGGATAATATCTCGACGACAGGACTTTGTCGATGCCTTGAACCTTGGTAGATTTTCAAGTCTTCTTGCTTCTGCCTCTGATGCTGATATTTCGACGATGCGAGATATCCTAGCGTTTCTGTATATACAACAATATGCAATCTCTGACTGTATCGTCGTAATCTTCTTTCTTGCAGACTGTCGTCGTAACAACTTTATCTTGTCGACGACATAAACGATATTATGTCGACAGACTGTACTTTAGCAACTGCTTGTCTTCAACTGTCCTTCTTCAGTCTTCTCGACGTCACGCCTTCTTTACGACGATGTTGTAGTCATCAATCTTACGTAGCCTCTTCAGCGACAAGGCTTCCTCACAACGATACCTGTTTTGTTCAATCCTATCGACGATACAGTTTCAACGATATCTTCGACACTGATCTTCCCTTTGCCTTTTCAACGATAAGACTACTTTGATGATGTCGATGATACTGCATCTTCTCGACGATATTGTACTTAGTGAAATAACTAAAGTACTTGACATATTGTGTAACGGTCCAGGCCTACCAACACGGGACCCAGCTGGACTGTCGGCACCCTCCCGGCCCAGGCCCGCCAACACAGGACCCAGCTGGCACCGGAAGGGTTCATCCTAACCAGATGGTCTGCAGACCATGCACCCCAACCCCTCTCTGCCCTATCCTCCAGGATTGCACTTTTTGTAACGGTCCAAGCCTGCCAACACGGGACCCAGCTGGACCGCCGACACCCTCCCGGCCCAAGCCCGCCAACACGGGACCCAGCTGGCACCGGAACCCAACCCCTCTCTGTCCCACCACAGGGAACAGTGGGTTGTTGGAGACCGCAGTCCCCCTTTGATGAGAATTGAGCCAGTTAAGCGGCAGCACGTGGACTTCCCAGGAGGTCACCCATCCCAGAATTGCTCCAGCCCGAGCACGCTTAACTATGGAGTACTTTCACTTCTCATCACCAATTGAGCTGCAGGTCAATTTGTGATGAGAAGTGAAAGTACTCCATAGTTAAGCGTGCTCGGGCTGGAGCAATTCTGGGATGGGTGACCTCCTGGGAAGTCCAGGTGCTGCCGCTTAACTGGCTCAATTCTCATCAAAGGGGGACTGCGGTCTCCAACAACCCACTGTGCCCTGTGGTGGGACAGAGAGGGGTTGGGGTGCATGGTCTGCCGACCATCTGGTTAGGTTGAACCCTTCCGGTGCCAGCTGGGTCCCGTGTTAGCGGGCTTGGGCCGGGAGGGTGTCGGCGGTCCAGCTGGGTCCCGTGTTGGCAGGCCTGGACCATTACATATTGTCTGATCTCTACAAGCATGAACTAGATATGACATTAAATACAACTTGCACTTATCATTTAGCTGAGCACTTCTTCAAATCAGGAACACTGTTGGGCACTGTTTCCAACAGTTCTGCTACTTCGGGGTGGTTCCCGCTCAGCTTAACCCAAACTCTATAGGGTTCGCCTGTTACTTACGCAAAGAAGGGATAGAATTCAGTCTACCCGTCTTCCGCAAGCTTTTGACCTTCCGGGCGAAGCATGGCACGACCTTCTTCTCGGTCCAGAATTCGCTCAAGGTGGCTGGTCTCACGAATAAGAACCATGGTTGGGTTCGCCGCTTCGTCTTCGTCTGCGGGAACTTCGGCAATATCCTTTTCACACCTGTGCAGGAGGAGGAGTCAACCTTCAGGCCCCCGATGCTCGGGGGTCATAAGGCACTCCACCAATTCATCCTGGAGCGCGGGATGGACGTCGTCTATCTCCGGAAAAACATCAACTCGCTTCTGCCCATTCCTCAGGGCGAGGGTAAGTTTGGGCGGTTTCTGTGTGCTTAAAGTCACCCTCTCTTCTCGCTTTATTGCTAAGTGAACTTTCTCAACGCAGGTGTGCGTGACCTCCCGCTTCACCCTCCGCATCCGGCGGGGGCGGTGCTGGTACCTTCCCTGTCCTCCGCGCGGGCCGCCGTAGAAGCCTGTCGGGAGGACCTAGCTTCCTCTAAGCCTAGCGGCCAGAAGCGGAAGCCAGACGCACCCCATCGCGCCTCTTCATCCAAAAGTTGAAAACCCCCTCATCCGCGAAGGGTAAAGGGGCCTTGAGTGAGGATCTGGGAGAGAATGCTCCGGCCGGGACCTCAGTTCCGCCGGAAGGGACCTCGTCGAGGCCATTGCCGAGGGATCATCGAAACTGTACAACCCTGGATTCGCCGAGTGGACCCCCGAGACCCAAGGCGTCGCTAGGTCCAATATTGTTAAGAGGCACTGCCCCAGGAAGGAGGGGCGGGTGAGCCTTTGGGTGGACTCAAGGTTATACCCAGAAGAGGAGCGAGCGGGGAGGCAGCCGGCCTCCCGCTCGCCGAGCCCCAGGAGGAGGGGGCGAGAGCGGTGGGCGGCCAGCCCCTTTCGCCTCAGTCCCAGCAGGGGGGCGAGAGAGGTGGGCGGCCAGACCCCTCTCTCCCCATCCCCATCAAGGGGGAGAGAGTGGTGGGCGGCTAGCCCCCTCTCGCCCCAGTCCCAGGAGGGGGGCGAGAGATGTGGGCAGCCAACCCCCTCTCGCCCCAGGCCCCAGCCCCAGCAGGGGGGAGAGAGCGGTGGGCGGCCAGCCCCCTCTCGCCCCAGTCCCAGGAGGGGGGGGGGGGGGCAGAGAGGTGGGCGGTCAGCCCCCTCTCACCCCAGCCTCGACAGGGGTGCGAGAGCAGTGGGCGGTCAGCCCCCTCTCGCCCCAGTCCCAGGAGGGGGGCGAGGGAGGTGGGCGGCCAACCCCCTCTCGACCCAGCCCCAGCAGGGGGGCGAGAGAGGTGGGAGGCCAGCCCCCTCTCGCCCTAGCGCCAGCAGGGGGCGAGAGAGGTGGGCGGCCATCCCCCTCTCGCCCCAGCCCCAGCATGGGGGCGAGAGTGGTGGGAGGCCAGCCCCCTCTCGCCCCGGTCCCAGGGGAGGCGGGCGGCCTCCCGCTCGCCCAGCCCCAGGTAGGGGGAGCAAGGGAGGCGGCCTACCCCCTCTCACCCCGCCCAAAGAAGAGGAGGCGGTCTGCGTTTAGCGCCTCGAAATGGCGCGATTTGGCTGTTGGCAGGCCTAACTTGGGGGTATATTCGTAATCTCGTAGGCCAGAATCTGACTATTAGCAGACCAAGCTCAGAAATCTATAAATAGGACCAAGGGGCACCTTTTGGAGGGACTGGACTTTGGGCTATCTCTACCCTAGCTTCATTTTGTTGGGTGGAGAGAGCCTCCAAAGGTGCCCAAGCTTAGCATTTATAATTGATTGTAATAAAACTTATATTTGTTAGTAGACCATGCAAAATTTTTGGCCAGTAAAACAAGAAAATGTCAAAACTCCATTGTTCGGTCAGAGATTTGATACATTAACATTTCGGGACTGGCTAGGTTAGAGATCTGGGATCGGTTCGGTCAAAGCTATGGGACCACTAGGTCAGAGATCTAGGGTCGGCTCGGTCAGATATGTTGAATCAATCGCATATGGCAAGGTCAGAGATCTAGAATCAACTGGTCCATAGGCTTGAACTTATGGAAATGATGTTATTATTTTCTCTTAAGTAAATACCACAACGCGGCATGGGTTAAGGGATGATGGAACAAGATAATCTCCGCAACATCCCGCTAAACCAGATGGTTGAAGGGAAAATTGAATTACGAGAGATCTGACAACACCCCAAAAATCCCACCGAGCTTAAAGTGGAACCCACATGTTGAATGATGAATTGATTTTCGGGTGAACGCATCATCCCCAGTCTAGATCTCATGACATGCTCTTGTACTATTTGTTGGATCAAGCACATACCCAACTATCAATAAGCTCGAATTTATGAGAACGATGCTACAATTCTCTTTTTAAGTAAATAGCATAACTCGACATGGGTCAAGTTAGGTTCGGTGGACCTCCACAAGAGATTTGGGACCGCTCGATCAGAGATATAGAACTAGCTCAGTTAGAGATCTGGAAATGGCTCGATCAAAGATCTGGGACTGACACAATCATGGATTGGGGACCGGTCGGTCAGAGATTTTATACAGTATAAATAGATTTTTCTAATCTTCTCTCTTTTATCGATAATCACTGATCCCATGATCAGTGATCCCTGACTTAGCCATCCCTCTATCAACGATTGCAGAATGAAGATCTTTATTATGTCAAACAGAGATATTTGATCACCGTTCGCCGATCGAGCGCTTTATGTGATAGGAGTGCTCGAAGCATCCGAGTGAACATCAAGTTTGGAATGAACTACCCGTTGCTCCCAGCGGGGTATTTATAGGCGTAACCCAAAATCCCCGACGACCCGTTAACGGACCCGTTAGGGTTCCGTTAAATGTACGATACAATGCTAAATATACCTTAACATTCTCCTCCTATATTGTAGCAATTGTATCACATAACGGGTTAAACAAAGCATATAAGTTAGATAATGACAGAATGAGTTTCAGATTAAAAACAACAAGAGTTTTAGATCAAACATCTAAACTCAAATAGGTTCCAAACATGCAAAAGCAAAAGCATAAGCAAGAACAGTAATCTGATAACAAAACTCAAACAGGTGACGGGTCGGTCTACTCAAAAAGCAGATCATCTCCATTCATGTCAAAATCCACTTTCTCTCCTCCAGACTCCAATTGATCTGCATTTAAATATTTGAATGTCATGAGAACAAACTCAATGAATCCATACATATGCATATCAAAAGTAAAGTGATTAGTTCTTACAATTTTGAACATAATACTCTAACTAGAAAGAAAGACTCACAGGTCCACATCTCTTATCTAATTTACACAAAATTAGAACTTTGGTTTCATAGAACCAAGCTATGTTCCTTCGATTATTAAGATTATTACCAAACGTTTCACAATTGTATTATATCATCAAGTTTGGAATGATACAACAAGCTGTGACCAAAATATCATCAAGTTTGGAATGATATAAGTAATGATCATAATATCAGGACGCATATCAGCAACTTTAGTATTCGTTTTTGGAATGATACCCAATTCAGCCTTTGAAAAGAAATAGTTGTGTAAGTCATCAAGTTTGGAATGACTAGCAACTAAACAATCTCAGGCTTTCATCAAGTAACATCTGGAATACTTCAGTGTACTCAGTCTAGATGCGTGAATGTAGGCAGACTCGGTTCTAAAATCTTAAACAAACATAGGTATTAAGTCCCACTAAATAGACTTTAATCCCATATCCCCCGATGTTTTAGATGTAAGAACCTTGCATAAGCCCTTGGTAAGGACATCTGCTACATTATCTTTTGATCTCACGTCCAAGAGGGAAATGATCCCTTGACTGGTGAGATAGGTCAACCAGGTCTGTTTCATCCGTAGTTGTCTTCGCTTACCATTGAACAGGGAATTGGTTGCAATGGTTTTTGTGGCTTGATTGTCACAAAATATCGAGATAGAGTTCATTTTCAGACTCGTCATTCGAATATCCATAACCAAATCTCTGACCCACTCTGCTTCTTCGGCAGCTGAAGCAAGAGCATAGAGTTCGGATTCCATAGAGGATAGTGTTATACATGTTTGCCTCTTAGATTTCCAAGCTACTGCGGCTCCTCCTAGGGTAAATACATAACCACTAGTGGACCTACTATCACCAACGTCTGAGCACCAGGAGGCGTCAGAGTACCCTTCAAGCACAGGAGGGTGTCCACTGTAATATAAAGCATACTGCTCAGTATACTTTAAGTATCACATTAGCCTTTCCAAGGCGTCCCAGTGGTTCTTTCCAGGGTTACTAGTGAATCTACTCAACATGCCGACCGTAAAGGCTATGTCGGGTCTAGTGCAGGTAGTAGCATACATGAGACTGCCAATGAGTTTGGAGTAATCCAACTGTCTAATAGGTGAACCGTCATGAGGTTTCAGTCTATTATTATAGTCATATGGAGTCTCAATGTTCCTGCACCTATCATAACCCCACTTCTCTAGTAAAGTTTTGATGTAGTGACTCTGGCTGAGAGTGATACCCTTATCCGTAAAGTTCACTTCCATGCCTAGGATGGTCTTCACCACACCTAAGTTAGTCATGCTAAATTTTGACTTCAAAGTAACCTTAACGTCTTCCACCTCAGACTGATCGGTACCCAGAATTAGCATGTCATCAACATACAAGCAGATTATAACGACGGAGTGAGGACTTGTCCGTATGTACAGACATTTATCTGAAAGGCTGGATTGAAAATTCAGGCCTTTTACGCAAGTGTCAAACTTCTCGTGTCATAGCTTTGGTGCTTGCTTCAATCCGTAGAGTGACTTAATCAACTTACATACCTTGGTGTTGAGACCTTTTACGACAAACCCTTCAGGTTGACGCATGTAGATCTCTTCAGTTAGATCTCCATTTAAAAATGCAGTCTTAACATCCATCTGATGAACGACGAAACGTTCAATAGATGCGATAGCGAGAAGAACCCTGATCTTTGCAATGTGACAAACAAGTGAGTATGTATCAAAGTAGTCTATTCCACTCACTTGAGTGAAGCCTTTTGCAACTAGACGTGCTTTGTACTTAGCGATACTCCCATCTGGATTCAGTTTCTTCTTAAGAACCCACTTGCTCCCAATGGTTTTAGCTCCTTTGGGTAGGTCAACTAATGTCCAAGTTTGGTTCTCCATGAGAGAGTGCATCTCATCATCAATGGCTTCTCTCCATAACAGGGAATCCCTGGATCGCATCGCTTCCGTATATGTGGATGGATCAGCTTCAACGTGGTAAGTCACAAAGTCTGTACCGAAGCTTTTAGGAACACGTTCCCTATTAGATAGCCTAGTGGACTCTAGGGCACTAGTGTGAACTGGCTCAGTGTCAGGGAGTCGTAGTTCCATCCCAACGAGGGTATCAGAACTGGTGTCTGGCAGACCTGGAAGAGTCAGGTTCTTATCTCTAAGAAACTTGTCCTCAAAGAACACAGCATCTCTAGACTCAATAACCGAGTTGGTAGAGAGATCTAGAAATCGGTCTGCAGCACTATCCACCGCACATCCTAAGTAGACACAAGTGTTCGTCTTAGGTCCTAACTTAGATCTCCTTATGTCAGGTATCCTAACATAGGCGATAGAACCCCAGGTTTTGAGGTGATCAAATCTGGGCGGTCTCTTAAACCAAAGCTCATAGGCGATACATCTCCGTCTTGAAAGAGTACCACGCTGAGGGGAGCTTTTAGATGATGGCACCAGCAACGAACCCATCTGGCAGAGCGACACTTTCAATGTTGAGCTTGGCCACCAAATTTTCCAGGTCTACAATCTGGGGAAGGATTTCCCTGTCCTCAGAGAATGTGAATCCCATAAACTTGTCCACCAGATGCGTCTTGGACATGTTCTCCTCCTCTTTAAACTGATCTTCCAGCACATTCCAGATCTCTTTTGTTGTCTTCAATTTCCCAAACGTCTCGGCCAGTGAATTGGAGAGACAGTTGAGAAGATAATCGCGACAGAAGTCTTCGTCGCTGATCCACTATGCTTCATCGGGTCCTCCTTGGAAGTCTGCGAAATTAGTCTGCAGGGTATAAAAAATATTTAAAAATTTCATACCAAACTGCGTATTCCGCTTCCAGACACTGAACTCCGAATGGGAGAACTTCTCCAGCTTTATCAGCGACACAGGAGAGGAGAGAGAACTGTTCTTCTTAAGAGAGGTCATCTGGAGGTGGCGGCTGAAACACGGAAGAGCAGACCTCCACGAGCAAAAGGGGCTATCGCCTGGCGATAGCGCTGGCGTTAGCTTTGGCGGTAGCAACAGGGATGGCTAACGCCCGGCGATACTGCTAGCGTAGGCGTTAGCGAGGCAGTTATGCGGCAGGACCCACTCGATCGTCTCCTCCGGCGGGATCTCCTCGGCGCGGTCTCCTCGGCGGCAGCGGTGGGCAGCACTGCACTGCCTGCAGCGAACTCCAACGGCGACGGTGGGAGAACAGCGGCTTCTCCTCGCGGGTCCGGCGACTAGAGCGGCACTTCACTGTCGATGGTAGCGACTGCGATCGCGTGAGAGGGAGCGACGGCAGTTATTCTCCCTCCGTGCGACGAAGACGCACGATCGGCACAGGATCGATCAACGAAACGGCACTGAAGATCGATCGACGAAACGACACAGTGATTCTTGTAAGATCTCTTTTTCCAAAACCCGTTCGGGTACTTGAAAACTCGAACCTCTCCCGCATCGCATGGTTGAGGTGGATCTTCGCCCAGAATCGCTGCCTTGCGGTGTCACCGACACTCGGGTCGACTAACACCGCTCAGCACCAACCCTGCCGACTTTACGATCATAAGTAAATTATGCCAAAAAGTAAGTACATAAAAGAAGGCATGTCCACAATCACAGCATCATATATAAATATATAATAAGAACAGAAAGTCCAAAAGAGAAGTACAAGCAAAAATGGGCTTATGCCCGATACATATCCAAAAACAAAGTACTATCTCTCTCTTACTACAACATGCGGAAGACTACATCAAAACTCTCAAAAATGCGGAAGACTAGCTATCTAATCATCAACCTGTGGCGTCATGGTAGTGCGCTGCATCTGCTGCTCAGGTCCTGCCATCTCGTCCTGCTGCGCGCGGGATGTAACGGGCTCCCCAGCATACAGCTCGCAAGGACGACCGCCGGCACCCCCAGCATCCAGCTCGAAAGGGTTCAGCCTAACCAAATGGTCTGCAGACCATGCACCCCAACCCCTCTCTGTCCCACCACAGGGCACAGTGGGTTGTTGGAGACCGCAGTCCCCCTTTGATGAGAATTGAGCCAGTTAAGCGGCAGCGCATGGATTTCCCAGGAGGTCACCCATCCCAGAACTACTCCAGCCCGAGCAGTGAAAGTACTCCATAGTTAAGTGTGCTCGGGCTGGAGTAGTTCTGGGATGGGTGACCTCTTGGGAAATCCATGCGCTGCCGCTTAACTGGCTCAATTCTCATCAAAGGGGGACTGCGGTCTCAAACAACCCACTGTGCCCTGTGGTGGGACAGAGAGGGGTTGGGGTGCATGGTCTGCAGACCATTTGGTTAGGCTGAACCCTTTCGAGCTGGATGCTGGGGGTGCCGACGGTCGTCCTTGCGAGCTGTATGCTGGGGAGACTGTTACAAAAAGTGCAATCTTTTGTAAGATACCCCCTCCCGGAACACAAAACACGACCGAGGGGAGCCTTATGCCCAGGATAGCCGCCTTGTAGAAGCGCCAGCGCACGAGCTAGCCTCCCCCACAAGACGCCTATCCTGCCGGCCAAACCAACTGAACAGCGTCAACCCATCAATAATAGAAAGCATTAAAGTCATAGGTTCACAATAAGTAATAAAGTCCAGAACAGTACAGAGAAAAGCAGAAAGCTACACAAGCTCCTACAAATCATCAGAGTAACCATCTAAATGCCCCAAGGGCTACATCTCAAAACACTCACCCGCCTCTGTCACTGACGACAGCTAAGGTACCATAAACCCCAGCCCTGCACACCTGACCTGGCTGGCCTCCGGTGTTGAACACTGCTATACCACTGAATGTGCTCCTAAAAGAGGGACGTAGCAACCGTTAGTCATAAAGACTAAGTGGCTTCCCATCCGCTCCCCCGGCGACTCCAAGGCACCGGGCGGAAGGAAAGGAAGAAAAGCTGCAATATAACAGTAATATACAAAGCAGGTGACGGGGAAAGTAAACTAGTATATACACAAATCCTAAGCTACACAAGTGTAAAATGGGCTAATCTAATCATGTATAAACAGGAGTATAATAAAGGTGTACAGCAGTAAATAAATAGTAAGTAAAGCAGGTAAAGCAGGTAAAGCAAGGCAGTAAGAACATTAGCGACAAGTAATCAATCTCGTACCCTAACTTATATGAATGCCCATACAAACTTATAAGTTAGGATTTCCAGGAATTGTAACTCATCATATAAAAGAGCCCATACTAATTTATATGATGAGGATCTGCAAGTGTGTATGCTATGCAATGCTATGCCATGAATGTTTTATGCAATTAAACTCACACACACGACTCTATGTGCATAGACCTTTGTAGTTCCCTCTGTTTGAAAGGAAGCCAACCTCTCGGGTACCAACCGCTGTAACACACGGTGGTAGCGGACCGGGCTGTCCACTCCTAGGCGGGTATACACTATACCAGGCCTAGACTGCACGTACGCCTCGACGCTAAACAACCGCGGAGCTCTGCGTACTCTTTGCTGGAGTCCACCAGACTGTGAGCCAAGTGAGAGGTGTCTTCGGGGAACTGTCGTCCCGACACGCAGCCATGCTGGCCCCTTAGACCCCTACACACCCGCTAAGTCAACGTACCGCGGTCGGAGTGACGACCTGCCTAGTACCGAAGACCTGCCACATTTTTGAGAATGTTACCGGGATAATCATCCCCTCGAGGTTCCCGCTCGTCTAATCGGGCACCACAATCCTGCCACTCCCGCAACTGGGAAGAGATACATAAATCCAATCTTACCCTACTATGGCTACTCTTGCCTACTTTAATTGTTATTGCAATTTATGGTTGATCTTGGACTCCCCGAGGTACACCCGGTGAAGGGCTTTCATCGGTACTAGGGAACACGATGGGCTGAATCCCAAACTCCCTTCACAAGACATTTAATTGGTTGGTGATTTATTGCTCCTTCTTTATATTGCTCTTAAATAGACAGTGAATTTGGACACTAGACCTTCTTGGCCCAATTGGGCCAAGTGCAGCTTTCCCTCTCTCTCCTGACTTAAACTTGACCTGAATCCCTCAAGTGGTGACCCCTCATGGGTAGACATATTAATCATGAGCTCCTTATCACTACACATCAGTCATCTTCCAAGTCCCATGGGTCTAGAGGGTCAGATTACAAAAACCAGTTTTGCTAAACGCAGACCACCTAAGGGTAATCCTCCTTCCCAAAGGGAAAACCCTAACCACAGGTCCTATGGTTCCACAATTTTATCCAAGGTTCCTACTGACCTAAATAGAACATGGTTCAATTTTCATAATTTTCCAACTTAGTTTAATATTTAATTATTTTTCTTGAATATTGTGACACACCCTAAATTGTTCATGGAGTACTCTAAATTTTGGTCCAATGCCTACAAAATAATTATCATGTATGTATACTGAATTCAAATGCATAACCACCAAGGATGTAGGTTCATAATTACTATTTTGCCCCTGAATTAAATAACTGAAGATAAATCCAAAATCACCCAATTAATTACATAAATATCAAAATTGCATTGAAAAATCCAGAAAATTCCCATAAGTTATTGTCATTGATGTGATCCTCATATAAAAATTTCATAGAGTTTCAAGGTGATTTGCTCAAGTATTTGTATAAGTCATCAAAATGGCATAAATGGTAATTTCCTTATGAATACAAACTTTTTCACTATAAGTGTTCCAAGTAAAATTTCATATACCACATATCACCATAAGTAACCTTCCTATAGAGTTTGGGGGCCTTATGTATGGTTTTACTATACATCATAATTAAATTCCCAAAACCTAGGTTTTTCACAAAATTCATAAAATGGATAAGTTCCTAAGTAAATGGCACCCAAATGATTCCAATGCTTTAGAATATGAATGTCAATGTCTGGCCTAAATTTCAGAATTTTTCGAGGACAAATGCCATTTAATATTAATTTATTTTCAAAAGTAGCATATGTGTAAATTCAACCAAAGAGGCATGGAAAAATCACCAAGGATCATAAGATTAAATCCAGAGGGCACTAATACTTCAATTGACATCATTGTTCAATTTGGTAAGGTGAAGATAACCCCAAGTTCTTGATTTGACTTGATCCATCAATTAAGCAAATTTCTCCAAAACTCAAAATAAATACTAATTAAATAGTAAAAATCTCATGATAATTCTCCTAGCCCTATAACACTATTCTCCATCTAGGGATGAAGTTTGGTTGTCTAGATATGTGTTTAGGTCCTAGTTGCTTCATTAAGGCCCAAAAGGGCAATTAAGTAATTTTAGAGGTATGAGCTAGGGTTTTTGGTCTCCATTGCTCCAATCACCCATTGATGATGAGCAAGACCCTACACAATCCCTAAGCCCCATTACCACTGGATTTGGATAAGCCCTTAAGGCTAAGCACCAAAATCCACAAGCCACCAATACTAAGTGGTTTTCAAACCTAGGGCATCAAAATGTCCCTTGGGGGTTCACCATTAAGATGAACTCCAATTGTCCTCAAATTTGAAACAGAGGCTACTCATATACATATCTACATGCCACCAAAAATTTGGGGCCATTAGGGGTGATTACACCCACTAATTATTCTTAGGTCAATTTTCTAAGCTATGATCAAAACTATAACAAAAGTGCCCTAAACATACAAATATTTGGGCACAGGGTAGGCCTAGGGTGGGCACTGATGTGGCCAAAATTTCAACCCCATAGGCCCACCCATTCAAAAGATATTATGGTTTTAGTGGGCTAACCCCACCTAGGACCAGCCCTAGGAAAAAGGCTCCTCTGGGGTCTACAGACCTCCAAATGCCAAAATCTTAGTTTCTAATGAAACTAGACATTTAAGGCTACAATAGTGTGTCTCACACCATAACATAAGTTACCCATATCAAGCATTGGGTATCCACCCACATGCTGACCTCTAATGGAGCTAATATCTTTATCATAGACTACTAATGCCCTAAACATAAAATTCTTTTTAAACTCGGCTATGTAAGAGTGAAAGAAAATTGCAGTTATTAAAATAAAATTACTAGCACACATCTTAAGCACAGCAGACGATCACCTCATCGTCTACCTCCAGCCTAGGGCTGCGATCTGCCCAACCTGAAATATAACACATCTCTTCGTCGGCCACCAAAAACCCCAAACCGACCAACTAACACTGCCACCACCATCCTCGCTTTGAGGTACATCGACGGGTGACGTGTTAGCGGTCGGAAGTGGCCGGAACATTTACCCGGAACATTTATTTCAGGCCATCTCTTCACGGCTTGCTCTCCGATCGACTCTATTGAGATCGATATCTCACCTAGTGTGATCTAGGAAACTAGCACCAAGGGAGAGGGGAGGAAGCTCACCGAGTGTCCATGCATGCTACCCAATAGCCGCGTTCGTCGAGTGCACTCCTCCGGCTCAGGTGCAAGCCGGGCCCCCAATACACCACGAGATCGAGTCAACTCGCTCGACTAAAAAACGCGCACAAGTGGTCTAGCTCGAATCGGGATGTTACAAATCCAATAAACGAAGAAATAATTTCGTCCCTGAAATATTAGGTTGAGGCTATGAGGATTTTCTGGATGAGAGTAAAATATACTCATCATAATCATTCGTGGGCACTTCATCCATAATAATTTCAAGCGTATGTATGCACTCTCAATTGTTGCGGTTTATACATAGAAACTAGATTGCATGCGCACTCTTGCCTTGTGAAGTCATACGAACTAATAATGACACACTATTTCAATAATCGCTACATCAGTCTAGCTTATTATGTTGTGATTTAATCTCAAGCACACAACATACAAGGGAGCATTTAGCAAGGACTTGGTATGAACGTCATCAAGCATGCTACTCGTTTATAAAACCACGATGCAACCGGCAACCACTACCAACATCTATATCGCTAACCAGGTTCTATGAACCAACATGACTGTCGAGCCACCAGCTCGTTTACACCTTGCAGGACTGGATCTCAAAACACTATATCTCTATAGCAGGTGTCATCATCAGTTGTCTTGCATCAATATCATACTTGTTTGTCATGAGTCTCCAACACACATCCTCGGTAATTTTATTTAGTTTACAATATCATTATATATGTACGCAACCAGTGCATAGACACCACGAATGTGAATTTGTTAACTTAACAACCACGTTGTAAAACCTTGGCACTAAGAGTGCTACGATTTAAACCGGTTATCCTAAATATGTCACTTTTAAATACACCTCTTTGATCAACAATCAAATACAACTCCAACTCAACAAATTTCAAGGCGTCCCCCAAAATTTGTCGCGCGTTCGTCAGACCGACCATTGATCACTGAGAGGCACTACAACACTATCAAGATGATTCAAGATTTTCACTTAACCACACCCATGAGGTTCTAATGATGGAACTCATGCTATCAGAACCCAAAGACTACCACCAAGTCCTTAAGTCATCCAAGCACTTGTCAGGATCCGACTAGTGCATAGCAGCACTTGAGGAGTGCCAACTCAAGTCATTACCATCACATCAGGATATCATCGCATCCTTCACATAGTATTGACATCCATCTAAAACCGTGTTAAATCTTACCCAACGTCACCCACAAAGGTCCTAATTGGCACTCAGCAGGGTGTATTCATATTCTCAATTACCCAGCTATGTGATTTATCCAGAAGTTCATGTATGAAAACCCGACAACCTCGGTGTATATCCCAAAAGGTTTTAGATCACCATTTCTCCTTGGTCTACTTCTCCGCATAACCTTCGATCAGAGCAAAGACATAACCATCCTTTAGGTACTCACATCTGTCATTCTGGTAGGGGACTCAACGTAATCCAAAACTTGGTGCTTAACCATCCACCTTGCTTAAAATGACTCATTCATCAAGGTGTACCTAATTCTAATATCGTCGACTTGTAACGACTTAGAAGAGAAAACCTCATTATAGCAAGGCTAAGTGAAGCAGTCTGCAAAGATTTTTAACTCCCGGTAAAACCTCAGTTGGTCCATTAGCTAGGCCAATAAACGAAGAAAAAGGGTTAGCCCCCATACACCTAAGTTATGTCTCTTCGACCATCAGTATGGTACATTCACCCCTTGTATGCACACCCGCCCTATGGGCATGTCGTCCTCGATTAGGAGTTTTACCCTATAAGCACTTGCCATAAGGCACTTGAATAACAGTTCCTGGGACCTATTAAAGTGTTCTAGGCCCTCAAAGCTACCATTTTCACAACCTTTTTAGGGGTCGACATGTTCCCGACTACAAAATGGTCACTTTCTATTCTCGCAGTCTAAATGGATGTAAACTACAGCGAGGAGCATCGCATTGTGGGTACGAACATCAAACTTAGAGGTCTCTTACTGCCTCAATAGTAGATAAGAAGCACTACTTCTAACCGCGATACTAGTCACGAGTTGCTCTCACTAAAAGGGGGTCTTAACATTTATCATGTGATTTCACTATATCTACTGCTGATAATTAAATTTTATTTCCCAAAATCATGAATCTTTCAAAAGGCGGTCATGATATTTTCGATTTATGTGTTCTGACTCTCCATATCATCATATTTATAGTAAAAAGATTCATACATATAGTATACGTCTTCCAAATTTAGCAAGTGACTTGCTAACTTTTAAATTTTGGGAGGCAAGGATATTTCCAATGTCACGTCATGGCAAAATATTCATGTGTTTAATCATCAAGAATTTCCACCATTTATCTTTTGGTTCATAAAACAATCAAGTTCGCATTCACCTCATTTCACTTGCCATGATGATATCCTATCTCAATCCACAAATCCCCAACATGATGTTATTGCCTCAAGAATTTAAGCTTGGACAAATTTATATTTTCAATGATTCCCAAAAATCAACAATTGTTCGACTTGTGATGTTTAACAATTTGTCTTAGTGATAATACGAACCATCGTTGCGGGTTTAGAGGAAGGTATATCTATCGCTTCCTTCTAAGAGCACAAGAACCCGAGTCAGGTATTACTTTGGTCCAACCTAGATCGTAGTTAGACTTGCACCGAATTCAGAATTCGTGCCGAAATTCTTTTAGGATCCAGATAGTTCCATTTAAATGGCCTCTTACTGTAAACTTAAACCTTGTCTCATTGTAGGGTTATGATACCGAGCCTCTAGAAATCTACCTTGCCAAGGCAATAATATTACACATAACCCTTACTTGTTCGTATATAGTGTATAAACTCCAAAGTTGCCCACAATCGCCGCTAGAGATCGCTAATGACATGTTTATTCCATGATAAACATTCGAGATTTTTAAATCACTCAACAAGTCATACTATCCTTGTCATCTTCATAAATCAAACGTAGTCGAATCAATGAAGCCACATTCATTTTTGGCCTTTTACTAGTCGATTTGGATCTATTCATTTTTCCTAACATCCCTTTAACATACAAGTCATTGCAAATTTTCTAACTTCCTGGGATGGTTGATCATTAAACCACTCGTACATATACAAACTTCATTATATCATCATGAGGGTACATAATTTCATCAAGTACCAAGCTATAATGTCATCAAAAGTTAAGTATAGGTCGATACTGATATTTACCAAAACGGCTAACTTACTACTTTCCTCGTTACTTATCCACATAATCTTAGAACACTATAAAGGAAATGATCATCTTCAAAAAAATGCTTTTCCTCTCTTATTCAGCTAATAAAATTCCTATCAACTCAAACATGGCCTTAGCAGTCTGCTTTGCTTAAGGTGAATTAACTCTCAGGGGTCAAAACTTCCAATGTCAAAATTACAAAGATTCTAACTCCTCAAGGGATCCAAGACGGTACATAACTAGCCCAATAAACGAAGAGATAAGCCCCCGTATCTCTTCGACTGAGTTTCTTCTACCACCAATATAACACAGTCGTCCCAAAATGAGTCTTCTCTGGATCCGAATTCTTATCATATCTCCTCCATATGAAACCTTCTACATAAATAGAAGTGAGAGGTATCGACATACAGTATAAAAGACATGCTTGGTGGTCTCTTACTAAGCTGATAATGGACTACTGGCACCAATCTCATTGAGATTGCCCTAAAATTTTTGGGTAAGATGATAATACTACTCCATATCTGGTATAGAATTCTCAGGGTGCGAGTCTCTAGCATTTATACTCACGTTAAACTCTTCCCCTAGACACTCAAGGTCACTTATTGCTTGGCCCAATCATCCCCAAGATCCGTATAAGGCTAGGATACGTCACGACCTATCCTGCTAAGTCGACCAAAATGGTATCCTATGTCAAACCAACTCTGACTGTTGGAATGAGAAAACAAATTACTGTCTCGGAATGAGCCAGCATCTATACGTAAGGGTACGAGTTTGGCTTAGGTTGGCACTTTCTATAGGAAAAAGCGGACATACTTACTGTGAATTACACACGGGCACACCACCGCTTCCGCTGCATCAGTTTGTCCTCAAACTGATCTAGCTAGCAGTGGTAGCCTAGTGGTCTAATGGACTTCTTTATCTCAGGATCGTTGCAAGCTGATACCATTTGTAAGATCCCCCTCCCGGAACACAAAACACGACCGAGGGGAGCCTTATGCCCAGGATAGTCGCCTTGTGGAAGCGCCAGCGCACGAGCTAGCCTCCCCCACAAGACGCCTATCCTGCCGGCCAAACCAACTGAACAACGCCAACCCATCAATAATAGAAAACATTAAAGTCATAGGTTCACAATAAGTAATAATGTCCATAACAGTACAGAGAAAAGCAGAAAGCTACACAAGCTCCTGCAAATCATCAGAGTAACCAGCTAAATGCCCCAAGGGCTACATCTCAAAACACTCACCCGCCTCTGTCACTGACGGCAGCTAAGGTACCATAAACCCCAGCCCTGCACACCTGACCTGGCTGGCCTCCGGTGTTGAACACTGCTATACCACTGAATGTGCTCCTAAAAGAGGGACGTAGCAACCGTTAGTCATAAAGACTAAGTGGCTTCTCATCCGCTCCCCCGGCGACTCCAAGGCACCGGGCGGAAGGAAAGGAAGAAAAGTTGCAATATAACAGTAATATACAAAGCAGGTGGCGGGGAAAGTAAACTAGTATATACACAAATCCTAAGCTACACAAGTGTAAAAGGGGCTAATCTAATCATGTATAAGCAGGAGTAAAATAAAGGTGTACAGCAGTAAATAAACAGTAAGTAAAGTAGGTAAAGCAAGGCAGTAAGAACAGTAGCGACAAGTAATCAATCTCGTACCCTAACTTATATGAATGCCCATACAAACTTATAAGTTAGGATTTCCAGGAATTGTAACTCATCATATAAAAGAGCCCATACTAATTTATATGATGAGGATCTGCAAGTGCGTATGTTATGCTATGCCATGAATGTTTTATGCAATTAAACTCACACACACGACTCTATGCGCATAGACCTTTGTAGTTCCCTCTGTTTGAAAGGAAGCCAACCTCTCGGGTACCAACCGCTGTGACACACGGTGGTAGCAGACCGAGCTGTCCACTCCTAGGCGGGTATACACTCTACCAGGCCTAGACCGCACGTATGCCTCGATGCTAAACAACCGCAGAGCTCTGCGTACTCTTTGCTGGAGTCCACCAGACTGTGAGCCAAGTGAGAGGTGTCTTCGGGGAACTGTCGTCCCGACACACAGCCAAGCTGTCCCCTTAGACCCTTACACACCCGCTAAGTCAACGTTCCGCGGTCGGAGTGACGACCTGCCTAGTACCGAAGACCTGCCACATTTCTGAGAATGTTACCAGGATAATCATCCCCTCGAGGTTCCCGCTTGTCTAACCGGGCACCACAATCCTGCCACTCCCGCAACTGGGAGGAGATACATAAATCCAATCTTACCCTACTATGGTTATTCTTGCCTACTTTAATTGTTATTGCAATTTAGGGTTGATCTTGGACTTCCCGAGGTACACCCGGTGAAGGGCTCTCATCGGTACTAGGGAACACGATGGGCTGAATCCCAAACTCCCTTCACAAGACATTTAATTGGTTGGTGATTTATTGCTCCTTCTTTATATTGCTCTTAAATAGACAGTGAATTTGGACACTAGACCTTCTTGGCCCAATTGGGCCAAGTGCAGCTTTCCCTCTCTCTCCTGACTTAAACTTGACCTGAATCCCTCAAGTGGTGACCCCTCATGGGTAGACATATTAATCATGAGCTCCTTATCACTACACATTAGTCATCTTCCAAGTCCCATGGGTCTAGAGGGTCAAATTACAAAAACCAGTTTTGTTAAACGCAGACCACCTAAGGGTAATCCTCCTTCCCAAAGGGAAAACCCTAACCACAGGTCATATGGTTCCACAATTTTATCCAAGGTTCCTACTGACCTAAATAGAACATGGTTCAATTTTCATAATTTTCCAACTTAGTTTAATATTTAATTATTTTTCTTGAATATTGTGACACACCCTAAATTGTTCATGGAGTACTCTAAATTTTGGTCCAATGCCTACCAAATAATTATCATGTATGTATACTGAATTCAAATGCATAACCACCAAGGATGTAGGTTCATAATTACTGCTTTGCCCCTGAATTAAATAACTGAAGATAAATCCAAAATCACCCAATTAATAAATATCAAAATTGCATTGAAAAATCCAGAAAATTCCCATAAGTTATTGTCATTGATGTGATCCTCATATAAAAATTTCATAGAGTTTCAAGGTGATTTGCTCAAGTATTTGTATAAGTCATCAAAAGGGCATAAATGGTAATTTCCTTATGAATACAAACTCTTTCACTATAAGTGTTCCAAGTAAAATTTCATATACCACATATCACCATAAGTAACCTTCCTATAGAGTTTGGGGACCTTATGTATGGTTTTACTATACATCATAATTAAATTCCCAAAACCTAGGTTTTTCACAAAATTCATAAAATGGATAAGTTCCTAAGTAAATGGCACCCAAATGATTCCAATGCTTTAGAATATGAATGTCAATGTCTGGCCTAAATTTCAGAATTTTTCGAGGACAAATGCCATTTAATATTAATTTATTTTCAAAAGTGGCATATGTGTAAATTCAAACAAAGAGGCATGGAAAAATCATCAAGGATCATAAGATTAAATCCAGAGGGCACTAATACTTCAATTGACATCATTGTTCAATTTGGTAAGGTGAAGATAACCCCAAGTTCTTGATTTGACTTGATCCATCAATTAAGCAAATTTCTCCAAAACTTAAAATAAATACTAATTAAATAGTAAAAATCTCATGATAATTCTCCTAGCCCTATAACACTATTCTCCACCTAGGGATGAAGTTTGGTTGTCTAGATATGTGTTTAGGTCCTAGTTGCTTCATTAAGGCCCAAAAGGGCAATTAAGTAATTTTAGAGGTATGGGCTAGGGTTTTTAGTCTCCATTGCTCCAATCACCCATTGATGATGAGCAAGACCCTACACAATCCCTAAGCCCCATTACCACTAGATTTGGATAAGCCCTTAAGGCTAAGCACCAAAATCCACAAGCCACCAAGACTAAGTGGTTTTCAAACCTAGGGCATCAAAATGTCCCTTGGGGGTTCACCATTAAGATGAACTCCAATTGTCCTCAAATTTGAAACAGAGGCTACTCATATACATATCTACATGCCACCACAAATTTGGGGCCATTAGGGGTGATTACACCCACTAATTATTCTTAGGTCAATTTTCTAAGCTATGATCTTTTCTATAACAAAAGTGCCCTAAACATACAAATATTTGGGCACAGGGTAGGCCTAGAGTGGGCACTGATGTGGCCAAAATTTCAACCCGATAGGCCCACCCATTCAAAAGATATTATGGTTTTAGTGGGCTAACCCCACCTAGGACCAGCCCTAGGAAAAAGGCTCTTATGGGGTCTACAGACCTCCAAATGCCAAAATCTTAGTTTCTAATGAAACTAGACATTTAGGGCAACAATAGTGTGTCTCACACCATAACATAAGTTACCCATATCAAGCATTGGGTATGCACCCTCATGCTGACCTCTAATGGAGCTAATATCTTTATCATAGACTACTAATGCCCTAAACATAAAATTCTTTTTAAACTCGGCTATGTAAGAGTGAAAGAAAATTGCAGTTATTAAAATAAAATTACTAGCACACATCTTAAGCACAGCAGACGATCACCTCATCGTCTACCTCCAGCCTAGGGCTACGATCTGCTCAACCTGAAATATAACACATCTCTTCGTCGGCCACCA
Source organism: Dactylorhiza incarnata (assembly GCA_033032865.1). Classification (NCBI taxonomy): domain Eukaryota; kingdom Viridiplantae; phylum Streptophyta; class Magnoliopsida; order Asparagales; family Orchidaceae; genus Dactylorhiza; species Dactylorhiza incarnata. The sequence goes on from JAWHQI010000317.1 coordinate 2,850,882, forward strand.
AAAACCCCAAACCGACCGACTAACACCGCCACCACCTTCCTCGCTTTGAGGTACATCGACGGGTGACGTGTTGACGGTCGAAAGTGGCCGGAACATTTACCCGGAACATATATTTCAGGCCGTCTCTTCACGGCTTGCTCTCCAATCGACTCTATTGAGATCGATATCTCACCTAGTGTGATCTAGGAAACTAGCACCAAGGGAGAGGGGAAGAAGCTCACCGAGTGTCCATGCATGCTACCCAATAGCCGCGTTCGTCGAGTGCACTCCTCCGGCTTAGGTGCAAGCTGGGCCCCCAATACACCACGAGCTTGAGTCAACTCGCTCGACTCAAAAACGCGCACAAGAGGTCTAGCTCGAATCGGGATGTTACACGGGACAACTCCGTCTCCTCGGACTCCTGCGGTCACACCGACCGTTAGTCATAAAGACTAAGTCGTTTTGTCCTCGCCTCCCCCCACGACTCCTAGGCACCGAGTGAGAGGAAGAAGCGGAGGACAAACAAGGGGTAAACAAGACACTACAACAAACTGCACCTGTTGTAAGGACTGGAATGTAACTGAAACACAGTTTTTACTAGTAGTTATATTTAGTAACAAAGTTTTTTTGTTGTTACAAAAACTAACTTTGTTGTAACGAATATTTTAAATTTTGTTACTATAATAATTAATTCGTTACTATAACTATAAGTATTTGTAACAACACCAATGTTACGTTACAAATAGAAAACTTTTCTCACAATAAGTATCAATTGTAACGACATCATGAAAGTTTTTTGTGACAAAGACATTGTCCTTACTAAAAGTAATATTTTATTATTAAAGTTTTTTTACAAAAAATATATCATATTTTATTTTCAATTTTTGTACAATTTTATTATCAAAGTTTTGAATTATTATTTTTTTTTGAAAAAAAAAAATTTGTATGCGCGCGACGGTACCCCGCCTCGATAGTGCTCTAACGCGACGACAGTACTCCTACAGCTCGCAAACATTCGTGCGCGGCTGTCGCAGATATGTGGTACTATTGCGATATGTATTTTTGCGCGTATGTTTTTTTTTATAAATCTTTAACTTTTTATAAAAGTTTTTCTGCCTCTCTCCCATGCAGCTCTATCTCTCTCTCACATGAATGAATGAAATATACGGATGAAAATTTCCCTCCATAAAATTTTGAACAAAACAAAACTAAAAATTAAAAATATATTAAATGTAAAAATGAATGCAAATTAATATAACATTAATTTTTTAATATAATTTTGGAATTAAAATAAAATCACGCACGAACCCGCGTGCACGCAAATGCACTCTCGCGCGCACGCAAATGTACTCTTGCGCGCACGCAAATGCACTCTCGCGCGCACGCGAATACATGTGCGCCCAGCTGCGTTGCATGTGTCCGTGTTGTGTGTGCATGTGTCTGTGCTTGAGCCCCACGCTTGTTGCATGTGTCGCGCGGGGCTCACATTAATGAATTATATGGAGGGAAATTTCCCTCCATAAAATTGCATGTGCACAAAACAAATCAAAAAATTTAAAACATATATATTAATATAATTTTTGAATAAAAATAAGGATCGCACGTTTTTTCAGTCGCGCGCATTGCATTAGCTAGCTCTATCTTTTTTGCTCGGAAGAATAAATAAATTTGTCAGCGCACACGGTTTTTGCTCGGGAGTTATTTTTTTAATGAAAATATATGTCATATATATATAGGCAATTGTTAACCGCACCCCAGTTTTGGCTATCCGCAACCATTTTATATGAATTATTACGTGTTTTTTTAGAAATACGCCTTGCACATGCATTTTTAGGAAAAGTGTTCAACACAAAAGTTGTAGATATCAGCGAGATCTACAACTTTTGTGTTGAACACTTTTGCTAAAAATGCACGCACAAGACGTATTGCCGCCCGAATTGAAACATGGGTGTAACTATATATATATATATATATATATATATATATATATAACGATTTTTTGGAAATACGCATTGTGCATGCATTTTTAGGAAAAATGTGCAACACAAAAGTTGTAGATCTCGACGATATCTAGAACTTTCCTGTTGAAGTACACTTTTCCTAAAAATGCTTGTACAAGGCGTATATCTAAAAAAAACGCGTAATAATTCATATAAATCATGAGTTGCGGATAGCCAAAACTGGGGTGCGGTTAACAATTGTCTTTTTGATTGATGGATGACACGCGCTTTAATTTAATGAAAATAAATGTGTAATGGAATTCATAAATACATGTCAAATCAATTCATAAATACAACGTGTTGTTCAATAAAATTTACTTTTTTACATAAGATTTATGTTTTTTTAAAAATAAGAATTACACCCGCTCAATTTTGTCCGCTCTCAGGAGCTCGATCAACTGACAATGCACATGAGGCCCATGTTCCCCGCTCGACAATACCCCCGCCTCGACATTGCCCGACTGTGTACATGAGCTTTAAATACACAAACACGCACAAACACACAGACACAGATTGGGTGTAACACACATAGATACGCAAACACAGACACACACAAGCACAGACAAACATGCATAGACAGACAAACACTCACACACAACCCAAATACACAGACACAGACAAGCACGTGTACATACAGACATAGATACATAGACACAAACACATGGACACAGACACAGACTTGTATAGATACATGGACACATACACAGACACATGGACCGACACACATACGTACGTACACAGACACAGACACATACAGACACAAACACATGGACCGACACACATACGTACGTACACAGACACAGACACATACAGACACAAACACATGGACACAAACACAGACACATGGACTGACGACACATATACGTACACAGACATTCAAATACACAGACACTGACACTGACACTGACAGTCACAGTCACAGACACACACAGACACACACAGACACACACAGACACACAGACACACACACACACACACACACACAATTACGCCACGACACACACACACACACAAACACCAAAAGACAGACACACACAGACATTTGTGTACACACACACACAAACACACACAAACACACAAACAAAGACACACACAGACACAGACACATGCAGATACACGTAAACACATAGACACACATACATACAGATACAGACACACACATGCACAAGCAAATATAGATTACGCACAGACACAGACACAAACCCCATGCAACATGCACACACACACACACACACATATGCACAATCTCGATTTTGAGTCGAGCTCGAGTTCAATGAGCTCAATCTCGAACTCGAGTTCAATGAGCTCAATCTCGATTCTGAGTCGAGCTCGAGTTCGTTGAGCAGGAGCTCGATTACTACTCGCGCTTCAGCTCAGATATTTTTGATCATGATGGCGCGCGAGCCATCTGTCGAGATCGAGCAAAAAATCCAAACACAAAACTATAGCGAATTTTTGACGAATTTTTGAAAATACGCCTTGTACAAGCATTTTTAGGAAAAGTGTTTAACACGAAACTTGTAGATCTCGACGCGTTCTACAATTTTCGTGTTGAACATTTTTCCTAAAAATACATGTACAAAACGTATTTTCAAAAGACGCGTAATAACTCATTGAAATTGGTGTGCGAATAGCCAAAACTAGTGTGCTAATACCAATTGCCTATTGGAGGGAAATTTCCCTCCATAAACGACATATTTTCTCGAAACCCTCCTAAACCCCATCCCGTCCAAGAAAAACGCATATTCTCGAAACCCTCGACCCCCATCCCGTCCTTGATCGCCGCTCGCTTCTTCCTCCGGCGAATCGACAGTTCGACACGACTCCTCACGAAACCCTCTCCGGCGTCACTCCTCACGAAACCCTCTCCGGCGTCTCTTGATCCGGCAGTGTTCTTGATTCATCATTCTTCATCATCTCCTTGAGGTATACCTAAACCCTCGTAAACTTGAGGTATACCAGCGTTCTTACTCCAGCGTTCTTACTCCAGCAGTGTTCTTACTCCAGCGTTCTTCAGTCACTGAACGCATGGATTAGGAGTGCCGATATATGGTTCTTTCTCCGTAGAACTGATCGGAAAACTCCCACTATTTCAACATAATCATTCCTTAATTTATCTTTTTTATTGTAGTACAAAATATTTCTCTCTCGATTATTTTTTAACATAATTTATCATTCCTTAATTTATCTTATGTTTTAGTGATGGATGCTACACAGGCTCTCAGTTATATCTTATGTTTTACTTATTAATATAGTGCATATAAAACTATACTCTTGATTAATTATGTTCTTTAGAAATCAGAATATGTTAGAAGCAAATACATATATAAATTATGGCCATGTTTAGCATGATAAAACTTGTTGTTATGAACGCAATGTTGTGTAACCATGATCATGAATGCAATTGTGAGAAATTATAGTCATGAACGCAATGGTGAGAAACAATGGTGACGTATGCAGTTACAAACTGCGAAGCAGTCTTATCTATTTGGTTGTAGAAGTGCGGTGGTGGTTTAAGCCAGAAGGACTTATCTTCCCATCTTAGGGCTTAGAAAATATGTAACACAAGCTTATATAATTTGTTAAATTTATTGCTTGGTTGGATGTGATTAGATCTTACTTAGCATAGCATAATTTTTCAAAATCTAATTTATATGTGCAGTGTATTTAGCATAGCATACTTTGCTGATATTGTCTTATCCCATTCTTTTTTTGTTAGCTATGGATAAAAGCTGGATTTATGAAGCAGATAGATTCAGTTCTACCTATACTAGAGGCGTGGATTTATTTTTAGAGTTTGCACGGGCAAATGCTATTTACTTTGAAGATAAAATTCTTTGCCCATGCAATGTATGTCGAAACACTAAAACAAAGAGCCTCATTGAAGTTAAAGCAGACTTGCATTTGAAAGGGTTTTACAGATATTATAAGGAGTGGATACATCATGGAGAAGCTAAACTGACTAGTTCTTTTGTGTTCAGTTCGAATAGTAACAATAGCGGACCTTCTCAAAGTCATGAAAGTAACGATGATATTGAAGCCATCGATGATTTAGTTGATTTGATACATGAGATTGGAGATGCAGAACTTCCAGAACATTCTAACGAAGATAGTATGGGAACTTTTTCAAGTCTATTATGTAATGTCAGACGTGAACTATACCCAGGTTGCAAAAAATACTCTTTGTTAGCATTCATTGTTAAACTGCTGCATATCAAAGTAATGAACAAGATGTCAGATAAGTCAGTTGACATGCTTCTTGAATTGCTAAAGGACGTGATGCCAGAAGGTAATCTTATTCCAAAATCTGTTTACTGGGCTAGGAAACTTCTTTCTGGTATAGGTTTGGGTTATAAGAAGATAGACGCGTGTAGACATGATTGTGCACTATTTTGGAAAGAGAATGAGAAGAAAGATGTGTGTCCTGTGTGTGAAGAACCACGTTGGAAATATAACGAAGGAAAATGAAAATTAATTGCTCAAAAGGTTTTGTGGCATTTCCCCTTGACACAAAGGCTACAAAGACTTTATATGTCTTCTAAAACAGCAGCTGACATGAGGTGGCATACTGAGAAGCATATAGAGATAGAAGGTACGTTGAGTCATCCGGTAGATTCACTTGCATGGAAGAGTTTTGATGCACATTATCCTAGTTTTGCTGCAGATCCACGCAATGTTAGGCTTGGATTGGCTACTGATGGGTTCAATCCGTTTGGAAATATGAGTACTTCTTATAGTATGTGGCCAGTTGTGCTAATTCCATATAATATGCCGTTATACAAAGGTATGAAAGATGAGTTTCTTATGATGTCATTATTAATTCCTGGCCCACGTGCGCCTGGAAAAGATATTGATGTTTATCTTAGACCACTGATAGAAGAATTAAAAGAATTATGGAATGGTGTTGAGACTTATGACACATACACCAAAGAGACTTTTAAAATGCATGCTGCTCTTATGTGGACAATCAATGATTTTCCAGCTCTTAGTAATTTATTTGGGTGGACCACAAAGGGTTACGGGGCATGCCCAACTTGTTTATATGATACAGATTCTAAAAGAATTAGAAGTAAGATATGCTACATGGGACATCGTCGTTATCTACATAATGATCACCCTTATCGAAGGAGTAAATTGTTCGATGGAAAGTCAGAAAGACGTTCAAAACCAAGGGAGTGGAGTGGCGCACAATTGCTTTCAGATTTAACCAAACTCGAACATAACTTTGATAAATTTGGAAAACACCCAAGCAAGCGGAAGAGGAAGCGCAACAATGAAGAAGGGAATTGGGTAAAGAGAAGCATCTTCTTTGAACTACCTTACTGGCATAAGCTTTTGATACGACACAACATTGATGTAATGCATGTTGAAAAAAATATTTGTGATAGTGTTTTGGGCACATTGATGAACATTGAAGGAAAAAACAAAGATACGGAAAAAGCGCGAGAAGATTTGCGAGACCTTAACATCCGGAAGGAGTTACACTTGATTAGAAATGGAAGTACTATAATAAAACCTCAAGCATGTTATAATCTATCTTCCGATGAGAAAAAAAGGTTTTGCAATTTTTTAAAAAATGTCAAGTTTCCAGATGGATATGCGTCAAATATTTCAAGATGCGTAAAGGATGGGAAGATTTATGGACTTAAATCTCATGATTGTCATGTTCTACTACAACGGTTAATTCCTATTGGCATTCGTGGGTTTCTACGCGCAGATGTCGTTGAGGCACTATACGAGCTAGGAGATTTTTTTAAAATTTTATGCTCAAAGACACTAAAGGTAGAACATATCGAGAAGTTGGAGAGTAATATCCCAATTATTTTGTGCAAATTGGAGAGAATATTTCCTCCAGCATTTTTTGATGTAATGATTCACTTGGCTATTCACCTTCCGAAAGAGGCAAAGATAGCTGGCCCAGTTCACTCACGTTGGATGTACCCGATTGAAAGGTACTTGTTCTTTATGCATTTATACTTTATTATCTTACATAGCATAAATGAACAATTTTGTTATTATGATCATTGAGTTTTCCTTTTAGGTTTCTTAAAACTCTTAAAGGATACGTACGTAATAAAGCTCGTCCAGAGGGTTCTATAGCTGAAGGATATATTGTAAAAGAGTCTTTGACATTTGTGTCAATGTACCTAAATGAAATAGAAACAAGGTTCAATAAAGAAAATAGAAATGAAGATTCAGTGGAGCATCAACAAGAGTGTGAATTGTCGGTTTATGCATCAAAAGTGAGACCCTTTGGACCTCTTCGCCGTTGCAAAGCACTTTCTAAAAAAGATCTAGATGCAGCTCATAACTTCATATTAAACAATTGTAGCGAAGTAGATGATTTTCGAAGGTTCGATTCATGAAAGAGCTCAATTTTCTTACTTAATTTGTAACAAATTTTGATGTACTTTTTTTTAAATAGTAAGCACATGGAGGAGCTTAAAAGAGACGAAAATGAAACAAACATTGACAAAACTCATCAAGAGCAGTTTCATCATTGGTTTCAAGCGCATGTAAGCTCCAAATACGAAGATACCCTTGAAGATTGTTAATTTATAGTATCATCTATCTAATTAGCTTCCTATTGTATTTTGTATAGATAAATAGAGTGCATAACACAAACTCGGGCGAAGTCTCCAAAGAATTATGGGCATTGGCAAATGGTCCACAATCATACTTAACAAAATTTTACTCTGGTTGTATTGTTAATGAAGTACGATTTCATACACATGATCGAGATGATCGCCGAACAACACAAAATAGTGGTTTACTTGTTGTGGGGGAACAACAAAATATCTTGGTAGAGTTTTATGGAGTATTAAGTAGGGTCGTTGAATTGACCTATCTTCATGGATATAAAGTAGTATTATTTTGGTGTGAGTGGTTTGACACTGGTGGGAAGAAGACTATGCATAAAGATAAATATTTTTTGAGCATCGACACAACTTCTCGTTGGTGTGAAGATGATCCATTCGTTCTTCCAAACCAAGTGCAACAAGTGTTCTATGTCGATGACACAAAACTCGGCGATCCTTGGAAAATTGCACAACTTGTATGTCATAGACACCTTTGGGACATAGAGGAACACGCTGACCTAGAAGTGGAGGAGATGCATGATAACATAGTTCAACAACACGAGTCCTCAGAAACTGAATTAATATATGCTATCGAAGATCAAAACTTGCAATTCCTAGGGAGAGATGATATGATATTATAAATATAGAAGTTCTAACTAGAATCCAAGAAGAGGAAGAAATTAATAATATTGTTGATGGAGATGAGTCAATAGATGAGGATGATGAAACACTAGTGCAATATTGTGACGACAGTGATCATAACATGTAAAGCTAATCCAAAGGGTACGTTAAGTTTTTTCTTATTCATTAGATCGAAACTGTAATGCAATTCTTCCATTTTATGATATCTCTAAATAATTTAATGTGATGTTTAACGTTTGCATCTTATTTACTTCGCAGTAATATGCCTCCAAAAAATGCTATTCTACGGCGCCCTACGACAAGGAGCAGAAAACAACTGCTTGTTGCTGAAAAACCAACAAATACTGAGGTTGTTGAAATGTCACCTACACCAAATACACCTTCACCTCCACCAAATACACCTTCACCTCCACCAAATACACCTTCACCTAATCTGCAGCAATCACAAAGTGCATCAGTTGCCACCATTAATGATGATGATACCACTATTAATGAAGGAAATGATGAAAGTCCAATACAGGGTTCTGATAATAGTAGTAAGTATACCTTATTTTATTTCACAAGTTTGTATCATTTACTTGAATCATATATTTATTAAGGATTTTTAATTATGCAGTTGGAAGCTCATCTATAAGAAGAGGTCGTGGGGTGACCACCGGAAAGTCGATTGAGAAAGCAATACTAGAAAATGTATGCTTTATTTAGGTATATTAAAACTTACATACACTTACTATATGTTAACATACTTTTATTTGTTTTGTTAGGACAAGAAACTACTTGAGATTGAGTTTCCTGAAGGTTTTAAGAAGCCGCATCGCTATGCAAAGCACCTTGCAAATGGTATAGGTGTTATTGTAAGACACAGTGCGGGTTTGGATTTTTTGAACCCATGGAGTGAATTGGGGGAAGAGCTGAAACTTACTTTATATGCTGCATTAGGTGTAAGTAATTAATATTTATATACCATATATGTGAATTTGTTTGGGATAACCAAATAATTTATTCTTTTGTAGCAATGGTTTGTGATAAAGAATTGGGAAACAGATAAAAGTGTGCAAGAGTTCATGGAGGAGATGTTTCAACGTAGCTACACACATTGGAGAGGAAGATTATCTGCAAGGCATAGAGATTATATTGTGGCAGGACAGAATCCAAGAGCTAGTAGCCCATTTGAGTGGATCTCAATCGAGAATTGGTGTCAGTTGTGCGATCTCTTTGAAAGTGAGACTTTTAAGGTGAATGTGACTACTTAAGTAAATTCTGTTTAATACATATGCTATTAATCACACATTCAATGACTAGAATCCTATACTTTTGTTTGCTTGCAGAAAAGGTCCAAGACAAATGCTGATAATAGATCACACATGTCGTTTACTCATACGTCGGGTTCTAAATCCTACCATTCCCGACTGCTAGAAATGGTAATGCAATAAATACATGTGAGTTATTGATTACTATGACATATTCTCAAATATTTTGTTGATATACAGGTTAATCAAAGCCCGGTTGAGAACTTTGCGAACACCCATAAGAAGAATGGGGTGTTTGTCAGCGAGAAAGCAGAAGCGGCATACGTAAGTCAAAATATATTTGAAACTTTCGCAAAATTGATTGAACACATACGTTTCTATTATAACACTATATTTTACAGCGTGAAATGGAAAGGCTGAGGACAACAACAGATTCTGACAGTGATCTCATAAGCTCTGAGAGAGAAATTATAAATACTGCACTTGGAAACAAGTCTGGTTATGACAAAGGGCTAGGCTATGGTGTTGTGCCTTCAAAACGAATGAAGAAGACATTGAATGTGACTACTCAGTTGAAAGAGAAGTTGAATGTAGCGGAAGAAGAATTGCGCGATGCCACGACTCGTCTAACAGCACAAACAGAGCTTATAGATAAACAGGAAGCTTTGATTCAAACACACAATGCAGAGATTGCGGGATTAAAGGAGGGGCAAAATGAGCTGAAAGAGCAGCTGGCATTAGTTCTGCAAAAATTTGGGGCAATTCCTTGACTTTGATGCACACACCATTTACTTTTTGGTGCACTTTTTTGTTGTCAAATGGTTTATGACTTAGTTTTTTAGTTTACTGCTTTGTGACTATTTTATTACTTTTGCTTGGTTTATGACTGTTAGTATTTTGGTTCCAAGCTTGGGAATCTGCTTGGTTTGTTGGCTTGGATGATTCTGTTTTGCCGATTATATACTAATTAGTAGGTTTTGTTAGTGGGGTGTTAGACTATTTGGCATTTTGCTGCTGGGTATGTATTGCAGGTCTTGCTTTGGCCAGAACAGTTTCTCCAGGTATGCATATTGTATTTGATTTCACTGCCTGGTGTTGTGGCTGTGCACTAAATTTTCTAATTTTGGCCAATGATGGTTATGGTTATACACTTATACTTAGTGATTGTTGCCGCCTTTAGGCCCGGTAGCTTTCGTGATGGGTTTTAAACACTGCACTTACTGAGGCCACTGGTCTTTATTCATTCTATTCCTGTTATGTCATATGCAGTTTGGGCAAACTGCATGTGCAGTTTGGGCAAACTGCATGTGCAGTTTGGGCAAACTGCATGTGCAGTTTGGGCAAACTGCATGTGATTAGCTTGATTTGAATAAATTTTTTCTGAGATTATGCTGCTGTTGATGAATATGTTGTAGTTTGTCTTAAGTGGCTTAAGTGGCTGCTGTAGTTTGTGGCTTAAGTGGCTGTAGTTTGTGGCTTAAGTGTCTGCTATAGTTTGTACTTTACATGGGGATTTCAGTAATAATGTTGGGTGTTTTTATGGCTACTGTTATGGGGCTTTTGCACTCCTAGTTGGTGGTTGAAACAAAAGTTATATCTTCACAATTTTGGTTCCAAGCTTGGGGATCTACTTGGTTTGTTGGCATGCATTTTGTAATATCTATCTGTTTTGGTGATACTTACTAGTTTCAGTTCAGGTTTTGTTAGATGGCAGGTTTTGTGCCTGGCCTTGTTTGTTTCAGCTATAACATTGGAGTATGCCCTGAAAAATAAATAATAATGGACACCAAAGGCAGGTTTTCTGTGCATTCAGCTATGTTTTTGTTTTGCTGTTGGGTTTAATTCTCCAGGTATGCATATTGTATTTGTTTACACTGCCTAGTGTTGTGGCTGTGCACTAAATTTTCTATTTTTGGCCAATGATGGTTATGGTTATACACTTATACTTAGTGATTGTTGCCGCCTTTAGGCCCGGTAGCTTTCGTGATGGGTTTTAAACACTGCACTTACTGAGGCCACTGGTCTTTATTTTAATAAACTTGCATGATAAAACAATTTCTCTATTATCTCCCTGTTCACAACAGCTGTCTGTGCTCAAACACAATAGGTGCTTATTTTAAGGAATTCATTTGATACTAGTTGAGGAATTCATTATGATGAAAGAGTCATTATGATGTATATTCATTTGATCCTCTTCTCTATCAGCCTGCCTGCTCTGGTTAAGTGATTATACATAACAAGTAGTTGACTTGAGTGCAGCCCTACGACTGCATCGTGCGAACTGAGCTTTGACCTGTGAAGAAGCATCACAGGTTTGTAAAAAATTACTGATACTTTTCTTATTAAGTGAAATTGTTGTATTTTTCAATGTCTTAGGTGAATAGAGGAACTGACGGTGCGAGCGAGATTTTAGCCAGGGCCCTTAAAGATAACAGGAGAGCAATCTTATATAGGGAACCTACATTTGGAAAAGGGTAACCCTTTTTCCCTCATGTGATTTAGGCTTCATTTGGTTCGGCGTTTTTAAGCCATAACTTCATTATGATATCCTTAATGTCTTTGATTTTATTTGTGGCATAGTTAAAATTATGTAACTAGAAAAACATACAAATGTTAGATGCCAGGTATTGCACGGATGATCTAAGGGAGGTGGTATCAACACTCTACAAGGAGGTATTGCACATGACATCACCAATTCCTTCAATGTTTCTAACATATTAGTTTTAATCTTATCTAAATACTGAATATCAAATGGTTTGTTCTGAATGTGCATGATATATGAAAGAATTCTAATGTCAATTTTTGTATAAATCATGTCTTAGAGCTTTTATTTTCTATTTTCTTTCAAGTTATTTGTATTGGGTTGTATAGAAATATTTGTCCATTTAGGGGCAAACCCCCTATCATGTCTTTCCTTATAGTTTCTATCCAAGTCTTTTTTAGAAATAAACATGCAGCGAGTTTGCAAACTGCAACGAGTTTGCTCCGGATTTAGCAAACTGCAGCAGCGGGTTTGCTGCAGCTGCTGCAAACTGCAGCAGCGGGTTCGCTGCAGCTGCTGCAAAATGCAGCATCAGGTTCGCTGCAGCTGCAGCAAACTACAACAGCGGGTTCGCTGCAGCTGCAGCAAACTGCAGCAGCGGGTTCAGCAGCGGGTTCGCTGCAGCTACAGCAAACTGCAGCAGCGGGTTCGCTGCAGCTGCAGCAAACTGCAGCAGCGGGTTCAGCAGTGGGTTCGCTGCAGTTGCAGCAAACTGCAGCAGCGGGTTCGCTCATCTAACCTAGATGTTTTCGTGTATTTCTTAATGAAGGAGATATGTTTTAATTATTTTCTTTCTTGCTTTTTGACTGGACTATGTGTCTGTGTGAGGTCCAATTTTGTAGGATATGATTGGATATAGGGGCTGACACTCATAGGTTTATGAATGAAATTCCTATAAACATCTGCTCTTAAAGACCTTGATTTTTGAACTGATTATTAAATCTATAAAATTGCATTGTATGAATATTTCTGCTCTCATTTATTTGTAGGGTGATCTTAATTGCTGTCTTTTATTTGTAGGGTGCTCGAGCATTGACCGGCAAGTGATGAAAGATTCATTAGTCAGAAAGTGATGGACGATTCATTTTTCGAAAAATGACGGAAGATTTATTAGAAACCTGTTGATCTTTTAATGTAATATTGTATTATTTTAGAAGAGATGATAATAACTTGTACTCTATGTAAAACTTTTTGGTGTGAATAAATACATGTTGATCTTGTTACAAAATATTAAATATGTGTGTTTTCAAGATTATTATTTGTAATAAAATCTCAGGTACACAAAAAATAGAAATGAAATATTTTTGATATATTAAAGAATTTGCTATAGTAAGAAGAATGGAAAACAAATGTAATGGTTTTTTAGTTACTATTGTTTAATCTATTGTAACGAAATAATATTTATTATACTATATTGTAACGAAGTTAGTTTATTTTTAGTGAGGAAAAAAAAATATTTGTAACGAAATAGTTTTAATCGTAACTGTTTTTTTGTGAGGAAAAAAAACATTCGTAACGAAATAATATTTATTGTGACCAATTTATTGTGAGGAAGAATCTTTTTTTGGTGAGAAAGTATTGTTTGTTACAATTAATTTATTTGTAACGACATGCATACATTCGTTACAAGAACCTTTAGCGTCGAGCTTTAGAGGAGGACCGTTACTTAAAGTTTTTTTCGTTACCAAAGAGTTTTTGTAACGATTTTTGGCACTTATTGTAACGATTTAGGTCCTTACTATAAGTGCAGTTTGTTGTAGTGAGAAGAGTGGAGTGACACTAACTAGCAGTACATAAATATAATCAGTAGAGCTAATAATAATAAGGTAAAGGTAAAGAGCATGTAAGTAAGTGCGGTGAATAGTAAACGAGTAGAGGCAATATAGTGAACAGTAAGTAAGTAAAGGCGGTGCAGTAAGTAAAACTAAACTACCATCACAGATTCGTACCTTAACTTATATGAATGCCCATACGACATATAAGTTAAGATGTCCAGGTAACCCATCATATAAAAGAGCCCATACTAATTTATATGATGGGGTATGCAGATGTGCGTTATGCTATGCTATGTCCATGATGTGAATTATGCAGCCATGCAATGTGACTCACCCACACGACTCTATGCGCACAGACCTTTATAGTTCCCAAATTGTTTGAAAGGAAGCCAACCTTTCGGGTACCGATCGTCGTGGCTCTTGGTGGCAGTGGATCGGGCACTCCACATCCTAGGCGGGTATGGTCACTACGAAGCCTAGACCTCATGTACGCCTCAACGCTAAGAACACAACAACGGAGCTCCTGCGTACTCTTGCTGGAATCCACCAGACTTTATGGTCGGGGTGGGTTATTAGGGATTGTCCTCCAGACCGCGGTACTCAAACTTACCAGACCTCTAAAACTCACCCTCACCTGAGTCAACGTACTACCGTCGGTGACACGACTGGCCTAGTACCGAAGACTCGCCACTATTTGCATAAGAAACAGGTGTTAACAAGTCCACCCGAGCTTCCGGCTCAGGGTCTAACCCACAAGCTGATCCAACCCATCTCCTTCCCGGAGGAGATCCATACTAGATTGCAGACCTACTTAGGCTACTCTTGCCTACCATTTAGTTAGTGTTATAATTAGGGTGAATCTCAGACTTCCCGCGGTGTACTCCGCAAGGGCCCCCTAACGGTACTACGGATCAATGAGCTCAACCCCACCATCCTCCTCAAGACAATTACTTTAGTTGGTGGTTAAAATTTGGTTCACCCTTCATCATTTCATATAGTTAAAGTGATTTAGCTCATCTCTCATCCCACCCAATCGGGTTGGACGTACCTTCATTCCTTCTACATTAACTCTAGCACCACCCCACAAGTAACCCTAGGATTGACCGTCCTTGAATGATGGTGTGCTACAACCCATTTACTGATTGGATATACCTCTTAAACACTACTTAGGGGTCTGAATTGTCTAAAACTCAAAATTCTGTTTTTACTAAACGCAGACCACACATTTGAACTATCCATCAACCCCATAAGGGAACCCTTCTAAATATTCATCACCAGGGTCTGGTATATTTATCCTAGGCTCCTACTGACCTTATTAAGGTATGGTCCAAGTTCCATAATTTTCCATATTAATTTGGTATTTATTTTAATAAGTAGTTAAGGCCTTAAGTCAAATTACACATGAACTACCTTCAAAATGACTCTTCATGCTACATGAGAATTATCAGTAAGATAACATTCCATATCATGGTGGTTCACTGAGTATCATGACCCTAGGATTCCATTTGGCCTACTATATCATCATAATTGTATAATTACCAAAATGACACTATAATTAGGAAAAATAGTATTTCACTTCTGAAAATTCTACAAAAATTACCAAGTGTCCATATGGGGACCTAGAGTCCTCTGCCGAATTATTGTGTCATTACCATGGGATTACATGAGGTACTTGAATTATAAATCTACAAGCTTCGAAACTATTATCATGGGCATAAATTAGCATAAAACTACAGTTAACAAAGTATCATAATATTGCCCCATGATTTGAGATTTTAAAATGATTTAATACCTAAGTCTAGTAAATTCCAATTTCTACATGAGGTACATGAAATATAAATCTACAAGCTTCCAAACAATTATCATGGGCATATATTAACCGAAAACCACAGTTAACCAAGTATCACAATTTTTCCCCATGATTTGACATTTTTCAAAATTAAATTCCCTTAAGCTAGCAAGCACTTATGGTCTGTTTGGGACAGCTCTGGCGGATTGAAAAGCCGCTGTCCGGATAGAGCTGTTTTAAAAGAGCTCTCTGGGGAGCAGTTTTAAAAAGCTGCAGAGTGTTTGGGTGTTCTGTGCAGAAGTGCGCTTTGAAGAAATCACCACAACTACAACTTCAGAAATCAAAGCAGCAGAAAAATACTATCAAAATTGGTACCTTTTGGGCATGAACAGCTAATACCATAGCAAGAACAGCAAGAACAACAACTCATAGCAAGAACAACAAGAACAACAACTCATAGCAAGAACAACAAGAACAGCAACTCATAGCAAGAACAGCAAGAACAACAACTCATAGCAAGAACAAATTTGGCAGAAAAAATCCTATCAAAATCCTATCAAAATCCTATCAAAATTGGCAACTCATAGCAAGAACAGCTAATACCACCATTAAAAAGCTCAATACAAGCACGGGAATAAGGAATAGAAATAACAGCAGAAATTACGCTGAGGAGATGAATCGCAGTCGGAGCTAGGGCTTCGAAATCGGGCTCGTCGGAGGAAGGCTCGCAATCGCCGGAGGAAGGCTCGTCGGATGGAGGCGAGGTCGTGGCTGTCGTGGTGGCATCGTGGAGGCGAGGTCGTGGCTGTCGTGGTGGCGTCGTGGTGGCAGCGATTTCCGATGAGGAGGAAGATCGCGTGACTCGCGATGGGGGAGGAAAATCGCGAGACGCGATTTACGGGAGCTGGACGCGGGCCTTTTGCGACGCTCCAAAAATCTGATGCAGCGCGGTTTTTAAGAAAAGCGATTTCTATATAGCGCCGCCCCAAACAACAATATATAGCGGCTGCGGATCAGAGAGCAGCTCTTTGATCCGCAGCCGCCGCCCCAAACAGAGCCTTAAAATTTCATATACAAGGAAAAACACTTCCATAACTCAAGACAAAATTACCATAGCCTTATTACACCCTATTCCAGCCACTGATAGCATATCAAAGTCATACAAGGTCATATGACCATGCATTTCATTTTATTAAGGAAAGAGTGGTAATTTCATTTATTAAGAGGAAAATTACTTAAAAGCCTCTAAAAATTCCCTTTAAATTATCTAAGACATTTTATGCCCATACAAACATAACTACAAAGTTCTGAGCCAAGGCTTGAACATTTGGTCCTATATCCTTCACAAATCTCAACATTGCACCCTTAAGGTTTACCCTTAGGGTTTTAGGTCACACCACCCTAATGGCTCCAAATGGACCATTAGGGTGTGACCCAAGCATTTGCATATCCATACCCACATATCCAACATGATGGGAGGAGGCTAACACACTCAACTCCTCAAAATGACCTAAACCCTAATTTGACCCTTAAAGGCCCTCATTAGGGTTTCCAATTCCATACTAAATCAACTCCAAATGGAGTGAAATTTTAGGTAGGCACTACTCATGTACAAAAGATTATACCACCAAAGTTTGGTGCCATTTGGACATCATATGCTCCAAACATCAACTTAATTTAAATATCCTAACTACCACAAAAACCCTAGGTAAAAGTGTCCACCAAGGGCTGCCCCTTTGGCAGGGGGTGACCCTAAGGTATACCAAGCTATGGTTAAAAGCACAGCTCCAAATCTTGAAGGGTTTGACCTAGGTAATTTTTATAATTGACTGACCTAGTGTAGGACCAGTCCTAGTAAAACAGCTCCCTAGGGAGCTGTGGGTCACCATATGACCTAAACTCAAGGCCAAATGAAAGTTAAGACCAAGGCCTACAACTTTCATGTTGGGCACTTTTTCTAAATCGTCCATTAAGTGGCCTTAATTTCTATTTGAAGTTGGCTGATTAAAATAGGCAGAAATCTAACATATTGAATTAAATAATTAAGGGAAATGATTGGCGCGCACAGATCTTAAAGAAGATCCGGCGGCATCCAGATCGTATTCCTCCTTTAGCCGACGGCCAGGATTCAACCGCGCTGGGCCATCTTGTTTCCTCCTTTCCCGGCCACCTGGTGGCCACCATGGCCGGACACCACCCCCACCACCTTCGTGGTGGTCGGGGCTACAACTTCCCGGCGACATGGCGGCCGGAGGAGGCGTATTCCGGCGAACCCGATGGTTCCAAAACCATGGAAATCGGGGCGATTTCGTGAACTGATCCCGGCTCAATTGAGCCTGGACCTTGAAATAAAGCACATGAGGATCTAGCATGAGGGGAGGGGAGGAGAAATGAACCGTTGTTGGTGCGTGGCGGCGGTTCCGGCGGCGGTTTGCCATGGAAAAGCTGAGCTCCAGCGATCCTGCTCCCGAACTTGTTTCTCCGGCTAGAGCTTCGTTCCAGGTGTGATTTTGACCTAAATTGAGCTAGAGTTGACTTTGGCCAAATTGGTCAGTTGGTTGACCATGGGATGGGGCTTTTGGGTCCAATGAGTTCCTTAAAGTGTTTAGAGTGTGGTGGTAAGGTCAATTTGAACATTTGAGGGTCAATTGAATCCTAATTGACTTAGTTTGGTTAATGTTGACCTATTGTTGATTTTGGTCAATTTCATGCAATTGGGTCTCACCCAAGTGCACTTCTCATCCTATAGGTCTCCCTTAGTGGTTAGGGAATCATAAGTGAGGTCATCTTGGACAATTAAGGGTCAATTGACCTAGTTGAGGGGCTTAGGGTTAGGTTAGTTTTTGAGCTTTGGTGTGCACTTAGCAATTTCTACCCTAGCCTAAGGCCCTTGTGGCCACTCACCTCACCCCTATGCCCTAACATTTCCAATGGGTCTAGAAGGATTGGGGATGTTACAAATCCTAATAAACAAAAAATTATTTCGTCCCCGAAATTTAAGATCGGGTCTACGGGTTCTACGCAAAATAAGGTAAAAGAAATTTGCAAGGAGGTTTAGGTTGTACCTGAAGTGAAGAGTTCCGGGTAGCGTTATTACATGAGGTCCATGTGCTCCCATGTGTGCTCCTCTCGCCCGTGGTTGGACCACAACACCTTCACCAACGGTACACTCTTCCGCCGCAGGACTCGGACCTCCGTATCGTCGATCCAGATGGCTCCAGTAGGACTGACCGATCGGGCGCCACCGGGCCTGAAGTAGATGTAACATGATGCTCAGGACGAAGCAGGGCTCTCCGAAGTGAAGAGACGTGGAAGACGTCATGCAGGTTCTCCAACTCTGGCGGTAGCTCCAGCTTGTACGCCAAAGGACCGATCCGCTCCAGGATCAAATAAGGCCCCACGTACCGAGGGCTGAGCTTCTTGTGCCCCCGCACTCGAGAAACCCCGTGCATAGGACGAATCTTCAAGAACACACACTCTCCCACCTGGAACTCCACCATACGATGCCTCGCATCATAGTACTTCGCCTGTCTGCTCTGGGCCTCCAGCATCCGCTCCCTGATCAGTCTCACCTGCGCATCTGTCTCCTCAATGTAATCTGAACCCAACGACCTCGGGTCCTCGTTCTGGATCCAGGAAAGTGGTGTGCTGCACTTCCTCCCATATAGTGCGGCATAAGGTGCCATCCCAATGCTAGCCTGGTGACTGTTGTTATAGGAAAACTCTATCAAAGGCAACAGTCTCTCCTAGGGCTTGCCCGTATCTAGGATGCACAAACGCAGTAGGTCCTCCATAGTCCGGTTGGTGCGCTCAGTCTGACCGTCAGTCTGAGGATGGAACGTCATACTAAATGTCAACCGGGATCCCAAGTAAGCCTGAAGCGCCTTCCACTCCCTCGAAGTGAAGCGTATGTCTCTATCTGAAACTATCGTCCTGGGTACCCCGTGATATCTGACTACCTGCTCCACAAACACCCTTACAAGGTCACCGACCGGACCCCCTTCTGTACCGGAATAAACCGAGCTACCTTCATCAACCTGTCTACTATCACCCATATCGAGTCATTCCCAGAGCGGGAGCGAGGTAGACCATGCACAAAATCCATCGATATGTCCTCAAACTTCCACTCAGGTACTGGTAAAGGCTGCAACATTCCTCCCGGGCTCCTGCACTCCGCCTTCACGCGCTGGAAGCCCTCGCAGTGCGTCACATACTGTATAATATCTCTCTTCATCCCCGGCCAAAACATAACCTTCCGAAGGTCCGCTGTCATCTTCGTGATCCCTGGATACACTGAGTACTGGGAGCAATGAGCCTCCCTGAGCACCTCATATCTAATACCTCCTCCAGCTGGGATGTAGACTCGGTCTCGATGGTGGATAAGATCATCTCTCAATGTATAGTCCCCTGCCACGCCGTCCACCAACAATCTGAATACTGGCTCCAAGGCAGGGTCCTGCAACTGTGCCTCCCGAATGCGGTCCCGAATATCGCAGACAATATTCAAGGACGCTAGATACTCCATGTACGTCTCGGGGTCAGCCCTGGATACAACTGTGATGTGCATGTCCTCCAAAGCCTGAATCAACTCCATAGACGTCACGCGGCTCTCTGCTCCTGATGCACCTCATCTCCTGCTCAAAGCATCCGCTACGGTGTTGGCCTTGCCTGGATGGTAATGCAGTGTGTACGTGTAGTCGCACAAGAACTCTAACCACCTCCGCTGACGTAGGTTCAAGTCCTTCTGCGTATGAATATACTTGAGGTTCTTTTGGTCTGAGAAGATCTCACAATGAACCCCATAAAGATAGTGCCTCCAGGTCTTCAAGGCAAAGATGACCGCTCCGAGCTCGAGGTCATGCACTGGGTAGTTCCTCTCGTGAACCTTCAACTGACGGGAAGCGTACGCGATCACGTGACCGTGCTGCATCAACACTGCTCCCAACCCCTGGTATGATGCGTCCGTGTAAACCTGAAATCCTTCCTTCCCAGATGGAAGTGCAAGGATGGGGGAAGAGGTGAGTCGGCCCTTCAGCTCCAAGTAGGCCGCCTCACACTGCGGAGTCCAGACGAATGGGGCATCCTTATTGGTCAAAGAAGTGAGCGGAAGGGCAATCCTGGAGAACCCTTCTACAAACTTTCGGTAATAGCCCGCCAATCCTAGAAAGCTCCGCACATCTGAAGCTGACTGTAGTCGAGGCCACTCCTCAACGTCCCGCACCTTGGCCGGATCCACTGCCAGACCTGCTCCACTGATGATGTGTCCCAGAAAAGCCACCTCCCTTAGCCAAAACTGGCACTTGGAGAACTTCGCATACATATGGTGTTCTCTCAGCTTGCTCAATACTAGGGCCAGATGCCCAGCATGCTCCACCTCCGTCCTGGAATATACTAGAATGTCGTCGATGAACACGATAATGAAGATGTCGAGAAAGGCCTCGAACACCCTGTTCATCATGCTCATGAAAGCTGAGGGGGAATTAGTGAGCCCGAAGGGCATCACCGTGAACTCATACAATCCATACCGGAAACTGAAGGCTGTCTTCGGTATGTCCTCCTCTCGGATCCGTAGCAGATAGTACCCTGATCTCAAATCAAGCTTGGAGAACCAGTGAGCTCCCTGCAACTGATCGAAGAGCTCGTCAATCCTTGGTAACGGATAGGTGTTCCGCACCGTCAATCTGTTGAGCTCCCGATAATCTATACACAATCTGAGCATCCCATCCTTCTTCTTCACAAATAACACTGGCGCTCCCCAAGGTGAAGAGCTCGGCCTGACGAAACCCGCATCTACCAGCTCCTTCAACTGCACCCTAAACTCTGCCAGCTCCTTGGGTGCCATGCGGTATGGTGCTCGAGACACAGGCCTCGCTCCCGGCACCAGCTGAATCGGAAAATCTATCTCTCGATGTGGTGGCAGTCCGGGCAACTTCTCTGGGAATACGTCGGAGAAGTCCCGTACTATAGGAATGTCTGATAAGGAGGCATCCACCTCCGCCATCTCGAAGCACACAAGATACCTCGTCGCCCTGCTCGTGGGCCTTGACTACCTGGACAGAAGATAAAGAAGAGCGGGAGATCGGCTCAATACCTTCGAACGTCGCGGAGGTGGTATCGTGGCGCACCACCACTCTCTTTGCTTGGCAGTCTATCTGGGCGTGGTTCCCCGCGAGCCACATCATGCCCAAAATAAGGTCGAAGTCCGCAAGCTTCAGCACTGAAGCTAGAGTATTGAGCGTAGGCCGCCGATGGTCACCTTCAAGGTGCACTTGACCGCCGTCTTGATCTCTGATCCATTGGGGAGGCGCACCCTCCTGATGGGTCCCGTGTAATAATGGATCTGCTCCAAGCCCTTAACAAAGTCTTCGGAGACAAAGTTATGTGAGGCACCAGTATCGAATAGGGTGTGGGCGGGCTTTCCGCACACCATTATAATGCCTGGGGAAATTGGGTTGTTTGTTTAATTTTCTAGACTAGAAGATTAAAAAAAATGCAGGAGAATTTAAGAAGTAATAAATCAAAATACTGAAAGCATTAAATTACCTGCAATAACCTCCTCTGGGTTCCTCGGTTGTGCAAGGTCCAAGGCGTAAGCCTGCTCCTGATGCCTTCCTCTGCCGTGATTTCCCCTGCCTCTACCCCGTCCTCGGCCTCGGCCCCGCTGTGCTGGAGGCGCTGCCGGAGGTGCTGCTGGTGGTGGAGGAGGAGGTGGAGGGAATCGTCGAGGGCAATGGGCCTTGACGTGACCTGGTTGGTTGCACTCAAAGCACACCACTGGAGCGCGTCCCCGGTCATCAAATCTCTGGGGCCCCCAGGTACGTAGGTGCTGAGGGGATAGTAAGGGCTGGGGCTGCTGCTGTACTGGTGAAATCTGAGGGCGAGGACGTCCCCCACCCCTCCGGTGCCTCATAACTCTGCCCCGATGTGAGCCTCTTCTGCTCTCCCCCCGGTACATGGCCTCAGCTGGCCTCTTCACTCTACCCTGCGCACAGATCTGATCTGCCTCTAGCTTCTTCGTTGTCTCTATGATCTGAGTCAGGCTGCCCTCAGAAACAAACAAGAGTGCCTGCCTCATCGGGTCTCGAAGTCCCTTGTAGAATCTCTTCGCAAGGGCACGATCATCTGGAGCATGAGACCTCGCAAACCTGGCTAAATGGGAGAACTCCCTCTGGTACTCAATCACCAAGCGTGTCCCCTGAGTGAGGCGTAGAAACCTCTCTTCCAGCTCGTCCCTGTCCGTGCTGGATATGAAGTGCTCCAGGAATGTGGTACTAAACTCATCCCAAGAGATATCTGAGTACTCCCTATCTCTGAAAGTGGTCTCCAGCAGCGACTTCCACCACCTCTTGGCATGTGCCTCCAGAGCTGATACTGCCAAAAATACTGCCTTGCCGATCGGGCAACCGATGCCGGCCAGCATCTCCTGAATGGTGTCCAACCACTCCTCAGTCTTCACTGCATCCTCTGTCCCTCAGTAGGTCGGTGGGGAGAGACCTCTGAAGGTGCTCAGCCAGTTCGCTCCCGGGTTTGGCAGTGGTGCCGGGATGTACTGGGCCCTGAAGGTCTCTAGAATGGCTCCTAACGTCTGTCCCAGCTCCGACTGCTGAAAAGTAGTGGTAGTCGGAGTGGGAGGGATGCTGACATGAGGCTCCGTGCTCACTGGGGCCTGTACAAGATAGGGGTTTAGTCAAAATTTTTGGCCTTACTTATTGGTTATGGACTGTTTTATGTGATTCCATACATGGGCACACCATAGCTTCCGCTGCCTAGTTTGTCCGCAAACTAAGCTCGAGCGGGGTGACCTAGTATGATGTGTACTGTTCTCTTATGATCGTTCGTTCAGTGATACCATTTGTAAGATCTCTTTTTCCAAAACCCGTTCGGGTACTTGAAAACTCGAACCTCTCCCGCATCGCACGGTTGAGGTGGATCTTCGCCCAGAATCGCTGCCTTGCGGTGTCACCGACACTCGGGTCGACTAACACCGCTCAGCACCAACCCTGCCGGCTTTACGATCATAAGTAAATTATGCCAAAAAGTAAGTACATAAAAGAAGGCATGTCCACAATCACAACATCATATATAAATATATAATGAGAACAGAAAGTCCAAAAGAGAAGTACAAGCAAAAAGGGGCTTATGCCCGATACATATACAAAAACAAAGTACTATCTCTCTCTTAGTACAAAATGCGGAAGACTACATCAAAACTCTCAAAAATGCGGAAGACTAGCTATCTAATCATCAACCTGTGGCGTCGTGGTAGTGCGATGCATCTGCTGCTCAGGTCCTGCCATCTCGTCCTGCTGCGCGCGGGACAACTCCGTCTCCTCGGACTCCTGCGGTCACACCGACCGTTAGTCATAAAGACTAAGTCGTTTTGTCCTCTCCTCCCCCCACGACTCCTAGGCACCGAGTGAGAGGAAGAAGCGGAGGACAAACAAGGGGTAAACAAGAAGAATGACGTGGCACTAACTAGCAGTACATAAATATAATCAGTAGAGCTAATAATAACAAGGTAAAGGTAAAGAGCATGTAAGTAAGTGCGGTGAATAGTAAACAAGTAGAGGCATTATAGTGAACAGTAAGTAAGTAAAGGCGGTGCAGTAAGTAAAACTAACTACCATCACAGATTCGTACCTTAACTTATATGAACGCCCATACGACATATAAGTTAAGATGTCCAGGTAACCCATCATATAAAAGAGCCCATACTAATTTATATGATGGGGTATGCAGATGTGCGTTATGCTATGTCATGTCCATGATGTGAATTATGCAGCCATGCAATGTGACTCACCCACACGACTCTATGCGCACAGACCTTTATAGTTCCCAATTTGTTTGAAAGGAAGCCAACCTTTCGGGTAACGACCGTCGTGGCTCACGGTGGCAGTGGATCAGGCACTCCACATCCTAGGCGGGTATGGTCACTACCAATCCTAGACCTCATGTACGCCTCAACGCTAAGAACACAACAGCGGAGCTCCTGCGTACTCTTGCTGGAATCCACCAGACTTTAAGGTCGGGGTGGGTTATTAGGGATTGGCCTCCAGACCGCGGTACTCAAACTTACCGGCCTTCTAAACCTCACCCTCACCTGAGTCAACGTACTACCTTCGGTGACACGACTGACCTAGTACCGAAGACTCGCCACTATTTGCATAAGAAACAGGTGTTAACAAGTCCACCCGAGCTTCCGGCTCAGGGTCTAACCCACAAGCTGATCCAACCCATCTCCTTCCCGGAGGAGATCCATACTAGATTGCAGACCTACTTATGCTACTCTTGCCTACCATTTAGTTAGTGTTATAATTAGGGTGAATCTTGGACTTCCCGCGGTGTACTCTGTAAGGGGCCCCTAACGGTACTACGGATCAATGGGCTCAACCCCACCATCCTCCTCAAGACAATTACTTTAGTTGGTGGTTAACATTTGGTTCACCCTTCATCATTTCATATAGTTAAAGTGATTTAGCTCATCTCCCGTCCCACCCAATCGGGTTGGACGTACCTTCATTCCTTCTACATTGACTCTAGCACCACCCCACAAGTAACCCTAGGGTTGACCCTCCTTGAATGATGGTGTGCTACAACCCATTTACTGATTGGATATACCTCCTAAACACTACTTAGGGGTCTGAATTGTCTAAAACTCAAAATTCTGTTTTACTAAACGCAGACCACACATTTGATCTATCCATCAACCCCATAAGGGAACCATTCTAAACATTCATCACCAGGGTCTGGTATATTTATACTAGGCTCCCACTGTCCTTAATAAGGTATGGTCCAAGTTCCATAATTTTCCATATTAATTTGGTATTTATTTTAATTTAAAGTAGTTAAGGCCTTAAATCAAATTACTCATGAACTACCCTCAAAAAATCTCTTCATGCTACATGAGAATTATCAGTAAGAAAACATTCCATATCATGGTGGTTCACTGAGTATCATGACCCTAGGATGCCATTTCGCCTACTATTTCATCATAATTGTATAATTACCAAAATGCCACTATAATTAGGAAAAATAGTATTTCACTTCTGAAAATTCTACAAAAATTACCAAGTGTCCATATGGGGACCTAGAGTCCTCTGCCAAATTATTGTGTCATTACCATGGGATTTGATATTTTAAAATGATTAAACATCGAAAGGAAGCAATTACCAATTTCTACATGAGGTACTGGAATTATAAATTTACAAGCTTCGAAACTGTTGTCATGGGCATAAATTAGCATAAAACGACAGTTAACAAAGTATCATAATATTGCCCTATGATTTGATATTTTAAAATGATTTAATACTCAAGTCTTGTAAATTCCAATTTCTACATGAGGTACATGAAATATAAATCTACAAGCTTCCAAACAATTATCATGGGCATATATTAACATAAAACCACAATTAACCAAGTATCACAATTTTTCCCCATGATTTGACATTTTTCAAAATTAAATTCCCTTAAGCTAACAAGCACTTAAAATTTCCTATACAAGAAAAAACACTTTCATAACTCAGGATAAAATTACCATAGCCTTATTTCACCCTATTCCAGCCACTGATAGCATATCAAAGTCCTACAAGGTCATATGACCATGCATTTCATTTTATTAAGGAAAGGGTGGTACTTTCATTTATTAAGAGGAAATTTACTTAAAAGCCTCTAAAAATTCCCTTTAAATTATCTAAGACATTTTATGCCCATACAAACATAACTACAAAGTTCTGAGCCAAGGCTTGAACATTTGGTCCTATATCCTTCACAAATCTCAACATTGCACCCTTAAGGTTTACCCTTAGGGTTTTAGATCACACCACCCTAATGGCTCCAAATGGATCATTAGGGTGTAACCCAAGCATTTGCATATCCATACCCACATATCCAACATGATGGGAGGAGGCTAACACACTCAACTCCTCAAAATGACCTAAACCCTAATTTGACCCTTAAAGGCCCTCATTAGGGTTTCCAATTTTCCATACTAAATCAACTCCAAATGGAGTGAAATTTTAGGTAGGCACTACTCATGTACAAAAGAGTATGCCACCAAAGTTTGGTGCCATTTGGACATCATATGCTCCAAAAATCAACTTAATTTAAATATCCTAACTACCACAAAAACCCTAAGTAAAAGTGTACACCAAGGGCTGCCCCTTTGGAAGGGGGTGCCCCTAGGGTATACCAAGCCATGGTTAAAAGCACAGCTCCAAAGCTTGAAGGGTTTGACCTAGGTAATTTTTCTAATGGACTGACCTAGTGTAGGACCAGTCCTAGTAAAACAGCTTCCTAGGGAGTTGTGGGTCACCAAATGACCTAAACTTAAAGCCAAATGAAAGTTAAGACCAAGGCCTACAACTTTCATGTTGGGCAATTTTTCTAAATTGGCCATTAAGTGGCCTTAATTTCTATTTGAAGTTGGCTGATTAAAATAGGCAGAAATCTAACATATTGAATTAAATAATTAAGGGAAATGATTGGCGCGCACAGATCTTAAAGCAGATCCGGCGGCATCCAGATCATCTTCCTCCTTGAGTCGACGGCCAGGATTCAACCGCGCTGGTCCATCTTGTTTCCTCCTTTCCCGGCCACCTGGTGGCCACCACGGCCGGCCACCACCCCCACCACCTTCGTGGTGGTCGGGGCTACAACTTCCCGGCGACATGGCGGCCGGAGGAGGCGTATTCCGGCGAACCCGATGGTTCCAAAACCATGGAAATCGGGGCAATTTTGTGAACTGATCCCGGCTCAATTGAGCATGGACCTTGAAATAAAGCACATGAGGATCTAGCATGAGGGGAGGGGAGGAGAAACGAACCGTTGTTGGTGCGTCGCGGCGGCTCCGGCGGCGGTTTGCCATGGAAAAGCTGAGCTCCGGCGATCCTGCTCCCGAACTTGTTTCTCCGGCTAGAGCTTCGTTCCAGGTGTCGTTCTCGACTGCTCTCTACCTCCTGAAGCTAATGGTGAGGTCGGATTGGGGTGGGGAGGCCTCTACATGTTGTTTTGAACCTTGGCCTCCTCGATTATCCCATGGATGCCACCCTCCTACAGCTGCCAGCCTCCTTGCTTCCATCTGGGTCAAGGTCAGACCCCCAGCAATCAGCGAAGGGTCCAAGGCTGATTGGGGGAGGAGTGTAGAGGAGGGGAATGCTTTTAGCTTTTTGCTTTATGCTTTAACCTTTTTTGATTAACTTTTGGTCCCCCCCCCCCCTCAATTTGATTAATCAAGCCATAGTTTAGGGTTCAGTCTAAGGCTGATGGGCAAGACCTATGTCCATGATTAATTGGTTAATTGATTTGTGTTGGGATTCATTTCAATTTAGGCTTGAAAATAACCTTTAATGGGCTATGTTGACCATGGTTGACTTTGGTCAACCAAGGTGAGTGGGTTGACCCCACTTGTGGGTCATGGGTCCCTTAACATCACCCAACATAGGTTGGTCCATGGTGGGGCTCCAATTGGTCCAATT
This sequence comes from Dactylorhiza incarnata, assembly GCA_033032865.1. Lineage (NCBI taxonomy): Eukaryota > Viridiplantae > Streptophyta > Magnoliopsida > Asparagales > Orchidaceae > Dactylorhiza > Dactylorhiza incarnata. Next base: position 2,878,911 of record JAWHQI010000317.1, read on the forward strand.
TAGCCTTAAGGTGTGATTTTGACCTAAATTGAGCTAGAGTTGACTTTGGCCAAATTGGTCAGTTGGTTGACCATGGGATGGGGCTTTTGGGTCCAATGAGTTCCTTAAAGTGTTTAGAGTGTGGTGGTAAGGTCAATTTGAACATTTGAGGGTCAATTGAATCCTAATTGACTTAGTTTGGTTAATGTTGACCTATTGTTGATTTTGGTCAATTTCATGCAATTGGGTCTCACCCAAGTGCACTTCTCATCCTATAGGTCTCCCTTAGTGGTTAGGGCATCATAAGTGAGGTCATCGTGGACAATTAAGGGTCAATTGACCTAGTTGAGGGGCTTAGGGTTAGGTTAGTTTTTGAGCTTTGGTGTGCACTTAGCAATTTCTACCCTAGCCTAAGGCCCTTGTGGCCACTCACCTCACTCCTATGCCCTAACATTTCCAATGGGTCTAGAAGGATTGGGGATGTTACAATTCTCCTCTTCGATCGACGAGGACGCACTGAAGATGGCTCCTGGCGTCGATCTCCGGAAGAGTAGTGGCGTCGTTACTTCCTCAAACGCAGCAGCGGGAGCAGCGTCAGCTAGGGCACGGGCGGCGACGGGCTTTTCCTTCTTCGTCTGCGACAGAGGCGGCTTTCAGTCGGCGAGGAACTTCCGTTTGGAGATGCGATCGTGGGGGAGGGCTCGCCCGGGAGAGAGAAGCAACGGCGATGTCTTCTTCGCGAGAGACGAGCGGCGAACTCCTTCGCTACGCACGAACAGGGAGCGGTTACAGGGAAATCGCTCGGGAGCGGGGGCGTTAGTTTCACGAACGAAATTTCTTCGAGAATGATAGGAGTGCTCGAAGCATCCGAGTGAACATCAAGTTTGGAATGAACTACCCGTTGCCCCCAGCGGGGTATTTATAGGCGTAACCCTAAATCCCCAACGACCCGTTAACGGACCCGTTAGGGTTCCGTTAAATGTACGATACAATTCTAAATATACCTTAACATTATGATCGTCGACCACAATTTAAATTTGACCAAATCTCAAATAGAGTTGTTGTAGGTAGAAAAGAATATAGAGTCATTGATAGATAGATCTGTTGCATGGATATTAGACGGTTAACAATGACTTGATTTCCTACATTAGCTAAGGAAGACAAAAAGAAAAGGCGACACAAGAGAAACAAAACAAAAACATAAGTGCCCTTCTATAGAAGAAAGAAAAGAAAATCTTACGGGAAAAGAAAAGAGAGAGTATGAAAGCTTTAAGAAGAAGAATATTGTTGTAAATGTATTTTATCTCTAAACCTCATACATTGTGGAAAAGTTCATAAACCATCTTCTTCCTTGTAACGGGCTCTTGAATCTCCCTTCAAAAGATTATGTGTGGTCTTTGAGTCCTCATGGGCTCTTCTTAGGTTCTTAAGTCTCTAGAAGGAAAAAATTTTGTTTGGGTTTTTGAGTCTCCATGTGGAAAAAACTATGACTGGCCTTAACATAGGTTGTGATATCGCACAAGAATTGTGGAACAAAGGATGACCCAAATTTATTGGGGAATTTCTATAAAATATATTGTGCACTACTCTTTATAGCTTTAGTTTTTTATTTATGCATTTATTTTCTTGATATTTCTTGATGAAAATTAGGTGTGCATATGAGAAGAAATATTCTACATAATAAATCATAATTAATCTCGGATTTTCAATTAGTATCAGAGCAAGGTTCACCTTTATTGGTTAAAACCTTGGTGTAATCCATTCGTTTGTGATTGATTAGGTTATTTTATTCATTGAATATGTAAATCACATTACAACGTAATGATCATATTCTCATATTTATCTTGAGAGATTCACTTTGTAGTAAAATAAATTCAATATTTTTATAAAATTTATTGATGAAGATTTAGTTGATGTTTTTGTAGCAGGAACCTCAAAAGAGGAATAAAGGGAAAAAGATGATCAAGCAATAAGCTTACTTGTGTGCACCTTAACTAGTGACCTTCTTGAACATGTCAAAGAATGTCAATCTTCTATGACAATGTTGAAATTGCATAAGGGGATATTGAGCCAGAGAAAAAGGAGAATGCATAAAATGTGAAGAAAGAAGAAGAGGAGATGACTCACATAGAGTCAAAAAATCCTATTATTGATAAGACAGGAAAAAGAGAAAAAGAAGATGGTGATCAGACTCGTTGGGAGTACATCATAGTGATGGATGTTGAGAAAGGAGTTGTAATGGAACCCTTACTAGTGGATTTTTGCTGAACAGGGCATGACCCCGGGGTTTTCATCCCTCCTGAGGTTTTCTACGTAAAAAATACTTGTATCATTTTCATTTTGTTTTGATTATGCCATGTTATATTAACTAATAATTATGTTGGTGCTTGTATATATACAGATATAGATGCATGTCCTTGATTTCATTCCTAGGTTTTATTGTTGATCAGCATACTCCTATTGTGCTAACCATTTTCTATTGTAGAAATCAAGTCATTTGGCATACTTTGTATGTTATAGGGAATATCCAATGCGGCGAAATTTATTAGGATGAATTGATCGAGGCTTTTAAGAGTATACACGAGCATGAATAGGAGTACACTCCTGCAAGTTGTACTCTTAAAAGCCTTGATCAATTAAAATAAAACTTGTACACCATAATGAAACACGAGCATGAATAGGAGTACACTCCTGCATTTTACACTTCAAAAGATATTGATAGTTTTTGATTAAGACGATCATGTACTCGTCGTCACCACATTCAGTTTATATTATCAGTTCGATAATTCAATTCCCGTAGTAACACACCTTAATTAACGTCATCACCTTCTATTGCACCTGCTCACAAAGAAAGTGATACTTCGTCTCAATGTGCTTGCAGCGCCCATGCAACACTGGATTCTTCGCTTGCGGAATAGCGGATATGTTATTCACGTACACCGTCACAGGAACATTATGTGGATGATGCAACTCCTTCAGGAGATTTTTCAGCCAAATTGCCTGACATGTACAGGTCGCCACATCGATGTACTCAGCATCATAAATAGACAAGGCAATCGTTGTCTGCTTCTTAGAACTCCATGAGAACACAGCTGTCCCCACATGAAAAGCATACCCGGAAGTACGTACTCTTCTGGTCATTCACATGATCACCTCCATAATCACTGTCGTTGTACCCGACCAACTTCAACTCTTTTGCAGTAGAGTACATCAAACCATGATCTCTTGTCTCATTCACATACCTCAAGATCCTCTTCGTTGCTGTGAAGTGATCTTGCTTCGGCTCCTCCATGTATCTGTTGACTACACCAACAAAATACATAATATCAGGTCTATTGAAAGTCAAGTAGCGTCGTAGACTTCCAACTAGACTCTTGAACAGCGTAGTGTCAACTTCTTCATCCTTCGAGTCCTTCCTCAGCTTTACTCTCGGATTTGCAAGAGTGGAGATAGCCTTGATATTCTCCATCCAGAAGTTCTTCAGTATCTCCTCAGTATACTTCTTCTGCGAGATGAAGATCTCAGTCTTCTTCTGGTGCACCTCTATGCCCAAGAAGTAGTTGAGTTCGCCCAGATCAGTCATCTCGAGCTCCTTCTTCATTGTATTCTTAAACTTCTTGAACATAAGAGGATTGTTGTCAGTGATTATCATGTCGTCAACATACAAATAAACGACCATGATATCTCCATTCTTCTCCACCTTTGTGTAGAGTGCATACTCATATGGGCACTTCATGTACCCATTCTGCTAAAAGTATGCAGTTATCCTTTCATTCCACACTCTTGGCGCTTGCTTCAACCCATACAATGCATTCTTTAGCTTATAGAACTTCTTCTTTTGACCTTTCACAACATATTTAGGCGGTTGCTGGACATATACTTCTTCTTCCAAGTAACCATTTAGAAAAGCGGATTTGACGTCCATTTGACAGATCTTCTACTTATACTGAGCTGTTAGTGCGATGATCAGCCTGATAGTGTCAATTTGAGCTACTGGAGCGAAGATCTCATCGTAGTCCACACCTTGGACTTGCTTGTAGCTTTTCACGATGAGTCTTGATTTGTGCTTCTCCACTTCTCCTTCTTTGTTCATCTTCACTCTGTACACACCCATTTCACACATATGGGCTTGTGGCCTGCTGGTAGAGTGACCAACTCCCAAGTATCATTCTTCATGATATATGTTATTTTCTCATCCATAGCCTTTCTCCATGTCTTCTCCTAAGCAGCTTCCTCATATGAGTACGGCTCGCAATCTACTAAGAGACAGTGTAAAGAAATATTAGTATGAGTCGGCTCAGTTTCCACGTAGATCTACTCCAACCTTCTCATCTTAGGTTGAGGTCTCTCAGAACTACTCCTGCTAGTGCTTGATCCACTAGAACTACTTCTGCTAGTGCTTACCCCACTAGAGTAGGGGGTGGAAGCTCCCACTAGATTTCTGCTTGGTGGTGATGGTGGTTCAGCTCCACCATACTCAGCTTCAGCTTCATGGCCACCTTCATCATCATCTTCATCAAAGAACATCCCTTTGACACTCTTCTCCTTCTCGTCCCATCTCCAGATGTTATCTTCTTCGAAAAGGACATCTCTTGAGATGACCGCCTTCTTCGTCACTAGATTATATAACTTGTAAGCCTTGCTCATCGGAGTATAGCCCACAAATATACACTTCTCGCTTTTATCATCAAGCTTCTTCCTCCTCTGGTCCGGGATGTGAGCATATGCTACACACCCAAAAACACTCAAGTGTTGCACACTTGGCTTCCATCTACTCCATACCTCATATGAAGTCTTAAACTTCACACTCTTAGTAGGGCATCTGTTCAGCAAGTACACAACACATTATATTGCATCAGCCCATAACATCTTTGACAACTTCTTGCCCTTTACCATACTCCTCGCCATGTTAAGAATTGTCAAATTCTTTCTCTTCGCGACTCCGTTCAGCTGAGGCGAGTAAGTTGTTGTCAATTGATGAGCAAATCCATACTCCTTGCAGAATACTCCAAATAACTTAGAGGTGTACTCCCCACCTCTACCAGTTCTGAGCGCCTTCAGAGACTGCCCACTTTCTTTCTCTGTCATCGCCTTGAACTCCTTGAACTTGTCAAGTGCCTCAGACATCTCTTTCAATAAGCATACCCAACACTTTCGACTGAAGTCATCAGTGAAAGTGATCTAGTATCTGCTTCCGCCAACTGAGGCAATGTCAAACGGACCAGCAATGTCCGAGTGAACCAGTTCAAGTTGTCTCCTTGCTCTTCGAGACTTGCCACCTTCAAACGTATGCTGCGTCTGCTTCCCTTTTGTACAAGCTTCTCAGATCTTCTGTGGTGGTATGATCTTAGGCAGACCCTCCACCATCTTTGCATGTGCTAGAAGTTTCAAACGACTGAAACCCAAGTGACCCATCCTGTGATGCCACAACCAAGCTTCTTCTTCTTCAGTTATTGCTAGGCATGTCGTCTCCTCGACATCCATCCTCATCGTGAAGAGACGATTCGTCGTCATCTTCACCTTGACTACCTCTCTTCCTCGTTGGTTCCGCATAACCAACGTTCCATCCTTCAGTTGGATGCAATTGCATTTCTCCACCAGTTGTCCAAGGCTTAAAATGTTACTCTTCAAGCCTGGAACACAGAACGCATCCTCGATGTGCACCTTCTCACCATTTAAGGTGACCACAATCAATCATTTGCCTTCTACCGAGAACTTAGAGGCGTCGCGAAAACTTAGAGGCATTAGTTGCATTTTTTTTTAAAACGCCGCTAAAAGTTAGCGGCATTTTTTTAAAAAGCACCGCCAAAAGTTAGCTACGTTTATTTAAAAAACACCGCTAAAATTTTAAAATGTGTCGCAAAAAAATGTTGCAGTAGACCTGTTTTGTTGTAGTGGGTAAACCTTTAATATTTGGTACAACATGCGTTAATGATGCCCCCCTGGTTGAAAGTTGAGTCTGGCATCCTTGCAGTACCATTTGTTGCATGTTGATCTATGTGGGAACCGTTTATAGCTTCTGCAATGGCAGGTATGGTTGTAATCACATTTTATGCATTTTGTTGCACATGGTGTAGATCTTCTCTGTTAAGTGTCAGGTCGATTGACTCGTCATGTGTGTCTAATTGGATAAGATTTAAAGGTAAACTTTTGATTTTATATATTTTGGTATTTGTCAATGTTAAGGTAAATTTTAGCAGACCTTCTAAGGATGTATTCGTGGTTCGTTGAGTACGACCTAGTTCCCTTCTTTGAGTATTAGTAACATTGTGTCTGTCTTGAATTGATGCATATATTGGAGGCATTCCTCTTCAGCGATATGTGTCAGGGGGCAAGCCGGTGGCAGTATGTCCGTTTTGGCCATCTGCAAGCACCGGCGGAGTTTATTATCAATAAGAGAACCCGCCACTAACTATGGGGTGTGATGAGTTCCCATTCCAGAAGTAAACTTACAAGCATGGTTTTAGGAGAAATGTAAGAAGTTTAGTTTCTAGATCCTCTTCCTTTGTATTTAAATATGTGTAAGGACACATGAAGTACTCGTTCATGGTGTATTCTTGATTGTAGACATTTATGCATTCACTTGGGATAATAAGCAAACTGCTTAAGCTGCCATGCTAGACATGAATGCACCCTTGAGTGGAAAAATCTTTCCTTATTTGGGCTTGATCAGCTTTTATGGGCATCTCCGAGTAGCTCCCTGACAGACTGTGTTACGAACATGCATGCCGAAGAGACATCGTAGTGGGTCTACACATGTAAGAAGGCGTCGGACAATAGCCCACCGATCGTGGAAGCGACCGCTGAGGAGCGCGCTACTTAATTATTTCTATTTCGATGTTATTTTGAGTTTTACTATTTGCAGACCGCTATTGTTATTCGCACCCCGCTGCTATAAGGGGTGATGTATGCATGTATTATCTTTTATGTTTGAATGAATGAAAACTAGGGATGTTCCCTAAGCTTTCTCCTCTACCCTAATCTCTTTCTTCTCCCTCACCACCGTTGGCCCTCCCCCTTGCCGGATTGCTCTTCGGGTTCGTAACAATTTGGTCCAACCTGCCTCACCGCCCGTTATCGAAGGGGAATCAGATCTTCGAAGGCCAAAGGAGATCTTCGAAGGATTCTTCTAACGCCGAAGGAAAACTCTGAAGGATCTTCAAAGGAGCTCTCTCGGGCGCTGAAGGCAAGGTGTCTTCAAATGAGGGCTCTGAGCTCCTTTTATAGTTTTTGACAGGGGCGACTTGGTAATTGCGCCGTTGTAACCACCATAACTACCGGACGGGCGAATCAGTTTGCACGATCTGGAGCATACTGATCGTCATTTTTGCCGATATGACGATTTTGCCTCTCGGGCAGTTATGTTGGCGCCAGTGGCGAAACTAGGAATTTTTCCAAGCCCGGGCACAATTATTTTAAACTAAAAATTAATTAGCAAAAGAATTGCAATATTGATACATCAATAATGATAATGCAAAAGTAGACATAAAATAACCAAGTTCTTAATCATTAAATACTACATTGTAAAGAAAAAAAGCAACATAATTAAACTTACTGCTCAGCAAACCATTTTTCTTGGACACATATTCTGGAAGCAGGAGATAATTGTGTCATTTGTAAATTCATCACATCATCTTTTTCAATATAAGCAATTAAATAATCATTCATCCATTCATCACTCATTCGGTTTCGCAAACGACTCTTTTCATTGCAGAAAATATCTTTTCAACAATAGCTGTTGCAACTGGAAGGAGACATGTCAAATTCAATAATCTGAAAACTAACTGAAAATGTTTATCCTTTTTCAATTCCACTAAAAGCTGAAGAAGTCCATTTATGCCTTTAACTTGAGATATTATATCAACTGAAATTGTGTGCATGTCACAAATGTATGTGCCAAGCTGGCCTTCAAGTAGTTGCAATTCTATTAGAGTGAAATCGTATGTATAAAATTCTGCAAGACGAATTAACTTTTGTTTGTCATAAGAACCAAAGTTATCATTGTGATCAAGACAAGAAACACATAATAACAACTCAGTGTTGACTTCATCAAAACGATCGTTTAGCTCATTTAGCATCCAATCTAGTACTATATTAAAAGTTTCAACTCTGAAGTGATGGTTATTTGTAATTTCATTTGCTCGACGTCTTGATCCCCATGGTTGCACATACTTTTCATTCATATTTGGGACTTCTATAACATGCTTACTACAAAAAGAGGAGACTTCCATCATAAAGGATTGTCATTCAATATCATCATTTCTCATTTTGAAGAGTAGATGTTTTGATACTTTCACAAAATTCATTGCATTTATAATATCTTGATTTTTTTTTTGTAAAGCTTGAGACAATTTACGTGTTTTTGCAAAAATATTTTTCATCAAATGCAGAAGAAATATGATATCAAATGTCAAGATACGAATTAAAATAGTGTTGGTCATTCCCCTTTGGTTTCCATCTACTCCATCAACTGTAATAATCTCAAGAACATCAATAATAGATGAAAACATACAAATAAACTTTAGTACGGTGTCATAATGTGAACTCCATCTTGTTTCTCCAGCTCTTTTAAGTTCCAAAGGTTGATTCAATCCTTGACCGCTTTCTAACTCACCACAACCAATCTCGTGAGCAACTCGATCAACTTTCAATGCTCTAAGTGAATCACGATGCTTGCAAGAGCCTCCAACCACATTCAAAACTATGTTAATAAGTGATCAGAACAATTCAGCTATTTTCCCTCAAAGAGGATGCGATACTACTTTTGTTTATCGTGGGTTTAGGTATTGGAAAGATAGAACGATACTTGAAAAACACGTGGGAAATCATACGACTGCGCATAATGCTTCAAGAAAAATGTGTGAGGCTTTGATGAATCAGAAATAAGGTATTCAGATTGCATTTGCTAAACAAGATGAAACACAAAGTTTACAATATCGTGCTATTTCAAAGTGCTATATTAGTAAACATTGTGTCTCATACCCGGATCTGATGGTAAATCCCCAAATTAGTATCTACACAATGTCTTTTACCTATTTGATTGTTCTCTTGTAAATCCACATAATTAGTTAGACTTGACCCACCTTTAAAAAAAATCCATCCAAAAAATATGGTATAAAAGACCTAGATGGCAAATTAGCACGGTAAGAACTAAAAAGAACAATACATTAACTGTACATTTCTAAGCTTTGAACTCCTAATTTTTGAAATAAATGAGATTTAGAAATACCTGCCTCCTGATTTTTGAACTCCCAAGTCCAAAGCTCAAACTTCCATGCTCTGCCTAGTGCCTCCTGATTTTTGAAATACAGGTCCACTTACAAGTTTCCTACATCTGTCACCTGCAAGTTCCAAGCTCTCAGATAAAGAGTATTAACTAATAAAGTTCAAATCTTCAAATTCCAACTTGCAAGCTCTGCCAAGCTCTGCCAAGCTCTGCCACTTGCAAGTTTTAATCTCCAAATTCCAATTTGCAAGCTCTCCAAATCTCCAAAGTTCGAACTTGCAAGTTTTAATCCAACTCAAAAATAAAAAATTAGAAATTTTGAAAAATAAAAAATCAGAAAACCAGAAACTTGGAATCTCCCCATGAGGCTATGAACTTGGAACATAAAAAAATCAAAGAGGAAATAAATGAGGTTTCGAAATTAGAAGGCTTTCAAGTTTCGAACATGTTGCGGCCTTGTGGGAGTGTTGACGAGCGGCGGAGCGGGAGTCGGCAGACGGGAGTCGGTGAGGAAACGGAGCATGTTGGAGTGTTGTAGTCGGGAGCCTACTGGCTACTGTTGCTGCCTGCTGGAGTCGGTGAGACGGTGAGGAAACAGCACCGCCTGGTCCAGAGGATACGTGAGACCCCTGCGCCTGTGGGGAAGAGAGCCTGCTGGTCACTGCCTCGCTGGAGTGATGACGAGCGGGTTTAGGGAAGAATTCCTGCCTTGTTAAATATATAAAGATTATATATAATTATATAAATTAAAGTAAATAAATATAATAAAAAATATAGATAAAAGTTATATATATGTTGCGGAACGCTTAGGGCTCTTGGTAGACCGATCAAATTGAACCACCTTAGCTCGTGAGCGAACTAAGCGCGCAAACAGTCAATTCGAGATTCACTGAGTACACTGGGACTTTTAACGTGGAAAACCCAGAAAGGGTAAAAAACCACGCGGTCGGAGCAGTGCCGACCAAACTTCACTATCTTCTGGGGGTTACAATAATGTAGTTAGAACTCGAGCGCGACAGGCCGCCGCTCGTTACAATGAGAGAGAGAGAGAGAGGTTTCTGGAGGTGACATGCCACCTCTCAGAAAACTAAGTTTTTTTCCCTTCTGAGAAGCTTGGAGAACAAAAGTGAGAAGGCTCCGGGGAACAAAAGTGAGAAGGCTCCGGGGAACAAAAGTGAGAAGCTCCGGAGAACGAAAGTGAGAAGCTCCGAGGAACGAAAGTGAGAAGCTGAGTCGCCTTTCGTGACGAAGGAAATCTTCAAGTGCCGAAGGAGAATTCCGCAAAAGTCTACAAGGAGCTCTCCTGGGTCCAGAAGGCAAGGTCCTTTCAAATGAAGCCTTGGGGCTCCTTTTATAGCTTTGGCCGAGGGCGGTCCGGTAATTTTGCCGTTTACAGTTTCCATAAATGCTCGGCGGACGAATCATATTTTCCAGTTCGGGGCACACAGATCGCCATTTTTCGTAAATGACCACCTTACCCTTCGGGAATTCGGGTAGTTCGGGCAGTTCGGGCAGTTCTGTTGGAGGCAAAAAAGGCGACAGGTTGTTCCTGAAATCTGAGAAACTGGAAAAACAAAAAGTGAGAATGTCAGAAAGACAAAAAGTGAGAAAGCCGAGTTGGAAAATTGAGAACGCTTCTGAACGCGCTCAGAAGCGCTCTGAGCGCGCAACGAACATGGAAGCGCTTCGAACGCGCTTGGAGGCGTTTTGAGCGCGCGTGAGCGCGGAGGTGCTCTGAGCGCGCTCAGAAGCGTTCTGAGCGCGCAATGAACATGGAAGCGCTTTGAACGCGCTTGGAGGCATTTTGAGCGCGCGTGAGCGCGGAGGTGCTCTGAGCGCGCTCAGAAGCGTTCTGAGCGCGTAACGAACATGGAAGTGCTTTGAACGCGCTTGGAGGCGTTCTGAGCGCGTATGAGCGCGCTCAGAAGCATTCTGAGCGCGCAACGAACATGGAAGCACTTTGAACGCGCTTGGAGGCGTTCTGAGCGCGTGTGAGCGCGGAGGCGTTCTGAACGCGCTCAGAAGCGTTCTGAGCACGCAACGAACATGGAAGCGCTTTGAACGCACTTGGAGGCATTCTGAGCGCGCGACGAACATGGAAGCGCTTTGAATGCGCTTGGAGGCATTCTGAGCGCGTGTGAGCGCAGAGGCGTTTTGAGCGCGCTCAGAAGCGTTCTGAGCGTGCAACGAACATGGAAGCGCTTTGAACGCACTTGGAGGCATTCTGAGCGCGCGTGAGCGCGGAAGCGTTCTGAGCGCGTGTGAGCGCGGAGGTGTTCTGAGCGCGCGTGAGCGCAGAGGTGTCCTGGGTGGACGGCGGAGCGGGGAGTCGTCCCCCAAGGAGGAATTGGGATCCGACGCACCTGACGAGGGGGCGCGAATACGGCGGTGGCCCCTACGAGCCCCCCTGCAGAAAAGGCGAGGGGAGGGGGCCTGACCGCACCCTAAGGGTGGTGCGGTTGGGCCGCACCCTGGGGGGGTGCGGCTTGGCCGCACCCGCCAAGGTGGACGCACCCCCCAAGGGGTGCGGCTGGGAAGCACCCCCAAGGGGGGTGCTGCTTTGGCCGCACCCCTTGAGGGGTGCGGCTGGGCCGCACCCCCAAGGAGGGTGCGGCTTGGCTGCACCCCTTGAGGGGTGCGGCTCGGCGCGAGCCTCACCCGAAGGGGGTGCGGCGGGGTCGTTCCCCCGCGATGGGGGGCGCTGCGCGCGTGCTACCGTGCGTGCGGTAGCGCACGCGCTTGCGGTTTGCTCTCTGCGCGCTCTGTTTCTGGCGGTTGGCGGCGGAAATGGCGGGCTCGGTTTCTTCGATTCGAGCGATTGTGTGTTGACCGCTGACCCCACCTCTCTTTGGAGTTTTCTCTAGACGTACCCCAAGGCCTTTATGGATGGTATAACATAAGCCCCCGAAACCTTCGGAGTCCGAGTTTCGGCGCGGAGGAGTTCGGAGGTTTTAATTTTTCTGTGGCGGCTTTGATCATTGCTCTCTTTGTGGTGCCTTGGGTAGGAGTTGCTGTCGAAGGATGTGTGTGTGGTGGCTTTGTTTCTTTGTTCTGGACAGGCGTTTCTCGCCCCGCGCTGAGTCGTGATAGCCCTCTGATGGTCCTGCTGCTCTGGTTGCTGACAAAGCGTTGATTGAGGGGAGACACTTTGAGATGGCCGGCGAAGGGCGTTGGTTCTCTGAGATTGTTGTTGGCTTGCTGCCTAGCATTGATATCCGTATAGGTTGAGTGCTTTCTGCAAAATAATAGATGAACTTGCGCGGTTCTGAGCCTGCTGCTTTTATATAATAGAAAATTAGCTTGCGCAAGTCTGTCCTGGCGGCTTTTTGCACGAGTCTGTGCTCGCGGCTTTTTTGCACGAGTCTGCGCTCGCGGCTTTTTTGCACGAGTCTGCGCTCGCGGATTTGGTGCACAAGTCTGTGCTCGCGGCTTTGGTGCACGAGTCTGTGCTCGCGGCTTTGGTGCACGAGTCTGTGCTCGCGGCTTTGGTGCATGAGTCTGTGCTTGCGGCTTTGGTGCACGAGTCTGTGCTCGCGGCTTTGGTGCACGAGTCTGCACTCGCGGCTTGGCCGGTGAATAGCGGGTGTATTCAAACCTGGGGTGAACGTTGGGGGGCAGGCCCCCACGACACCGGGACTCGACGGCGGAGGAGAAGGGCGAACCTTCAATCGACGGCGGTGCAAAGTCCCCGGGGCAGGGCCCCGAAGCGGTTCCTGCAGTAGAACAGTTTAGAACAGGTAGAATTCAATTAGAAAATGAATACTGATACATGCGCAAGTGCAATCTTACGATTCCTGAGTCGGTAAGTTTTTGATACAAGTTTTGTCTATAGAGAAGATAATCTTTGAGATCCATTTGCGCTATGCTTGCTCGAGCCTTTTAGGTCGTTCAGCTTGGTGGGCGGCGGTGGCCCGGTGACTGATCTTTGGTGGCATCCTTCTGTGCCTCTTCACGGAAAGCCTCCAGGTGCCCTAACTGGACGAGGCGTTCGATTTCTTCTTTCAGTCTTGCACAGTGCTCCGTTCGGTGCCCTCAACCTTTGTGGAAATTGCAAAACTGAGATTGATCTCCGCTACACTGGGAGAGTGCTCTGGGCCAGTTGACGATTTTGCTGTTGTAGATTACAGACAGTATATGCTTGTGGGGGGCATTTAACGGGGTGTAGATCCGGGAGCTTTGATTTGCTAGCCCTCGGGAGTGGTCTGCTCGGTTCTGTATGGGCGGTACAACCTTCTCGAACTGTTGCTGCTGTCCCTTTCTCTTGCGACACGTATCCCCAAGTTGCAGTGGGTTTGCGGGTGCCGGAAGATTAGCTTTTTCTACCAATGCAGGAGTTGCGTGACACTCTCGCACGCTTTGCTTCTCCGAGTTTGGTTTTGGTGACAGGTCGTTGTTTATCCAAGGGAGCTTGGAGGCGGGTGTGTCGAAACCGTGATCGCGTTCCTGAGGATATTCCCTTTGTTGGTTATGCGCCTGGACATGGAAACGTCGTGGTCCAGGGCGTCCAGTAAGAGACTCCCAAATATTGCGTCGTGGGGGGAGTCTGCCTCGGCGACGACGAACTGAACGTCGTACTGGACTGGTTCTGCGTGCATCCCTACTTGGACAGGGAGGGTGATGATTCCTACGGTGGGTACCATAGTTCCGTCTGGGAGCTCCGCGTCGCTGGCACAACGCTCTCCTTAGCTCACAGGGTGGACTGCCGATGCTCGCGTCTAAGGCGAAGTCCATCCATGCGCAGGGACGCTCTTGGTGAAAATTTGTGCGGATCTTCTGTTGCTGCGTGCTCCACTCCGCCTCCCCTAGGCGAGGCGGTTCGCCTGTCCCGGGCTTTTCTTGCTCTTCTTGGATCCTCGGTGCGCGCATTTTGTGTCGTGTCGGAGGTAAGTTGTTGCGACTTGCAACTATGAGTCTGTCGTCGTGCGTACTTTCCGGAAGTCGTTGCTTGGCTCTAGTTGTGGGAGAAATTTATATCTCGCCTTGTTCGGTTGCGAGCTGGTCGCCCTGTGATTGTGTTGGAGATTGTGACGAGCTTGCCGTTCAGCGTTGAAGCCTGGGTAGCTTGGTGGCTTTTTCCCCAAAATAACGGGTGAGTCTGCGCGGGTCTGAGCCCGCGGATTTTATATGATAGAAAGATAGTTCGCGCGAGTCTGTGCTCGCGGCTTTTTCATAACAGAAAATAAGTTTGCGCGAGTCTGCGCTCGCGGCTTTTACGTAGTAGAAAATCAGTTTGCGCGAGTCTGTGCTCGCGGCTTTTACATAGTAGAAAGTTAGTTTGCGCGAGTCTGTGCTCGCGGCTTTTACATAGTAGAAAATTAGTTTGCGCGAGTCTGTGCTCGCGGCTTTGCAGCGCCGAGGCAATGTGCCCAAGCAACGTCAAGGCCAGGTGCCCAAGCAGCGCCGAGGCAATGTGCCCAAGCAGCGCCGAGGCAAAGTGCCCAAGCAGTGCCAAGGCAATGTGCCCAAGCAGCGTCGAGGCAATGAGCCCAAGCAGCGCCGAGGCAATGCGCCCAAGCAGCGCCGAGGCAAAGTGCCCAAGCAGTGCCAAGGCAATGTGCCCAAGCAGCGCCGAGGCAATGAGCCCAAGCAGCGCCGAGGCAATGCGCCCAAGCAGCGCCGAGGCAAGGTGCCCAAGCAGCGCCGAGGCAAAGCGCCCAAGCAGCGCTGAGGCAATGTGCCCAAGCAGCGCCGAGGCAATGTGCCCAAGCAACGCCGAGGCAATGTGGTCTTTTGGGCAGACTTAGTTAAAATTGTCGTAGTTGACGCTTATCCTCCACTCGCGAAAGGCCTCTTCTCTTCACCATGTTGGCGAATTTGCTACTGTGAAGATCGTGGGCTTAACTTTCGTTGCCTTGTTTTAGATATTTAACGTTGCTGATAGAGCCAGAGAATAGCTGCAATAATTCAAATACACAACAGATACATGTGCACAAGTGCAATCTTGTGGCTTACTGTTTTAAAAGCAAAAACTGGGAGAAAAAAAATAGAAATTGATGATAGATGAGACGCGGGCTGTGCGCGCTCTACTAGGGGGAAAGTTCCCCTGCCCAGTACCGCTCGCCTATCCTCGTCGGGGTACGATATTGTCCTCTACTGGATCGTCAGCCTGCAGTCCGTGCTGGTTCGGGACCTGATTTAGTAAAAACCTTCCGAGGAGGCCTTGTTGGACAAGACGCTCGATTTCCTCCTTCAACCGCTTGCAGCTTTCAGTACTGTGTCCATGCCCGCGATGGAAGTCGCAATATTGCGACTGGTCTCTTCCGCTTGACGTAAGCGGTTCAGGCCTACGAAGCGCGTTGCTATCGCGGATGGCGAGGAGAACGTTAGTCCTGGTAGTGTTCAGAGGAGTGTAGTCCTGATGCTGACGAGATCTTCGGTCTCGGCCGGGGTTGTCGTGATGCTTGTTGTTCTTATTAGGACCCGTCTGCGACATCTGCTCCTCTCCCTTCCTCTTCGAGCTCCCCTTGAACTGTCGGCGGTGCGCTTCAATTGCCTCATCTGCTGCTATCTGGGCCTCGACTCGCCGAACGAGGTCAGGATAGCTCGGTACGGTTTCTCTCATTAGAGCTGAGTAAAAGCCACTTGGGCGGAGACTTCCAAGGAAGACTCCTCGCAAAAGCCCGGGGTCAACTCCCGGGATCTGTCGATCCTCAGAGGTAAAACGTCGGAAAAAATCCTTCAGAGTTTCTCTGTCATTCTGGCGGATTCCCGAGAGATGGGAGGGATCTCGGACAATCCTACGATTGGCGATGAACTGATCCACGAACTGCTACGCCATTTCTGCGAAGTTGCTGATGGCTCCATCTTGCAGGGAATAAAACCAAGTGCGCGCGTGTCCCTTTAAGGTTGCCGGGAACACTTGACAGAGGAGTTGATCGGGGGCGCTGTAAATCCTCATGACGGTGGTGAAGTGATTAACATGTTTCAGTGGGTCGTCCGTCCCGTCGAATGTTTCGATGTTGGGAAGCTTGAAACCGTTTGGAACTGGATGGGCCAAGACTTGAGGCGATAGTGGGGAGCCATGGTGTGTGGGACGGCGGGCGAGAGCTGCGCGTCGCCCTGCCTGGATGTATTCTTCCTCTATCATATCACGTATTTCTTCTCGTGTGGTTCTTTCTACTGCTCGGCCAGGGTCAGCTCTTCCTAGGAGATGGTGATGGTGGTCAGCTCCTGGGCCTCTAGCTGGGGGAGCAGGATGGGCGGAGCCTGCTGCATCGGAGAGTTCTTCTGAGGCTTCTTCCTTTCGAACGGCCTCCTTGTTTGGGGCATGACTCGGAGCTGGGGGCGGCGGAACGTTCAACGCTGGTGGTTGAACGGGAACTCGAGGAGCCCCAAGATTTCTTACAAGAGCCAGCACCTCGGCTTGATGTTCTTGCATCTGTCGTATGCGCCCTTCCAGTATTGCTACGGGCGCATGCACTGCCTCTTCTGCGAAAGGCGCATTGATAAGCGAGTGGGAGGGAGCTGGGCCGACGCGCCCCTCCGGGATTAATCCTTCGGTATTGCGAGCACTTTTTCTTGCCATCACAATTGGTGGCGAAGCGCTTCCTTTAGTGAGTCTTTGCAGAGTTTTGGGAATCGTGTTCCCACAGACGGCGCAAAACTATTGCGGAACGCTTAGGGCTCTTGGTAGACCGGTCCAATTGAACCACCTTAGCTCGTGAGCGAACTAAGCTCGCAAACAGTCAATTCGAGATTCGCTGAGTACACTGAGACTTTTTAACGTGGAAAACCCGGAAAGGGTAAAAAACCACGCGGCCGGAGCTGTGCCGACCAAACTTCACTATCTTCTGGGGGTTACAATTTGGTAGTTAGAACTCGAGCGCGACAGGCCGCCGCTCGTTACAATGAGAGAGAGAGAGAGAGAGAGGGTTCTGGAGGTGACAGGCCACCTCTCAGAAAACTAAGTCTTTTTCCCATCTGAGAAGCTTGGAGAACAAAAGTGAGAAGGCTCCGGGGAACAAAAGTGAGAAGCTCCGGGGAACGAAAGTGAGAAGCTCCGAGGAACGAAAGTGAGAAGCTGAGTCGCCTTTCGTGACGAAGAAAATCTTCAAGTGGCGAAGGAGAATTCCGCAAAAGTCTGCAAGGAGCTCTCCTGGGTCCAGAAGGCAAGGTTCTTTCAAATGAAGCCTTGGGGCTCCTTTTATAGCTTTGGCCGAGGGCGGTCCGGTAATTTTGCCGTTTACAATTTCCATAAATGCTCGGCGGACGAATCATATTTTTCGGTTCGGGGCACAGAGATCGCCATTTTTCGTAAATGACCACCTTACCCTTCGGGCAATCGGGTAGTTCGGGCAGTTCGGGCAGTTCTGTTGGAGGCGAAAAAGGCGACAGGTTGTTCCTGAAATCTGAGAAACTGGAAAGACAAAAAGTGAGAATGTCAGAAAGACAAAAAGTGAGAAAGCCGAGTCGAAAAAGTGAGAACGCTTCCGAACGCGCTCAGAGGCGTTCTGAGCACGCAACGAACATGGAAGCGCTTCGAACGCGCTTGGAGGCATTTTGAGCGCGCGTGAGCGCGGAGGTGCTCTGAGCGCGCTCAGAAGCGTTCTGAGCGCGCAACGAACATGGAAGCGCTTCGAACGCGCTTGGAGGCGTTTTGAGCGCGCGTGAGCGCGGAGGTGCTCTGAGCGCGCTCAGAAGCGTTCTGAGCGCGTAACGAACATGGAAGCGCTTTGAACGCGCTTGGAGGCGTTCTGAGCGCGGAGGCGATCTGAGCGCGCTCAGAAGCGTTCTGAGCACGCAACGAACATGGAAGCGCTTTGAACGCGCTTGGAGGCGTTCTGAGCGCGTGTGAGCGCGGAGGCGTTCTGAGCGCGCAATGAACATGGAAGTGCTTTGAACGCACTTGGAGGCATTCTGAGCGCGCGACGAACATGTAAGCGCTTTGAACGCGCTTGGAGGCGTTCTGAGCGCGTGTGAGCGCGGAGGCGTTCTGAGCGCACTCAGAAGCGTTCTGAGCGCGCAACGAATATGGAAGTGCTTTGAACGCACTTGGAGGCATTCTGAGCGCGCGTGAGCGTGGAAGCGTTCTGAGTGTGTGTGAGCGCGGAGGTGTTCTGAGCGCGCGTGAGCGCAGAGGTGTCCTGGGCGGACGGCGGAGCGGGGAGTCTGAAAGACTTAATTTAAGGGTAGCTAATCACCTAGAGGGGGGGTGAATAGGTTATTTAAATTCATTGTAGTTCTTGAATATAACCTAGATAAATCTGATCAGAGCTTTCAAGAAAAATAACACCACAGAAAAGAACACACAGATTTTTATAATGGTTCCCCTTATCTTGGGTAATCCACTTTCCCCCTTCTACCCTTCTAGCAGTGTACTAGATAGGGTTTATAACTCCTCCAGATCTCAGACCACAAACAGGTCTTACAGCTCAGATCGCCAAAGGATCTTACAAACTCAGATCACACAGATCCTACCTCAGCCTTTATAACTAGGCTTACAACTCAGATTCACCCCTGAATCCTACAACTCAGATCACTCCTGATCTTACAACTCAGATCCTTGACAGATCCTACACTCAGATCTGACAACTCAGATCCTACAGAAATTTAGAAAGAAAATAACAAATACTTAGACTCAGGTTTGCAATTGTTGAGCCTTCTTGATCTGCCTGAATGATCAGACAGAAACCTTCAATAGAACAGCAGCAGCAAATGATCTTCTTGATTCGACAGGCTGTGATGACTGTTCTTCTTCTTAGGAAGACAGATTCTTCCTTCTTGACCTCCTCCTTTCAGAAAAAGATATCAGCACCAGATTGCTGAATGAATTCTTCAAATCAGATTGGTTCTGAAAGGGAAGATGACTTCTCAGAAATCTTTCTCAAACTTTTACTCGAAAACGATAATAGCTTTTAAAACTTTTCTTCACTGCTTTTATGCTTAGCTACACAACCCTTAGGTCATGCCTTCTATTTATAGCCCGCCATCTGCAATTACAGTTACGATCCTCCACGTCAGCATGACGTTATGTTTTCAACGGTCTTTATCAGAAACAAAAGCTCTGCCAACTGTAGAAGAAATTCCTCAGTTCAGACTATCTGTAGAAGAGGCGTTGAGCGCTTACTGTCTTTGTCAACACTTTCTCAATTAGGCGTCGAGCAACACTCGACGCATACTCCTTAGACTGAAGCTCTCGGCTCCTCCTTCTCAGGCGATGAGTAATCATCACTCAGTCGACGCCTTTTAACTCTGTCTTCATATCTCTACACTTCTGGATGATGCTGGGCAGATAAGAGTTAAGTCAACACTTCTCATTCCAAGGCGTCGAGCAATATAACTTGGCTCGACGCTTTCTAACTTGAACTCAGAACTTCTAGTTGGCGCTGAGCTGACTGAAGTTAAGTCGACACTTCTCTTTCCAAGGCGTCGAGCAATGCACCTTGGCTCGACGCTTCCGAACTTGGTCTCAGAACTTCAGCGGCGACCTTGTCTATTTGAGTAGTAGACATGAGTCAACGCTTCTGGCTCACAGGCGTCGAGCGATGTATGATGTCTCGACGCTTCTGAACTTGAATAAATTCCATGAACATTTTGCCTGACCTGATCTCCTGCACATTGATTCTAGAGAGTATATCAAATACATTCTGAGATATATCTTTGACTTAGAAATGGACTTCTCCAAATCTAGGACATTGTGAGCAATGATCCCAACAGAGTCTTCCCCCAAGGAGGAATTGGGATCCGACGCACCTGACGAGGGGGCGTGAATACGGCGGTGGCCCCTACGAGCCCCCCTGCAGAAAAGGCGAGGGGAGGGGGCCTGACCGCACCCTTAGGGTGGTGCGGTTGGGCCGCACCCAGGGGGGGTGCGGCTTGGCCGCACCCGCCGAGGTGGCCGCACCCCCCAAGGGGTGCGGCTGGGCCGCACCCCCAAGGGGGGTGCGGCTTTGCACAAATCTTGATATCCCATTCTTTTTTCAGTGATCTTAAGAACTTATCGTTCAGCTCATAATCTGAGAAAGTTCTTCCATAAGTTTTTAGACCATTTACAATCTTGAAGAATTTTTCATAGCAGACTGCAATTGAATCTTTCTTGTCTTGTCTGAAAGCTTCATATTGCTGATTGAGAAGTGACTTCCTGTCATCTCTGACTTCTTCAGTCCCTTCCATATAAACGATAAGAGATTCCCACATTTCTTTGGCAGTTTTACAATAGATTAAATTTTGGAAGGTTGAATCTTCAATAGCACTAACAATAATGTTCTGAGCTCTCTTATCCAAGGAGGCCAGAATCACTTCATCTTTTGTCATCTCTGAATAGGCTTTAGGAGTTTTTATATTTCCGTCTGTAAATGAAACTTTCATAGGAACAAAAGGTCCCTCCAGAACAGTTATGTAAATCCGAGGATTAGATGCTTCCATAAAAAGTCTGACCCTTTCTTTCCAAATTCCGAAGTTTTCCTTTCTGCAGATTGGAAGCTTCAAGGATGTAAATTCTTTGCTTCCCTCCGAATTAGCCATCACGACTTCAGAAATCTACCCTTAGAAGATCTTGTTCAGGTTGTTAAACCTTTTCTTGAACAACCTACCTCTGATACCACTTGAAAGACATAATTTAAGGGTAGCTAATCACCTAGAGGGGGGTGAATAGGTTATTTAAATTTATTGCAGTTCTTGAATATAACCTAGATAAATCTGATCAGAGCTTTCAAGAAAAATAACACCACAGAAAAGAACACACAGATTTTTATAGTGGTTCCCCTTATCTTGGGTAATCCACTTTCCCCCTTCTACCCTTCTAGCAGTGTACTAGATAGGGTTAATAACTCCTCCAGATCTCAGACCACAAACAGGTCTTACAGCTCAGATCGCCAAAGGATCTTACAAACTCAGATCACACAGATCCTACCTCAGCCTTTATAACTAGGCTTACAACTCAGATTCACCCCTGAATCCTACAACTCAGATCACTCCTGATCTTACAACTCAGATCCTTGACAGATCCTACACTCAGATCTGACAACTCAGATCCTACAGAAATTTAGAAAGAAAATAACAAATACTTAGACTCAGGTTTGCAATTGTTGAGCCTTCTTGATCTGCCTGAATGATCAGACAGAAACCTTCAATAGAACAGCAGCAGCAAATGATCTTCTTGATTCGACAGGCTGTGATGACTGTTCTTCTTCTTAGGAAGACAAATTCTTCCTTCTTGACCTCCTCCTTTCAGAAAAAGATATCAGCACCAGATTGCTGAATGAATTCTTCAAATCAGATTGGTTCTGAAAGGGAAGATGACTTCTCAGAAATCTTTCTCAAACTTTTACTCGAAAACGATAATAGCTTTTAAAACTTTTCTTCACTGCTTTTATGCTTAGCTACACAACCCTTAGGTCATGCCTTCTATTTATAGCCCGCCGTCTGCAATTACAGTTACGATCCTCCACGTCAGCATGATGTTATGTTTTCAACGGTCTTTATCAGAAACAAAAGCTCAGCCAGCTGTAGAAGAAATTCCTCAGTTCAGACTATCTGTAGAAGAGGCGTTGAGCGCTTACTGTCTTTGTCAACACTTTCCCAATTAGACGTCGAGCAACACTCGACGCATACTCCTTAGACTGAAGCTCTCGGCTCCTCCTTCTCAGGCGATGAGTAATCATCACTCAGTCGACGCCTTTTAACTCTGTCTTCATATCTCTACACTTCTGGATGATGCTGGACAGATAAGAGTTAAGTCAACACTTCTCATTCCAAGGCGTCGAGCAATATAACTTGGCTCGACGCTTTCTAACTTGAACTCAGAACTTCTAGTTGGCGCTGAGCTGACTGAAGTTAAGTCGACACTTCTCTTTCCAAGGCGTCGAGCAATGCACCTTGGCTCGACGCTTCCGAACTTGGTCTCAGAACTTCAGCGGCGACCTTGTCTATTTGAGTAGTAGACATGAGTCAACGCTTCTGGCTCACAGGCGTCGAGCGATGTATGATGTCTCGACGCTTCTGAACTTGAATAAATTCCATGAACATTTTGCCTGACCTGATCTCCTGCACATTGATTCTAGAGAGTATATCAAATACATTCTGAGATATATCTTTGACTTAGAAATGGACTTCTCCAAATCTAGGACATTGTGAGCAATGATCCCAACAATCTCCCCCTATTTGAAGAAGTCATAACCTCAGTCAATGATATATCTCTCTTTAAAAAAAACAATGTGTACAAATTTCTATATAGATAATCAAAAGAAGGAGTATCATACTATATAGAATCAAATTACCAACACATTCTACCCACAGACATTCTCTCAGACATAACATCTCAAAAAAAACATAAGCAATTCAGAATAAGATATGTCATGAAGAGAACCATAATCACATCACAGGCATATATATATATGTAATCATGAAAAATAGATCACACCAGAAATTCACCAGGATTGTTCAAAAGTATATTAATTACATTGATCAGAAAGAGAAAGTATAGATTAAAGTTCTAAGAATGCCCAGGATCCTTGAATTCAATTCCTCTTTTAGCTCTTTTGGCGAGTGCTGCAGCAACTTCCTTTCTCCTTTCGAAATAACCAAATGGCTTTGGGAAGTACCTGATTGGCTCCATTTCTCCTGCCTGGACTTTCCCAGCCATTTTGCCAGCCTTGAATTTGATCTTTAGATCTTCTTGAGCCCTATGCTTTAACCACTCAGCTTCAGAGTACCACTTTTCTCGTTGATCTGGATTATTTTTCACGGCTTCCCATGCTGATAGAATCAATTCTCTGGAAGATGGAGACCAACGTTCAAAATCAGCTCTTGATTGAACCTCTTCTCTGTACTTTCTTTTGCTTGATTCTTCTTGCTCACTAGGAAAGTGTTCTCTTGTACCTTTATCCTGAGGACTATACATTTGAGCAATCTTCTTTTGAACCTCAGTAAGAGAGATTGGCCCTGTCCCAGATACTTGATCATTCCCATAGTCTATGGTAGGATATCCAAGAGTTTCTCTTATAGAGTTTGAGGTCCACATAGCATGTTCAGAACTAGCTTGAATCATTGACCTCTCCCCCTTTAGGACTTCTTCAACAATATGATCTCTTATAATATTTTTCTGAAATCTGACTTGACCTTCCAAATGAAGAACTCCACTGTCAATGTTTTTCTTTACTTTAAGAAGATGATCATCTAAAGTGTCTACATGCATCTTTACTTGGTCTTTTAAAACTGTGGAGCTCTCACCAATTTTAGCCAAAATATCAGCATTATGCTGTTGTAATCTTGCTTCAATCTTATTTGTTCCTGTGAGAATTTGTGCTACTTGTTCTTTATACAAAACTTGCATGTTGCTACTCAGTATTGCTTGGTTTGTCTGAACATCATCCACTGTCTTAGTAATTCCGGCTTGTGATTCTTTAATAGTCTTGGATGCTTCTTTGATGGCATCAAGCTGTTCAGTTGAATAATCGACTGAAGCACCAGCTCTCGTAAAGAACTTTACCATCTCTTCCCTTAAAGCAGACATCTGATGATTGACTTCAAATCTAACCAACTTCATTTGAAAATCCACTTCCTTTTTCATTTTATCATTATTTTCCTCAATATATTGTTCTAACATTCTCCTTTGATTATTCAGTAACACCTCCAGCTGAGGTAGAACAGGACTAAGGTCCACATGGATTTCCCTTTCCATGTCAACACCTTTGCTACTTTCTTCCCTGAGAAAAGAATCATTTCTTTGGCTCATATGAGAGCTAGAGGATTCTATCCTAATGACTTTCTCAGCAGATTTCTTTGATGCTTCAGGCTCTGCTTCCATCTCCATTGCCTCAATGACAGAATTTACTTTATCAGGGATCTCAGCCTGAGACTCCCCCTCAATTTCTGCGATGATCGAATCAATTTTATCCTGAGCAGGGATCTCATCCTGAGACTCCCCCTCAATTGCTGCTTTGCTTAGTTCAGAATCGTGCTGAACAGGAATCTCATCTTGAGTCTCTTTTTCATTTGGCACAACCCCATCTAGCTGGGGATATATGAAGACTTCCTCTTTCTTCTTCCCCTTTTTCATTTGCATCCTTAGAAGTATCAGGAGAACTATCCCTTGCATTGTTCTTTTCTATATCTTCAGATGTTGTAAGATTTGGATCATGAATTGGAGAAGATGTAGATTTTCTCTTGGAGGAGGATGTACTAGAAGAACTTGAAGAAACCTTAGTCTTCTTTTGCTTCTTTGCTTTCTTCTGCTTGGGAGAAAAATCTGCTGGAGGAGGGTTAGATAAGATTCTTTCCCATCTCTCTATCATTCTCATATCCATTTTCTTCATATGATTTATCTTTGATCCAAGTTTATTATTCAAAATGTCAGGGGACACTTTTACTAAATACAGAGATAGTATCCTACCCATGTTGGGTACCTGGATACACTCAACTATTCTGTCAAACACAACTCTTCCCCAATCTGTTCTTAGAGAATGAATGATCCTTGTCAGAAGAATAAACATTTTTCTGGATATTTTGTCATGCGATCCAGTCTTGCATAACAATCCCTTTCCTATTACATCTGTTATCAGTTTGCCTTTCGGATTCATTCCTTTTCTTAGAATACTTCCAGGGATTTCTCTTGACGTGTCAATTCCGCACCAGATTTGTGCTAGTCTAATCTGCTCAGAGGACACCTCTTCCTCTTCTTCGTCCATTTTTAACCTAGGCAGTTTCAGTGCCTTAGCGAGTCTGGATGGAGTTATTTTAATCTTCTTGCCATTCACACTAGTCTTAATCTTTGAATTTACGGAGTCAATTACTATGTTAGAATATAGCTCTAATACCTCTCGTTTCCAAATGAGAGTTGATTCAGACAATACGAACTCCAGTCCTGCATTGTAGATTAACTCGATTGTTGATTTGATCTCCACAGAAGCTGATTGGAATCCATTTCGAACAAGCTCACTTCCTTCATAAAGATACTCACTGCTTTTGGGAGGCATTGTTTTTGATGATTGAGGAGAGAAGGAATTGATGAAGAGATTTTCTAGGTCAGCTAATTTCGAACTTAGAGAAGTACAGCATATACGCTAACGAAGTGACTTCCTTATTTATAGGAGTTCTAATTCAAGAAGATGAGAAGCCGCGGGCTGAACTTGTTTGACAAGATTGATCTAATGGTTCAATTTTACCCTGTTGAGACGGCCTAGCTATGTTCACATAGGCGTTGAGATCGCTTGACATCATGTATCTTCAGTCGACGTCATGTGTCTTCTCGACGCCAAATATCTTCTCGACGCTAAATAATTTCTCTCGACGCTAAATAATTTCTCTCGACGCTAAATAACTTCTCTCGACGCCAAGAATTGTCTGTCGACGCCAGATGGCTTCTCCACTCACCTTATATGGCTTAATCAATATTTTCATTTTTTTTTATTTAAAATAACTTTAATCCATTTTTAAAATACCTAATTCAATTTTAAAATTATTGAATTTGGTTTCATCCAAGGGTTTAGTAAATATGTCAGCAACTTGTTTGTCAGTGTGAACATATTCAATTGAGATGTCTCCATTTTCTACATGTTCTCTAATGAAATGATATCTTATTTCTATGTGTTTAGTTCTGCTATGAGATACAGGATTGTTAGCTATAGCAATAGCACTAGTTGAATCACAAAATAGAGGAGATTTACTTAGCTGAACTTTATAGTCTTGGAGTTGATGTTTAATCCATAGTAGCTGAGCACAGCAGTTTCCAGCTGAGATGTACTCAGATTCTGCTGTAGAAATAGCCACACTGGTCTGCTTCCTGCTACTCCAAGATATTAA
Source organism: Dactylorhiza incarnata (assembly GCA_033032865.1). Lineage (NCBI taxonomy): Eukaryota > Viridiplantae > Streptophyta > Magnoliopsida > Asparagales > Orchidaceae > Dactylorhiza > Dactylorhiza incarnata. The sequence continues at coordinate 2,904,856 of JAWHQI010000317.1, forward strand.
TCTTTTGCCAAGAAATTGACATGTACCAGATGTACTCTTTCTATCCTCCTTGCATCCTGCAAAATCTGCATCTGAAAAACCAATTAGTTCAAAATCATTGCTTCTAGGATACCAAAGGCCAAGATTAAGAGTTCCCTTCAGATATCTCAGGATTCTTTTGACAGCAGTGTAGTGAGATTCTTTAGGGTTCACTTGATATCTAGCACACAGACATGTTGAAAACCTAATGTCTGGCCTGCTAGCAGTTAGGTATAGCAATGATCCAATGATGCCTCTGTACAAGGTTTCATCAATAGGTTTCCCTTTTTCATCCTTGTCCAGTGACATATTTGCTGTCATTGGTGTCTTCATGACAGAGGAATTTTCCATTCCAAACTTCTTAAGAATTTCTTTTGTGTACTTGGTCTGAGAAATGAAAATTCCTTCCTCAGACTGTTTCACTTGGAGTCCTAAGAAGTATTTAAGCTCACCCATGCTGCTCATTTCAAATTTTCCTTGCATAAGGTTTGCAAACCTCTTGCAAAGATTATTATCAGTAGAGCCAAATATTATATCATCTACATATATGTGTACTAGAATAATGTGACCTTTAACTATCCTAAGAAGCAATGTCTTATCTATCTTTCATCTTGAGAATTTGTTCTCAATAAGAAATCTAGATAATGTCTCATACCAGGCTCTAGGTGCCTGTTTCAGACCATACAATGCTTTTAATAGAAGATAGACATGATTTGGATGAGTAGAGTCAATAAAACCTGGGGGTTGTTCAACATATACTTCCTCCAATATTGTTCCATTAAGGAATGCTGACTTCACATCCATTTGATAGACTATGAAACCAGTGTGAGCTGCAAATTCCAGGAATAACCTGATTGCCTCCAATCTTGCCACAGGAGCAAACACTTGATCAAAATCTATGCCTTCCTCCTGTTTGTATCCTTGAGCAACCAACCTAGCTTTGTTTTTGATGATCACACCATTCTCATCTAGCTTATTCCTGAATACCCATTTGGTTCCTATGACTTTATGTCTCTTTGTTCTTGGGACCAATATCCAGACTTTGCACCTTTCAAATTGATTTAACTCTTCCTGCATAGCTGATATCCATGAAGAGTCTTTATTGGCTTCATCAAACTTCTTAGGTTCTATTTTGGAAATAAAACTGTGATGCAAGGCCTCATGTATTGAGTTTCCTCTTCTGGTTTGCACACCATCATTTGGATTTCCTATGATCTGTTCCTTTGGATGATCCTTCAAATGTTTGGTTGCAATCCTCCACTTTTCATTTCTCCTTTGAGAATCTGGTGCATCTGTTTGAGTAGGTTCTTCTAGAGGTTCTGGATGAGGTGGTTCTTCAGCAGCAGTAGGTTCTTCATGATTGTCTTCTGCTTGAGGTTCATCCTCTCTAAATACATTTGTATTCTCAATTGATTCTTCATTATCCTCATTTTGCTGTTCATTGATATTCATCTTCTTTAATTTCTGTGTTGAACCTGCACAACTAGATAGACTTCCCAAATCCTTATGAATAAGGCTGGTTTCATCAAATACAACATGTATAGATTCTTCTATCCTATTAGACTTTTTATTGAAAATTCTATAAGCTCTGCTTTGAGAGCTATACCCAACAAAGGTTGCCTCATGTGCTTTTTCAGCAAACTTAGTGAGATGATGCTTTCCATTATTTAATACAAAGCATTTACTACCAAATATTTTAAAATAAGCTAAAGTGGGTTTTCTACCTTTCAACACCTCATATGGAGTCTTATCCAATCTTTTGTTTATAAGAGCCCTATTCTGAACATGACAAGTTGTGTTTACAGCTTCAGCCCAAAAATACTCAGGAAGAGAAGAATCACTCAGCATACTCCTGCTAGCTTCAATGAGGGTTCTATTTCTTCTCTCAGCAACCCCATTTTGTTGGGGAGTTCTAGGAGATGAGAACTCTTGAGAGATTCCTAGATTCTCACAGAATTTGGTCATTGCACCTGACTGAAATTCAGTCCCATGATCACTTCTAATTTTGGCTACAGAATTTCCTATTTCATTTGTGATTTGCCTAACAAAACTTGTAAATATTTCTAAGGTGTCTGACTTATGTTTGAGGAAGAATACCCAAGTGAATCTGGAATAATCATCAATTATTACAAAAGTGTATGATTTTCCTCCTAAGCTATGGATTGACATTGGTCCAAATAAATCCATGTGGAGTAGATATAGACATCTAATGGAATCCTTCTCAACAATTGGTTTGAGTGAAAATTTGGTCTGCTTACCCATTTGACAAGCATGGCATGGACCCTCCTGCTCACACTTCCAATTAGGTCCACCTCTCACTAGGTCTTTTGAGATGAGCTTATTTATAGTCTTATAATTTATGTGAGCTAATCTTTTATGCCATTGAACACTACTAGAAATCTTATTTTCTGCTACTAAGCATATAGAATTAGTTAGATCAGAACATATGAAATTTAAGCAGTAAATATTGCCACTCCTAGTGCCTGAGAGAATTATCTCATTCTCTTTCTTAATCAGGCACTTATCCTTGTGGAATGAAATGGCATACCCAATATCGCATAATTGGCTTATGCTGATGAGATTGTGTTGCAATCCATCAACATGAGCAACATTGGTGATGATGACAATTCCATTTGAGATATTGCCATAACCTTTAGTTTTACCTCTTTCAGATCCTCCAAAGATAACCTTTGGTCCATTCCTTATGGGAGAGTAATCATTCAGCAGACTTTTTGTTCCTGTCATATGCATAGAGCACCCACTGTCCAAGTACCAGATTGGAAGCTGATTGGTCTTTGGACAACCCTGCAAAGAGAAATTACCTTTTCTTAGGAGCCCACACCAAGTTGGGTCCTAGAACCTTGTTAGTATGAGCTGGAATATTTAGTTGTTGAATAATCCTTGGTGTTGTGAGATTTGCCATAGGTCTGAATACTGGTCTCCCAGAGTTGAATCTTGGAGCAGTTGGATTGAACCAACAATCAAGAGCAAAATGTCCAATCCTACCACAGCACCAGTATTCATATCTATTATATCTCCTTGAAGGTCTTCTTATTTCTTTATGTTGATTCATATTTTGCCTAATTTCCTTATTCACAGGAGCTATGTAATTTTTCTTAGTGAGTTTTACTGGTTCAGTTTTCTTTCTATTAGTGATTCTTACTTCAGGTCTTAGATTCTTTCTGTTGAATTTAGTATTTGCTTTGAATTCAAATAGAGGTTTGGCATTATTATTACTGGGCTGAATTAAATCATCTTTGCTATTAGAACATTCACCCTTATAAAACTTATGCACACCTTTTTGATCATGCTTGTTTGTGATGGGCATGATTCTATTAAGCTTTAAAGGTTCTATAGAAGCTTTGTCATTAATTTTGGGATTTTTATCTGCATCCATATCATATCCTATGCCACATCTGTATTGAGCAGAGAATGTGTCTATTATAGGAAGAATAGTTTGAGGTTGTGAGAACTTTGCCACAAGTTTCCTTTCTGCTAGGAGTTTTGCTTCAAGTTCTCTTATTAATTTTTCCTTGGTGCTTAAAGTTTGTATGTGAATAATTGACATGATTTTTAATTTGCTAAGTTCTTTACTTGTCTGATTCAGCCTCTCAGCTGTCTCAGAATTTTGAATATTGGTTTGCTTTAATTCAGATAATTCTTTTTGCAACCTTTTGTTATTCTTTTTGCTCTTCTTAAGTGCTTTGAGAATTAATTGATATTTTTCAATAATTTCATCTATATGAAGTTTAGAGTGTGAGTCATTTTCATCAGAGAAGAATGAATCTATTTCAGTTTCAGAATTAGAATCAGAAAGATGAGTTTTATCAAGTACCTTTATATCAGTAGTTGTCTCCTGATTTTCTTGATCACTCAATGTCATGAGTCCTGCATTTTCTTCTTCATCCTCTTCACTATCAGACCTTGATAGTGAGGCTTTTATCATAGGTCTGTCATTTAGACTGTCTTCATTTTCCTTGGCAGCCATCAGAGCTATGAGTGCCTCCTCACTATCTGAGTCAGATGATTGAGATTCACTATCACTCAGAGTGACCTTGCCCTTTTTGGCCATTAGACTCTTTTCATGTCTTTTGTCAGATCTATGCTTTCTTTCATCAGAGTTCTTGTTGTGCTTTCTCTTCGAAGGACAATCAGCAATCATGTGTCCTGATTTCCTGCAACCAAAACACACGATTTCTTCTGAATTATTTTTATTGTGTTTAGAATTGTACCTGTCCTTCTTGAGGTCTTGTTTGAATCCCTCTGAAGAATTTGAATGCTTCTTAGGTTTGGATAGCTGAGAGGGTCTAGTTTTCCAGTGTTGTTTTCTCCTCAACATTCTTTTTAGTTGTTTGGTAAAGAGTGTCAATTCACCATCTGATATTTCAGAATCAGTATTATTGGTTTCTGATTCTTCTGATTCAGATGGAATTCTGGGAGATAATGACAGCCTTTCTTTGTTTTTCTTGGAGCTCTCTGCTTTCAGAGCAATGGGGTTTTCCCTGCTATGTCCTTCCTCAGCTTTTCTGGTATTCAGATGAAGTTCATGAGACAATAGTTTCCCATATAAATTTTGTGGCTGAATGTTTCCCAGATTTCCCATTTCTCTGATTGCACAAATCTTGATATCCCATTCTTTGTTCAGTGATCTTAAGAACTTATCGTTCAGCTCATAATCTGAGAAAGTTCTTCCATAAGTTTTTAGACCATTTACAATCTTGAAGAATTTTTCATAGCAGACTGCAATTGAATCTTTCTTGTCTTGTCTGAAAGCTTCATATTGCTGATTGAGAAGTGACTTCCTGTCATCTCTGACTTCTTCAGTCCCTTCCATATAAACGATAAGAGATTCCCACATTTCTTTGGCAGTTTTACAATAGATTAAATTTTGGAAGGTTGAATCTTCAATAGCACTAACAATAATGTTCTGAGCTCTCTTATCCAAGGAGGCCAGAATCACTTCATCTTTTGTCATCTCTGAATAGGCTTTAGGAGTTTTTATATTTCCGTCTGTAAATGAAACTTTCATAGGAACAAAAGGTCCCTCCAGAACAGTTATGTAAATCCGAGGATTAGATGCTTCCATAAAAAGTCTGACCCTTTCTTTCCAAATTCCGAAGTTTTCCTTTCTGCAGATTGGAAGCTTCAAGGATGTAAATTCTTTGCTTCCCTCCGAATTAGCCATCACGACTTCAGAAATCTACCCTTAGAAGATCTTGTTCAGGTTGTTAAACCTTTTCTTGAACAACCTACCTCTGATACCACTTGAAAGACATAATTTAAGGGTAGCTAATCACCTAGAGGGGGGTGAATAGGTTATTTAAATTTATTGCAGTTCTTGAATATAACCTAGATAAATCTGATCAGAGCTTTCAAGAAAAATAACACCACAGAAAAGAACACACAGATTTTTATAGTGGTTCCCCTTATCTTGGGTAATCCACTTTCCCCCTTCTACCCTTCTAGTAGTGTACTAGATAGGGTTAATAACTCCTCCAGATCTCAGACCACAAACAGGTCTTACAGCTCAGATCGCCAAAGGATCTTACAAACTCAGATCACACAGATCCTACCTCAGCCTTTATAACTAGGCTTACAACTCAGATTCACCCCTGAATCCTACAACTCAGATCACTCCTGATCTTACAACTCAGATCCTTGACAGATCCTACACTCAGATCTGACAACTCAGATCCTACAGAAATTTAGAAAGAAAATAACAAATACTTAGACTCAGGTTTGCAATTGTTGAGCCTTCTTGATCTGCCAGAATGATCAGACAGAAACCTTCAATAGAACAGCAGCAGCAAATGATCTTCTTGATTCGACAGGCTGTGATGACTGTTCTTCTTCTTAGGAAGACAGATTCTTCCTTCTTGACCTCCTCCTTTCAGAAAAAGATATCAGCACCAGATTGCTGAATGAATTCTTCAAATCAGATTGGTTCTGAAAGGGAAGATGACTTCTCAGAAATCTTTCTCAAACTTTTACTCGAAAACGATAATAGCTTTTAAAACTTTTCTTCACTGCTTTTATGCTTAGCTACACAACCCTTAGGTCATGCCTTCTATTTATAGCCCGCCGTCTGCAATTACAGTTACGATCCTCCACGTCAGCATGATGTTATGTTTTCAACGGTCTTTATCAGAAACAAAAGCTCAGCCAGCTGTAGAAGAAATTCCTCAGTTCAGACTATCTGTAGAAGAGGCGTTGAGCGCTTACTGTCTTTGTCAACACTTTCCCAATTAGACGTCGAGCAACACTCGACGCATACTCCTTAGACTGAAGCTCTCGGCTCCTCCTTCTCAGGCGATGAGTAATCATCACTCAGTCGACGCCTTTTAACTCTGTCTTCATATCTCTACACTTCTGGATGATGCTGGGCAGATAAGAGTTAAGTCAACACTTCTCATTCCAAGGCGTCGAGCAATATAACTTGGCTCGACGCTTTCTAACTTGAACTCAGAACTTCTAGTTGGCGCTGAGCTGACTGAAGTTAAGTCGACACTTCTCTTTCCAAGGCGTCGAGCAATGCACCTTGGCTCGACGCTTCCGAACTTGGTCTCAGAACTTCAGCGGCGACCTTGTCTATTTGAGTAGTAGACATGAGTCAACGCTTCTGGCTCACAGGCGTCGAGCGATGTATGATGTCTCGACGCTTCTGAACTTGAATAAATTCCATGAACATTTTGCCTGACCTGATCTCCTGCACATTGATTCTAGAGAGTATATCAAATACATTCTGAGATATATCTTTGACTTAGAAATGGACTTCTCCAAATCTAGGACATTGTGAGCAATGATCCCAACAATCTCCCCCTATTTGAAGAAGTCATAACCTCAGTCAATGATATATCTCTCTTTAAAAAAAACAATGTGTACAAATTTCTATATAGATAATCAAAAGAAGGAGTATCATACTATATAGAATCAAATTACCAACACATTCTATCCACAGACATTCTCTCAGACATAACATCTCAAAAAAAACATAAGCAATTCAGAATAAGATATGTCATGAAGAGAACCATAATCACATCACAGGCATATATATATATGTAATCATGAAAAATAGATCACACCAGAAATTCACCAGGATTGTTCAAAAGTATATTAATTACATTGATCAGAAAGAGAAAGTATAGATTAAAGTTCTAAGAATGCCCAGGATCCTTGAATTCAATTCCTCTTTTAGCTCTTTTGGCGAGTGCTGCAGCAACTTCCTTTCTCCTTTCGAAATAACCAAATGGCTTTGGGAAGTACCTGATTGGCTCCATTTCTCCTGCCTGGACTTTCCCAGCCATTTTGCCAGCCTTGAATTTGATCTTTAGAACTTCTTGAGCCCTATGCTTTAACCACTCAGCTTCAGAGTACCACTTTTCTCGTTGATCTGGATTATTTTTCACGGCTTCCCATGCTGATAGAATCAATTCTCTGGAAGATGGAGACCAACGTTCAAAATCAGCTCTTGATTGAACCTCTTCTCTGTACTTTCTTTTGCTTGATTCTTCTTGCTCACTAGGAAAGTGTTCTCTTGTACCTTTATCCTGAGGACTATACATTTGAGCAATCTTCTTTTGAACCTCAGTAAGAGAGATTGGCCCTGTCCCAGATACTTGATCATTCCCATAGTCTATGGTAGGATATCCAAGAGTTTCTCTTATAGAGTTTGAGGTCCACATAGCATGTTCAGAACTAGCTTGAATCATTGACCTCTCCCCCTTTAGGACTTCTTCAACAATATGATCTCTTATAATATTTTTCTGAAATCTGACTTGACCTTCCAAATGAAGAACTCCACTGTCAATGTTTTTCTTTACTTTAAGAAGATGATCATCTAAAGTGTCTACATGCATCTTTACTTGGTCTTTTAAAACTGTGGAGCTCTCACCAATTTTAGCCAAAATATCAGCATTATGCTGTTGTAATCTTGCTTCAATCTTATTTGTTCCTGTGAGAATTTGTGCTACTTGTTCTTTATACAAAACTTGCATGTTGCTACTCAGTATTGCTTGGTTTGTCTGAACATCATCCACTGTCTTAGTAATTTCGGCTTGTGATTCTTTAATAGTCTTGGATGCTTCTTTGATGGCATCAAGCTGTTCAGTTGAATAATCGACTGAAGCACCAGCTCTCGTAAAGAACTTTACCATCTCTTCCCTTAAAGCAGACATCTGATGATTGACTTCAAATCTAACCAACTTCATTTGAAAATCCACTTCCTTTTTCATTTTATCATTATTTTCCTCAATATATTGTTCTAACATTCTCCTTTGATTATTCAGTAACACCTCCAGCTGAGGTAGAACAGGACTAAGGTCCACATGGATTTCCCTTTCCATGTCAACACCTTTGCTACTTTCTTCCCTGAGAAAAGAATCATTTCTTTGGCTCATATGAGAGCTAGAGGATTCTATCCTAATGACTTTCTCAGCAGATTTCTTTGATGCTTCAGGCTCTGCTTCCATCTCCATTGCCTCAATGACAGAATTTACTTTATCAGGGATCTCAGCCTGAGACTCCCCCTCAATTTCTGCGATGATCGAATCAATTTTATCCTGAGCAGGGATCTCATCCTGAGACTCCCCCTCAATTGCTGCTTTGCTTAGTTCAGAATCGTGCTGAACAGGAATCTCATCTTGAGTCTCTTTTTCATTTGGCACAACCCCATCTAGCTGGGGATATATGAAGACTTCCTCTTTCTTCTTCCCCTTTTTCATTTGCATCCTTAGAAGTATCAGGAGAACTATCCCTTGCATTGTTCTTTTCTATATCTTCAGATGTTGTAAGATTTGGATCATGAATTGGAGAAGATGTAGATTTTCTCTTGGAGGAGGATGTACTAGAAGAACTTGAAGAAACCTTAGTCTTCTTTTGCTTCTTTGCTTTCTTCTGCTTGGGAGAAAAATCTGCTGGAGGAGGGTTAGATAAGATTCTTTCCCATCTCTCTATCATTCTCATATCCATTTTCTTCATATGATTTATCTTTGATCCAAGTTTATTATTCAAAATGTCAGGGGACACTTTTACTAAATACAGAGATAGTATCCTACCCATGTTGGGTACCTGGATACACTCAACTATTCTGTCAAACACAACTCTTCCCCAATCTGTTCTTAGAGAATGAATGATCCTTGTCAGAAGAATAAACATTTTTCTGGATATTTTGTCATGCGATCCAGTCTTGCATAACAATCCCTTTCCTATTACATCTGTTATCAGTTTGCCTTTCGGATTCATTCCTTTTCTTAGAATACTTCCAGGGATTTCTCTTGACGTGTCAATTCCGCACCAGATTTGTGCTAGTCTAATCTGCTCAGAGGACACCTCTTCCTCTTCTTCGTCCATTTTTAACCTAGGCAGTTTCAGTGCCTTAGCGAGTCTGGATGGAGTTATTTTAATCTTCTTGCCATTCACACTAGTCTTAATCTTTGAATTTACGGAGTCAATTACTATGTTAGAATATAGCTCTAATACCTCTCGTTTCCAAATGAGAGTTGATTCAGACAATACGAACTCCAGTCCTGCATTGTAGATTAACTCGATTGTTGATTTGATCTCCACAGAAGCTGATTGGAATCCATTTCGAACAAGCTCACTTCCTTCATAAAGATACTCACTGCTTTTGGGAGGCATTGTTTTTGATGATTGAGGAGAGAAGGAATTGATGAAGAGATTTTCTAGGTCAGCTAATTTCGAACTTAGAGAAGTACAGCATATACGCTAACGAAGTGACTTCCTTATTTATAGGAGTTCTAATTCAAGAAGATGAGAAGCCGCGGGCTGAACTTGTTTGACAAGATTGATCTAATGGTTCAATTTTACCCTGTTGAGACGGCCTAGCTATGTTCACATAGGCGTTGAGATCGCTTGACATCATGTATCTTCAGTCGACGTCATGTGTCTTCTCGACGCCAAATATCTTCTCGACGCTAAATAATTTCTCTCGACGCTAAATAATTTCTCTCGACGCTAAATAACTTCTCTCGACGCCAAGAATTGTCTGTCGACGCCAGATGGCTTCTCCACTCACCTTATATGGCTTAATCAATATTTTCATTTTTTTTTATTTAAAATAACTTTAATCCATTTTTAAAATACCTAATTCAATTTTAAAATTATTGAATTTGGTTTCATCCAAGGGTTTAGTAAATATGTCAGCAACTTGTTTGTCAGTGTGAACATATTCAATTGAGATGTCTCCATTTTCTACATGTTCTCTAATGAAATGATATCTTATTTCTATGTGTTTAGTTCTGCTATGAGATACAGGATTGTTAGCTATAGCAATAGCACTAGTTGAATCACAAAATAGAGGAGATTTACTTAGCTGAACTTTATAGTCTTGGAGTTGATGTTTAATCCATAGTAGCTGAGCACAGCAGTTTCCAGCTGAGATGTACTCAGATTCTGCTGTAGAAATAGCCACACTGGTCTGCTTCCTGCTACTCCAAGATATTAATCTTTTGCCAAGAAATTGACATGTACCAGATGTACTCTTTCTATCCTCCTTGCATCCTGCAAAATCTGCATCTGAAAAACCAATTAGTTCAAAATCATTGCTTCTAGGATACCAAAGGCCAAGATTAAGAGTTCCCTTCAGATATCTCAGGATTCTTTTGACAGCAGTGTAGTGAGATTCTTTAGGGTTCACTTGATATCTAGCACACAGACATGTTGAAAACCTAATGTCTGGCCTGCTAGCAGTTAGGTATAGCAATGATCCAATGATGCCTCTGTACAAGGTTTCATCAATAGGTTTCCCTTTTTCATCCTTGTCCAGTGACATATTTGCTGTCATTGGTGTCTTCATGACAGAGGAATTTTCCATTCCAAACTTCTTAAGAATTTCTTTTGTGTACTTGGTCTGAGAAATGAAAATTCCTTCCTCAGACTGTTTCACTTGGAGTCCTAAGAAGTATTTAAGCTCACCCATGCTGCTCATTTCAAATTTTCCTTGCATAAGGTTTGCAAACCTCTTGCAAAGATTATTATCAGTAGAGCCAAATATTATATCATCTACATATATGTGTACTAGAATAATGTGACCTTTAACTATCCTAAGAAACAATGTCTTATCTATCTTTCATCTTGAGAATTTGTTCTCAATAAGAAATCTAGATAATGTCTCATACCAGGCTCTAGGTGCCTGTTTCAGATCATACAATGCTTTTAATAGAAGATAGACATGATTTGGATGAGTAGAGTCAATAAAACCTGGGGGTTGTTCAACATATACTTCCTCCAATATTGTTCCATTAAGGAATGCTGACTTCACATCCATTTGATAGACTATGAAACCAGTGTGAGCTGCAAATTCCAGGAATAACCTGATTGCCTCCAATCTTGCCAGGCTCTAGGTGCCTGTCCCAGATACTTGATCGTTCCCCCGCGATGGGGGGCGCTGCCCGCGTGCTACCGTGCGTGCGGTAGCGCACGCGCTTGCGGTTTGCTCTCTGCGCGCTTTGTTTCTGGCGGTTGGCGGTGGAAATGGCGGGCTCGGTTTCTTCGATTCGAGCGATTGTGTGTTGACCGCTGACCCCACCTCTCTTTGGTGGAGTTTTCTCTAGACGTACCTCAAGGCCTTTATGGATGGTATAACAATATGTATATATAATTTATGTATACTAACATCTTCACAAAGGTTTCGCCCATGTTCGATACTTTCGGCTCGTGGACGAGCTTCATCCGCATCCAAGTAGCCTCGCCCATATTCCACTCATGCTCAGGCAGATTTTAGAAAGAGAGAGAGAGAGGAGTTTGGTTATTATTCCCGCAGGAATAAATTTTCTCTCGCCATTTTAACCTCTCGGCATTTCTCTCTCGCCTGACATCTCCCGCAGGAGGACTCACCACTGTCAGGTCGCAGCCCGCTCTCGCAAGAGCGCAGCAGTTGTAAAGCAGCGAGGTCCGGTCGACGTTCGTCGAGCTCGCAGGCGTGTAGCAACGGTTTTGTTCATCACATTCGTCGAGCTCGCATAAGGGCGGTCGACGATCGTCAAGCTCGCGTGATCGCAGTTTAGTGGAGCTCGCAGCCCGCATCTCGCCTCCTGTGCATTCGACGTGGGAGTGCTTGCCGGAGTAATAGTTGGAGCTCGCGAGTTGTAGGATCTCGCGTGGGTTGAAGAGTTCGCGGGTGCGAGTGGAGGTTGTACTCGCCGGAGCTTTGAGATTGAAGAGTTCGGGCGTGTGAGGTGTTCGCCGGAGGGTGTTCGCTGCGAGAAGTAGAGAAGAGGGAGTGAGCTCGTGTGAAGGTCTCGCTTCCAACAAGTGGTATCAGAGCGAGGTTGCAAACCTTTGCCGGTGACTCGGAAGGTTTGAAGAGTAGAAGCGATGGAGACTGGTGGAGCCATGCCGGGGCAAGTCCCCAAGTTGACGAAGACCAACTATGGAAATTGGAGTATACAGATGCGAGTGCTACTCGCCTCCAAGGAGTTGTGGGATGTAGTGGAGAATGGGTATGAGGAGCGCACTGCTGCAGCAGAGGCGGCGTTGACCAACGCCCAGAAGATAACACTTAGAGAGGCTAGGAAGGCGGACAAGAAGGCTCTATTCTTGTTGTATCAAGGGGTTGACGAAGCAACCTTTGAGAAGATCTCAGACGCGAAGACTTCCAAGGAGGCATGGGAGGTGTTGCAACGCTCCATGCAAGGGGTTGAGAAGGCAAAGAAGGTGAAGTTGCAGTCCCTCCGTGCGGAGTATGAAGTAACAAAGATGCAAAGCACCGAGAAGGTCGGTGACTATGTGACCCGTCTGCGGACGCTCACAAATGAGATGAAGAGAAATGGGGAGACGATCGAAGATGTGAGCTTCATGGAGAAGTTGTTGAGATCTATGTCGAAGAAGTTCCGTCATATAGTGGTGGCGATTGAAGAGTCGAAGGACCTCACTGAAATGGTCGTGGATGAGCTTGTAGGCTCTTTGCAAGCTCATGAGTACAGGATGTTGCAAGAAGCTAGAGGAAGAAGTGAGTGGCTTGGGAAAAGCACTCCAGACCCAGTTGAACTTTGGGGAAAGTTCAGGAAGAGGAGGCGGCCAGCGTGGCCGAGGTCACCAAGGAAGAAGTAGAGGAAGAAGAGGAGGTAGAGATCAAGGGAGAAATCAGAACTACCAGAAAGAGGGGGAGCAACATCAAGGTGGATGGCAAGAAGGAAGAGGAAGAGGCCGAGGAAGAGGCCGAGGAGATATGTCCCAAGTACAATGTTACAACTGTAACAAGTATGGGCATATGAGCTACGACTGCTGGAGTCCGAGGAAGAGAGAAGAAGCTAACCACTATGTGGAGGCTAGGAACAATGGGAACAATGCTGGAGGTGGAAACCGATGATGTTCCTAACCTACCGAGGTGCGGAAGAAGGGAGAAGTGAAGTGTGGTACCTGGACACAGGGGGGAGCAACCACGTGTGTGGAGATAGAGAGATGTTCACAAACCTTGAACCCATTGGGGGTGAGGTTAGCTTCGGGGATGCGTCAAAGATCTCCCTGGAAGGAAAGGTTTTGGTGGAGACGAAGCTGAACGGGGAGAGAGTACACCTGAACGATGTATACTATGTGCCAGGGTTGAAGACCAACATCTTGAGCATTGGGCAGTTAGTGGAGAGAGGATATTGCGTCCAGATGAAGGATGGGTCTCTGGCAATGAAGAATGGTCAAGGGAAGGAAGTAGTGAAGGTGGAGATGACGGCGAACCGTCTCTTCACACTGAAGATGGATGCTCAAGAGACAGCTTGTCTCGCGAGAACGAAGGAAGAGGAAGAAGCATGGCTATGGCACCATAGGATGGGCCATTTGGGTTTCACGGGGTTGAAGCTGCTATCTCACGCAAGGATGGTGACAGATCTGCCAATGATCTCACCACCTCAGAAGGTGTGTGAAGCTTGCACGGAGGGGAAGCAAAAGAGGCAGAGTTTTGAAGGAGGGAAGTCCTGGAGAGCAAGGAGGCAGCTTGAACTGGTTCACTCGGACATTGCGGGTCCGTTTGAGACCACGTCAATAGGCGGAAGCAGATACTACATAACCTTCACGGATGACTTTAGTCGGAAGTGTTGGGTATATTTCCTAAGGGAGAAATCTGAGGCCCTTGACAAGTTCAAAGAGTTCAAGGCTATGGCGGAGAAGGAGAGCGGTCAAGCTCTGAAGGTGTTAAGGACAGATCGAGGTGGGGAGTACACCTCGAGGCTGTTTAATGCCTACTGCAAGGAGAAGGGAATCTTACACCAGCTGACGGCGGCGTACTCACCGCAGCAGAACGGAGTGGCAGAGAGGAAGAACCTCACTATCATGAACATGGCGAGGAGCATGGTGAAGGAGAAGGGGCTACCGAAGAGTTTCTGGGCGGAAGGAGTGCAGTGTGCGGTGTATCTACTGAACAGATGCCCCACAAAGAGCGTGAAGTTCATGACGCCGTTTGAAGCATGGTGTGAATGGAAGCCAAACGTGAAGCACCTAAGGGTCTTCGGGTGTGTAGCTCATGCTCACATCCCGGAACAGAGAAGGAAGAAGCTCGATGATAGGAGCGAGAAGTGTATCTTTGTTGGCTACGCTCCGGAGAGCAAGGCATACAAGCTCTACAACCCGGTGACGGGGAAGGCCATCGTCTCGAGAGACGTGGTGTTCGAAGAAGGCAGCAGCTGGAGCTGGGATGAGAAGACGAGGAGCATGAAGGGCATGTTCTTCGAGGATGAAGATGAAGGAGGTCATGAGGCTGGAGCCGAGGATGGTTGAGTGGAGCCACCATCACCACCGAGCAGGAATTCAGGGGGAGCTTCCACCTCACACTCAAGAGGGGAAAGCTCAAGTGGAGGAAATTCTGCAGGAGGCAGCGGGAGCCGGAGTGACTCCGAGAGTCCACAACCCAGGATGAAGAGGGTGGGGGAGCTCTATAAGGAGACGGCCCCAATCCATACTAACTATTCATTGTATTGTCTCTTAGCAGATTGTGAGCCAAGGTCCTATGAAGAAGCTGCCCAGGAGAAATCTTGGAGGACGGCGATGGACGCCGAGACGGCTTCTATCAAGAAGAACGATACCTGGAGGCTAGTGGATCCACCGGCAAGCCACAAACCCCTCGGGGTGAAATGGGTCTATAAGGTGAAGAAGAACAAAGACGGCGTTGTGGAGAAACACAAGGCCAGGCTGGTGGTGAAAGGGTGTAGACAAGTCCAAGGAGTGGACTATGATGAAGTCTACGCCCCAGTTGCGCGGATCGATACCATAAGACTGATCATCGCACTGGCGGCTCATTATGGGTGGACAATCTTACAAATGGATGTTGTGGCGGCGTACTTTAATGGGTACCTGGAAGAGGATGTGTACATCGAGCAGCCTCCAGGGTATGTGGTAAAGGGCCAGGAGAGAAAAGTCTGCAAGCTAGACAGAGCCTTGTACGGGCTGAAGCAAGGAGCGAGGGCGTGGAATGGAAGGATAGATGCCTTCCTCCAGAAGCATGGATATGTGAAGTGCCCGTACGAGTATGCCCTGTATGTGAAGATAGAGGAGAACAGGGATATCATGGTCTTGTGTCTATACGTGGACGACAGGATATTCACCGGGAACAACCCGACCATGCTTGAGGAGTTCAAGAGGCTTATGAAGAAGGAGTTCGAAATGACGGACTTGGGAGAGCTGAGTTATTTCCTGGGGGTTGAGGTGAAGCAGGAGGAAGACGGGATCTTCATATCCCAGAAGAAGTATGCAGAAGAAATTCTGAAGAAGTTCAGGATGGAGGGTAGCAAGGCTATCTCCACTCCAGCGGACCTAGGGACAAAGTTGAGGAAGGACTCTGAGGAGGAAGGTGTGGACCCGACGATGTTCAAGAGCCTAGTCGGGAGTCTAAGGTACTTGACCTTCACTAGGCCGGACATCATGTATGCGGTCGGGGTAGTAAGCAGGCACATGGAGGAGCCCAAGCAGGATCACTTCACCGCAGCGAAGCGAATCCTAAGATATGTGAACGGAACAAGGGACCATGGCCTGAAGTACTCATCAGGAGGAGAGTTGAAGCTAGTCGGCTACTCGGATAGCGACTATGGTGGAGATGTCAATGATCGGAAGAGCACTTCTGGATACTGTTTTCACATGGGGACGGCGGCGTTCTCATGGAGCTCGAATAAGCAGGCTACTATAGCCTTGTCATCATGCGAAGCGGAGTATATATCGGCGGCGGCATGCGCCTGCCAAGCCATCTGGCTCAGGAAGCTATTAGAGGAGCTACATCATGTGCAGGACTGGCCAACGACAGTGTTAGTCGATAACATGTCGGCCATCCAGCTCGCGAAGAACCCAGTGCTGCATGGGAGGAGCAAGCATATCGAGACTCGATATCATTTTCTTCGGGAACAAGTGTAGCTGAAGACGGTCGAAGTAAAGTATTGCCCTACCGGAGAGCAGGTTGCGGACATTTTCACTAAGGCGCTGAAGGCAGAGACGTTTGCGAAGCTCAAAGGCAAACTTGGCATGGGCTGCCAAGTTTGAGGGGAAGTTTGTTGGCTTTGAGTTGTTGACTTGGTCAACTTCTTTTATTGAATTTTTATATGTTTTGTTTTAGTTAAAAGGAGGAGAGAGAGAGGAGCATTTAATGCGGAGAGAGAAGGAATGTGTTTTTCCTTTGCCTATAGATAGGCTTGTATTTGTGTTTGTAAAGTTTACGGTGAATAGAAAAGTTTTTCCGAGCACAATCTTAGAGAGAGAGAGAGAGAGAGAGAGAGAGAGAGGAGTTTGGTTATTATTCCCGCAGGAATAAATTTTCTCTCGCCATTTTAACCTCTCGGCATTTCTCTCTCGCCTGACATCTCCCGCAGGAGGACTCGCCACTGCCAGGTCGCAGCCCGCTCTCGCAACAGCACAACAGTTGTAAAGCAGCGAGGTCCGGTCGACGTTCGTCGAGCTCGCAGGCGTGTAGCAGCGGTTTTGTTCCTCACATTCGTCGAGCTCGCATAAGGGCGGTCGACGATCGTCGAGCTCGCGTGATCGCAGTTTAGTGGAGCTCGCAGCCCGCATCTCGCCTGCTGTGCATTCGCCGTGGGAGTGCTTGCCGGAGTAATAGTTGGAGCTCGCGAGTTGTAGGATCTCGCGTGGGTTGAAGAGCTCGCGGGTGCGAGTGGAGGTTGTACTCGCCGGAGCTTTGAGATTGAACAGTTCGGGCGTGTGAGGTGTTCGCCGGAGGGTGTTCGCTGCGAGAAGTAGAGAAGAGGGAGTGAGCTCGTGTGAAGGTCTCGCTTCCAACACTGTTTCGGATCCTAAGATAACACTCAAACTACTCATCGACCCAGGAAAGAAAAAAATCCTTTTTGCCGAGGCTGGACAGGACTTCATCAACCTCAGACTCCGCCCTCTCCTTTATCCTTTCGGCACCATGATCAATGACCCCACGCCTCGAAGCACTTTAGGCTCCATCGAAAAGCTGTATCGGACCGTTGAGAAAATCAACATCTATCTCGTCGAAAACAGAGATAAGCCAAGTGCTTCGCTTCAGCCGAGGAGGGTCTCCGTCTGCCCTTTCTCGTCGCAAATCAGCTGCTGCTGCGTCCACTGCCGATCTCAAGTGATCATTTCGGATCCCAACACCCGCACAAATTGCTATCGTGGAGCTAGTTCCAGCTGCTACAATGTGAATTCCGGCGCTGGAAATGGTGGTGCGGCGGTGACTTCTTATATGATTACGGATGAATTGGAAATCACGCCGATGCCTGCAATCTCTAGCATCACAAAGAAAGATGTTGGGCTCGTCGAGAAGACGGTGGTCATCGGCCTGATGGAGGTAGTAACATTACTCATATTTAGTTATATATGCTCCTGTACTTCATGTTCTTAAAGTTCTATATCTTTGATTTGTCGCAGATCACTGCTTTGATTCTGGCTGCAATGAAGTCGTCTGCCACCGCTCTAACGGACACTTTCTTAAAATCCTAGACCAAGAAGGCAGCGAGCTCACTCTAATTTTGAAGTGATTTTGATGGCAGCGTATAATGGAAAATTGTCTATCCCTGTATTCCTGTCATGTTTTGTTTAATCCATGGGGCGTCCATTTCATTCAGCAATGATGTATGTTTTGGGGTTTCTTTTTTGTGGGGGTTTATCCTTGTCTTTTATCATCTTTTTTGAAAAATCAGTTTGAAGTACAATTATTCTTGTTTTATGGACTAACCGCTGTTCGCATAGTATTTGTTTTATGTGTTGAACAATACTTATGAAGACTCCCTTCATACTAATGCAGAGGTGATTTTTGTGACCGGGTCTCCCGGATATAACCAACTCATTTATATGGCTACTGGTGATCTAAAATGGAACTCTTTTTGGCTAATGATGATTTAAAAACTTACTTACATTTAATACCATGGCTCCTAATGGTGATCTAAAATCTTACATACATTTAAAATCGCTCTCAAAGTTTAAAACCCGCATGGCGTGACGGTTCGTAAATTGAAACTAGTCGGCTCCATCAATGAAATGACGGCAGTTAATATATTTGGGCATAAATGCGACTCTTTTTATACTAGTGGCGACTCTTCGTTATCTTCTTCTTCTTCCCCGACTGCATCCTTATATAAAGTTCATGAGGCCGCAGATCTTCTTCCACCCTCCCCATCTCCACAACTCAGAACAGTCATGGCCGCTTCGGATTCTAAGATGACTCTCAAACTTCTCGTCGACGCCGGCAACAATAAAGTTCTTTTCGCCGAGGCTGGAAAAGACTTCATCGACTTCATGTTCAGCCTCCTCCTCCTTCCTCTCGGCTCCGTCATCAAGCTCGTCACCCCTGGAAACACGTTAGGCTCCATCGGAAAGCTGTATCAGAGCGTCGAGAACATCAACGACACCTATCTCGCCGCAAACCTAAATAAGTCCACTCTGCTTCAGCCGACGGTCTCCGCCTTCGCTGGCGCTTCCCCTCTTCTTCTGACGGGGACTGTAGTCACCCCACTGCCCAAGAAGACCTACTGGTGCACGAATTGTGAAAATCCATTGACCACCTGCAGAAACTGCAGTCATACTATCGACTGGGACAGCGTGAATTCTGGTGCTGGAAATGGAGGGGCCGAAGGATTCGTGAAGGGGGTAGTGACTTATATGATTACCGATGATTTGGAAGTGACGCCGATGTCAGCAATCTCTAGCATCACTCTGATCAACCGCTTCAGCAAGAAGAAGGAAATTCGGCTGGAGGAGAAGGCGGTGGTGGTCGGCATGGAGGAGGTTTGATTAATTATTATTCTTTAGTTATGCTCCACTGCCTCTTCTTAAAGCTCAATGTTTTTAGCATATATCTTTGATGTCATGCATGTTTTCAGGCCCTTGCTTTGCTTGACGCTTCATTGAAGTCTTCCACCGCTCTCACCGATGTTTTCTTAAATTCCTCAACCAACAACGCAGAGAGCTCAGTCTAATTTTGAAGAGATTTTTGGGCGCAACATACGAATATATATATATATATATATATATATATATATATATATAATGGAGATTGTCTATCCTTGTATTCCTGCAATGTTTTCTTTGCTGATGTTTTGTTTGCTGCTGAGTTCAGTTATACTCCTTCTGCACGTTTATCATTTTTTTTTTTTGAAAAATCAGTTTAAGAGCAACTATTTTTGTTTTATGGAGTAGTGGTTGTGATAGTGTTTTTCCTAAACCCTAAATCCTAAGCTGCACATAGTGTTTTTCGTTTTATGTGATGTTATGAAGACTTCATCTCTCAAGATCTATGGGATGTCCTGAACATGTCACTATTGCTACAGCAAAAGAAGGTTGGATGCTGCTCCAATAAAGCAGTGCGTATAAAATATTAAAAGAGGGGCTAAAGCAATCTTATACATTCTAGGAGTATATAAGTTGTTTTTTATATAAGGGGCTAAAGCAATCTTATACTGCTGCACCTGCACGAATTAGAGCTTCTGCTGCAATCGGAGTAAATTTCCCCGCTGCTACAACCTGAATTCTGGCCCTGAAAAGGCGAGCGTAGAAGGTTTTGTGAAGGGGGTGGTGACTTATATGATTATTTGGAAGTCACGCTGATGTCAGCAATCTCAAGCATCACTCTTCTCAACAGCTTCAGCATGAAGAAGGATGTTCGGATCGAGGAGAAGACGGTGGTCGTCGGCATGGAGCAGGGTCTTGCTCTGCTTGCGGCTTCATTGAAATCTGCCATGGCTCTCACGGATGTTTGACTAAATTCCTCAACCAAGAAGGCAGTGATGACATAAGCTGCTGCCACATTTGAAGTCAATAAAAGCTGAAGCCTTCTTAAACAACACCTTTATCAAAACAGCAAATACTGCTATATAAGATGAATGTAAAATGAGATGTCCTCTTATAATACCTGCAAGAGCACCGCCTATGGTCAGAAATTTTGTTCTTTTTTTTTCAACTTTTTTTTTGTTAAAATCCTGCTTTTTAAGAACGTGTAGATCACAAATCGGACGAATCATGTGCACTGTGCACATGTGCGTACGCCCACCTACATATTTCTCCTATGGTCAGAGTCTTATGAGAAATTTTTTTATGAGAGTATCGCTGCTTGCTGTAGCTGCGCAAATAAATACCATCATTTAAAACCGGGCCCACCTCTTTCTTTCCCGAGTTTCCCCCCTTCTCCCCTTCTCCCCTTCCCTGCGCGAGAAGCAATCCCTTTCTCCTCGACTCCTCTCCGACTCCTCCGGCGAAATCACCGCACGAGGGAGGGTGGCTAGCCGGGAAGCAGCGCCATTTTCTCCGTCGACGAAGGGCGGACCTCCTACTCACTGAACAGAGGTAAGTAACCTTCATCTAGGGTTTGTATTTTAGGGTTTTTTCTAGGATCGCAGCTTGTGTGTTCTGTGCCTAACCTAGCATCCGACAAGTGACGCCCCTCCAATTTTGTTCTGCATCCGAAATTTTTGTTCCAATACAGTTGTACTTTACTGGAAATACAGTCGTATATCACATAGTCATTTTTAACTCTAAAAATGCAGTTGAACACACAGTTGGAACTAGGGTTTGTACCCAAATGATTTAGATTATGTTTACATTTCTTTGGAACTAATTTACCATAAATATTATCGATATCAATATGTAATATCATTACGAATGAGGAGTGCTGTAACATTTGGGGTATTTATATTATGAGTAATTTATACTTACATTGCTAAATTCATATCACAAAGAGAAACAAATGAAAACATTTGGGTTATTTCCTTGTTTCTTGTTGTTTCCTCAGATGCCAGGTAGCAATTATCTGAGTTGTAGGTGTGCAGTCTCCACCTTTGTCTCAAATGCCCGTCCACTATTAAATGTTCTCTCTGAGGAGTCCAAGAAATTTCTTGGAGATGCAAAAGTTTTGCCGTTGTTTGATATGCCAACACTTCCGCAGAATATCCCTCTGTTGTATATGCTTGTTAGGTTTTATAGCAGGGAGAGGAATGCTTCTTAATTGGCAATGTGTACTTGAGGATGTCCGTTAATGAAATAGCGTTGATACTGGGGCTACCCAACCGTGGTCGAGACTTTAACATGGTTAGACTCCCATGTTTAGAGTTGACTGTTGAAACCAGCAACTGGTCTCTTGAGTTCGGGCCCACTGGGGGTGTAGCCGATGCTTATTTCTCCCTCACTAGACTCTCTTGACGGTGGATGCTGGAAACGGAATAGACCCAAGGCTGAAGCGAGGAGGTCCCGCCACACACCCGGAAGATCTTAGAGAGCTTCCCCTCCCAAACCAAAGCTCAACCGGGCACCTTGGAGGGCACTGGCTGCCAACCAAAACTAGCCTAGAGGAGAGGATTCTCTAAAATCGGATCTCCTCCAAGCTGCCCTTAAGGGTCTATTTATAGGTTTTCCTAGGCTGGTCTGTAAATAGCCTGAATCCGCCTTTTGATTTTACTAACAACACCCCAAATTGGTCTGCTAACAGCCTAACTCCGCTGTTCCGAAGGGCTATTTGCAGCCCACCAGGGGTATTATGGTCATTTCCTCCTCAAAGCCCTTTGGGCGAGTGGTCCGTGAGGGCACCATTTGCTGGGCACCCGCCTGGCTGGGCGAATGCCCACGCTTCTGGGCGAGTGGTCCGTGAGGGCACCACTCGCCTAGCGCCTTCTCTCCTATGGCTTACCCCCACCAACCCGGGGGCATTTTTACCTTCCTTAGCCTGGGCGAATGACCCGGCGAATGATCCGGACGGCCCAGGCTTCGCCAGTTGGCTGAGGGGGGCCCACTCGACGAATACGGGTTGTACACAATCCCCGCTCTTTACGAGCGGTTCCTACGGTCGTAAAGAACAGTCCAACCCTGTATTCGGTGAGTGCTTGTTGCTGGATCCATAAGATTCCGTGGGTCCCACCGCCACCTTATATATACCTCCTCCTGTCAGATTTTTGCTGGACCACTTTCATACCTTGACCCGGAGTTTTCTTTCTCTGGACCTTTCGCTACTTTCAATGTCTTTCCACAAACCTTCCTCGAAACCCCTTTCGCGAGAGATGATCGACCGCCTAGCTGCGGCCCAAGCTGTAACTGCCCCCAGGGCATCCAAATTTGCTCTCTGGCTGACGTCTAAATGGGACCCGAGCGCCCCCTATGTCTCGCGTCGAGCCAAGGCGATTCGGCTGAATCGTCAGAGAGGCGAGACTGCCTCGGAGTCTCCGGCGGATACTCCACCGGCGAACACGCTGGCGGATACCCTTCCGGACCCCGCGGTGCTGGTATGAGGATTCTTCATGTCTCCATTTAGTTCCTGTCCCTTACCCTGCGTTTATTCTGACCATTCGCAGGGGGTTTTGGTACCTGAGGACGGCCATGGGTCCGTTTTGAGCAGTGTGGTGGTGCCACCTCCCGCGGACAAGGTACCTCCTCCCGATCTGGATATTGCTCCTCCGCCTCCCCCTGGGGAGACTGTACCCCAATCCCGTGAGTTGTGAACCTTCTCGCTTTTTCCTTTTATGTTGTCGGCTACTAACCACTACCTTTTCGCAGCCCTCAACCCTGACGTCCCGCTGCGGAACTCCATTCCTCCAAGTCCCCCTGCTCAGGTGAACCCCTCTGCCACCGCGAATGAACGGAGGGTCTCCCCTGAGCGAGAGCTGGGTCAGCATCTCCGTGCTGATGACCGTGCGGATGCTCCGGCTCCTCCTCCGCCTTACCGTCCGGGGAAGGGAAAGGTCTTACCTCCCGCCGGGCTGTTTGGGGTGCACCCCCATTCGTCTCGTCCTTCAGGCCACCTGGACCCCACCCTAGGCCAGTTCACTCACCCGCCTCTATCGTACTCGCATATTTTATCACCACTAACCTAGTTGTGATTCCGCAGGCTATCGAGAAGCCTCCCCCTTCGACTCCTACTACGAGGGAGGAGAGGGAGTGCTCTCGCCTCTCCCTTCCCCTGAGGATCTTGCTGACTTCCTGGGTGACTCCTCCGATCACACGACCCTGAAGGAGCGGATTACGGAGTTCTTGGGGAAGCTCATCCACATCCAGCGGAACGTCGCCGGTCAGGTGGATGAGGTGCGGCTGGGAGTCACACGGGAGCTGAAGGACCTTCGACGAAGCCACTCGCATCTTCTCGCGGCGGTGGAGCGGCTGGGGGGTGAAGGAGGGGAGTTGTCTCCCGAAAGACATGCCGCACAAGCCCGGGACCAACTCCACCTTGCTTCCCAGGAAATCACCAGTATGCTCGCGTACTACCGCCCGCGAATGCCCATGGAAGCTGGGTCGCGAAAGCGAGGTCGGTGGATCTGGGAGGAGATCTGATTTACCCAACGTCCACCCCTCTTATTGTTTCCTTTTCTTACTTTATGCTGCGAATGTCGAACGTTCTATTTACCTGTAATAATTGCTCTATGCTTTGCGAATGCTTCTTTATTCGTTTTTCGTACCACGTAACTTTGCTTGGGTATTGCCGAGTGATAACTTATAGCCGGATGCTCTTCCAACCTCGTTGCGTAGCCGCGGAATGAATAGACATAGGGCATTTGCCATTAATGGGCGAGAGGGACCGGCTCGGTCCTCGAGGTGTCAGGAAGGCGCGATGGCTATCCGCACACCCGTGGTGTAAGACCCTATTTTTTTTTTTGCAAAAACCACCGGGTCTTAGGCCCAGAACCGCCGTTTTGCGGTGACACCTTCGCTTGAGAAGGTCGCCACCACAAAACGCCGATCCTGCCGGCCAAATCGATCACAAGAAAAGTAAGCTAAACTGATTAGTAGAACAAGCTAAGTCCACATCACATATATAAATAACTCATCAAAAGATGTCCACAATGTAACTGAAAAGAAAGGAAATAAGATAGCTAGGGCCTTGCCCAATACATCAGATCCTCACTACATGATTCACTCGCGGAAGCAAAATAACTAAATCAACACTCACGGATCCTGTCATCTGAGCTCCTGAGCTAGACTGCCCCGCCTCCATTTGCACCGGCCTCCGGTGCTGCTCCGTCGCCGCGGTCTCCTAAAATGATAAGGTCCACCGACCGTCAGTCATAAAGACTCAGCCAATTCCCCACCCCTCCCCCCAAGGTTCCTAGGCACCGGATGGGAAGGAGGAAGCGGAGGACAAACAAGAGGTAGAACAAATGCAGGTGACAAGGAAATATCTACGCTACACAGGTGATATATATATGTAAATGAAACCAGAAATAAAAACAGCAGGGTAAAGTATAGGTAAAGCAGTAATGAGTAAATGTAGAAACAATTAAATATTATAATATTAACCATTGATTTATAGGAGTGCCCATACAAACCTATAGACCAAGGGGTCGTTTAGCAGGGCCTATCGTATAAAAAGTCCCATACCAATTTATACGATAGGTGTCAGGGGTTGAATGCAATGGTTATGCTATGACATGCAAATATGTTGTTATGCGGTGATCAAACAAGTGCAACTCACCCACTACGACTCTATGCGCATAGACCTTTAGTTCCCCCTTTTTGGAGCGAGCTAGACTCCCCGGATACTCCCGTAGTGGCAAACGGAAGCGGTGGGTTGGGCCCCGCCCACCTCTAGGTTGGTAAATGCACTACCCGACCTAGACCTATCGTACGCCTCCACTAAACCCGCGGAGCGTCTGCGTACTCTTACTGACTGGACCGCCAGATTTTATGGCTAAGCACAAACCCGCACTAGCCGAGCCCAAGTATCAACGTCGGTGCAACGACCGCCAACACTAAGGACCCACCACCTTATGCACATGCAAGATATCTTCCAACAACACCGAACTACAAGCTCCCCGGGCTGACCCGCCCGCCACCAACAAACATCTCCGAAACAAAAGATCACCGGATTAAACCGGCCAGACTTCCACAAACACATTCTCATAATAACTTTCCTGCTATAGAAACTTAGGTGCTAAAAGACGCTTAACAGGAAAAGACGATCTTTCGTCAATCCCCGGACGACCTATTCCGAGGGTGGCACTCCACCACCCTAAGACTTACCAAACCCTAACTCCTCTAGGGATTCATACATAATACTAGGCTACCACCCAACCTTCTTTACTCCAGACCCAAGACCACCAGTTTGACCCCCTTAACCCCAAAGTTGTCTAATTGCTAAACGCAGACCAACCTTAACGATTTGATGCTCATGAAGAGAGGTACACTAAATAACCATCTCCTTGACCCAAGGGATTTACTGGGGACCCATGCTACCTATTTCAGACCAAATCTAGGGTTTCATAATTTTTCCAATAATAAAAGTATTTTAAATAATTTTCCAAAGGGCCATTTTACTAAGGTTTGAACTACAAGTGTACTTTCCTGACCTCCAATGTCTACTCCAATTTTTACATAAATCAATAGTACCTAATAAACAGTAGGTATGAAATTTTAGGAAAAACCAGCAAGGTTTACTATTTTTAGAAATTCCAAAACACAATAATTTCCAATAATTTACAAAGGAGGTACCCTCATATGATCTCTAAACCTTTTGCAAATTGGTACAGTGGTGTATCATGATATAATATTAAGTCCTACAAAGTTTGACCATGTTCCACAGAGGGCATATTTGTAATTACATCCAAGGATATATTTGCAACTTCTTCCAAAATGAACTAGAGGTACCAAAAATATTGATCCATAAATTATGGGAAAATTACAGTGGTTATATATTGTTATGAAAAGACATCCAGCAAAGTTACATGCAATTACAGTAATTTATCATCATAAATTTAACCAACCCAAAAATTGCCAACAATGAGGAATATTACAATTTGGGCCTCCAAGGGTTAACTCATGTTCTAACCAATTCTTCCAGAGATTTATATCATTAAAACCATGTATATTACAGAAGATGGTAGATTGACAAGTACTATTTCTCCCTAAAATCTCAAACCCTAATTATTTACAAATCTACCCAAGGGTTTATTACTTAGGATGAGCAACTCCAAATTCCTCCAAACTCTCACAGTAGCATTCCCTAGTCACTAAGGCCACCTTCACCAAATTTCAAGTCAAACCATTAAGGTTTGACCTCTCTTCCTTCATTAGCTTCTAATTGCACCCCATTAGGGTTTAGCCTAGGGTTAGGGTCTAACCTTCTCCAACAGCTCTAGTAGGAACTCCAGAGATTCATAACCTCAAAAACAAGTGGGTGACAGAAGATGGTGATTCCCTAAGTGTTATTTCTTCCTAGATCTCCAAATTCCAATTATTTACAAATCTACCCAAGGATTTATTACCTGGGTTAGACAACTCCAAACCCCTTCAAACTCACAAGGGACTCTTCTCTGGTCACTATGACCTACCCACCAAAACTTTAGGTCAAACCACTAGGGTTTGACCCTACTCCCTTCATTGACCTCTATTTGCACCCCTTAAGGGTTTAGCCTAGGGTTAGGGCCTAAACATCTCCAAATCCACTCAAACCTCTGGAGAGGGGATTATACCACTCTTAGGACTCAGAGAGGTCTATTACACTTCTCCCCATGGACCTTTACTCCTACATCCTTCACAAACCCTAAAGGGGCACCATAAACTCATCCATTAGGATTTATGGGCACAATAGGTCCTAACCCACCCAAAGTGGCTCCTTGGGGTGCCTCCTACCTCCCAAGGCAGTGACCAAAGTTACCCCAACAATCAGTGGGAGGAAACCCCTCCACACCCCAAAACTAGCTTAGGTTTACCTTTACCCTAAACATAACCTTTAAGAGAAACTAGACTCAAAGGTCTCCCTACCTTGCCCAAGTCCATACTACTCACTATACTGACCATGGGTCAGTGTAAGACCACCCAAGATCCTACCAACATTTGGTGGGGAGTGGAATTCCAATGGGTACCTATTTGGGGTGCAAATAGCAATTTAGCCCCTTTTTGATTTACTAGGGCAAAACCCCTCCAATGGCCACCAAACTTGGACCAGAGGTTGGCATGGGGGAGGGTGAGGTGCACCCCAAATATGAAGCCAAAAGACCTTGTGGAAGAGTGGGGGCACTCACCCAAAGTTTTGCCTACACCTAGGGAACCCAAGATTATTTTGGTGGAATACCCTACCAAAACAACTCCATAAATCATGATATTTTAACCAGGGCCTATACATACCCCCTAGGACCACCCATCCAAGTTTGGAAGGGTTTTGAGGTGTTTAGGGCACCTAATTAGGTTAAACTAGGGTTATTGGTCTTTCCCAAAAATTAAGAAGAAAACTTCTCCAATCCTTGTGATCTTTGGACATGACCTAGGTATGCACTAGACTAGACTACACCCCAAAAATCAAGTCATTTGGAGTTCTATAATGGGGTGGGCATCAAAAATGAGTTCTGATTAGCCCTAAAGACAGCCCCCACTAGAATGAGTGCTGAGCCCTAACCAGGACTCCAAATTGAGTGATCTCAATTTTGTATGAAACTAGACCCCAAGGGCTACAATTTATATGTTGACCACTTTTTATGATTCGGCCTCTAAGTATTTTTCCCAGATTTAAATAAGAGCTGTAGTTTTAATCACAGAATTAAAAGATAATGAAGTAAGCCGCACGAATCTTAAAGCACATCGGATGGCGCTGGGTCATCGTCCCCAAGAAGTCAGCGGCTGAGATTTACCGCGCCTGGGCCGCCTTGAGCGATGATTTCCCGGCCACCTGAGCGCCGCCCCGGCCGACCAACGCCACCACCACCTCCGTTGAGGTGGGGGCCGGCGATGAGCGGTGTTTGATCGGCCGGAGGTGGCCGGAATCGTGGTCTGGGAGAGGAAGCCCAACCCGATCAACGGGGGGCAAGGCTGGCTTGATTCCCGGCCAATTGGCCACGGATCGAGCCGCCGTCGATTTGGATCTAATCCTTAGAGTTCAGGGAGGAGAACGGGACCTGCTGGAGGGCTTGCCGTCGGGTCAACCTCGAGTACATCATGGGAGCTGCCGTCGGTTGTGAAGCCATGCCGATTCCCTCCTACAGTGCACGAAATCTCCAGGTAAGATAGGGGTTTCTCTCCTCTCAGGTCTCTGAAGGTGAAGGGGGGTTCGATTGGGGGTGGTGATGGCTTTAAGCTCCATGGCCATTAATGGCTTCTTCGGTTTCTTCCATGGCCGGCCCCTCTCCATCTCCCCTGCCTTAATTCCCCTTTGTAACTGATGGAAACTTCTCCCAGCTGGCTGAGGAGTTGAATAGAGGCATCAATTGGGGGGCCAAGAGGTAAAACCTCTTAATGGCCATGAATGGCCTCTTCTCTCTCTTCCAAAAATGGTGAAACCCCCATTTTCTCTCTCCTAATCACCATGGTCGGTTTCTACCCTCTCTCCTGAGTTTAATGAGGGTCCACATGGGCTGGTTGACCATCCAATTGAGCTAGCCCAAAGAGATTGGGTTAGGTTTGAGCATTTTGACCTAAATTGGGCAATTTTGACTTTTGGTCAAATTGGTCAATTGGGGAACCCTAGGATGGGGCTTTTGGGTTCAATAGGTTCTAAATGGTATTATAAACCTAGGAGTGTGATCAATTTGACATGGTGAGGGTTGATTGGCTCTAAATGGGCTACTTTGACCAATTTGAGGGTTTATGTTGACTTTGGTCAAATTGGCCTCTTAGGTTGACTTCAATGGGCCCATGGTGCCCTAAGGGGACCTCTAAAGGGTTAGGGACACTATGGTGGGGTCCAAGGGTTAAGTTGAAGCCCTAAATTCCAATCCCAAGCTTGGAAGATGGGAATTGCTATTTGCAGACCAAGGTGGCTTCCTCCTCCTTTCCTAAGCTCTCAAGGTCAAAAGGTTCTTCTTATGGTTTTGTCATGACCCAGTCATGACAAAACCAACTTAGGGGTCTAGCAGTTTGGGGGATGTTACTAATCCCAATACATAAAAATAAAAATTTCGTCCCCGAAATTCTGACAAGCCTATGGGGTTTCTACTAGAGGAAAACGGTAACATCCCAGAAAAAGTAAGTTGTACCTGTCGTAAAAAGCTGCGGGTATTTTTGTTGCATCAAGTCCAGTGGCTCCCAAGTATGTTCTTCCTGTCCATGATTCCTCCACAGGACCTTGACCAGTGGGACCTTCTTGCGCCGCAAGACTCGTAGCTCTGTGTCGTCTATCCGAACCGGCTCCAAGTGAATCGATCGATCTGTAGCTACTGGCCCCTCAGAAGTAGACACCTGCTGCTCAGGCCGAAGTAAAGCCTTCCTAAGTGAAGAGACGTGGAATACGTCATGCAGTCCCTCCAAATCCGGCGGTAGCTCCAGTCTGTAAGCCAAGGGACCGATCCGCTCCAGGATCCTATAGGGTCCCATAAACCTTGGACTGAGCTTCTTCCGGCCGCGAACCCTCGAGACTCCATGCATCAGACGTATCTTCAAGAAAACCCGGTCTCCCACCTGGAACTCCACCATACGATGACGCACATCGTAATACTTGGCCTGCCTGCTCTGGGCCTCCAGCATCCTATCTCGAATCAACCTCACCTGGGCCTCCGTGTCCTCCACGAACTCTGAGCCAAGAGCCTTGGGGTCCTCATCCTGAATCCAAGATAACGGTGTCCTGCACCTCCGTCCATATAACGCCTCGTAAGGTGCTCTGCCTATGCTAGCCTGGTGACTGTTGTTATAAGAGAACTCGACCAACGGCAACAGTCTCTCCCAAGGCTCCCCGCGGTCTAGAATGCAAAGACGCAAAAGATCCTCCAAGGTCCGATTGGTGCGCTCCGTTTGCCCGTCTGTCTGGGGGTGAAAAGCTGTACTGAAGGTCAACCGAGTGCCTAGATAGGCCTGCACCGCTCTCCACTCCCTTGACGTAAAACGTCCATCTCGGTCAGAAACTATCGTCCTTGGCACGCCATGATAACGGACAAACTGCTCCACAAACTTTCGAACCAAAACTCTGACCGAGTCATCCTTCCTGATCGGAATGAATCTAGCCACCTTCGTCAACCTGTCGACGATCACCCAAATCGAGTCATTCCTCGTACAGGATCGGGGAAGACCATGAATAAAATCCATCGCTATATCGTCGAACTTCCACTCCGGCACTGGGAGTGGATGCAATAACCCTGCTGGGTTCCAACACTCCGCCTTCACAAGCTGGCAGGTCTCGCAGTGGGTCACAAAATAAATGATATCTCTCTTCATACCCGGCCAGTACATGGTCCTCTTCAGATCCGCCGTCATCTTGGTAATACCCGGGTGCACTGAATACTTACTGCAGTGAGCCTCTGCCATAATATCTTCCCGGATCTGATCTCCCGCCGGCACATACACCCGACCTCTAAAACTCAACAGGTCGTCCTTCATCGAATAATCTCCAGCTGAACCTGCCTCCAAGGCTCTGAAAATCGGCTCCAGCTTGGCATCCTGTCTCTGCCATTCCCTGATGCGGTCTCGAATGTCATAAGTGGCACCAGTCGCTGCTAGGTACTCCTCGTATAGCTCCGGATCATCTTCAGATACCAGGGAGATCTGCATATCTTCGAACATTCGCACCAACTCCATGGCCATCAGCTTAGGCTCTGCTCCTGATGTAGTAGCTCTCCTGCTCAGAGCGTCTGCTACCACATTTGCCTTCCCTGGGTGGTAATGCATCGTATACTGGTAATCTGATAAGAACTCCACCCATCGCCTCTGTCGGATATTCAACTCCTTCTGCGTATCTACATACTTCAGATTTTTGTGATCTGAGAATATGTCGCAGTGGACACCATAGAGGTAGTGTCGCCAGATCTTAAGAGCGAATACGACTGCTCCCATCTCCAAATCGTGCACTGGGTAATTCCGCTCGTGGTCCTTCAACTGGTGGGAGGCATAAGCTATCACATGCCCGTTCTGCATCAGAACGGCACCCATCCCCTGATAAGATGCATCCGTATACACTTGAAATCCTTCCTTCCCCGATGGAAGGGCAAGGATGGGAGCTGAAGTGAGCCGACCCTTCAGCTCCTGGAAAGCTGTCTCGCACTGCGGCGTCCAGGTAAAAACAGCATCCTTTCTTGTCAGAGAGGTAAGCGGGAGGGCTATCTGAGAAAATCCCTGAACGAACTTCCGGTAGTAGCCGGCAAGTCCCAAGAAACTTCTTACGTCGGTGGCCGTCTTCAGCGGCGGCCAGTCTCGTACTGCCTGAACCTTTGCTGGATCTACTGCCAGGCCTTCTCCACTGATGATGTGGCCCAGGAAGGCCACCTCCTTCAACCAGAACTGACATTTACTGAACTTAGCATATAACCGATGCTCCCGCAGCTTCCCCAAGGTTAGTGCCAAATGCTGCGCATGCTCCTCCTCCGTCCTCGAGTAGATGAGGATGTCGTCGATGAACACTATGACAAAGATGTCGAGGTAAGGCTCAAACACCCGGTTCATCAAGCTCATAAATGCTGAAGGTGCATTTGTGAGCCCGAACGGCATCACCGTGAACTCATACAATCCATACCGGCTGCTGAAAGCCGTCTTCGGGATGTCCTCCTCTTGGATCCTCAGCTGATAATAGCCTGATCTTAAATCCAGCTTCGAGAAGCAGTGGGCTCCCTCTAGCTGGTCAAAGAGCTCATCTATCCTTGGCAGAGGATACGTGTTCCGTACCGTCAGCCTATTCAGAGCTCTGTAATCGATGCACAGTCTGAGCGTCCCATCCTTCTTCTTCACAAATAACACCGGTGCTCCCCAAGGTGAGGAACTCGGCCTAACGAACCCTGCTTCCACCAGCTCCTGCAGCTGGCTCCGAAACTCTACCAACTCCTTTGGGGCCATCCGGTAAGGAGCTTTGGACACCGGCTTGGCCCCTGGCACCAGCTGAATCTGAAAATCCTTCTCGCGGTGCGGTGGTAGTCCAGGAAGCTTCTCTGGAAAGACATCAGCAAAATCTCGAACTACCGGGATACTTGGCACTGAGTCCTTGACTTCAGTCGCCTCGAAGAGCACCTGGTAAACCTCATCTCCCTGCAGGTGGGCCTTGACGGCCTGAATGGATGATACAAAGAGACGAGAGGTAGGTTGAGTACCTTCGAATGCCACAACACCGTCTTTATGCTCTAGCACGATCCGCCTAGCCGGGCAATCGATCCTTGCCTGGTTCTCATACAACCAACTCATGCCCAGGATCAGGTCGTAATCCCTCATCTTCAGAACAGTTGCCGGGACTTCGAACAGTCTTCCTCCAATCTCCAGACTCATTAGGCATGTTAAATTTGTTAAGACCTCTGATCCATCCGGAAATCTCACTCTCCTATAGTCGCTTTTGAAGTGCTTGACTTGGTCTAGGTCTTCGATAAATTTGGCCGAGACGAACGAGTGCGAGGCACCCGTATCGAACAAGGCAAAAGCAGGTTTGCCGAAAACGGAAACTAAACCTGAAGGGTTTGACGATTGGTTCAAGGCTACGGTAAAGCTAAAACTTTCAAAACATTAACTATTTAAAATTAAAAGCGACAAGTACCTGCGATGACCCTTGCCGGGTCCCTGGGCCTGGCCAAATCTAAGGCATAAGCCTGCTCTCTGTAGTGCCTCCGATCGTCACCCTGAAATCCACGGCCTCGACCACGTCCTCGGCCTCCGGGATGCTGGCCCCGAGGTGCTGCCTGTGGTGCTGGAGGGGCATTCCTCTGGGGGCAGTTCCTCTTGATGTGGCCGACCTGATGGCAGTGAAAGCACTCAGGAGGTGGCCCACCTCCTCCAATCCTTGGCACTTCCCTTATATGCAAGGGCTGAGGAGCCAAAACTACCGGCTCCCTTTGCTCCTGCCTCTCTTCCTGACGGGGTCGGACCTCCATCCTTCTTTCCCCGGCGTCTCGGCCTCTCGGCTGATCTCTTCTCCCATTTCTTCCTTGATCCTCCATGGGTCTCTTCCTTCCACGAACAACTTGCTGGTCTCCCTCCAGCTTCTTTGCCATTTCCAGAATCTTCGTCATGCTGCCATCGGAGACGAACAGAAGGGCCTGTCTCAACTCATCACGGAGGCCCTTATAGAACCTCTTAGCATATCCTGCATCATCCAGCTGGTAGGATACCGCAAACCGGGACAAGTGAGTGAACTCCTGATGGTACTCCAGCACTGATCTACTCCCCTGCCGCAACTGCAGAAATCTATCTTCCAAGTCATCTCTTGCCGACTGCGGCACAAAATGCTCCAACAACGCCGCTTTGAAATCGTCCCAAGCAACATCTGCTGCCTCTAATCCCGGGTACGATGTAGCCAGGAACCTCTTCCACCACCTCTTAGCATGGGATTCCAGGCATGAAACCACCAGTGGCACCTCCATCTCCACCGGGCACTGGATTCCTGACAGCATCTCTTGCATAATGTCCACCCACTCTTCAGTCCTTACAGCCGTCTCCGTCCCAATATAAGCTGGCGGGGAGAGCCCCCGGAAGATGCTCAGCCAGTTGGCCCCAGGGTTTTGCTGAGGAGCCGGTGCCTGCTGTGCTCTGAATGTCTCCAAAATGGCAGTCAGAGTCTGCCCCAACTCCGTCTGCTGGAACGGGGTAGGAGCCGGTGGTGGAACGACGTTCGGAGTTGGAGGGACTCCATGCTGCGGTGAAGGTTCCGTTGCCGGCTACACAAGAAAGATTGCACTTATAAGGGACTTAGCTAAAGGGAAGAAAAATTTCAGTTATAAGTGGACTTTTACATGTGATTTCCCTTATGGGCACACCATTGCTTCCGCTGCTAGTTTGTCCGCAAACTAAGCTCGCGCGGGGTGGCCCAGGGTTTGTGGACTTCTTTTCCTTGGATCGATGTTTGCTCTGATACCACTTGTAAGACCCTATTTTTTTTTTTGCAAAAACCACCGGGTCTTAGGCCCAGAACCGCCGTTTTGCGGTGACACCTTCGCTTGAGAAGGTCGCCACCACAAAACGCCGATCCTGCCGGCCAAATCGATCACAAGAAAAGTAAGCTAAACTGATTAGTAGAACAAGTTAAGTCCACATCACATATATAAATAACTCATCAAAAGATGTCCACAATGTAACTGAAAAGAAAGGAAATAAGATAGCTAGGGCCTTGCCCAATACATCAGATCCTCACTACATGATTCACTCGCGGAAGCAAAATAACTAAATCAACACTCACGGATCCTGTCATCTGAGCTCCTGAGCTAGACTGCCCCGCCTCCATTTGCACCGGCCTCCGGTGCTGCTCCGTCGCCGCGGTCTCCTAAAATGATAAGGTCCACCGACCGTCAGTCATAAAGACTCAGCCAATTCCCCACCCCTCCCCCCAAGGTTCCTAGGCACCGGATGGGAAGGAGGAAGCGGAGGACAAACAAGGGGTAGAACAAATGCAGGTGACAAGGAAATATCTACGCTACACAGGTGATATATATATGTAAATGAAACCAGAAATAAAAACAACAGGGTAAAGTATAGGTAAAGCAGTAATGAGTAAATGTAGAAACAATTAAATATTATAATATTAACCATTGATTTATAGGAGTGCCCATACAAACCTATAGACCAAGGGGTCGTTTAGCAGGGCCTATCGTATAAAAAGTCCCATACCAATTTATACGATAGGTGTCAGGGGTTGAATGCAATGGTTATGCTATGACATGCAAATATGTTGTTATGCGGTGATCAAACAAGTGCAACTCACCCACTACGACTCTATGCGCATAGACCTTTAGTTCCCCCTTTTTGGAGCGAGCTAGACTCCCCGGATACTCCCGTAGTGGCAAACGGAAGCGGTGGGTTGGGCCCCGCCCACCTCTAGGTTGGTAAATGCACTACCCGACCTAGACCTATCGTACGCCTCCACTAAACCCGCGGAGCGTCTGCGTACTCTTACTGACTGGACCGCCAGATTTTATGGCTAAGCACAAACCCGCACTAGCCGAGCCCAAGTATCAACGTCGGTGCAACGACCGCCAACACTAAGGACCCACCACCTTATGCACATGCAAGATATCTTCCAACAACACCGAACTACAAGCTCCCCGGGCTGACCCGCCCGCCACCAACAAACATCTCCGAAACAAAAGATCACCGGATTAAACCGGCCAGACTTCCACAAACACATTCTCATAATAACTTTCCTGCTATAGAAACTTAGGTGCTAAAAGACGCTTAACAGGAAAAGACGATCTTTCGTCAATCCCCGGACGACCTATTCCGAGGGTGGCACTCCACCACCCTAAGACTTACCAAACCCTAACTCCTCTAGGGATTCATACATAATACTAGGCTACCACCCAACCTTCTTTACTCCAGACCCAAGACCACCAGTTTGACCCCCTTAACCCCAAAGTTGTCTAATTGCTAAACGCAGACCAACCTTAACGATTTGATGCTCATGAAGAGAGGTACACTAAATAACCATCTCCTTGACCCAAGGGATTTACTGGGGACCCATGCTACCTATTTCAGACCAAATCTAGGGTTTCATAATTTTTCCAATAATAAAAGTATTTTAAATAATTTTCCAAAGGGCCATTTTACTAAGGTTTGAACTACAAGTGTACTTTACTGACCTCCAATGCCTACTCCAATTTTTACATAAATCAATAGTACCTAATAAACAGTAGGTATGAAATTTTAGGAAAAACCAGCAAGGTTTACTATTTTTAGAAATTCCAAAACACAATAATTTCCAATAATTTACAAAGGAGGTACCCTCATATGATCTCTAAACCTTTTGCAAATTGGTACAGTGGTGTATCATGATATAATATTAAGTCCTACAAAGTTTGACCATGTTCCACAGAGGGCATATTTGTAATTACATCCAAGGATATATTTGCAACTTCTTCCAAAATGAACTAGAGGTACCAAAAATATTGATCCATAAATTATGGGAAAATTACAGTGGTTATATATTGTTATGAAAAGACATCCAGCAAAGTTACATGCAATTACAGTAATTTATCATCATAAATTTAACCAACCCAAAAATTGCCAACAATGAGGAATATTACAATTTGGGCCTCCAAGGGTTAACTCATGTTCTAACCAATTCTTCCAGAGATTTATATCATTAAAACCATGTATATTACAGAAGATGGTAGATTGACAAGTACTATTTCTCCCTAAAATCCCAAACCCTAATTACTTACAAATCTACCCAAGGGTTTATTACTTAGGATGGGCAACTCCAAATTCCTCCAAACTCTCACAGTAGCATTCCCTAGTCACTAAGGCCACCTTCACCAAATTGCAAGTCAAACCATTAAGGTTTGACCTCTCTTCCTTCATTAGCTTCTAATTGCACCCCATTAGGGTTTAGCCTAGGGTTAGGGTCTAACCTTCTCCAACAGCTCTAGTAGGAACTCCAGAGATTCATAACCTCAAAAACAAGTGGGTGACAGAAGATGGTGATTCCCTAAGTGTTATTTATTCCTAGATCTCCAAATTCCAATTATTTACAAATCTACCCAAGGATTTATTACCTGGGTTAGACAACTCCAAACCCCTTCAAACTCACAAGGGACTCTTCTCTGGTCACTATGACCTACCCACCAAAACTTTAGGTCAAACCACTAGGGTTTGACCCTACTCCCTTCATTGACCTCTATTTGCACCCCTTAAGGGTTTAGCCTAGGGTTAGGGCCTAAACATCTCCAAATCCACTCAAACCTCTGGAGAGGGGATTATACCACTCTTAGGACTCAGAGAGGTCTATTACACTTCTCCCCATGGACCTTTACTCCTACATCCTTCACAAACCCTAAAGGGGCACCATAAACTCATCCATTAGGATTTATGGGCACAATAGGTCCTAACCCACCCAAAGTGGCTCCTTGGGGTGCCTCCTACCTCCCAAGGCAGTGACCAAAGTTACCCCAACAATCAGTGGGAGGAAACCCCTCCACACCCCAAAACTAGCTTAGGTTTACCTTTACCCTAAACATAACCTTTAAGAGAAACTAGACTCAAAGGTCTCCCTACCTTGCCCAAGTCCATACTACTCACTATACTGACCATGGGTCAGTGTAAGACCACCCAAGATCCTACCAACATTTGGTGGGGAGTGGAATTCCAATGGGTACCTATTTGGGGTGCAAATAGCAATTTAGCCCCTTTTTGATTTACTAGGGCAAAACCCCTCCAATGGCCACCAAACTTGGACCAGAGGTTGGCATGGGGGAGGGTGAGGTGCACCCCAAATATGAAGCCAAAAGACCTTGTGGAAGAGTGGGGGCACTGACCCAAAGTTTTGCCTACACCTAGGGAACCCAAGATTATTTTGGTGGAATACCCTACCAAAACAACTCCATAAATCATGATATTTTAACCAGGGCCTATACATACCCCCTAGGACCACCCATCCAAGTTTGGAAGGGTTTTGAGGTGTTTAGGGCACCTAATTAGGTTAAACTAGGGTTATTGGTCTTTCCCAAAAATTAAGAAGAAAACTTCTCCAATACTTGTGATCTTTGGGCATGACATAGGTATGCACTATACTAGACTACACCCCAAAAATCAAGTCATTTGGAGTTCTATAATGGGGTGGGCATCAAAAATGAGTTCTGATTAGCCCTAAAGACAGCCCCCACTAGAATGAGTGCTGAGCCCTAACCAGGACTCCAAATTGAGTGATCTCAATTTTGTATGAAACTAGACCCCAAGGGCTACAATTTTTATGTTGACCACTTTTTATGATTCGGCCTCTAAGTAGTTTTCCCAGATTTAAATAAGAGCTGCAGTTTTAATCACAGAATTAAAAGATAATGAAGTAAGCCGCACGAATCTTAAAGCACATCGGATGGCGCTGGGTCATCGTCCCCAAGAAGTCAGCGGCTGAGATTTACCGCGCCTGGGCCGCCTTGAGCGATGATTTCCCGGCCACCTGAGCGCCGCCCCGGCCGACCAACGCCACCACCACCTCCGTTGAGGTGGGGGCCGGCGATGAGCGGTGTTTGATCGGCCGGAGGTGGCCGGAATCGTGGTCTGGGAGAGGAAGCCCAACCCGATCAACGGGGGGCAAGGCCGGCTTGATTCCCGGCCAATTGGCCACGGATCGAGCCGCCGTCGATTTGGATCTAATCCTTAGAGTTCAGGGAGGAGAACGGGACCTGCTGGAGGGCTTGCCGTCGGGTCAACCTCGAGTACATCATGGGAGCTGCCGTCGGTTGTGAAGCCATGCCGATTCCCTCCTAGAGTGCACGAAATCTCCAGGTAAGATAGGGGTTTCTCTCCTCTCAGGTCTCTGAAGGTGAAGGGGGGTTCGATTGGGGGTGGTGATGGCTTTAAGCTCCATGGCCATTAATGGCTTCTTCGGTTTCTTCCATGGCCGGCCCCTCTCCATCTCCCCTGCCTTAATTCCCCTTTGTAACTGATGGAAACTTCTCCCAGCTGGCTGAGGAGTTGAATAGAGGCATCAATTGGGGGGCCAAGAGGTAAAACCTCTTAATGGCCATGAATGACCTCTTCTCTCTCTTCCAAAAATGGTGAAACCCCCATTTTCTCTCTCCTAATCACCATGGTCGGTTTCTACCCTCTCTCCTGAGTTTAATGAGGGTCCACATGGGCTAGTTGACCATCCAATTGAGCTAGCCCAAAGAGATTGGGTTAGGTTTGAGCATTTTGACCTAAATTGGGCAATTTTGACTTTTGGTCAAATTGGTCAATTGGGGAACCCTAGGATGGGGCTTTTGGGTTCAATAGGTTCTAAATGGTATTATAAACCTAGGAGTGTGATCAATTTGACATGGTGAGGGTTGATTGGCTCTAAATGGGCTACTTTGACCAATTTGAGGGTTTATGTTGACTTTGGTAAAATTGGCCTCTTAGGTTGACTTCAATGGGCCCATGGTGCCCTAAGGGGATCTCTAAAGGGTTAGGGACACTATGGTGGGGTCCAAGGGTTAAGTTGAAGCCCTAAATTCCAATCCCAAGCTTGGAAGATGGGAATTGCTATTTGCAGACCAAGGTGGCTTCCTCCTCCTTTCCTAAGCTCTCAAGGTCAAAAGGTTCTTCTTATGGTTTTGTCATGACCCAGTCATGACAAAACCAACTTAGGGGTCTAGCAGTTTGGGGGATGTTACACGTGGCCTCGAAAGTCCAAACGCCGTTTAGTCCCTCTATAAATAGGTCTTTCAACCACCGTATTAAGTACCTAACCATCCGCTCTCTTCCCTTGCACTAGCACTCGCGTTTCTCCTTACCTGTTGCTCCCCTTTCCTTCTTCACTCGCAAAAATGGGTGGCGATGCGGAAGGCAGGGCCAAGTGCGCCAGCGCGTTCGCCAACCATGTCTTTGATTCCTGCGACCTCTCCGAGGAGGCCTACCTGACAGCCGTCGCCGACTACGTCCCGCCGGGTTTCGAGGCGCGAAAGCCCAGGCCGGATGAGCGTCTGAATTCCATCTCGCCTTGTGCTCTCGCGATCCCGCTAGAGCATTTCGAGGTGGGGTTTCGCCTCCCGATCTGGCCGGAACTCCGCCAGACCTTCAGGTACTTCGGGGTCGTGCCCGACCAGCTCAACCCCAACTCCATCGCTATGTTGGTCGGGTACGCGAGCTACTTGCGAGAAGAGGGAATCGAGTTCTCGCTGCCCATCTTTCGCAAGCTTTATACCTTCCGCTGCACCCATGGTATCTCGTTCCTCTCGGGACTGAGCCCCCTAAAGCACTACGGGCTCCCGAACAAGAACCATGACTGGGTTCGCCGCTTTATTTTCGTAAGCGGGAACCTAGGGAACACTCTTCTCGCGCCGGTGCAGGAGGAGTCAACCTTCCGCCCCCCGACCCTAGGGGGGCACGAGGCCAAACTCCACCAATACATCCTGGAGCACGGGATGGATCTCGTCCATCTCCGGCGAAACGTCAACTCGCTTCCACCCATTCCGCAGGGCGAGGGTAAGTGTTCGAGACTTCATTCGCTTCCGCTCTGTGATTTTTACATCATTCGCTAGAACCATTTGCTATATTATGCAGGTGTGCGCCACTTACCCCTTCATCCGCCGCGTCCCTCCGGATCTACCCTCTCTCTCGCACAGGCCGCCGCGGATGCCTGTCGGGAGGAACCTTCTTCCTCCAAGCCTGGCGGAAAGAAGCGCAAGCCAGCGGCGCTGACCTCTTCCACTTCCAAGAAGTCCAAAAACCCCCCCTCCGCCAAGGGGAAGGGGGTCCTGGACGAGACCCTCGGGGCGGGTGCTCAGATCCAAGCCCTGGGGACAAGTGCGCCCGGAGAGACCACCCCTCGCGCGGGACCGTCGTTGCCGCCGCCCCCACTTCCCAGGGACCATCGGAACTTCCCCAGCGGCGAGAAGTACATGGACCCCTCGGGGGCTCCCTTGGTCAAGTGGGACAGGAATGCTAACCGGGTCTCGCTCTCCACCCTCCATCCGTCATGGATAGAGAGCGATCTCGCCAGCGGGGAGGCTTACGCCATCGCGTATGCCCTCTATGGCCGAGAAGACGCCGAAGTCTATGATGCCGAGACGACCCAGATTCTCGCTCATGAGAGTGCCAGGGCCATGCTGCGGGCGCTCG
The DNA here is from genome assembly GCA_033032865.1 of Dactylorhiza incarnata. Lineage (NCBI taxonomy): Eukaryota > Viridiplantae > Streptophyta > Magnoliopsida > Asparagales > Orchidaceae > Dactylorhiza > Dactylorhiza incarnata. The sequence goes on from JAWHQI010000317.1 coordinate 2,945,674, forward strand.
AGCTCGCGCACATGTCTTCGCGCCGGAGCATCAAACTGGCGCGGGACTTGGCGGTGGTTGAGGAGTCCCGGTCCGTTGCTTCTACTGAGGCGATGGAGCTTAGGACTAAGCTGGCGGCTGCGGAGACCCTTCTCGCCAACCGCCCTGTCGCAGAGGTACGTATATTTTCTCCTTTCCCGCGAGTGACTCGTTGCCGATTGACAAACTTTATTCTTACCACCTTTGTTATTATCTTCAGGATACCACGGTTGTCGAGATGCTCCGCGCTCGGGCGGCCGACCTTGAGGACGAAATCCGTCTGGCCAAAGCCGAGGTCCAGCGATTGCGAGAGGCTGGTGCGTCAGCACTCGACCCGGGGAGCGGGGGTTATTTTTATCCCCATCACGAGTTGGAGCAGCTGATGCAAGAGAACGCGCAAAATGCCGTCAAGCATGCGCTGCAGGTGCTGCGGCGAGCGGGATACCTGAAGGCGGAGGCCGAGCGCCTCTCCGCTCGCCAAGTCGTCCCCGAGCTTTACATCCCAATTCCCTTTCCGGAGGACGACCACGTCGAGCCGCGAGAAGACGCCCTCATCCCAGACTCTGGTGAGAGCGACGGATCTTCAAGCGAGAAATCTGTTGATCCTTGAGAAGGGCCTCTTGTATTTTCTCTTTTTGCATTTATCCTTTTGACTGTAATCTTGAACGGGCGAGTGCCTTTAAAAGATGTATATATTGACTACAATTTGTGTTATTCTAAGCTTTCCTCCCATTCGCCGCTATACCTCGTTAGGCTCATTAGGACGTTGATTCTTCTTATTCGCCGCCACACCTCGTTAGGCTCATTAGGACGTTGATTCTTCTTATTCGCCGCCACACCTCGTTAGGCTCATTAGGACGTTAGGTCGTGATGCGGCTGTCTTGGCCATCCCGCGAATGCTCGAAGATGACTTAGGTCGGTCGTTCCCTTTCGACCTCTTGCTACCAAGTGAACCTTACCATTCGCGCATCACGGGGTTTCGCTTAGGTAGTCATGAGAGGTGTGATCCTCTCTCCAGCGCGTGGTCTGTGCGAATGCTCTTGAGATCATCTCTTGAGAACATAGAACCTGCCACGAGTAAGCCTTCGGACCTGCCAGCTAGATGGGAGCCTGGACAGCGGGTCTGCTCGGGGCCAACCTCTGGAACATGGAACCTGCCACCGAGTGAGCCTTCGGACCTGCCAGTTAGATGAGAGCCTGGACAGCGGGTCTGCTCGGGGCCAACCTCCGGAACATGGAACCTGCCACCGAGTGAGCCTTCGGACCTGCCAGCTAGATGAGAGCCTGGACAGCGGGTCTGCTCGGGGCCAACCTCTGGAACATGGAACCTGCCACCGAGTGAGCCTTCGGACCTGCCAGCTAGATGAGAGCCTGGACAGCGGGTCTGCTCGGGGCCAATCTCTGGAACATGGAACCTGCCACCGAGTGATCCTTCGGACCTGCCAGCTAGATGAGAGCCTGGACAGCGGGTCTGCTCGGGGCCAACTTCTGGAATTTTTAGGGTCTCTCCTGCGAGCTGTAGCACCATTTTTATACACACAGTTTAAGCAAAATGTTTTCATTCAAAAAACCACTGTTACTACATGGTGATAAGGATAAAAACGTTTAAGATCGTCGCCACTCCATGTGTGGCTGAGGGGTTGGCCCTCCACATTCTGAAGGCGATACCCCCCAGACTTTAGTGCTTCTTCCACGACATAGGGGCCTTCCCAGTTGAGGTTAAGTTTTCCCACCGCGGCGGACCTCCCAGCCGCGTCGACCTTCTTGAGTACCAGATCTCCCTTCTCGAACTGCTTGATCCTGACGTGCCTGTCGAAATACTTGGCCATCCGCCGTTTGACCTCTTCTTGATGGATGGCTGCTCGATCCCGGGCTTCTTCGATGAGGTCGAGGGAGAGCCGCAACTCCTCCTCGTTCTCGGCTCTCCAATCTTCCTCTCCATTTGCGGCGACCCTTACCCGTGGTGTCATAACCTCGAACTCTATGGGGATGACGGCCTCGCAGCAGTGAGAGAGCTTGAAAGGGGTCTCTCCCGTGGCGGTGTTGGGGGTGGTTCTTAAAGCCCATAGGACCGAGGGGAGCTGCTCCACCCAATTGCCTTTGAGATTTTCAACCTTCTTCTTGAGCAAGTTCACGATGACCTTGTTCGCCGCCTCCACCTGTCCGTTGCTCCTGGGATGGTGAACGGACGCAAACTTAAGGTCTATCCCCAACTGGCCACAGAAGCTGATGAATTCCTCGCTTGCGAATTGCGGTCCATTATCCGTGACTATGGCCTGCGGAAGCCCATGTCGACAAATGATCTCCCCCCATACGAAGTTGTGGATTACCTGGGAGGTGACCTTAGCCAACGCCTTGACCTCCAACCACTTTGTGAAGTAGTCAATCATGACTAGGAGAAATCTCCTCTGTCCACTAGCCTGGGGGAAGGGTCCTACCAGGTCCATCCCCCATATGACGAATGGCCAGGGCGCCGTGATTGTTGAAACCGACTACTCGGTCTCTGTGGAGTTCGGGGCCCTCAACGAGGCTGAGGGGCGACCAACCATTACTTCCTCCAAGGGAGAGCTCTAGGTTGAAGGTGTCGGAACTAAGAACTGGACCAAGGGCTTAGCGGGGAGGTCCCGCCACGTACCCGGAAGTCCCCTTGGAACTTCCCCTCCCAAGCCACTACTAAGCTTGGGCACCACTGGAGCCTCTCCTCACCCCCTAGAGAGACTTGGGGAGGGAGAGGGAGAAGGAGAGAGCTAGCCTAGGATGAGAGATCCCTCCAAATGGTGCCCCCTTGGTCCTATTTATAGGATTTTCGAATCTGGGCTGCAAATAACCTAAACTGGACTGCAGAATACCCAAAATACCCTCGGATTTGGACTACGAATAGCCAAAACCGGACTGCAAATAGCCAAATCCCGCTGTTCTGGGATGCTAAACGCAGACCAACCCCCCCCCCCCCCCCCCCCCCCCCCTCCTTTTCTGGTGGGTGAGAGAGGTTACCTCTGCTGGGGCTGGGCGAGAGCTGGGCTAGCGCCCGGCGGTATCGCTACCGCCGGCGCTAGCGTCTCGCCCCCTACTGCTGGGGACGGGGGCGAGAGGAGCTCGCCCCCCTTGCCTTGGGGCTGGGCGAGAGCTGGGCTAGCGCCCGGCGGTATCGCAACTGCCGGCGCTAGCGTCTCGCCCCCTACTGCTGGGGACGGGGGCGAGAGGAGCTCGCCCCCCTTGCCTTGGGGCTGGGCGAGAACTGGGCTAGCGCCCGGCGGTATCGCTACCGTCGGTGCTAGCGTCTCGCCCCCCTGGGGTCTCGCCCCCCTGGGGTCTCGCCCCCCTGGGGTCTCGCCCCCCTGCTGCTAGGGGCGCCGGGGGCGAGAGGAGCTCGCCCTCCTCTCTCCCTGCTTAGGTTTATCTTGAAGAATGATGTTCGAAAATACTTTCTGTGCTTCGAGAACCTACTCGGCGAATACAGGGTTGTACACAATCCCCGCTCTTTTCGAGCGAGGCACACGCTCGGAAAGAAACGTCCAACCCTGTATATTCGACGAGTGTCGCTGGGAATCCGGCTAACGGTGCTATCTCGGAAAAACATGTAGCCTCTCCGAAGAGGTCCTCCAACCTTGTCGGCTAATGAGGGCCTGGTTAGGGAGTCTGCTCGGGACTGAGCGCCTCCGGGAGCGAGCTCCGCTAGTGGTCGACATTGGGTCGACACACTCCTAGGAGCGAGCTCTACTAGTGATAGCCACCCAGCTAGTGAGAGCCTGGATTGGGGAGGACATCTCTTATCCTCCATAGGAGGTCAACCTGGCCTGCCGTCTAGTGAGAGCCCGGTCGGCGGAACCATCCGAGGGGAACATCACTTACCTCCCTGGGAGGTCAACCTGTCCTGCCGTCTAGTGAGAGCCCGGTCAGCGGAACCATCCGAGGGGAACATCACTTACCTCCCTGGGAGGTCAACCTGTCCTGCCGTCTGGTGAGAGCCCGGTCAGCAGAACCATCCGAGGGGAACATCACTTACCTCCCTGGGAGGTCAACCTGTCCTGCCGTCTAGTGAGAGCCCGGTCAGCGGAACCATCCGAGGGGAATATCACTTACCTCCCTGGGAGGTCAACCTGTCCTGCCGTCTAGTGAGAGCCCGGTCAGCGGAACCATCCGAGGGGAACATCACTTACCTCCCTGGGAGGTCAACCTGTCCTGCCGTCTAGTGAGAGCTCGGTCAGCGGAACCATCCGAGGGGAACATCACTTACCTCCCTGGGAGGTCAACCTGTCCTGCCGTCTAGTGAGAGCCCGGTCAGCGGAACCATCCGAGGGGAACATCACTTACCTCCCTGGGAGGTCAACCTGCCCTGCCGTCTAGTGAGAGCCCGGTCAGCGGAACCATCCGAGGGGTGAAGAACATAGCCTCCCTGGGAGGTCAACCTGCCCTGCCGGCTAGTGAGAGCCCGGTCAGCGGAACCATCCGAGGGGTGAAGAACATAGCCTCCCTGGGAGGTCAACCTGCCCTGCCGGCTAGTGAGAGCCCGGTCAGCGGAACCATCCGAGGGGTGAAGAACATAGCCTCCCTGGGAGGTCAACCTGCCCTGCCGGCTAGTGAGAGCCCGGTCAGCGGAACCGTCCGAGGGGTGAAGAACATAGCCTCCCTGGGAGGTCAACCTGCCCTGCCGGCTAGTGAGAGCCCGGTCAGCGGAACCATCCGAGGGGTGAAGAACATAGCCTCCCTGGGAGGTCAACCTGCCCTGCCGACTAGTGAGAGCCCGGTCAGCGGAACCATCCGAGGGGTGAAGAACATAGCCTCCCTGGGAGGTCAACCTGCCCTGCCGGCTAGTGAGAGCCCGGTCAGCGGAACCATCCGAGGGGTGAAGAACATAGCCTCCCTGGGAGGTCAACCTGCCCTGCCGGCTAGTGAGAGCCCGGTCAGCGGAACCATCCGAGGGGTGAAGAACATAGCCTCCCTGGGAGGTCAACCTGCCTGCCGGCTAGTGAGAGCCCGTTCAGCGGAACCATCCGAGGGGTGAAGAACATAGCCTCCCTGGGAGGTCAACCTACCCTGCCGGCTAGTGAGAGCTCGGTCAGCGGAACCATCCGAGGGGTGAAGAACATAGCCTCCCTGGGAGGTCAACCTGCCCTGCCGGCTAGTGAGAGCCCGGTCAGCGGAACCATCCGAGGGGTGAAGAACATAGCCTCCCTGGGAGGTCAACCTGTCCTGCCGGCTAGTGAGAGCCCAGTCAGCGGAACCATCCGAGGGGTGAAGAACATAGAAAAACTTTTATTTCATTAGTTATCCGGTTACATGCAAGAGACTCTAAGTAAGGAAACCAACTATCACACTACATGGATTTAAAGAAAAACTAAGCACGGAGACCAGGACTTGGACTTCTACCCCCAGGCATGGTCCTCATCGACCTCTTCTGGTTGTTGACGATGCGGCTTCGGACACCTCGTGTAAGACCCCCCCCCCCCCCCCCCCCTCCCCAGACTGAACCGGGTCCCGGAAGGGGGAGATCTTACTGCCCAAAGAAGACCACCCAGCGCTTTCCGGGTGACGACGTCTCCCCCTTTCAAGCACTGAGCGGCCTCTTTGTGAGGCACAAGAATCATTACATCACATCAGATCGCACAGCGGAAGCAGATAATATAACGAAAACAAGCGCATTGCATATATTACATGATTAAACGTGGCCGGAGCCTATCGTTTTACAAAATATTGCCCGTAGGCTACATAGGCTAAGACAACAGGGAGCCCTAGGCTAGTCCTTATACACTCGTACTCACGTCTCTGAAGATAGGAGGAGAGGCTGGGGTAATCGAACGGATCATCTCCAAGGCCTCCCGGTCAACCTGTGATGTGGGGGCTTCACGCTGTCCCGTCTCCTGTGATTGGTTATAAGAAATAACCGTTAGTCACAGAGCTAAGTAGAAAATACATCCCCTCCCCGGATCCATATCCAGGGGGGCGGCTAAAGGACAGAATTGAAATAGCCGAAGCAAGGAAGGGTTAGCAGCAGGTAAACATATATATACACATATATATAGCGGGGCTCCTGCCCTAATAACCACAATTGCGTCGTATAGTAAATATCTAACACTATCGCGCGCATACACACACCCAGGTACTCAAGACCTGTACTCACACAAAAGACCCTGTGTCGACACAGTTTTAGACCGCTTTAGTTCAAGCAGGGGAGCTAATCCCGCGGGCCTCACCGATGTGGCCGTCGGTGACAGTGGCCAGTCCTGCCACTTCTGAATGTAGTCATACCATATCATTCAGGCCCTCCTGTACAACTTAGTGTACTGAATGGATGTGAGCGACATCCGGCGAACCGATTTTTAGGCCGACCAGCGGAGGCGAAACTGCAGGCTCAGAGGGTAATAACCCGCTGTACCCATCTCCCTGTCGCCATGAGTCGTCAACCCACCCGCACCGGTACGAACGGTCTGCGAGCGTGACCGACCCGCCACTTCCAATCAATCTTCACCCGTTTTATATAAAACAAACCCTTAGGCCACGTGGCAATTCTACTCGACCGGTCGCATGACCTTGTACCGGGAGGCTTAGCGGTATGAGGGCTCCTTGCTTGGGGCTAACCTGGGAGGAGAGACTCAACTCCCGGTTTTCCCCAACTAAGGCCTCGCCGAAGGGAGGACAAGCACCGCATTTGTTGCCACGGCTGCTCTGCACTAGTAAGTAAATTAGGCCGAAGCAGGGGCCATAATACTAAACAGAAATGTAGGCCGAAAGCAGAGGCCATAATGATAAGCAGAAGGTAGGCCGAAAGCAAAGGCCATGTAATAAACAGAAAAGTAGGCCGAAAGCAAAGGCCATAAAAGTAGGACCAGTACGAGACTGGATTTAAACGGAAGTACAGAATGTAAATGCGGGGGACCAGTACGAGACTGGATTTAAACGAAAGTATAGAATGTAAATGCGGGGGACCAGTACGAGACTGGATTTAAATGAAAGTACAGAATGTAAGTGCGGGGGACCAGTACGAGACTGGATTTAAGCGAAAGTACAGAATGTAAATGCATAAGGAGAAATGGTTAGTAGTCCAATCACTCCATAAGGGGAGGCTTCGATCGACGACTCCGCTCTTTTATTATTGTCGCGGCGGGGTTAAAATTTCGGCGCCGCACCGCGATGTCGTTCCACCTTTTATGTTGCTTTTCCGAGCTTAGTCGATTCTTTAGATTGATACCGATAATTTTGTTAAGCATTTTAGCAAAAATATGCGTCGAGGGATGCCGATTCATTTTAAGGTATTTCGCTCTTTTTCGGGCGTTTATTTTGCTCGTAAAATACTTTTGGGGGACCAAATCAAAAGGTCACAACTCCCAACTTTGATAGTATTTGCAAAATACCTATACTTAGAGCCCCTAATTTTTGGGGAATTTTAGAAACTCATTTGGGCATTTTATTTCCTAAAATAAACTTTATAATGGGTTTTAAAAATAGCAAAACTCCTCCCAAAAATCTCAAAAAATTACAGGAGGTGCCCCTAAGAGTGGGGCACAATTTTCATTTAGGGAATTTCCTTTGAAAAGGCCCCATTTTTCCTCAGAAAAATGGGGAAGGAAAAAGGGGTGTTGGGGTGCGTTTAGAGGCAGGGAAGAGAACAGGGGGCGCCACACCGGGCGCCCTCCTTGGGTCCCCACAGCGGATCCGCCGCGGATCCGCTGTGGGGGCGCACAGTTTGAGGCGGGGGGGGGGGGGGGTTTAAGGAAATGGGGGCCGCTCGATCTCCTGGGGGAGATCGTGCGGCCCCCGCTCGCGCACGGGTGGCAGCCGCTGCCGCCGCCGGGCAGCGGCCGGCTGGGGCCGGCGCCGCCCCCGGTCGATGCACCGGGGGCCGGCGACCACTCCGGTGGTGGTCCGGCGGCCTGGCGCCGCCGGCCACCGTCGGAGTGACGGCAGGGAGCGGCACGGGGCGGTGGCGGCCTGCATGTATCGTGCAGGCTCGCTGCCACCGCCTCCGCTAGAGGGGGGGGGGGGGGTGCGGGGGTGCCCCCGGTCGGTGCGTCGGGGGCCGGCGACTCCTCCGGGGGTGGTCCGGCGGCCTGGCGCCGCCGGCCACCGCCGGAGGAAGGAGATAAAGAGGGCGGGAGGCGGGGGAGGGGTGTGGCCTGCATGGGCCATGCAGGCCCACTGCGCCGCCGCCCTCCCGCCGAGGGCCACTGGTGCCGCCCCCGGTCGGAGCGCCGGGGGTCGGCGCCTACTCCGGCGGTGGCCCGGCGGCCTGGCGCCGCCGGCCGCCGCCGGGGGAGGGGTTTATCCCCCTACAGGAAGCGCGGGGAGGAGGGGGGAGGCCACGGGCGCCGCCGGCTGTGCCCGCCGGCGGCCCGGCCGTCTCCCCTGTGCCGGTGCCGGGGTCCTCGAGGGGAACCCTCTCCCCCCCAGCGCCACCGCCGGCGCTGGGGGAGAGAGCTTCCTCAGCCGCCTCCTCCCCGAACCTTGCAAGGCTCGGGGCGGCGGCCGGCGGCGCTCCGGCGATAGGGGGAGGGGAGGCCTCCTCCAGGAGGTAGGAAGGAGGAGGGAGTGGAGTTCTACCTGAGGAGGGGCTCGGGTGGAGGGGTGGTGGCCGGCCATGGGAAAGGAGGAGGAGGTGGTGGCGGCGGCGTTGGGGTGGGTTTGCTCCGGCAAGGTGGAGGAGGAGGAGGGAGTGGCTGAGAGGAGGGGGGGTTTGTGCTCAGGGAGGGGGCTGAGCCCCTCCTTATATATAGGGGAGGGAGGAAGGGCCTCCCCTCTCCTTCCTTTTAGCCCACGTGGGCTAAAAGGAAGGAGTGGGTGGGGGGAGATATTTTCTCCCCCCCCCCTTTCTCTATCCTGCCCCTTTGCCCTAATAGGGGGGGCTGCCCATGAATGGGCAGCCCTTCCTTTTGGGGGAGGGGCTTCTCTCCCCCCCCCTCCTTTTCTTTTCGTCTTTCTTCCAAGTAATTTCAGACCGGGGGGGGGGGGGGGGGGGGGGGGTGACCAAGTCAACTTAGGGCGGGGTCCTCCTCGGCTCCCGGGACATGATAAGAGTCGTCGGGGCCGATGCCGGGTTCGTGTGCTTTATATTTCGTGCGTTGCACTGAGGCGATCTGCATAGGGCTAAAATGGCATATTCTCCATACGACCTCGGATCGAAGTGCAACGAATTCCGTTGCGCTCGTATTGTCCATACGAGTCCAACGGAACTGACGGAAGTCAATTCGGGGTTCGTACGGCCACTATTCATAATAATGAGGTAGTGGCGCGCTACGATACCCGAAATGGTCGTTTTCTCCAAACGACCTCGGATCGAAGTGCAACGAATTCCGTTGCGCTCGTATTGTCCATACGAGTCCAACGGAACTGACGGAAGTCAATTCGGGGTTCGTACGGCCACTATTCATAATAATGAGGTGGTGGCGCGCTACGATACCCGAAATGGTCGTTTTCTCCAAACGACCTCGGATCGAAGTGCAACGAATTCAGTTGCGCTCGTATTGTCCATACGAGTCCAACGGAACTGACGGAAGTCAATTCGGGGTTCGTACGGCCACTATTCATAATAATGAGGTGGTGGCGCGCTACGATACCCGAAATGGTCGTTTTCTCTAAACGACCTCGGATCGAAGTGCAACGAATTCCGTTGCGCTCGTATTGTCCATACGAGTCCAACGGAATTGACGGAAGTCAATTCGGGGTTCGTACGGCCACTATTCATAATAATGAGGTGGTGGCGCGCTACGATACCCGAAATGGTCGTTTTCTCCAAACGACCTCGGATCGAAGTGCAACGAATTCCGTTGCGCTCGTATTGTCCATACGAGTCCAACGGAACTGACGGAAGTCAATTCGGGGTTCGTACGGCCACTATTCATAATAATGAGGTAGTGGCGCGCTACGATACCTGAAATGGTCGTTTTCTCCAAACGACCTCGGATCGAAGTGCAACGAATTCCGTTGCGCTCGTATTGTCCATACGAGTCCAACGGAACTGACGGAAGTCAATTCGGGGTTCGTACGGCCACTATTCATAATAATGAGGTAGTGGCGCGCTACGATACCCGAAATGGTCGTTTTCTACTGCTCGGGCCTACTTTTATTGGGCTCACTAGGGTCTAGTGGCCCAATAAAAGTCGGGATGTTACAATCCAATAAAAATAAAGAGATTTTCGTCCCCGAAAATTGGCTAAAGTAGGGGTTTAAATGATGTACCTGGGGGAAGAGCGTCGGGTATTTCTCTCGTACGAGCGTCTCTGGTTCCCAAGTGAACTCTTTGCGTCCACCGTTCGACCATAAGATCTTGACCATTTTAACAGTTTTGTTCCGCAGCTCTTTGATCTTGGAGTCCACTATCTTCACAGGTTCGAGTCGGACGGATCGGTCGGATTGTACTGATGTTGGTGGTGTGGGAAGGTGCTGCTCTGGTTGGCGCAGAACACGTCTTAGCGAGGAGACATGAAATACGTCGTGAAGGCTTCCCAGCTCGGCTGGCAAAGCTAACCTATAAGCCACCGGGCCAATTCTTTCGATGACTGGATACGGGCCTAGATAGCGGGGGTCCAGCTTTTTCTGCCTCTTGATTCGTGATATCCCATGCATAGGCTTAATCTTTAAGAAAACCATATCTCCCACTTGGAATTCCACTTGTCGATGACGTGCATCGTAATACTTGGCCTGCCGGCTCTGCGCTTCCAGCATGCGTTCCCGGATTAGTCTTATTGCGGCGGTGGTATCGTCGATGTAGGTGATTCTCAAGGCTTCGGGGTCCTCATCCTGTGCCCAAGATAGCGGGGTCCGACTGCGTCTTCCGTAGAGGGCTTCGTAGGGTGTCATCTTGATGCTTGCCTGGAAGCTGTTGTTATTTGAAAACTCTACCAGAGGTAGTAACTGCTCCCATGGCTCGTTGTGCTCCACTATGCATAATCGGAGAAGATTTTCCATCGTCCGATTCGTTCTTTCCGTCTGCCCATCGGTCTGGGGGTGGAAGGCGGTGCTAAAAGCTAATCTGGTTCCCAGATAAGCTTGCACTCTTCTCCATTCCTTCGATGTAAAGCGCCCGTCGCGGTCCGAGACGATTGATTTGGGTATTCCATGAAATCGGACTACCTGCTCGATAAATAGTCGGGCTAGAATGTCGACACCATCGCCTTGCCGGTTCGGGATGAATCGGGCTACCTTGGTGAGGCGGTCCACTACTACCCATATGGAGTTGTTACCTGCACGGGATCGGGGTAAGCCATGGACAAAATCCATGGAAATATCCTCGAACTTCCATTCTGGAATTGGCAGGGGTTGTAGTAGACCTCCTGGGCTACGATATTCGGCCTTGACCATTTGGCAGGTCTGGCAGTGCGCTACATAATCGGTGACGTCCTTCTTCATGCCTGGCCAGTATAGGGTCCTGCGCAGGTCCGTATACATTTTTACTACTCCCGGGTGTATCGAGTACCTTGTCTGGTGAGCTTCACGGAGTATCTCCTCACGGATCCCTTCTGCAGCGGGAATGAATATGCGGTGTCTGTATTGCAGGATGCCATCGTACAGGTTGTAGTCTTCTTGTACACCGTGTTGCAAGGCCTGAATGATCGGTGCTGCTTCAACGTCGGTCTTCTGGGCTTCTCGTATTCTATTCCTGATGTCACACTGTATCTCCATCCAATAGAGGTGGGCTTGGTATTCCATCGGATTTCTGCGGGCGATGAGGATAATATCCATTTCTGCCAATGATTTGACTAACTCCTCTGGCACCGTTTCTAACCAACTCCCGGTCCTCGGAGGCTGCCGACTCAAGGCGTCTGCAACTTTATTAGCCTTGCCGGGGTGGTACTGGAGGGCGAAGTCATAATCACAGAGAAATTCTAACCACCGGCGTTGCCGGAGGTTTATCTCTTTCTGGGTGAAGACGTATTTGAGGCTTTTATGATCGGAGAAGATTTCGCATCGTACCCCGTAGAGGTAGTGTCTCCAGACTTTTAATGCAAAAACTACCGCCCCCAGCTCCAGATCGTGGGTGGCGTAGTTTAGTTCATGCGGCTTGAGCTGACGTGAGGCGTAGGCAATCACCTTGCCATGTTGCATAAGCACGGCCCCCAATCCTTTCAGAGAGGCATCAGCATAGATTTGGAAACCCTCGGTACCGGAGGGGAGGGTTAGGATTGGGGCCGATATCAGCCGGTTCTTCAGTTCGATGAATGCCGCCTCGCATTCAGGAGACCATTGGAATGTCACATCCTTCTTGGTGAGAGTGGTAAGTGGTAATGCGATCTTGGAGAAGCCTTCGACGAACTTACGGTAGTAGCCGGCGAGGCCAAGGAAACTTCGGATGTCTGCCGCTGTCTTAAGTGGCGGCCAATCTCGTACTGCTTGCACCTTGGCTTGATCTACCGCTACTCCGTTCTTGTTGACGGTGTGTCCCAGAAAGCCGACTTCTTCCATCCAGAACTCGCATTTGCTAAACTTGGCGAAGAGTGAGTGTTCTCTTAGCTTAAGTAGTACCATTTGGAGGTGCCTGGAGTGATCGGTTTTGTTCTTTGAGTAGATGAGAATATCATCTATGAAGACTATTACGAAATGATCCAGGAAGGGTTTGAATACCGTATTCATCAAAGCCATGAAGGCGGACGGGGCATTGGTTAACCCAAATGGCATTACCATGAACTCGTATAGTCCGTAGCGATAGCTGAAGGCGGTCTTGGGAATGTCCTCTTCTCGTACTCTAAGTTGATAGTAGCCAGACCTTAAGTCCATCTTGGAAAAGACGGACGCGCCTTGTAGTTGATCGAACAGTTCATCTATCCGGGGTAGGGGATAGGTATTCCGGATGGTGAGTTTATTCAAGCCTCTGTAGTCGATGCAGAGGCGCAGCGATCCATCCTTCTTTTTAACGAACAGTACTGGGGCTCCCCAGGGAGAGGTACTAGGACGTACGAATCCTGCGTCGACTAACTCTTGTAGCTGAATCTTGAGCTCAGCCAGTTCCCTCGGGGCCATCCGGTACGATGCTCGGGACACTGGTCGGGCTCCTTGAGTAAGTTCGATTTGGAAGTCTACTTCCCGTTGCGGGGGCAACCCGGGGAGTGACTCTGGGAAGATATCTGGGAAGTCCCTGATCATAGGTACTTTAGCGAGTACTTGCGTCGTGTTCTCCATCTCAAAGTAGATTAGGAACATCTCGTCCTTCCGTCGAACTGCCTTGACGGTTTGTGCAGATGTTAAGATAATGCGGGTGACGGAGGGTATACCTGCTAGCGTGATAAATTGCCCATTCGGATTCTGGAGGCGGATTTCTCGAGTCGAACAATTGATTTGGGCGCTGTGCTCGGCCAACCAATCCATCCCCAGAATGATGTTGAACCCGGTTATTGCTAAGATGGTGGCGTTGACTTCGAACTCTATGCCTCCTAGCATTGCCTGGAAGGAACACTTCTCGGTGGAAGTCATATCTGATCCATCCGGGAGTCGTATTCGGATTGACATCCCGGATGATCGCACCGTGTTCTCCTTGTCGGCGATGAAGTTTTGTGCAACGAAAGAGTGTGTGGCGCCGGTATCGAACAGTGTTTTAGCGGGATGACCTTCTACCAAAAGTAAACCTGATATCATATATATATATATCATGATCATAAGCTTTTCACAAATATACAGGAGTAGGGACGAGATATACAAAAGTCCCAATATATAAGCTATAACATCTCCTAGGATATCGTACTATCGGAAGTAGATACCTATCACTACGTCAGGAGCAGGACCGTGCTGAAGATCCAACGCGTATGCCTCGAGCGGTGCTGCTCTGCCCTGCCTAGCCGGCTCCTTCCTGCCTGCGGGACGTCCTCTGCGTCCACCTCGTCCTCTCTCCGCCGCTCTCTGTACTGCTCCTAAACCGGGTCTCCCGGTAGCCTGAGGGCAGAAGGCTCGTATATGCCCAGGCTGCTGGCATAGGTAGCAGTTCCCTGCGAAGGGAACATCTCGTCGTGCGGCCGGGACGACCTGTGGTGCTGGGGCTGGGGGTGCTGGTCGGGGCTGGGGTGCTGGTCGGGGCTGGGGTGCCTGCCTATATGGCTGGTGACGCTGCCGCTGTCTCCCGTCTCGGCCCTGTCTGCGAGGACCTGCTCTTCTCTCTCGGTCCTGAGTCCGGGGAATACCTACGTGTCCCCTTCGCTGCTGGGCTACCATCCGCTGATCCATCTCTAGAGCGGTGGCATGTGAGGTGATCGTGTGGAAGGATGCCTGGGAAATCATGATCAGGGCCTGACGGAGGTCGTCTCGTAATCCCCGATAAAATCTGGCCGCCCTGTCCCTATCTGTACCTGCTAAGGTCCCGGCGAAGCGGGCCAGGTGGATAAACTCTCTCTGGTAGTCTGGAACCGTCCTATCTCCCTGTCTGATCTGTAGGAACCGCTCCTGGAGTGCCATCCGGTCTGCATCTGAAATGAAATGCTCTAAGAAGGCATCCGAGAACTCCCCCCAGAGAATGGTGCTAAGGGGTCGCCCTCTAAAAGTGGAGCGGCTAGCTGCCCTCCACCAGTCCCGGGCATAGCCCTCCAACATGGTCACCACTAGGGACACTGCGGCTACTGCTGGGCACATCATCCCTACAAGGAGCTCCTCTACCCTCTCCACCCACTCCTCGGCCTGGATGGCTGACTCTGTACCCCGAAAGGTGGGGGGCCTTAGCCCTCGGAAAGTCGTCAGTAGATCGGTGGGTACGGTGGCTTGCTGGGGTGGCCGTAAAGTGGCTGTCTAGAAGGCAGCCAACAGGGCTACCAGAGTCTGCCCGAGCTCTGTCTCTCCGAACGGAACTGTGGCCGGAGCGGTCTGAGCTGGTGGTGGAGTGGTAGGGTGGTACTGGTCTCGAGAGGAAGACCTTCCATTACTTGACTCCGGTATCTGGAGAAGTAACAAACGGGTGTCATAACTTGCAAAACTAAGGGAATTTTGCAGGACTGAAAGAAAAGAAAGCGGAAAGCGTGTGGGTGTACTATCGTGCAGTCTCGAGTCCTTAACCTTAAACCTAGAGGGTCCACCAGGCTTCCGCTGCATGGTTCGTCCCGAACCAAGAAACGGAACCGGGGGAAAGGAGGATCGAAAGACTGCCCCATGTGGTCGGATCGTGGTAGCTCTGATCCATTTGTAAGACCCCCCCCCCCCCCCCTCCCCAGACTGAACCGGGTCCCGGAAGGGGGAGATCTTACTGCCCAAAGAAGACCACCCAGCGCTTTCCGGGTGACGACGTCTCCCCCTTTCAAGCACTGAGCGGCCTCTTTGTGAGGCACAAGAATCATTACATCACATCAGATCGCATAGCGGAAGCAGATAATATAACGAAAACAAGCGCATTGCATATATTACATGATTAAACGTGGCCGGAGCCTATCGTTTTACAAAATATTGCCCGTAGGCTACATAGGCTAAGACAACAGGGAGCCCTAGGCTAGTCCTTATACACTCGTACTCACGTCTCTGAAGATAGGAGGAGAGGCTGGGGTAATCAAACGGATCATCTCCAAGGCCTCCCGGTCAACCTGTGATGTGGGGGCTTCACGCTGTCCCGTCTCCTGTGATTGGTTATAAGAAATAACCGTTAGTCACAGAGCTAAGTAGAAAATACATCCCCTCCCCGGATCCATATCCAGGGGGCGGCTAAAGGACAAAATTGAAATAGCCGAAGCAAGGAAGGGTTAGCAGCAGGTAAACATATATATACAAATATATATAGCGGGGCTCCTGCCCTAATAACCACAATTGCGCCGTATAGTAAATATCTAACACTATCGCGCGCATACACACACCCAGGTACTCAAGACCTGTACTCACACAAAAGACCCTGTGTCGACACAGTTTTAGACCGCTTTAGTTCAAGCAGGGGAGCTAATCCCGCGGGCCTCACCGATGTGGCCGTCGGTGACAGTGGCCAGTCCTGCCACTTCTGAATGTAGTCGTACCGTATCATTCAGGCCCTCCTGTACAACTTAGTGTACTGAATGGATGTGAGCGACATCCGGCGAACCGATTTTTAGGCCGACCAGCGGAGGCGAAACTGCAGGCTCAGAGGGTAATAACCCGTTGTGCCCATCTCCCTGTCGCCATGAGTCGTCAACCCACCCGCACCGGTACGAACGGTCTGCGAGCGTGACCGACCCGCCACTTCCAATCAATCTTCACCCGTTTTATATAAAACAAACCCTTAGGCCACGTGGCAATTCTACTCGACCGGTCGCATGACCTTGTACCGGGAGGCTTAGCGGTATGAGGGCTCCTTGCTTGGGGCTAACCTGGGAGGAGAGACTCAACTCCGGGTTTTCCCCAACTAAAGCCTCGCCGAAGGGAGGACAAGCACCACATTTGTTGCCACGGCAGCTCTGCACTAGTAAGTAAATTAGGCCGAAGCAGGGGCCATAATACTAAACAGAAATGTAGGCCGAAAGCAGAGGCCATAATGATAAGCAGAAGGTAGGCCGAAAGCAAAGGCCATGTAATAAACAGAAAAGTAGGCCGAAAGCAAAGGCCATAAAAGTAGGACCAGTACGAGACTGGATTTAAACGGAAGTACAGAATGTAAATGCGGGGGACCAGTACGAGACTGGATTTAAACGAAAGTACAGAATGTAAATGCGGGGGACCAGTACGAGACTGGAATTAAACGAAAGTACAGAATGTAAATGCGGGGGACCAGTACGAGACTGGATTTAAACGAAAGTACAGAATGTAAGTGCAGGGGACCAGTACGAGACTGGATTTAAACGAAATACAGAATGTAAATGCATAAGGAGAAATGGTTAGTAGTCCAATCACTCCATAAGGGGAGGCTTCGATCGACGACTCCGCTCTTTTATTATTGTCGCGGCGGGGTTAAAATTTCGGCGCCGCACCGCGATGTCGTTCCACCTTTTATGTTGCTTTTCCGAGCTTAGTCGATTCTTTAGATTGATACAGATAATTTTGTTAAGCATTTTAGCAAAAATATGCGTCGAGGGATGCCGATTCATTTTAAGGTATTTCGCTCTTTTTCGGGCGTTTATTTTGCTCGTAAAACACTTTTGGGGGACCAAATCAAAAGGTCACAACTCCCAACTTTGATAGTATTTGCAAAATACCTATACTTAGAGCCCCCAATTTTTGGGGAATTTTAGAAACTCATTTGGGCATTTTATTTCCTAAAATAAACTTTATAATGGATTTTAAAAATAGCAAAACTCCTCCCAAAAATCTCAAAAAATTACAGGAGGTGCCCCTAAGAGTGGGGCACAATTTTCATTTAGGGAATTTCCTTTGAAAAGGCCCCATTTTTCCTCAGAAAAATGGGGAAGGAAAAAGGGGTGTTGGGGTGCGTTTAGAGGCAGGGAAGAGAACAGGGGGCGCCACACCGGGCGCCCTCCTTGGGTCCCCACAGCGGATCCGCCGCGGATCCGCTGTGGGGGCGCACAGTTTGAGGCGGCGGGGTTTAAGGAAATGGGGGCCGCTCGATCTCCTGGGGGAGATCGTGCGGCCCCCGCTCGCGCACGGGTGGCAGCCGCTGCCGCCGCCGGGCAGCGGCCGGCTGGGGCCGGCGCCGCCCCCGGTCGGTGCACCGGGGGCCGGCGACCACTCCTGTGGTGGTCCGGCGGCCTGGCGCCGCCGGCCACCGTCGGAGTGAGGGCAGGGAGCGGCACGGGGCGGTGGCGGCCTGCATGTATCGTGCAGGCTCGCTGCCACCGCCTCCGCTAGAGGGGGGGTGCGGGGGTGCCCCCGGTCGGTGCGCCGGGGGCCGGCGACTCCTCCGGGGGTGGTCCGGCGGCCTGGCGCCGCCGGCCACCGCCGGAGGAAGGAGATAAAGAGGGCGGGAGGCGGGGGAGGGGCGTGGCCTGCATGGGCCATGCAGGCCCACTGCGCCGCCGCCCTCCCGCCGAGGGCCACTGGTGCCGCCCCCGGTCGGAGCGCCGGGGGTCGGCGCCTACTCCGGCGGTGGCCCGGCGGCCTGGCGCCGCCGGCCGCCGCCGGGGGAGGGGTTTATCCCCCTACAGGAAGCGCGGGGAGGAGGGGGGAGACTACGGGCGCCGTCGGCTGTGCCCGCCGGCGGCCCGGCCGTCTCCCCTGTGCCGGTGCCGGGGTCCTCGAGGGGAACCCTCTCCCCCCCAGCGCCACCGCCGGCGCTGGGGTAGAGAGCTTCCTCGGCCGCCTCCTCCCCGAACCTTGCAAGGCTCGGGGCGGCGGCCGGCGGCGCTCCGGCGACAGGGGGAGGGGAGGCCTCCTCCGGGAGGTAGGAAGGAGGAGGGAGTGGAGTTCTACCTGAGGAGGGGCTCGGGTGGAGGGGTGGTGGCCGGCCATGGGGAAGGAGGAGGAGGTGGTGGCGGCGGACTTGGGGTGGGTTTGCTCCGGCAAGGTGGAGGAGGAGGAGGGAGTGGCTGAGAGGAGGGGGGGGGGGGGGGGGGGGGGGGGGGGTTTGTGCTCAGGGAGGGGGCTGAGCCCCTCCTTATATATAGGGGAGGGAGGAAGGGCCTCCCCTCTCCTTCCTTTTAGCCCACGTGGGCTAAAAGGAAGGAGTGGGTGGGGGGAGATATTTTCTCCCCCCCCCCCCCCCCCCCCTTTCTCTATCCTGCCCCTTTGCCCTAATAGGGGGGGCTGCCCATGAATGGGCAGCCCTTCCTTTTGGGGGAGGGGCTTCTCTCCCCTCCCCCCCCCCCCCCTTTTCTTTTCGTCTTTCTTCCAAGTAATTTCAGACCGGTGGGGGGGGGGGGGGGGTTTGACCAAGTCAACTTAGGGCGGGGTCCTCCTCGGCTCCCGGGACATGATAAGAGTCGTCGGGGCCGATGCCGGGTTCGTGTGCTTTATATTTCGTGCGTTGCACTGAGGCGATCTGCATAGGGCTAAAATGGCATATTCTCCATACGACCTCGGATCGAAGTGCAACGAATTCCGTTGCGCTCGTATTGTCCATACGAGTCCAACGGAACTGACGGAAGTCAATTCGGGGTTCGTACGACCACTATTCATAATAATGAGGTAGTGGCGCACTACGATACCCAAAATGGTCGTTTTCTCCAAACGACCTCGGATCGAAGTGCAACGAATTCCGTTGCGCTCGTATTGTCCATACGAGTCCAACGGAACTGACGGAAGTCAATTCGGGGTTCGTACGGCCACTATTCATAATAATGAGGTGGTGGCGCGCTACGATACCCGAAATGGTCGTTTTCTCCAAACGACCTCGGATCGAAGTGCAACGAATTCCGTTGCGCTCGTATTGTCCATACGAGTCCAACGGAACTGACGGAAGTCAATTCGGGGTTCGTACGGCCACTATTCATAATAATGAGGTGGTGGCGCGCTACGATACCCGAAATGGTCGTTTTCTCCAAACGACCTCGGATCGAAGTGCAACGAATTCCGTTGCGCTCGTATTGTCCATACGAGTCCAACGGAACTGACGGAAGTCAATTCGGGGTTCGTACGGCCACCATTCATAATAATGAGGTGGTGGCGCGCTACGATACCCGAAATGGTCGTTTTCTCCAAACGACCTCGGATCGAAGTGCAACGAATTCCGTTGCGCTCGTATTGTCCATACGAGTCCAACGGAACTGACGGAAGTCAATTCGGGGTTCGTACGGCCACTATTCATAATAATGAGGTAGTGGCGCGCTACGATACCTGGTCGTTTTCTCCAAACGACCTCGGATCGAAGTGCAACGAATTCCGTTGCGCTCGTATTGTCCATACGAGTCCAACGGAACTGACGGAAGTCAATTTGGGGTTCGTACGGCCACTATTCATAATAATGAGGTAGTGGCGCGCTACGATACCCGAAATGGTCGTTTTCTACTACTCGGGCCTACTTTTATTGGGCTCACTAGGGTCTAGTGGCCCAATAAAAGTCGGGATGTTACACCTCGCCTCCCTTAACTCCAAGAACTCAGGGCAGGCGGATGTCTCGTGACCCTCCTCCTGATGGAAGTCACAGTAAGGTAACTCCGCCCAGACGCCCCCTCTTCCTCCCCTACGATTTCTTCTTCTTCTATGGCCGATCGCCATGGCTTGCTGGGGTGGTGGAGAGGGTGCTTTCGGGCCCTGACTCCACCCTGGGAGGTCAGTCTCTTCTTCCTGGAAGTTGTCCTCCTCTTGGTCGAACTTCCTCTTGGGAGCCTCTACCTTCCTCCCATGCTGCCTTGCCTCTGGCTCACTCAGCTTGGCCAGCCTTCTTGTGAACTCCGGGTTGGCCTCCTCACTTTCAACTTCTTCTGCCACCCTTTCCATCAACTCTTCAAAGGACAAAGGAGCTCTTCTCTTGAGGTCCATCTTGAAGAAGCCCTCCCGCAGCCCCACCGTGAAGGCGAGCTTGAGGGTGTACCCGGGCACTTCTTCGACGAGGTGAACCTCCTCCCTGAACCGTTCCAGATAGTGAGCCAGCGACTCTTCTGGCTCTTGCTTGATCTTGAAAAGTGCTTCGGCATCTTTCTTCCTCTTCCTTGACGTCGAGAAGCGTAGCAGGAAGCCTCGACGCAAGTCTTCAAAGGCATAGATGGATCCCGCAGGGAGCTGGTGGAACCAATCTCTAGCCTTCTCCTTCAGAGTTGTCGCGAAGAGTCGACATTTGAAAGCGTCCGACATGGGCAAGATGGAGACCATGTCTTCAAACCACTGCAGGTGTAAGATGGGGTCATCCTTGCCGAAGTAGTGAGACATCTTCGCCCCCCTTGAACCCCTCCGGAATCGGGGCCGAGAGGATCAGCTCACAAAAGGGACCTCCCGTGCTCGCCCCCTTTTGGGGCTGGGCGAGTGGGGGCCTGGCGCCTCCCCACTCGCCCCCTTGGGGCTGGGCGAGTGGGGGCCTGGCGCCTTCCCACTCGCCACCTTGGAGCTGGGCGAGTGGGGGCCTGGCGCCTCCCCACTCGCCCCCTCCTGGCACCTCTCTGGTTGGTTGGTTGAGAGGGATCTCACCCTCCTGTCGGGGCGAGACCTCCGAACCACTTCCTCTCCTGCTTTCTCCTATCGAGGCGAAAGTCACCTGCAAGGTCTGCAGGACCTCTTGCCTGAAATTTTCGAACATCTCCAACATCACCCCAGCCACCGGGGGCTGCGAGTGACCTGGGTCGGAACTTCCTCCACCTCCATCCATGGAGCTCATCTTGAGGGTTTCTTTAATCGGTCACACTCCACGCTCACCGCACCATAAATGTTGAAACCGACTACTCGGTCTCTGTGGAGTTCGGGGCCCTCAACGAGGCTGAGGGGCGACCAACCCTTACTTCCCCCAAGGGAGAGCTCTAGGTTGAAGGAGTCGGAACTAAGAACTGGACCAAGGGCTTAGCGGGGAGGTCCCGCCACGTACCCGGAAGTCCCCTTGGAACTTCCCCTCCCAAGCCACTACTAAGCTTGGGCACCACTGGAGCCTCTCCTCACCCCCTAGAGAGACTTGGGGAGGGAGAGGGAGAAGGAGAGAGCTAGCCTAGGATGAGAGATCCCTCCAAATGGTGCCCCCTTGGTCCTATTTATAGGATTTTCGAATCTGAGCTGCAAATAACCTAAATTGGACTGCAGAATACCCAAAATACCCTCGGATTTGGACTGCGAATAGCCAAAACCGGACTGCAAATAGCCAAATCCCGCTGTTCTGGGATGCTAAACGCAGACCAACCCCCCCCCCCCCCCCCCCCTCCTTTTCTGGTGGGTGAGAGAGGTTACCTCTGCTGGGGCTGGGCGAGAGCTGGGCTAGCGCCCGGCGGTATCGCTACCGCCGGCGCTAGCGTCTCGCCCCCTACTGCTGGGGACGGGGGCGAGAGGAGCTCGTCCCCCTTGCCTTGGGGCTGGGCGAGAGCTGGGCTAGCGCCCGGCGGTATCGCTACCGCCGGCGCTAGCGTCTCGCCCCCTACTGCTGGGGACGTGGGCGAGAGGAGCTCGCCCCCTTGCCTTGGGGCTGGGCGAGAACTGGGCTAGCGCCCGGCGGTATCGCTACCGTCGACGCTAGCGTCTCGCCCCCCTGGGGTCTCGCCCCCTGGGGTCTCGCCCCCCTGGGGTCTCGCCCCCCTGCTGCTGGGGGCGCCGGGGGCGAGAGGAGCTCGCCCTCCTCTCTCCCTGCTTAGGTTTATCTTGAAGAATGATGTTCGAAAATACTTTCTGTGCTTCGAGAACCTACTCGGCGAATACAGGGTTGTACACAATCCCCGCTCTTTTCGAGTGAGGCACACGCTCGGAAAGAAACGTCCAACCCTGTATATTCGACGAGTGTCACTGGGAATCCGGCTAACGGTGCTATCTCGGAAAAACATGTAGCCTCTCCGAAGAGGTCCTCCAACCTTGTCGGCTAATGAGGGCCCGGTCAGCGGAACCATCCAAGGGGAACATCTCTTTTCCTCCCTAGGAGGTCAACCTGGTCTGCCGTCTAGTGAGAGCCCGGTCAGCGGAACCATCCAAGGGGAACATCTATTTTCCTCCCTAGGAGGTCAACCTGGCCTGCCGTCTAGTGAGAGCCCGGTCAGCGGAACCATCCAAGGGGAACATCTCTTTTCCTCCCTAGGAGGTCAACCTGGCCTGCCGTCTAGTGAGAGCCCGGTCAGCGGAACCATCCAAGGGGAACATCTTTTTTCCTCCCTAGGAGGTCAACCTGGCCTGCCGTCTAGTGAGAGCCCGGTCAGCGGAACCATCCAAGGGGAACATCTCTTTTCCTCCCTAGGAGGTCAACCTGGCCTGCCGTCTAGTGAGAGCCCGGTCAGTGGAACCATCCAAGGGGAACATCTCTTTTCCTCCCTAGGAGGTAAACCTGGCCTGCCGTCTAGTGAGAGCCCGGTCAGCGGAACCATCCAAGGGGAACATCTCTTTTCCTCCCTAGGAGGTCAACCTGGTCTGCCGTCTAGTGAGAGCCCGGTCAGCGGAACCATCCAAGGGGAACATCTCTTTTCCTCCCTAGGAGGTCAACCTGGCCTGCCGTCCAGTGAGAGCCCGGTCAGCGGAATCGTCCAAGGGGAACATCTCTTTTCCTCCCTAGGAGGTCAACCTGGCCTGCCGTCTAGTGAGAGCCCGGTCAGCGGAATGGTCCAAGGGGAACATCTCTTTTCCTCCCTAGGAGGTCAACTTGGCCTGCCGTCTAGTGAGAGCCCGGTCAGCGGAACCGTCCAAGGGGAACATCTCTTTTCCTCCCTAGGAGGTCAACCTGGCCTGCCGTCTAGTGAGAGCCCGGTCAGCGGAACCGTCCAAGGGGAACATCTCTTTTCCTCCCTAGGAGGTCAACCTGGCCTGCCGTCTAGTGAGAGCCCGGTCAGCGGAACCATCCAAGGGGAACATCTCTTTTCCTCCCTAGGAGGTCAACCTGGCCTGCCGTCTAGTGAGAGCCCGGTCAGCGGAACCATCCAAGGGGAACATCTCTTTTCCTCCCTAGGAGGTCAACCTGGCCTGCCGTCTAGTGAGAGCCCGGTCAGCGGAACCATCCAAGGGGAACATCTCTTTTCCTCCCTAGGAGGTCAACCTGGCCTGCCGTCTAGTGAGAGCCCGGTCAGCGGAACCATCCAAGGGGAACATCTCTTTTCCTCCCTAGGAGGTCAACCTGGCCTGCCGTCTAGTGAGAGCCCGGTCAGCGGAACCATCCAAGGGGAACATCTCTTTTCCTCCCTAGGAGGTCAACCTGGCCTGCCGTCTAGTGAGAGCCCGGTCAGCGGAACCGTCCAAGGGGAACATCTCTTTTCCTCCCTAGGAGGTCAACCTGGCCTGCCGTCTAGTGAGAGCCCGGTCAGCGGAACCATCCAAGGGGAACATCTCTTTTCCTCCCTAGGAGGTCAACCTGTCCTGCCGTCTAGTGAGAGCCCGGTCAGCGGAACCATCCAAGGTGAACATCTCTTTTCCTCCCTAGGAGGTCAACCTGGCCTGCCGTCTAGTGAGAGCCCCGGTCAGCGGAACCATCCAAGGGGAACATCTCTTTTCCTCCCTAGGAGGTCAACCTGGCTTGCCGTCTAGTGAGAGCCCGGTCAGCGGAACCATCCAAGGGGAACATCTCTTTTCCTCCCTAGGAGGTCAACCTGGCCTGCCGTCTAGTGAGAGCCCGGTCAGTGGAACCATCCAAGGGGAACATCTCTTTTCCTCCCTAGGAGGTCAACCTGGCCTGCCGTCTAGTGAGAGCCCGGTCAGCGGAACCGTCCAAGGGGAACATCTCTTTTCCTCCCTAGGAGGTCAACCTGGCCTGCCATCTAGTGAGAGCCCGGTCAGCGGAACCGTCCAAGGGGAACATCTCTTTTCCTCCCTAGGAGGTCAACCTGGTCTGCCGTCTAGTGAGAGCCCGGTCAGCGGAACCGTCCAAGGGGAGCATCTCCTTTCCTCCCTAGGAGGTCAACCTGGCCTGCCGTCTAGTGAGAGCCCGGTCAGCGGAACCATCCAAGGGGAACATCTTTTTTCCTCCCTAGGAGGTCAACCTGGCCTGCCGTTTAGTGAGAGCCCGGTCAGCGGAACCGTCCAAGGGGAACATCTCTTTTCCTCCCTAGGAGGTCAACCTGGCCTGCCGTCTAGTGAGAGCCCGGTCAGCGGAACCATCCAAGGGGAACATCTCTTTTCCTCCCTAGGAGGTCAACCTGGCCTGCCGTCTAGTGAGAGCCCGGTCAGCGGAACCATCCAAGGGGAACAATACTTCAAAAAGCTTTCATTTCATTAGTCATTCGGTTACATGCAAGAAAAACTAAGTAGGGAAACACTCTCTCCTACTACATGGACTCAAAGAAAAAACAAAGCACGGAGACCGGGACTCGGACTTCTATTCCCCGCCATGGTCCTCCTCGACCTCCTCTGGTTGTTGACGCTGCGGCCTCGGGCCCCTCGCCTCCCTCATTTCCAAGAACTCGGGGCAGGCGGATGTCGCGTGGCCTTCCTCCTGATGGAAGTCACAGTAAGGCAACTCCACTCGGACGCCTCTCCTTCCTCCCCTACGATTTCTTCTTCTTCTGTGGCCGATCGTCATGGCTTGCTGGGGTGGTGGAGAGGGTGCTTTCGGGCCCTGCCTCCACCCTGGGAGGTCAGTCTCTTCTTCTTGGAAGTTGTCCTCCTCTTGGTCAAACTTCCTCTCGGGAGCCTCTACCTTCCTCCCATGCTGCCTTGCCTCTGGCTCACTCAGCTTGGCCAGCCTTCTTGTGAACTCCGGGTTGGCCTCTTCACTTTCAACTTCTTCGGCCACCCTTTCCATCAACTCCTCAAAAGACAAAGGAGCCCTCCTCTTGAGGTCCACCTTGAAGAAGCCCTCCCGCAGCCCCAACGTGAAGGCGAGCTTGAGGGTGTACCTGGGCACTTCTTGGACGAGGAGAACCTCTTCCCTGAACCGTTCTAGATATCGAGCCAGCGACTCCTCTAGCTCTTGCTTGACCTTGAAAAGTGCTTCGGCATCTTTCTTCCTCTTCCTTGACGTCGCGAAGTGTAGTAAGAAACCTCGACGCAAGTCTTCGAAGGCATAGATGGATCCCGCAGGGAGCTGGTGGAACCACTCTCTAGCCTTTTCCTTCAGGGTTGTCGCAAAGAGTCGACACCTAAAAGCGTCCGACATGGGCATGATGGAGACCATGTCCTCAAACCACTGCAGGTACAGGACGGGGTCATCCTTGCCGAAGTAGTGAGACATCTCTGCTCCCTTGAACCCCTCCGGAATTGGGGCTGAGAGGATCATCTCAGAAAAAGGACCTCCTCTGCTCGCCCCCCTTGGGGGCTGGGCGAGACGGGGTTTGACACCCTCCCATTCGCCTACTTGGGTCTCGGCGAGTGGGGGTCGATGACCTCCCCACCCGCCAACTTGGGTCTCGGCGAGTGGGGGTCGATGACCTCCCCACCCGCCCACTTGGGTCTCGGCGAGTGGGGGTCTAGGACCTCCCCACCCGCCAACTTGGGTCTCGGCGAGTGGGGGTCGATGACCTCCCCACCCGCCAACTTGGGTCTCGGCGAGTGGGGGTCGATGACCTCCCCACCCGCCCACTTGGGTCTCGGCGAGAGGGGGTCGAGGACCTCCCCACCCGCCAACTTGGGTCTCGGCGAGTGGGGGTCGAGGACCTCCCCACCCGCCAACTTGGGTCTCGGCGAGTGGGGGTCGATGACCTCCCCATCCGCCCACTTGGGTCTCGGCGAGTGGGGGTCGAGGACCTCCCCACCCGCCAACTTGGGTCTCGGTGAGTGGGGGTCGATGACCTCCCCACCCGCCAACTTGGGTCTCAGCGAGTGGGGGTCGATGACCTCCCCACCCGCCCACTTGGGTCTCGGCGAGTGGGGGTCGAGGACCTCCCCACCCGCCAACTTGGGTCTCGGCGAGTGGGGGTCGAGGACCTCCCCACCCGCCAACTTGGGTCTCGGCGAGTGGGGGTCGATGACCTCCCCACCCGCCAACTTGGGTCTCGGCGAGTGGGGGTTGATGACCTCCCCACCCGCCCACTTGGGTCTCGGTGAGTGGGGGTCGAGGACCTCCCCACCCGCCCACTTGGGTCTCGGCGAGTGGGGGTCGAGGACCTCCCCACCCGCCCACTTGGGTCTCGGCGAGTGGGGGTCGAGGACCTCCCCACCCGCCAACTTGGGTCTCGGCGAGTGGGGGTCGATGACCTCCCCACCCGCCAACTCCTGGCACCTCCTCTCTGGCTGGTTGGTCGAGAGGGATCTCACCCTCCTGTCGGGGAGAGACCTCCGAACCACTTCCTCTCCTGCCTTCGCCTCCCGAGGCGAAAGCTACCTGCAAGGTCTGCAGGACCTCCTGCCTGAAATTTTCAAACATCTCCAACATCATCCCAGCCACCGGGGGCTGCGAGTGACCTGGGTCGGAACTTCCTCCACCTCCATCCATGGAGCTCATCTTGAGGGTTTCTTGAATCGGTCACACTCCATGCTCACCGCACCATAAATGTTGAAACCGACTACTCGGTCTCTGTGGAGTTCGGGGCCCTCAACGAGGCTGAGGGGCGACCAACCCTTACTTCCCCCAAGGGAGAGCTCTAGGTTGAAGGTGTCGGAACTAAGAACTGGACCAAGGGCTTAGCGGGGAGGTCCCGCCACGTACCCGGAAGTCCCCTTGGAACTTCCCCTCCCAAGCCACTACTAAGCTTGGGCACCACTGGAGCCTCTCCTCACCCCCTAGAGAGACTTGGGGAGGGAGAGGGAGAAGGAGAGAGCTAGCCTAGGATGAGAGATCCCTCCAAATGGTGCCCCCTTGGTCCTATTTATAGGATTTTCGAATCTGGGCTACAAATAACCTAAACTGGACTGCAGAATACCCAAAATACCCTCGGATTTGGACTGTGAATAGCCAAAACCGGACTGCAAATAGCCAAATCCCGCTGTTCTGGGATGCTAAACGCAGACCAACCCCCCCCCCCCCCCCCCCCCCCTCCTTTTCTGGTGGGTGAGAGAGGTTACCTCTGCTGGGGCTGGGCGAGAGCTGGGCTAGCGCCCGGCGGTATCGCTACCGCCGGTGCTAGCGTCTCGCCCCCTACTGCTGGGGACGGGGGCGAGAGGAGCTCGCCCCCCTTGCCTTGGGGCTGGGCGAGAGCTGGGCTAGCGCCCGGCGGTATCGCTACCGCCGGCGCTAGCGTCTCGCCCCCTACTGCTGGGGACGGGGGCGAGAGGAGCTCGCCCCCCTTGCCTTGGGGCTGGGCGAGAACTGGGCTTGCGCCCGGCGGTATCGCTACCGTCGGCGCTAGCGTCTCGCCCCCCTGGGGTCTCGCCCCCCTGGGGTCTCGCCCCCCTGGGGTCTCGCCCCCCTGGGGTCTCGCCCCCCTGGGGTCTCGCCCCCCTGGGGTCTCGCCCCCCTGGGGTCTCGCCCCCCTGGAGTCTCGCCCCCCTGCGGTCTCGCCCCCTGCTGCTGGGGGCGCCGGGGGCGAGAGGAGCTCGCCCTCCTCTCTCCCTGCTTAGGTTTATCTTGAAGAATGATGTTCGAAAATACTTTCTGTGCTTCGAGAACCTACTCGGCGAATACAGGGTTGTACAGTGATACTCTTTAGCCTCTGAGCTGGCATGAGCTGAAGCGGGGCGAACATTTGGCACTTCTGGCATCTCTTGGCGAAGGCTGCCGCGTCTTTACTTAGAGTTGGCCAGAAGTATGTCTGCCTTATTATCCTTGCTTCCAACATCCTGCTCCCCGAGTGGCTGCCACACTCGCCGGAGTGAACTTCTTTCAAGATCTTTGGGACCTCTTCCTCCGAGATGCATCGGGCTAGGAGGCCTGAGAGGGTCTTCCGATACAAGTCACCCTCATGGAGCACGTAGTAGGCAGACTTATACCGGAAGCGCCTCTGGTCCGGAACTTCTTCCGAAAATTTTCCCGTTGCAAGGAAGGTGACGAAGTGATCCTTCCAGGAGGGCCGCTGTTCTACTTCCATGAGCTCTCCCTCTTCGATTGAAGGACGGAATAGGTCCGTCAGGGTCCCCCGGCTCGAGGACCAGATTTTGCCAACCGATCTGCCGGGGTGCTCTCCTCTCGAGGGACGTGCCGGATGGAGAAAGTTTTGAACGTCCTGACGAGACCTTTGACTTTTGCTAAGTACCTCATGAGTACAGGTTCCCTGTTTCGAACTCTCCCCTTATCTAAGAAGCTATGACCATGGAGTCAGTGAGGACCTCCACGTCATGGACCCCGAGCTCCCGGGCCAACCGCAGACCGGCGATTACAGCCTCATACTCCGCCTGGTTGTTGGTGATTGGGAAGTGTATCACTAGTGTTTTCTCTATCTTTATTCCGTGGGGACTCTCCAGCACCACCCCTCCTCCGAGAGAATTCTTGCCCGAAGCCCCGTCCACCAGCAGCTTCCACGGAACGTGACGAGGGGCTCCGTCTTCTTTTATCTCGGCCACGAAATCTGACATGAAATCAGCCACCACCTGCGCCTTCATAGACAATCGAGGGACGAAGGTAATGTTGAATTCACTTAGTTCTATTGACCATTTTGCGAGCCTTCCTGAATGCTCCACTCCCTCGAAGATCTGGCGGAGAGGATGGTCCGTCACTACTTGGATCGAATGGGCCTGGAAGTATGGCCTGAGTTTCCTTGTTGCGATGACCAGGGCAAAGGCCAACTTCTCTAAAATTGGATACCTGAGCTCCGCTTCCCTCAGGACCCTGCTTACGTAGTAGACTGGCAGCTGCTTCTTGCCTTCCTCCCGAACCAGGACGGAGCTTACGGCCTCCGCCCCGACCCCGAGATACAGATATAGATCCTCCCCCTCTTTGGGGCTTTGTAGTAGCGGAGCCTTGGTGAGCTGGCTCTTCAAGGCGTGAAAGGCCTCCTCGCATTCTCTTGTCCACTCAAATTTCTGGTTGCCTCGTAGCGCTTTGAAGAAGGGGGAGCATCTTTCCCCGGCCCGGGAGAGAAACCTGTTCAGCCCGGCGAGTCTTCCAGTCAAGCGCTGAACTTCCTTTGCGTTCCGTGGCGATCCCAGCTCCATTATAGCCCTAACCTTGACCGGGTTAGGTTCTACCCCCCAGGGGGTGAGAAGGTGCCCGAGGAACTTCCCTTTGCTGGCCCCGAACACACACTTCAGGGGGTTCAGGCGCATCTTGTACTTGCGCAGGGTGGCGAAGGTCTCCTCGAGGTCTCGGATGTGAGAGCTCACACACTTGCTTTTTATCATAAGGTCATCCACGTAGACCTCCAGGTTCCTTCCCCTTTGCTTCTTAAATACCCGATCCATCATCTTCTGGTAGGTTGCACCTGCATTTTTCAGCCCGAAGGGCATCATCTTGTAGCAGTAGCATCCCTCCCTGGTGATGAACGAGACATCTTTGACGTCCGGGGGGTGCATTCTTATTTGGTGATAACCTGAAAAAGCATCCAAAAAACTCATTACAGAAAAACCGACGGCTGAGTCAACCAGCGCGTCGATCCGAGGCAAGGGATAACAATCCTTAGGGCAGGCCTTATTTAACAACGAAAAGTCTACACACATACGCCAGTGGCCATCGGCCTTTTTTACCATTACGACATTGGAGACCCACCCTGGATACTGGATCTCCGTTACAAAACCTGCTTCGAGGAGTTTCGCCACCTCCTCGCGGATCGGTCCTTCGAGCTTGTCAGCTATAGTCCTTCTCTTCTGCCGGATGGGGCAGGCTTCTGGATCGAGGTTGAGACGATGGCAAGCTACGTCCGTCTCGATGCCTGGCATGTCCGCTGCGCTCCATGCGAAGATGTCCACGTTCTTCTGGATGCACTCCAGCATCCTTCTCTGGTCCTCCGGGCCGAGGCCCCCGCTGATCCGCACCTTCTCCACCCTTCCCGCCTGGGTGGTAACCTCCATCTCTATCACCTCTTCTGCCGCCTCGAGCCGGGCTGGCTCTTCCCACTGGCCCTTTGCTTCTCGCCCCTCCTCCCAGGCCTTTTCCTCTGCAGCTCCTTCCGCCTTCACCGGCTCGACCTCCTGCTCCTCACGAGCGACCTCCATCAATTCGACCCCCTGCTCCTCACGAGCGACCTCCATCAATTCGACCTCCTGCTCCTCACGAGCGACCTCCATATTCTCCTCTCGGGCATCGCCCTCTCTCCCTACTTCTCTCTTCTCCACTTCTTCTCCTGGCCCCTCCGGCCTTGCCATCTCTTCATCCATCTTCTCGGCGTCCGCCATCCATGAAATAGTGTTGACGACAGTCACATAGCACTGCCTCGCCACCTTAGCATCTCCTCGGACGCGGACCTGGACTCCTCCACTATGGAGCTTTAGGCACTGATGGTACGATGAGGGCACGCACCGGAAGGCGCTGATGAGGGGGCGTCCGAAGATAGCATTGTAGCTGCTCGGAGCGTCAACGATGACGAACCGGCAGTTCCTGTGGACCCCTCCCAACGTCACTTGGAGACCTACGCCTCCCTCGACCTCCTTCCGCTCTCTCGAGAAACCAAACAGTGGTCCGTCGGAGGCCTGCACTCTCTTCTTCTCTACCTCCATCACGTCGAAAGCTTTTTTGAAGATCACATTCACCGAGCTCCCGTTGTCCACCAGGATCCGAGAGACCGTGAAGTTTTCTATCGCCGTCTGGATCACCAGGGCGTCGCAGAATGGATCCTCGTAATCGGGCATATCTTCTGAGGAGAAGGTGAGCTTCTCAGAGGGGGGTGGGGTCTGGGAAGTCGACGCGACGTCCCTTCGGAACATGGCCTGGAAGCTTCTCTTGCGAGAGACCTCTATCCCAACCCCACCGTGAATCACCCCGATTCCCCCTGGTTCCTGTATCTGCCCTATCCTCACACCGGTCCTCTTCTGCCTCTGGGAGCACTTCCTCAATTCTGGCCTGCTGCCGCCGTGGCTGTCCTCTTTCCCTCATCTCCAAGAACTCCGGGCAGGTGGCGATCGCGTGACCTTCTTCCTGATGAAAGTCACAGTAAGGCAACGCCACCCTGTCCTCTCTTCCCGCTCTTCCTCTTCCTCCTCTCGCTCCTCTACCTCTTCTCCCTCGGCCTACCGCCATGGCTTGCTCCCTCGGGGGGTGAGGGGGTCTGGGACCCTGCCTCCACCCCTGGTTCACTCCTCCTGCCTCCCTTCCTTGGTACCTTTTATCCTGACCTCGCGCCGGTCCTTCCTGGTTCCTCCAGCCCAACCTGTTGTTGGGCTCTTGGTTCCTCCAAACCCGAGGTGGTCTTTCGAACCCCTGGCCCCTGGGTTCCTCCCGCCTTCTTCCCTCTGGCTGCCTCGCCTCGGGCTCGCTCATCTTCGCCAATCTTTTGTAGAATTCGGGGTTGGCTGCCTCCCCTTCAATCTCCTCCGCGGCTCTCTCCATCAACTCCTCGAAGGATATGGGAGGTCTTCTCTTAAGGTCCATCTTGAAGAACCCCTCTCGCAGCCCTACGATGAATGCCATCTGGAGGGCGAATCCCGGCACCTCCTGCACTAGGTGTATCTCCTCCTGGAACCTGTCCACGTACTTGGCCAGGGATTCCCCCTCCCTCTGTCTGATCTTGAAGAGAGCCTCCGCATCCTTCTTCATCTTTTTTGACGCCGAGAAACGCAGACGGAAGTTTCGGCGCAGATCATCGAACGCGTAGATGGAACCTGTGGGAAGCTGGTGGAACCAGTCCCTTGCTTTCTCCTTCAGGGTGGTCGCGAAGAGTCGGCATTGAAAAGAATCCGACATGGGAAGGATTGATGTCATGTCCTCGAACCACTGCAGGTGCACGACTGGATCCTCCTTGCCGGTGTAGTAGGACATCTCCGGCCCACGAAACCCTTCTGGCACTGGGGCCGAGAGGATCATCTCGCAAAAGGGGCTCCCTTCCCCTGCTCGGCGAGTGGTCCTCTCGCGCGGGACCAACTCACACACCTCAGCACTCGCCGGACTACTGAACAGCTGCCGTCCGGGGAGATCTCGCGCGCTTCCTTCTGCTGGCACCTCCTTCCCCGGCCGCTGCCCTGGTGCGTTCTCGCCGATCTGCAAAGGCGGAACCACTGGGACCGCCGGGGTCTCGCACTCGCTCCTTGCCGCGAGAACTGTCTGCAGGACCTCTCGCTTGAACTTCTCAAACATCTCCAGCCACTCCCCTGTCACTGGTGGCTGCGAGTGACCTGAGTCAGAACCATTTCCTCCATCCCCTCTCATCGAAACCAGCTTGGGATTTTCTTTCACCGGCTACGGTCCACGCTCACCGCTCCAAAAATGTTGAAACCAGCAACTGGTCTCTTGAGTTCAGACCCACTGGGGGTGTAGCCGATGCTTATTTCTCCCTCACTAGACTCTCTTGACGGTGGATGCTGGAAACGGAATAGACCCAAGGCTGAAGCGAGGAGGTCCCGCCACACACCCGGAAGATCTTAGAGAGCTTCCCCTCCCAAACCAAAGCTCAACTGGGCACCTTGGAGGGCACTGTCTGCCAACCAAAACTAGCCTAGAGGAGAGGATTCTCTAAAATCGGATCTCCTCCAAGGTGCCCTTAAGGGTCTATTTATAGGTTTTCCTAGGCTGGTCTGTAAATAGCCTGAATCCGCCTTTTGATTTTACTAACAGCACCCCAAATTGGTCTGCTAACAGCCTAACTCCGCTGTTCCGAAGGGCTATTTGCAGCCCACCAGGGGTATTATGGTCATTTCCTCCTCAAAACCCTTTGGGCGAGTGGTCCGTGAGGGCACCATTCGCTGGGCACCCGCCTGGCTGGGCGAATGCCCACGCTTCTGGGCGAGTGGTCCGTGAGGGCACCACTCGCCTAGCGCCTTCTCTCCTACGGCTTACCCCCACCAACCCGGTGTAACATCCCCCAGACAGCTAGACACCTAAGTTGGTTTTTTCATGACAAAACCATAGGAAGAGCCCAAGGCCATGTGAATTGAGGTGAGAAGAAGAAAACCACCTTGGTCTGCAAATAGCAATTTCCAGTGACCAAGCGTAGGGTTGGACTTAGGACCTCAACTTGACCATTTGACCCCACCATAGTATCCCTAACCCTTTAGGGGTCCCCTTAGGGCACCAAGGGCCTATTGGGGTCAACCAAAGAGGTCAAATTGACCAAAGTCAACCCTAACCCTAAAATGGTCAAAGTAGCCTAATTAGAGCCAATTAACCTCCACCATGCCAAATTGACCACTGATCTAGGTCTAGAATATCATAAGAGACCTAGTAGACCTAAAAGCCCTATCATGGGACCCCCAGTGGTGCAAATTGACCAAAATGCCCTTGTTAGGTCAAAATGGCAATTCTTCATTAAATGCCCAAATTGACCATCACCATATTAAATTGACCATACCCATAGTGTTATCATGTCATAGGGGACCCAGTGGACCAAAAAGCCCCATGACTGGGTCAACCCTAGGGCTCAATTTGACCAAAGTCAACTTAGCCCGTTTTGGTCAAATCAGCTTAAATTGGGTCAACTAAGGCTCATGTGACCAAATTGACCCCACCAGTAGTTTCTAAACCTAATTTGGGATCCAATGGACCCAAAAGCCCCATCCTAGGGTCACCTAATTGGTCAATTTGGCCAAAAGTCAAAATTGCCCAATTTAGGTCAAATCTCTTAAACCTAGCCCAATCCCTTTGGGTTAAGCCCAAATTGACCACTTGACCAGCACTCTTGACTGTTAATTAACCCAGGAGAGAGAAATGAGTCGGCCTTGATGACTAGGAGAGAGAAAATCCAATGTGGAGGAGAGAGAAAGATGAAGCCATCAATGGAGGAAGATGAAACCCCCCTCATTCCTCCCCATTAATGGCTGGATTCAACTCCCCAAGGGAAGGGGAGAAGTTCCCAGCCGTTTCCCGGCCTCCTAGGGGTGAATCACTTGGAATTTCACCATGGCCGACTTCCACCATTCATGGCCTTAAATGGCATTGAAGCCATGACCCTTCCTCTCCTCAAATTGAAGCCTTTAAAAGCTTCACCAGGCAGAGAGGAGCTGTTTCCCCCATTTACCCAAAGGAATCGGGCTCCTCTATGTGGTGGTTGCAGAACTCGGAAACCATGGAGGTCGGCCATGGCAATCCCCCTAACGGCAAGACTTCAAGCCCTAATTCAGGTCCAATTCTCTTCTCCTCTCTCAGTGGATAGATCCCCCTCAATCGGCGGCAAGGTTCGAGCCCTAACGGCTCTGGATCGGGCAGGCCAAGAAGCTCAAAATCGAGCTTTTCTTTCCAACCTAAACGCCCCGTTCCGGCCACTTCCGGCCGGCCAACCACCGCTATTCGCCGGCCACCACCTCAACGAAGGTGGTGGTGGCATTGGCCGGCCGGGGCGGCGCATAGGTGGCCGGGAAAACAGGGACCAAGGTAGCCCAGGTGCGGGCGATCCTGGCCGTTGGCCAGAGGAAGAAGACGACCAGGCGCGGTCTGATGTGCGCCAAGATTCGTGCGCCCCTTAGTTCTAATTCCTATTTTCTGTGATTAATATGCAGTGATTAGTAAATTATTTTAAAAATACCTAGAGGCCTTTAGGGAAATTTTGCCCAACATCAAAGTTGGAGCCCCTGAGGTCTAGTTTAAACCAAAATTAAGATCACTCAATTTGAAGTCTTGGTTAGGGCACATCACTCATTTTAGTGGGGACTGTCCATAAGGCTATTCAGAGCTTGTTTTTGATGCCCACACCAATCTAGAGCTCCAAATGACTTGAAATTTGGAGGGTAGGCTACTCTTATATACATCTAACATATGTCCAAAAATCAGATTGATTGGAGAATTTTTTCCCTTAGTTTTTGGAAAAACTCAATAATCCTTGTGGGACCTAATTAGATGCCCTAAACACATCAAAACCCTTCCAAATTTGGATGAGAGGTCCTAGAGAGCAATTAGAGTCACTGGTTAAAATTTCATGATTTATGGAGTTGATTTGGTGGGGTAATTCACCAAAACAACCTTAGGCTCCCTAGGTTTAGGCAAAACTTTGGGTGAGTGCCCCCACACTTCCACAAAGCCAAATGGCTTCATATTTGGGGTGAACCTCACCCTCCCCCATGCCAACCTCTGGTCCAAATTTGGTGGCCATTGGAGGAGGTTTGCCCTAGTAAATCAAAAAGGGGCTAAATTGCTATTTGCACCCCAAATAGGTACCTAATAGAAGCCCACTCCTCACCAAGTATTGGTAGGATCTTGGGTGCTCTTTCACTGACCCCTGATCAGTATAGTGAGTAGTTTGGGCTTGGGCAAGGTAGGGAGTTCTCTTGAGAATAGTTTGCTTAAGGGTTATGTTTAGGGCAAAAAGTGCACTTAAGCTAGCTTTGGAGTGTGGAGGGGTTTTCTCCCACTGATTGTTGGGGTGACCTTGGTCACTGCCTTGGGAGGTGGGAGACACCCCAAGGAGCAACTTTGGATGAGTTAGGGCCTTGTGTGCCCTTAAGCCCTAGTGGTGAAGTGTTTGGTGCCCTTTAGGGTTTGTGAAGGATGTAGGAGTATATGCCCATGGAGAGAAGTGAAATAGCCCTCTCTAAGTTCTAAGAGTGTTATAATACCCTCACAAGAGGTTTGAATGGATTTGGAGAAGTTTAGACCCTAACCCTAGGCTAAACCCTAATGGGGTGCAATTAGAGGCTATTAAAGGAAGAGGGGTCAAACCTTAATGGTTTGACTTGAAATTTTGGGGAGATGGTCTTGGTGACCAGAGAATGCTACTGTAAGAAATTGGAGGGGTTTGGAGTTGCCAAACCTAGGTAATAAACCCTTGGGTAGATTTGTAAATAATTAGGGTTTTGGGTTTTAGAAAGAAATAAAATTTATTGATTAACCATCTTCTGTCACAAACTTAGATTTGATGTTATTAATCCCTGGAGATCCTATTAGAACCATTGGAAAACCTTTGAAGGTCCAAATTGTAATTATTCATATTGTTGACAATTTTTTGGATGAACAACTTTAGGGTTTTAGTTTGCATGAAACCTTGCTGGATGACATTTCATACCAATATATACCCACTGTAATTTTCTCATAATTTTTGGATTAATATTTTTGGTACCTATAGTTCAATTTGGAATTAATTGCAATTATATCCTCTGTGGAAATTACAAATGTACCCTCTGTGGAACATAGTGAAACTTTGTAGGACTGAATATTTTAGTATGTATCACCTTTGTATTAAATTTCATAAGGTTTGGAGATCATATGAGGGTACCTCCTTTGGAATTTACTGGTAATAAATGAGTTTTGGAATTTTGAAAAATAGTAAATCTTGCTAGTTTTTCCTAGGAATTCATATCCACTTATTTTTAGGTACCCTTTATTTATGTAAAAATTTAGGCAGCCATTGGATGTCAGGAAAGCCTACTTGCAGTTCAAACCTTAGGAAGTGGTATTTTGGGAAAAATGATTTAAATACTATTATTATTTGGGAAATTATGAAACCCTGGATTTGGCCTTAAATATGTAGTATGGACCTCCAATTAAATTGTTGAATCATATGATTGAGTATTTAGTGTACTCCCCTTCATGAGCATCAAAGCGTCGAGGATGGTCTGCGTTTAGCAAATCGGCAATTTCGGGGTTGCAGGACAAATTGGATTATATTGATTAGAGAGTAAGGGCCTCATGGTGATTATATGGATATGAGAGGACCCTTGGAGAGAATTAAAGTTTGATGAGTCCTAGGGTGGTGGGGTGCCATCCTTGGGGTAGGTCGTCATGTGGTTGACGAAAGATCATCTGTTGTCTATTAGGACCTAAAAGCACTTAGGTTTAGACCGGGTGAAATGTTAAGAGGGTTTCTTATGGGTAGTAACTAATAACATTAAGTGTCTTGGGAATGGGGACTTTGGGGTGTCATCCCATAGTGGTTCCTAGTACCGTAGCGAGCCCCTCACAGGGTAACCCTCGGGAAGTCCAAGACTAACCCTAACTCATAGGAGTAAGACGATGTATAAGATTAGCTAATAACACACTCATCCACACCCTGTGGTTTCAGAAGTTTAGTTGGATTGGTTGTCCGAGCGGTGGGCTTGGAGGCTGTTGCAGCAGACTAGTTAGTCTGGTGAGCTTATGGCTCGGAAGGTTATTGATGACGGGCAGGTCAGCCCGGGGAGCTTCTGGCTCGGAAGGTTATTGAGGACGGGCAGGTCAGCCCGGGGAGCTTCTGGCTCGGAAGGTTATTGAGGACGGGCAGGTCAGCCCGGGGAGCTTTTGGCTCGGAAGGTTATTGATGGCAGGCAGGTTAGCCCGGGGAACTCATGGCTCAGAGATAGGAAGTAGAACATGTTGCATGTGCACTGAAGGTGGTGGGTCTTCGGTATTGGACGGTCGTTCACACCGACGTCAATACGTTGACTCGGCAAGTGTGGTTTTACACTTAGCCGTGATAGTCTGGCGGTCCAGTCAGCAAGAGTACGCAGACGCTCCGCGGGTATAGTGGAGGCGTACAATAGGTCTAGGTTGGGTAGTGTGAATACCAACCTAGAGGTGGGCGAGGCCCAACCCACCGCTTCCGTTTGCCACTACGGGAGTATCCTGGGAGTCTAGCTCGCTCCAAAAAGGGGGAACTAAAGGTCTATGCGCATAGAGTCATAGTGGGTGAGTTGCACTTGTATGAACATAGCATAACAACATACTTGCATGTCATAGCATAATCATTGCATTCAACCTACCCCTAACGTATAAGTCGGTTATGGGACTTATTATACGGTAGGCCCTGCTAAACGACCCCTTGGTCTATAGGTTTGTATGGGCATTCCTATAAATCAATGGTTACTTTTGTATTAATTTACCTGTCATTATATATACTGCTTACTATTCTTTACATGTTCTTTACTATGCCTACTTACTGCTTCATATATATAAACACCTGTTTAGTTGTAGATCCGCCGTCATCTGCTCTTGTATTTACCCCTTGAATGTCCTCCGCTTCCTCCTCCCCATACGGTGCCTAGGAGCCATTGGGGGAGGGGTGGGGAATTGGCTGAGTCATTTTGACTGACGGTCGGTGGACCTTATCATTTTAGGAGTTCGAGGAGACGCAGCAACCTTCAAGAAACAGGTACAACAGGATCCGACATGGTGGACCCCACGGCCATGCTACCATTGTCACCAGCCGGGACATACTCGGGTCAGATGTCCCATGATGGGTGGAGCCCCTCCAGCACAGCGACCAGAAGGCCGAAGATGTAGACGTGGATTGCGAGGCAGTGACCGTAGGCCAAAAGAGAAGAAGCATCCAGTGTTGCAGCACCAGTGGAGCCCGGAGTCTGCAGGGATGGGTCAGTCGGGTCAGGGTGCTCCGGTTTCAGTGTTGGTGACGATTAGCTTTAGTTTTACTTAGGAGTTAGCTTCCGCGAGTGATCTTGTAGTGAGGAAATGATGTATAGGGCAAGAGCCCTTTTTATTGTAACCCTTGTATCTTTTATTCAGCTATTGTTAGTGGACATTTACCTCTATGGTTTTAATTCATGTGATTATGTGGACTTGCCTTCTCTTTTATGAACTTTTCTTGTGATCGAGCTGGCCGACAGAATCGGCATTTTGTGGTGGCGATCTTCCCGAGTGAAGGTGTCACCGCAAAGCGGCGGTTCTGGGCCTAAGACCCGGTGGTTTTTGCACAAAAAAAGGGGGTCTTACACCCGGGTGCATTTTTACCTTCCTTAGCCTGGGCGAATGACCCGGCGAATGATCCGGACGGCCCAGGTTTCGCCAGTTGGCTGAGGGGGGCCCACTCGGCGAATACGGGTCGAGACTTTAACATGTTTAGACTCCCATGTTTAGAGTTGACACATAAAGACTTGCATAATGAAATACGAACTCTTGTCGATGAGGATTGGTCACCAACATTGGAGCCTAGACGAGTGAACACTTTAATTAGGTATTTGTTGGCGGTCTTTTTTTTCCCGTTGAAGACGCTTAAGATTCCAAGTTGTTTGGCTGTCGTGAACTCTGTTAGTGTTTTCAAAGAGTACAATTGGCCGAAGGCCATACATTCATTCTTGCATTCACAGCTGGACAGTCTTAGTCATGCCACTACAGTTCGAGACGTAGGCACCTGTTTGGGTTATCTTGAAGGCTGCTCCACGGTCTTATTGGTATGACATAAATCTACATCTATACTTTGGTATTGAATTGTATATTTATAATTAACATGTTTTTGGTAGGTGTGGTTTTATGAGCACACCAATGTTCAAAGAGTAGTTCATTATCTAGTCCGTCCTCGGATATGTCGATGGTCCGACAAGATTAGATATAGTGCGAAGTTTTGTTTGTTTCACCGGATCATGCAGTATGTGCTTCGACCCATAATTTCGTTTGTTTTCAATATTTCATCTTTCTTAATCTCCTACTTAAATTTGTAGTACTATAAAAGGAACAAAGTTAGAAACTGCAAGAACTTGCTGAACCATATTACACCGGCCAATGTAGAATCTTCAGATCTAATTGTAATGCCATGCCACCTGGAGAGCCATTGGGCATTGTTAGTTTGCCACCTCAAGGAGAAGCATTGGGAGTTTTATGATTCGCTTAGCAGCAGCACCCATCGTGCCGGCATTCCTGCATTAGTATGATACATATACACCACAGAGCTATGATAGATGATATTCTGTTATTAATGACAATTAATGTTTTATGCAGGTAAGGATTTTATATGAGGACACATGTGAAGCTTTGCCGGCAGATATTACCACCTGGCGTATCAACGAAGTTGCTGATCTGCCAATGCAGGAGAACGGGCATGATTGTGGCGTGTTTGTACTTAAATATATGGAGGCGGTGTTATCGCACAAGGAGATCGCATGGATTGACAACAAGAAGTGGCAATCAGATATGCCGCGGTTCCGGGCCGAAATTGCTGCAGACATTTTCCGAACATTTTTTACTTTAATGCTTTAATAGATACAGTGGCTGTAATCTGGATCAAGTTTCAGTTTGGCTGACTATATGGTTTTTTGTGGCTGTATAACACATATTACACCTTGCTGAACCATATTACACCTTGCTGTATAACACATTT
Organism: Dactylorhiza incarnata; assembly: GCA_033032865.1. Taxonomy (NCBI): domain Eukaryota; kingdom Viridiplantae; phylum Streptophyta; class Magnoliopsida; order Asparagales; family Orchidaceae; genus Dactylorhiza; species Dactylorhiza incarnata. The sequence goes on from JAWHQI010000317.1 coordinate 2,985,951, forward strand.
TTATGGCTTTTTGTGGCATTTTGTCAGATTTTAACAAGTAAGATCACATCAACATAATGTGTTGCATCTTAAATGAACATTAAAACTAATTATCCCATAAAAATCAAGAGTTCATTACAGCTAATTATCCCATAATACTCTAGAGTTCATTACAACTAATTAGGGCATGAATATGTCTAGAATACTTGAAAAATTGAAAGACAAATCGAAGCCGAAGTCATCATTTATATCAAAATCTGTAGTGGTGGGCAGTTGGGATGGCTGATGGTCCTGAGCTGAAGTACTGATGAATTCATACACCTTTGTTTTGGAGGAACTTTCGTCAACCGCTACTGTTTTTTTCTTCGCATCAACTCTCTTTTCTGTGCATCAAAATAATATTAGATTTAGATTGACCATCCCAAAGCAATGAACGGTGCACATGCCAGATTATACTTATTTAATCTATACGTTGTATCAAAAATAATGACGTCACCATAACAGTCGTAATCTATTTTGATGTGACCATCCATCCAAAAAAAATTAGTTAACCTGTTATGTTCATCTGTCCGTACATCATACGAGAACATGTTATCCTGTAGTTGTTTCTCCTTTAGCAACTTCAGTAAGCTTTGCGAGTCACCACTTTCAATTAAAGCTCTTTTCCCCTGATGAACATAATTATAGGTATCAACCTTAGTAAATCTGGTATTTTTAACACCTCCGACTTCATCGGATAGAAAATTGTAAGCATCCACTGTTCTGATACCGACACCTGTCATATTTTTTAAAAAATTACCTTGCATATCTGATATTTTGCGATGTGACCTCAATAAATGCTGATCTTTCTTCAATGCAAGGGGGTGATTATGCTCCTCCACGAATTTTACAACTGTCCAGTTCTTACCATCTGTATCAGCTTTGAAATGTATGCATGCAAGACAACCAGTTCGGGTATCTAATTTGCGATACTTTCTAGGTGAGGGTTTTGTTTGCTTCTTTCCGGCTTTTGAACAACCATATTCACGGGCTTTAATAATTCTTGTGTGTGTCCAATATAGCACATGTTGTCTACGAACACTAAATCATGTTCGATGAGCGTACTCACAGTACATAGCATACGCCTCTTCTTCAGAGTTCACAATATGGAAAGCAATTTGCTCTTCCTTCGCCTGGATGAAACAGGAAATTTGCAAAATACAGCTTTACTAAAGCTTAGAAATACTGTTTAATGAATGATACAGTTGTGGTTACTTATAAAAATACAGTTGAATGAAAATACAGTTGCACTTAACCCAACAAATACAGTTGAGTGAAGAATGGTAGGCTAAGCACAGAAGAATGCAAGAATGAAAAGCTTACATGACTATCACTGCATTTCTCCATATCAACCATGTCGATCTCAACTTCATTACTCCCCTTCTCCAATGACATCTTGTAAACAAGCCTATGAAGAAACGAGGGGAGAACAAACATGAACCCTAAAAACCCTAAACAAACATGAAATGTTTACCTCGGCAGAAAGGGGGCTGCGATCCTAGAAACATAACCAAGTGCAAACCCTAGAAGAAGGTTACTTACCTCTGTTCAGTGAGTAAACTTGGTCCGCCCTTCGTCGACGGAGAAGATGGCGCTGCTTCCCGGCGGGCCGACTGCTAGCCACCCTCCCTCGTGCGGTGATTTCGCCAGAGGAGTCGGAGAGGAGTCGAGGAGAAAGGGAATGGTTCTCGCGGGAAGGGAAGGGGGAAAGAAAGTGGTGGGCCCGGTTTAAATGACGGTATTTATTTGCGCAGCTACAGCAAGCAGCGGTAGAAATCATACCCGTTGATCTGCTGTTTTATTTTTAAAGTTATTTTTTGTTAAAATCTTGATTTTTAAGAACCGATGGATCACAAATTGGACGGATCATGTGCGCACGCGCACCTACATATATCTCGTAAAATAATAGTTTGTAAAACATCTATATGAAATAAAATCAGTGTGGATGACATTTTGGTATTCTAATGTGTGTGCAATAGTTTTATACCTCAGCCCTCTTTTGTTATCAGGCAGCGAGCTTAGTCTAATTCTGAAGAGATTTTGGTGTGCAGCTTAGTTACAATGCAGTATTGTCTATCTTTGTATCCCTCGAATGTTTTCCTTTTTGCTGAGCTTCACTCATAATCAATGGAACATCCTGTACATTCAGCAATGCTGTTTTGGGTTTTCTGTGTGTGAGGTTGATCCATATGCATTTATCTTGATCTCTTAGAAAAAAAAACAGTTTTAAGAAGAACTATTTTTGTTTTATAGACTAGTGGTTATGCGCATAGTATTTGTTCTAGGGCGATGTTATTGACAGACCAACTTCAACTATGGGCAGGCCAAAATAAAAAAACAAAGAGGCTTGTGAACCCGTAAAGATGATATTTTTCAAAATTTTACATAGTTTGTCATCAAAATATGATTATACTGTTGTTGTAGCCATGGAAGAAGCTAAATATGCACATCATCTATTTATCACCGAGTTATGGAATTCTTTAAAAGCATATGAAGATAGAATGAATCGATTTGAACATCAAATAAAACAAGATTTCTCCTAAATAAATGCTACTAGCAAACCCTCCCAAAACTCTCATTTCCCTCTATTCCTCTTCTTCCTCCTCCCTCTTTTCTCGCTCGCTTCTCTGTAGCCTTCATTGAGGGGGGTGGTGCGTCGGGCAAGGCGCAAGGGAGTGTGGCTGCTTCGCTTGGAGGCGGCATTCGTTCGACAAGAATGGTGGGATGGCTTCGAGTGGCTCATCCGGGTAGAATGGCGGGAAGGCTTCGATTGTGATCGTTTCCCTGGGAGAAGAGAGGTTTTAGGGTTTAGACGCTTCTAAATGGTCGGAGGCGGCACCACCGGCAGTAGATCCACTCTAATCCTAAGGAGAACCAGTGCAGATCCGGTATAACCCTTCCTTTGACATGGGAGGAAATTTGAATGAAGGAGCAGAGATGCGGAAATTGCGGTCGGCGATGGACCATCCCGCCCTATTTTTAGGATTTTCTAATTGTCGTCATTTCAGCGGTAATTTCTCCTCCATCAACGTCACCGTCCTCATTAATTCCAGCGGTATCCTGAGCTCCCAATGTTTGATTTATTTTTTAGCATTCAATTGACAGCTAAATGAAGCTGGTATTCTGAATATCTCTAAAGCAAGAAACATCCAGAAGAGAGAAAAATGTTAGCAAAAGTGGAGGATCCATTTTGATTTGATTTTCTTCCGGATGACCTTTCTTATAATCTAATTTAGATCATTTTGTTCAGTCTAAATCACAATATAACCTCTTTTCAAGGAGGAATTTTGAACTTGAAGATTAGTAACAAATTAGATAAGTGGCGTGACGAGGAAGAAGGAAACATGACGAGTAGAATCCTAAGTGGGCGGTGAGAAAAATTCATTTTTTTCTAGTGGTTTGCTAATAACAACTTGATTTTCAAATAATTATTTTCAAATTTTGTGCTTTTCTAGTAGTAATTGTTTGCTCTTATCCAAAATATATTTGCTAGTAGCAGCACCCAAAATTAATGATGATATTAGAGTTGTCAAAAAATCAACAAAGGCCCATTCGTTTGGACAGAATTTAAATTTGATATTGAAATTTGATATTGGGATTCGATATTCAGAATTGGAATTGGTTTAATTCCAATTCCAGCGTTCACCTAATAAACAATATTGATTAAATAAAATTCAATATAAGATTAAAATAATATTATAAAAAAAACTAACATTCTATCACATATATATTATGAAAAACCTAACATTCAATCAAATATACTGACAGTAATTAACGTATAATTTAAGAACCTAGAATTAATTTCATGCATGCATAAATGTAAAGACTCGTTGTAGATAAAAAACAAGTTTAACATAAGTGTAAGAACGTTGAGAATAAGAACAGAGAAGATATATAAAGTAATCATTTATGAAAAAAGTGTGCGCCCTAGCAAAAAATGAGCGCCCATGTTAAAAACACACGCCCAGGCAAAATACGCTCGCTCGGGCGAAAAATAGCATTGTGGCGAAAAACACGTGCCCGGGCAAAAAAGACTGTGCCCGAGCAAAAAATGAGCTCGGGGCGAAAAACGTGCTCGGGCGAAGAACATGCGTCCGGGCGTCTAACGTGCCTTAAGTGAAATAAACACGCGTCCGTGTGGAAAACGCGTCCCGAGCAAAAAACACCCGCCCTGGTGGAAAATATGCGCCAGAGAGAAAAATGTGTGCCCGGGAGAAAAAATGCGAGCTTGAGAGAAAAATAGGCGCACGGGCGAAAAATGAGCATTGTGGCGAAAACACTCACACGGGCAAAAACATTGCGCCCGGGCGAAAAATGAGCGTTGTGACGAAAAACACGCACTCGGGCGGAAAAAACTGCGCCAGTGCGAGAAAAAGCTCACCCGGACGAAAAAGTGCGCGCCCGGCCAAAAATGCGTGCTCGGCCAAAAAGTGCGCGCCCAGGCGGAAAAGTGCGCGTCCACGCAAAAATGAGCGACAAGGCGAAAAATGCGCGTCTGGGCGAAAAATGCATGCCTGCGCAAAAAAGATGCACCTGAGCGAAAAAATGCATTTCCGGGGAAAAAAAGCACGCTCGGGTGAAAAAACGTGCGCCTGGGCGAAAAAAATGCGTGTTCGGGCGAAAATTGCGCCCCAAGCTATATACGCGCGCCCGGGCAAAAAACTCACAGCCAGGCTAAAAATGCGCTCCAGGGCAAAAAATGTGCGTTTGGATGAAAAAATTGCGCTCTCGGGCAAAAAAGTGCGCCAGGGCGAAACAGTGTGCGTATGGTCGAAAAATGAGTGTTCGGGCGAAACATGAGCACCCGGGTTGGGCGTGTGCGAAAATGTGCGCGCCCGGGTGAAAAATGAGTGCACGGGCGAAAATCCCACCCTGGGGGAAAAATACGTGTCCGGGCGAAAAAACGTGCGCCCGGGTGAATAACGTGCGTCCGGGTAAAAAACACGTGACACGCAAAAAGTGTGTGCCCTTTAGAAAAACACGCGTTCAAGCGAATATCACGCGCTCGGGCAAAAAACGTGCGCCCGGGGGAAAAATACGCGACCGGGCAAAAAAGTGGGCGCTCGGGAAAAAATGTGCACCCGAGCAAAATATGAGCGCCGGCGAAAAATGCGCGCCCATGGCGAAAATAAGCGCCCCTTGCAAAAAAATACAAAAAATACGACTCGACCAGAATTATTCAATTCTTATATATATTGGAAAGAATTATCTATAGTTCAAAATGAATTTCAAATCCGTTAAGCATGCAAACGAGCGACAAAATTAAGTATTAATTGTATTGGGCTCAATTAATATTTAATCAAGATTGAATTTAAGCTTTTTCTTTTTCTATTATTCATAGAGGACACATAGGAATTTTTATGGCAACAGAAAGGACATTAAGTGACTTATCTTTGAGCTCTCACAAGGTTGCAGTAAATATACTTTTAAATAAGCAAAAAATTGTGATTATCTTTTATTTGTTGCATCACTAAGTATGATGAATCAATTTATTTTGTTTATTCTCATTACTTGTCAATTTGTTTACGAAGCAATATATGTTTTAATTCTGATGTCTTTTTAATGATTGCAGGTATATGAAGCCAGATGGATTCGGATCCCCTGGAGTTCGTGCGGGAACTCGAGGGTGAAGTTCAATCGAGCGGCGCGAGACCCCCCAACTCCAATCCAACGGCTACATGAATTTATTCGCTAGAAGACAAAAAAATGAAAAGTTAAAAACTAAAAAAAACATAAAAAACTAGGGGGCTCTCGCGCCTTTGGATTGAAATCCAACGGGCGAGATCGCACGAACTACACCCTGGAGTTCCCGCACGAACTCCAGGAGATCCGGATCCCAAAGACCGCATAGAGTAACTTAGTTACTTTTAAGACTGTTGATGCGTTATTGCAATGACTACAATTTTCATTTGTAGTCGTATAAATTGGACAAGCTTTTAGAGCTGATGTTTGCCCAACAACTTTATTCCTTTCGGCTTAAGCAGAATCATAGATGAATGCACAAGCAGACATCTCTGAATTTTTGTGGAGGCAGATTACAAAAATAGGGCTTCTGCAATCTTCTTGGTTGTTGGAAGCGAGACCCTTACGCAAACTCACTTCCTCGCCACTCTCCACTTAGCGAACACACTCCACGGCGACCACCACCACTCACGCTAACACACCACTTCGCAGCACACAACTCCCTTCTCCGGCGAACTATACTTCCGGCGAGCACTCCCGACCTCACCCCTACGACGAGTACAACTTCCACTCTCACTGCCGAGTACAACCTCCACACGCGCCGGCGAGCTCCGACTTCTACTCCGGCGAGATCTCCCACTTCAACACACACCGCCGGGCGAGATGGCGAGCTGGCAGCACGAGACCTCCAACGCGAGTGGGCTGCCCCTCTCCACTACTTCAAACGGCGAGTGCGGGCTGGCGAGATTAGCTTGGTGAGAACAAAAATGGCGAGAGCGGTAACTTTTCCCAGGCGAGAACTATTCCTGCGGGGACTTTTCTTCTCTCTCAAGGAATCTCTCCCTCTCTCTCTCTCGCCACTTTAATAAGTTTCTGCCGAAACTTAAAATCAAAACACTCTGCCAACTTTTATTCTCTCTCTCTCTCTCCACTCTCACTCTCTCTCTCTCTTAATTCTGCCGCAAGAAACAAAATGGCTCTCCAAATTTCTATTCCACCGCCAATAAAACTTTACAAACAAGCCTATTTATAGGCAAAAGAAAACACCTCACATTCTCTCTCCACATTAAATGTCATCTCCTTCTCTCTCCTAATAATTAATACAAAATACATATAAAAACATATATAAAACCGTTGACCTGGTCAACACAGCTCAAACCAACAAACTCCCCCTCAAGCTTGGCCGCACATGTCGAGCTTGCCTTTGAGCTTTGCGAACGTGTCTACCTTCAATGCCTTAGTGAATATGTCCGCGACCTGCTCTCCGGTGGGGCAATACTTTACTTCGACCGTCTTCAGCTCCACTTGCTCCCGAAGAAAATGATATCGAGTCTCGATATGCTTGCTCCTCCCATGCAGCACTGGGTTCTTCGCGAGTTGGATGACCGACATGTTATCTACTAACACTGTCGTTGGCCAGTCCTGCACATGATGTAGCTCCTCTAATAGTTTCCTGAGCCAGATGGCTTGGCAGGCGCATGCCGCCGCCGCTATATACTCCGCTTCGCATGATGACAAGGCTATAGTAGCCTGCTTCTTCGAGCTCCATGAGAACGCCGCCGTCCCCATGTGAAAATAGTATCCGGAAGTGCTCTTCCGATCATTGACATCTCCACCATAGTCGCTATCCGAGTAGCCGACTAGCTTCAACTCTCCTCCTGATGAGTACTTCAGGCCATGGTCCCTTGTTCCGTTCACATATCTTAGGATTTGCTTCGCTGCGGTGAAGTGATCCTGCTTGGGCTCCTCCATGTACCTGCTTACTACCCCGACCGCATACATGATGTCCGGCCTAGTGAAGGTCAAGTACCTTAGACTCCTGACTAGGCTCTTGAACATCGTCGGGTCCACACCTTCCTCCTCAGAGTCCTTCCTCAACTTTGTCCCTGGGTCCGCTGGAGTGGAGATAGCCTTGCTACCCTCCATCCTGAACTTCTTCAGAATTTCTTCAGCATACTTCTTCTGGGATATGAAGATCCTGTCTTCCTCCTGCTTCACCTCAACCCCCAGGAAATAACTCAGCTCTCCCAAGTCCGTCATTTCGAACTCCTTCTTCATAAGCCTCTTGAACTCCTCAAGCATGGTTGGGTTGTTCCCGGTGAATATCATGTCGTCCACGTATTGACACAAGACCATGATATCCCCGTTCTCCTCTATCTTCACATATACAGGGCATACTCGTACGGGCACTTCACATATCCATGCTTCTGGAGGAAGGCATCTATCATTCCATTCCACGCCCTTGCTCCTTGCTTCAGCCCGTACAAGGCTCTGTCTAGCTTGCAGACTTTTCTCTCCTGGCCCTGTATCACATACCCTGGAGGCTGCTCGATGTACACATCCTCTTCCAGGTACCCATTCAAGTACGCCGCCACAGCATCCATTTGCAATATTGTCCACCCATAATGAGCCGCCAGTGCGATGATCAGTCTTATGGTATCGATCCGCGCAACTGGGGCGTAGACTTCATCATAGTCCACTCCTTGGACTTGTCTATACCCTTTCACCACCAGCCTGGCCTTGTGCTTCTCCACAACGCCGTCTTTGTTCTTCTTCACCTTATAGACCCACTTCACCCCGAGGGGTTTGTGGCCTGCCGGTGGATCCACTAGCCTCCAGGTATCGTTCTTCTTGATAGAAGCCATCTCGGCATCCATCGCCGTCCTCCAAGATTTCTCCTGGGCAGCTTCTTCATATGACCTTGGCTCACAATCTGCTAACAGGCAATACAATGAATAGTTAGTATGGATTGGGTCCGTCTCCTCATAGAGCTCCCCCACCCTTTTCATCCTGGGTGGTGGACTCTCGGAGTCACTCCGGCTCCCGCTGCCTCCTGCAGAATTTTCTCCACTTGAGCTTTCTCCTCTTGAGTGGGAGGTGGAAGCCCCCACTGAATCCCTGCTCGGTGGTGATGGTGGCTCCACTCCACCATCCTCGGCTCCAGCCTCATGACCTCCTTCATCTTCATCCTCGAAGAACATGCCCTTCATGCTTCTCGTCTTCTCATCCCAGCTCCAGCTGCTGCCTTCTTCGAACACCACATCTCTCGAGACTATGGCCTTCTCTGTCACCGGGTTGTAAAGATTGTAAGCCTTGCTCTCCAGAGCGTAGCCAACAAAGATACACTTCTCGCTCCTATCATCGAGCTTCTTCCTTCTCTGTTCCGGGATGTGAGCATGAGCTACACACCCGAAGACCCTTAGGTGCTTCACGCTTGGCTTCCAGCCACTCCATGCTCCAAACGACGTCATGAACTTCACGCTCTTTGTGGGGCATCTGTTCAGTAGATACACCGCACACTGCACTCCTTCCGCCCAGAAACTCTTTGGTAGCCCCTTCTCCTTCACCATGCTCCTCGCCATGTTCATGATGGTGAGGTTCTTCCTCTCTGCCACTCCATTCTGTTGCGGTGAGTACGCCGCCGTCAGCTGGTGTGAGATCCCATTCTCCTTGCAGAAAGCATCAAACAACCTCGAGGTGTACTCCCCACCCCGATCTGTCCTTAGCACCTTCAGAGCCTGACCGCTCTCCTTCTCCGCATAGCCTTGAACTCCTTGAACTTGTCAAGGGCCTCAGATTTCTCCCTTAGGAAATATACCCAGCACTTCCGACTAAAGTCATCCGTGAAGGTTATGTAGTATCTGCTTCCGCCTATTGAGGTGGTCTCAAACGGACCCGCAATGTCCGAGTGAACCAGTTCAAGCTGCCTCCTTGCTCTCCAGGACTTCCCTCCTTCAAAACTCTGCCTCTTCTGCTTCCCTTTCGTGCAAGCTTCACACACCTTCTGAGGTGGTGAGATCATTGGCAGATCTGTCACCATCCTTGAGTGAGATAGCAGCTTCAACCCCGTGAAACCCAAATGGCCCGTCCTATGGTGCCATAGCCATGCTTCTTCCTCTTCCTCCGTTCTCGCGAGACAAGTTGTCTCTTGAGCATCCATCTTCAGCGTGAAGAGACGGTTCGCCGTCATCTCCACCTTCACTACTTCCTTCCCTTGACCATTCTTCATTGTCAGAGACCCATCCTTCATCTGGACGCAATAGCCTCTCTCCACTAACTGCCCAATGTTCAAGATGTTGGTCTTCAACCCTGGCACATATTACACATCGTTCTGGTGCACTCTCTCCCCGTTCAGCTTCGTCTCCACCAAACCCTTTCCTTCCAAGGAGATCTTTGACGCATCCCCGAAGCTAACCTCACCCCCAATGGGTTCAAGGTTTGTGAACATCTTTCTATCTCCACACATGTGGTTGCTCGCCCCTGTGTCCAGGTACCACACTTCACTTCTCCCTTCTTTCGCACCTCGGTAGGTTAGGAACATCATCGGGTTTCCACCTCCAGCATTGTTCACATTATTCCTAGCCTCCGCATAGTGGTTAGCTTCTTCTCTCTTCCTCGGACTCCAGCAGTCGTAGCTCATATGCCCATACTTGTTATAGTTGTAACATTGTACTTGGGACATATCTCCTCGGCCTCTTCCTCGGCCTCTTCCTCTTCCTCTTCCTTCTTGCCGTCCACCTTGATGTTGCTCCCCCTCTTTCTGGTAGTTCTGATTTCTCTCTAGATCTCTACCTCCTCTTCTTCCTCTACCTCTTCCTTGGTGACCTCGGCCACGCTGGCCGCCTCCTCTTCCTGAACTTTTCCCAAAGTTCAACTGGGTCTGGAGTGCTTTTCCCAAGCCACTGGCTTCTTCATCATCCTGCAGCATCCAATACTCATGAGCTTGCAAAGAGCCTACAAGCTCGCCAACGACCATCAAGTTGAGGTCCTTCGATTCTTCGATCGCCACCACTATATAACGGAACTTCTTGGCCATAGATCTCAGCAACTTCTCCATGAAGCTCACATCCTCGATTGCCTCCCCATTGCGCTTCATCTCATTTGTGAGCGTCCGCAAACGGGTCACATAGTCACCGACCTTCTCGGTGCTCTGCATCTTTGTTACTTCATACTCCGCACGGAGGGACTGCAGCTTCACCTTCTTTGCCTTCTCAACCCCTTGCATGGAGCGTTGCAACACCTCCCATGCTTCCTTAGAGATCCTCGCGTCTGAGATCTTCTCGAAGGTTGCTTCGTCAACCCCTTGGTATAACAAGAACAACGCTTTCTTGTCAGCCTTCCTTGCTTCTCTAAGTGTTGTCTTCTGAGCGTTAGTCAACGCCGCCTCTGCTTCAGCAGTAAGCTCAGTATAACCATTGTTCACTATATCCCATAGTTCTTTGGAGGCGAGTAGCACTCGCATCTGTATGCTCCAATTTCCATAGTTGGTCTTTGTCAACTTGGGGACTTGCCCCGGCATTGCTCCACCCATCTACATGGCTTCTACTCCTCAAACCTTTCGAGTCACCACAAAAGTTTGAAACCTGGCTCTGATACCAGTTGTTGGAAGCGAGACCCGTACGCAAACTCACTTCCTCGCCACTCTCCACTTAGCGAACACGCTCCACGGCGACCACCACCACTCACGCTAACACACCACTTCGCAACACACAACTCCCTTCTCCGGCGAACTATACTTTCGGCGAGCACTCCCAACCTCACCCCTACGACGAGTACAACTTCCACTCTCACTGCCGAGTACAACCTCCACACGCGCCGGCGAGATCTCCCACTTCAACACACACCGCCGGGCGAGATGGCGAGCTGGCAGCATGAGACCTCCAACGCGAGTGGGCTGCCCCTCTCCTCTACTTCAAACGGCGAGTGCGGGCTGGCGAGATTAGCTTGGCGAGAACAAAAATGGCGAGAGCGGTAACTTTTCCCAGGCGAGAACTATTCCTGCGGGAACTTTTCTTCTCTCTCAAGGAATCTCTCCCTCTCTCTCTCTCTCGCCACTTTAATAAGTTTCTGCCGAAACTTAAAATCAAAACACTCTGCCAACTTTTATTCTCTCTCTCTCTCCACTCTCACTCTCTCTCTCTCTCTCTCTCTCTCTCTCTCTCTCTCTCTCTCTTAATTCTGCCGCAAGAAACAAAATGGCTCTCCAAATTTCTATTCCACCGCCAATAAAACTTTACAAACAAGTCTATTTATAGGCAAAAGAAAACACCTCACATTCTCTCTCCACATTAAATGTCATCTCCTTCTCTCTCCTAATAATTAATACAAAATACATATAAAAACATATATAAAATCGTTGACCTGGTCAACACAGCTCAAACCAACATTGGTTACCCATCTATTTTGCCTTCTATTCTGCAAATTGTGGCAACGGTTGTGATTCTAAAACCATTGAATAAGAAGAAGGTGCATTTTCAAAATATATATGCTGTCAAATTTGAAGAATGTTTATAATGCTTAAACTTGATTCGGTCGTAGATATAGCTCACTCATCAAGTGACTTTTTAAAACTTTTTTTGCTTGGAATGAAAGAGAGTTTACTGCAAAAAATAGTCACACGACTGCATAAGATGTAGCAAGTTTGTGTTACTTTTTTGGATCATAACATGGATTCATGTAACTGATGACAAGTAAGAGACATTAGGTTATGCCTCAATTTTTGAAAGTAAATGGAATAAAATATTGTTAACCAAATGTATTTATTGTATTTATTATTTGGCATGTTTAGTCCCACATTGCCTATTGAGGTTTCCTCCCTCCTCTTCTCTCCTATATGTAAGACCCATTGGTCACCTTTTTATGGTTAAGTGAATATATTGCAAATACCTGTTTTACTTATTTGTAACATGGTATCAGAGCGTTAATTTTTTTAGCCGGTCGCCTCCGTGCTCGCGTGTCCGCCCGAGCCTGCTCCTGCTCCTGCTCCTGTCCGCCCCTTACCCGTCCGAACCACCTGTTGCTGCTCCTTCTCAGACCGCAACCCCCCCCCCAGACCGCTCCTCCTCAGACCGCAACCACCCCCCAGATCGCCCCTGTAGACCGCAACACCCCTCAGACCGCCCCTCTCCTCAGTTCGATCCTCTCCCTCAGCTCAGACCGCCCACCTCCCCAGCTCACATCGCTCCCAAACTTCCATCAACTCTCCTCTCCTCCTCAGCTCAGACCGCCCACCTCCCCAGCTCAGATCGCTCCTCCCTCCTCAGCTCAGACCGCCCACCTCCATTATTCGATCCCCTCCCTCAGCTCAGACCCCCCCCCCCCTCCCTTATCCAGCTCAGATCGCCTCCGCAGACCGCAACACCCCTCAGACCGCCCCTTTCCTCAGTTCAAACCGCCACCTTAGACCGCCCCCTCACTTCGCCCCTCTCCCCCGTCCACTACCCCAGATCGCCACCCTCCCACAGACCGCCACCCTCAGACCCTCTCCCCCGACCACTCCCTCAGCTCGCCACCCTCCCTTAGACCGCCACCCTCCAGTTCGCCCCTACCAGACCGCTCAGTCCGCCCCCTACCAGCCCCCCGTTTTTAGCCTCCTGATCGCCCCCCCCCCCCCCCCCCCCCCCCTCCATACCCCAGCTACGAGCAGGCTCCTCTCTCCGACACGTTCTCATGGCGGCCCCTCTGATCTCCCCACCCCTGAAAGCCACCTCCTTTCAACTCGCTGTTGCCAGCGACTGGCCTGACTGGGCACTAACTGTTGAAGCCGCTCTCTGCTCCCGTGATCTCTGGGACCACCACATCATCGGCACTCCTCCCGCCCCTGCAAGCTCTGTCGCCGCCAAGACTGTCACTCCCAGCTCAGACAAAACTCCTGAAGCCGTCACCTCTACAGATGACGCCACTCTTTGGCGCCGTCGCGATCAAGCCATTCGGGCCTACCTTTTGGAATTTGTTGCTCGTCCGCTCCTCACTTCTATCGGTCGTCTCCCTTCGGCCCGTGCCATGTGGGAATACCTCCGAGACCGCTTTGTCCCCCGTGGTGGTGCTCGGCGTCACCGTCTCATCTGCGACTCACAATCTGCCCGCCAGGAAGGGCGCTCTGTTCAGGATTTCTTCACCATGATGAGTGCCTACTGGCACGAACTGGACTCCATGATTCCCCTGCCCTGCGGCTGTCCTCGCTCTCTGGACTTTCAGCGCCATCTTTCCGAGGGTCATATCCATCAGTTCCTCGCTGCCCTGCGTCCCGAGTCCCACTCTGGATGAAGCCCTCATTGCTCTCCTCGATGAAGAGACACGTCTTCGACCTCCTGTGATTGTCTCCACCGCTCCCAGGCCCGACACTGCGCTTGCGTTGCATCCTCGCAGCAGTCCTGTTACTTGTCACTACTACAAGAAGGTAGGACATATGAAATATGAGTGTCCCACTCGGCCCCCTCGCCCTGCTCAGCACAAACCTCCTGACCATCGTCGTGATGATCGTGGTAAGGGACGCGGTCGTGACCCTGGACCTCACCCTACTGCTGCTGCTGCTACTGACCGTCTGCAACGACTAGAGGAGTTATTTCGCCAATCACCACGGTTTCACTCTACCTCCTATGCCAGCTCCCCTGCGGAACAGAGCCTCTTAGCTGCTCCTGGTACTACTGCTGCTCGGGTTACTCCAACTGCACCTTGGTATTTCGACTCCGGGGCCTCCTGCCATCTCACCTCCAACTCCACCATCCTCACCAACTGTACTTCCACCCCCACTACCCTTCAAGTCACCACTGTTGATGGGGGTTCTGTCCCTATTTTGCGATCTGGCTCCATCACCCCGACTTCTGCCCCTACTAGTCATCTTACCCTCTCCAACGTTCACCATGCTCCTCGGCTACACATGAACCTTATTTCTGTTAGCTCTCTCTGTGATCTCGGATTAACTGTTTTATTCTCTTCTTCTGATTGTGTTGTGCAGGATTCACGGACAGCTCAGAGGATTGGACAGGGCCGTAGGACTGGTGGTCTGTATCAGATGGAGCATCTCCACGTTCCCCCATCATCAGCTTCGTCAGCTTCTGCCTTTTCTGTTGTATCTGATGCCGACTTGTGGCACAGACGTCTAGGGCATTTATCTACTGACCGACTTCGAAGTGTTATCCGTTCTGGAGCTTTGGGTCGTGTCTCCTTTTCCCCCCTTTCTATATGTACCGGCTGTCGTTTGTCAAAGCATCTTGCTCTACCATTTACAAGCAGTGCTTCTCAAACAACATCCCCTTTTGAATTAGTTCATTCTGATATTTGGGGCCCAGCGCCAATTGCCTCACATTCTGAATACCTTTACTATGTTAGTTTTATTGATGATTTCTCTCGTTGTGTTTGGGTTTATCTCCTTCGCAATCGCTCTAAAATACCTGATGTGTACCGCACGTTCACAACCATGCTTCACACTCAGTTTGACCGTCGCATTAAAATTTTTCGATCTGACTGTGCTCAGGAGTTTCTCTCCTCCACCATGCGCGATATCCTCCAATCACATGGTACCATCCATCAACAGTCTTGCTCGCACACCCATGAACAAAACGGGGTCGCTGAACAAAAACATCATCACATCATCGAAACTGCTCGGGCCCTGCTCATCTCTGCCTCCGCCCCTCATTCCTTCTGGGCTGAACCTGTCCTCACTGCTGTTTACCTCATCAACATAACTCCCTCCTCATCTCTATCTGGAGTAACTCCTTATGAACGACTATACTGCCGTCCACCAACCTATGCCCCTCTCCGTACGTTTGGGTGCACCTGCTTTGTTCTCCTCCCCACCACCGAACGCAATAAACTCTCTGCTCGCTCGTCCCGTTGTGTTCATCTAGGCCTTAGCCCTCATCACAAAGGCTATCGATGCTACGATCCGTCCACTCGTCGCATTCGCATCTCTCGACATGTCTCCTTCGTCGAACATGAGATGTTTTTCTCCTCCACAACACCAACTCTTCCCGCCCAACCTTTTGTCTCTCCACCCCTTTCTCTTCCGCTACTCCCCCCTATTCCAACTCGTCCTAGAACTCCCATTGCACATCCTCTCCTGTTACCAGCCCTTCCTCCAGTCGAAGATCCCCCCTCCACCTCAACTCCTCCTCCGCTGCTCACAGTCCCTCCTCCCGCTCCTGCTCCCTCTGATACGGCTATGTCTGACGCTCCGTCCGCCTCTGCACCCGTGGATCCTGCTCCTCCTCGGCGCAACCCTGTTCGCCATCGCAACCCGCCTGCTCGCTATGACCAAAGCCCTGATCGGTCTACCGCTTCGGCTCTCACCACAGCTATCTCCTATTCCCCTGCTTTTCAAGCCTTCCTCGCGGCTCTCCACTCCCACCGGGAGCCCCAGTCATACCAAGAGGCAGTTGGAGAACCCGAATGGCAGCAAGCCATGGCAGTTGAACTTCAGGCCTTCCGCAGAACTCACACATGGGACCTCGTCCCCTGTCCTCCCAGCGTCACCCCTGTCAGTTGCAAATGGATATTCAAAGTTAAGACTCGCCCGGACGGCTCCATTGAGCGCCACAAAGCCTGTTTAGTTGCCCTGGGATTTTCTCAGGAACATGGGATCGACTACGATGAAACTTTTGCGCCAGTTGCCCGGATGACAACCGTTCGCACCTTACTTGCAGTCGCTGCTGCCCGAAACTGGCCCATCCATCAGATGGATGTCACCAATGCCTTTCTGCATGGCGATCTCATAGAAGTGGTGTACATGGCCCCTCCTCCGGGTCTCTCCTCCACCATGCGCGATATCCTCCAATCACATGGTACCATCCATCAACAGTCTTGCTCGCACACCCATGAACAAAACGGGGTCGCTGAACGAAAACATCATCACATCATCGAAACTGCTCGGGCCCTGCTCATCTCTGCCTCCGCCCCTCATTCCTTCTGGGCTGAACCTGTCCTCACTGCTGTTTACCTCATCAACATAACTCCCTCCTCATCTCTATCTGGAGTAACTCCTTATGAACGACTATACTGCCGTCCACCAACCTATGCCCCTCTCCGTACGTTTGGGTGCACCTGCTTTGTTCTCCTCCCCACCACCGAACGCAATAAACTCTCTGCTCGCTCGTCCCATTGTGTTCATCTAGGCCTTAGCCCTCATCACAAAGGCTATCGATGCTACGATCCGTCCACTCGTCGCATTCGCATCTCTCGACATGTCTCCTTCGTCGAACATGAGATGTTTTTCTCCTCCACAACACCAACTCTTCCCGCCCAACCTTTTGTCTCTCCACCCCTTTCTCTTCCGCTACTCCCCCCTATTCCAACTCGTCCTAGAACTCCCATTGCACATCCTCTCCTGTTACCAGCCCTTCCTCCAGTCGAAGATCCCCCCTCCACCTCAACTCCTCCTCCGCTGCTCACAGTCCCTCCTCCCGCTCCTGCTCCCTCTGATACGGCTATGTCTGACGCTCCGTCCGCCTCTGCACCCGTGGATCCTGCTCCTCCTCGGCGCAACCCTGTTCGCCATCGCAACCCGCCTGCTCGCTATGACCAAAGCCCTGATCGGTCTACCGCTTCGGCTCTCACCACAGCTATCTCCTATTCCCCTGCTTTTCAAGCCTTCCTCGCGGCTCTCCACTCCCACCGGGAGCCCCAGTCATACCAAGAGGCAGTTGGAGAACCCGAATGGCAGCAAGCCATGGCAGTTGAACTTCAGGCCTTCCGCAGAACTCACACATGGGACCTCGTCCCCTGTCCTCCCAGCGTCACCCCTGTCAGTTGCAAATGGATATTCAAAGTTAAGACTCGCCCGGACGGCTCCATTGAGCGCCACAAAGCCTGTTTAGTTGCCCGGGGATTTTCTCAGGAACATGGGATCGACTACGATGAAACTTTTGCGCCAGTTGCCCGGATGACAACCGTTCGCACCTTACTTGCAGTCGCTGCTGCCCGAAACTGGCCCATCCATCAGATGGATGTCACCAATGCCTTTCTGCATGGCGATCTCATAGAAGTGGTGTACATGGCCCCTCCTCCGGGTCTCTCCGTTCCCCCTGGCCACGTCTGCCACCTCCGTCGGGCCCTCTATGGTCTCAAACATGCCCCTCGTGCCTGGTTTGAGCGTTTCTGCACTGCTGTTCTAAAAGCTGGCTTCATTGAACGACAAACGGATCATGCCCTGTTTACTCGCACCTCCGCTCAGGGATGCGCCATACTTCTCTTATATGTGGACGATATGATTATCACTGGCGATGATCATGCCACAATTGCTTCTCTTCAACAACATCTCCGCAGTCAGTTCGAGATGAAGGACATGGGCCCCCTTCGATACTTCCTTGGGTTAGAGATCTCCCGCTCCAAACGCGGCATCCTGGTTTCTCAGCAGAAATACATCTCTCAGTCGCCGCTCTCACTGACGACCGCTCTGTTGACACCCCCATAGAGCTCAATCTGAAACTTCTCCCAACAGACGGCGAACCGCTTTCAGATATCTCCCGCTATCGGCGCCTTGTCGGGATGCTGGTCTATCTCACTATGACTAGATCTGACATTGCCTACGCTGTTAGCTTTGTCAGTCAGTTTGTTCAAGCTCCTCGCTCAGCTCACTACGCCGCGGTCCTCCGGATTCTCCGCTATCTTCGCACCTCCGTCAACCGCTCGCTATTTTTTTCTGCAACTTCTCCATTCACCCTCCGAGCATTTTCGGATGCTGATTGAGCGGGGGATGTTACGACTCGTCGCTCAACTACCGGTTTTTGCATTTTCCTGGGCGACTCCCTGATCTCATGGCGTAGTAAGAAACAATAATCCATTGCACGCTCCAGCACGGAGGCTGAGTATCGTGCCATGGCCTCCACCACTGCTGAAATCATCTGGCTCCGCCGTCTTCTACACGATCTTGGTGTGCAGATAACAGGACCCACTCCTCTATTTTGTGACAATCGAAGTGCCATTCAAATTGCCTCCAATCCAGTGTTCCATGAACGGACAAAACACATTGAGATTGATTGTCACTTCACTCGCCAGGAATTCCTCGCCAACACTATCTCTCTACCCTTCATTGCATCTAAAGAACAAGTTGCAGACATTCTCACCAAGTCACTCACTGCTGCAAGATTCAGATATCTCATTAGCAAACTCTCGGTTCATGATCCACCTTGAGTTTGAGAGGGCGTGTTAAACAAATGTATTTATTGTATTTATTGTATTTATTATTTGGCATGTTTAGTCCCACATTGCCTATTGAGGTTTCCTCCCTCCTCTTCTCTCCTATATGTAAGACCCATTGGTCACCTTTTTATGGTTAAGTGAATATATTGCAAATACCTCTTTTACTTATTTGTAACAAATATAATAAAATGTTCTCATTGCATGGATACAATTTATGAGGATTCTCATTAGAATTGAAAAATATATATATATATAACTTGGGCAGGGCTAGCAAGTGTGAACAGGAGAAGTGAATAAGAAAAATTCAATTAAATGAAGGAAAAAGCTTTAGTGAGCAGAAATGACGTCACTTTAAAGATGTCACCATAAAATAAGGACATTGTTAATAGCAAATCGGGTTTCGCTATTAGCAAATCAAAATAAACCGGGTTCATCAATATGGAGTCTTTTTTCTCAATCTAAAAAATGCGATGTTCGGCTATCCTCCTCTCGAGATCGATCTCCTTAAGGTCCTGGGTATCCTCCATTTATTTGCCCCACTAGATTCATTTATTAGGCAGTCTAATCCCAATATTTAACTCCTGGCTGCCAATCCTTCTAGGGTTTCTACGTAACCCCCAGAAATCACGAGCGATTACATACGAGAGAACCCTGATTTGCTAATAACAAAAATTTTTGCTAATAATCGTTTTAAAAATAGATGATTTGCTAATAGCGTAACGTGGTTTGCTAATAACAATGTCCTAAAATAACTGTGCAGAGCAAAGAATTTCAACCTTTGATTGTTTTCTAACCGCTAATCCATAACTAATTGCATTTCTTCCAGATTTATCCTTTTGGCTCTTTCACCTCCCTCTTCGGGGCTCTTTCACCTCCCTTTTTCAAGCCCCCCTGCACTGTCACTTGATTTCAAATACATGGGACAGAGGGTCGTCTTTCTTCCCGGAGCGCACCAATGATCTTGCATTGACTTATACGACTAATGATGATTTAAAATCGCATTAGTTAAACTCGCATGGCGCGACGCTTCGTAAATTGTTCTGTTCTTCTTCTTCCTCCATTGTAATTACATTATATAAAGGAAAGAGGCCGCTAGCTGATCTTCTTCAACCCTCCCCATCCCCACAACTTCAGTTTCAGCCTCTCCACAACTCAGAACAGTCATGTCTGTTTCGGAACCTCAGAAAAGAAAAAAGTTCTTTATGCCGAGGCTGGACAAGACTTCATCGACCACAGGCTCGGCCCTTTCCTTTATGTTCTCGGCACCGTGATCAATGAACCCACTCTTCGAAGCACGCTAGGTTCCATCGAAAAGCAACAACAGTTCTTAGAGTTCTATATCTTTGATTTGTCGCAGGTCTTTGCTTTGCTTCAGGGTTCAATGAAGTCCTCTGCCACCGCTCTCACAGACGCTTTCTTAACTCCCTACACCAAGAAGTCCGCGAGCTCAGTCTAATTCTGAAGTGATTTTTGATGGCAGCGTATAATGGAAAATTGTCTATCCCTGTATTCCTGTCATGTTTTGTTTTTTGCTGAGCTTCGGTTATAATCCATGGGGCGTCCATTTCATTCAGCAATGATGCATGTTTTGGGGTTTCTTTTTTGTGGGGGTTGATCCTTGTCTTTTATCATCTTTTTTGAAATATCAGTTTGAAGTACAACTATTCTTGTTTTATGGACTGGCTGCTGTTCGCATAGTAATTGTTTTATGCGCTGAACAACACTTATGAATACTCCCTTCTTCCAAAACCTGTCGTTAATGCAGAGGGGATTTCTAGGAGTTGCTGGAGATGCACTCATTTAGATCTCAGATACAACTCATTTATCCGGATTACAACACAGTTGTCAACTCCCAACTCTTTTATTTGATTTAAACCCGCATGACGCAAGGCTTTGTAAATTGAAACTCGGCGTGACAGTAGTTAATATATGGCTAATGGTGATCTAAAATGGAACTCTTAAAATGGAACTCTTGTTGGCTAATGATGATTTAAAAACTTACTTACTTTTAAAAACCATGGCAAATGGTGATCGAAAATCTTACATACATTTAAAATAACTCTCAAGTTTAAAACCCGCATGGCGTGTCGGTTCGTAAATTGAAACTAGTCGGCTCCATCAATGAAATGATGGCGGTTAATATATTTGCGACTCTTTTTTAAACTAGAGGCGGCTCTTCCTCTTCTTCTTCTTCCCCTACTGTAATGTTACGGTCCACTTATATAGGTTGATTTTGCTTGTTCCCTAGGGGATAACTTCTTGCTAAAGTATGCGATAGGATGTCCTTTTTGGGATAAAACTGCGCCGATGCCTATTCCTGAGGCGTCGCATTCAATTGTGAATGAGAGTGTAAAATCGGGTAATGATAATACCGGTGTGGAGACCAGAAGTTGTTTAATCGCTGTGAAGGCTTGGTCGGATAATGTTGTCCAAACAAATGTCCTTAGCTAATAGGTCGGTTAATGGGGCTGTGACTGTTGCATACTGCCTGATAAATCTGCGATAATATCCGGCTAAACCTAGGAAGGCGCGCATGTGTTTAATTGTTTTGGGTGTGGGCCAGAGTTGTATGGCATTGATTTTATCTGGGTTTGGCTGGACGCCTTCCTTGGAGATTAGATGTCCTAAAAATTCAATGGTGGGGGTGGCAAAAGTGCATTTGGAAGATTTTAAGGACAGAAAATTCTTGTGTAGGATATCAAATACTTGACGTAAATGTAGTACATGGTTGGCCTCGGAAAAACTGTAAATCAAAATATCGTCGAAAAAAATTACTACAAACCGTCTTAGAAAGGGTTGAAACAACGAGTTCATGAGCGCCTGAAAGGTAGCTGGTGCGTTTGTCAGGCCAAATGGCATGACAAGGAATTCGTAAAGGCCGTGATGGGTACGGAAGGCTGTTTTGTGGGTATCTGAGGGGTTCATTCTAACTTGATGGTACCCCGACTGTAGGTCCAGTTTTGAAAAGATAGTTGCGCCGTGTAGTTCATCTAATAGTTCGTCAATAGTGGGCATAGTGAAGTTGTCCTTAATGGTTAATGCGTTTAAAGCCCGGTAGTCAGCACAGAAACGCCATGAGCCGTCTCTTTTTTTAATAAGTAGAATGGGTGAGCTAAAAGAAGAATTACTAGGGCGAATTAACCCCTCTTTGAGCATTTCAGTGATTAGGCGCTCTATTTCGTTTTTGTGAATAAAGGGATATCTGTAGGGCTTAACTTTTGCTATTTGGGTTTCATCCCTTAGAGGGATTCGATGGTCTATAGTGTTGGATCGGTAGGCGCCCTTAGAGAGGGGGGGGGGGTGAATAAGGGTTTTAAAGATTTTATAATTATTTTGAATATTTTAGAAAAAACTTTGAATATGATAATAAAGAAGATCAAGATTAATCAGATAAAGTAAAAATAGAGACACGATTTTATTAACTTGAGAAACATGATTACAAAATATGATCTCTTATGAAAGCTAGAAATCAAAGCTAAACAGAAAAGAACCCTTTTGGTTTTCTATCCCGACTCGCTTCCCCACGAACCGGTGGCCCTAGCCTTATCCACCCCGGATTCGGCCTCAAGCCGCTCTAGCCAATCCCTCTCCGGATGTGGCCTCGAGCCCCCTAGACCTAGCCTAGATCTAGTCGCCAACACGAGGCGATTTCCCCCTAAGTCCTACCCAGACCTAGTCGCCAACACGAGGCAATTTCACTAATCGTTTTACAAAGAGGAATATGAAATAACAATAAAGAAATAAGAACTCCCTCAAGATGGACTTCTGAAGTTGGAGACGAAGATCCGCCGTTGAATAAGCGTTGTAGAAGCGGACTTCGATCTGATCCGGCGTGACGAGATTCTCCTTCAGAAGTTTTGCAGAGCTTCGCTAGCACATCAACTTTCGGCCAAGATAGCCTCTGGAATTCTGGCACTCAATATCTCTCTCAGATCTCTACATGAAACGAGAGGAGAGGGGTCCATTATATAGCCCACGCGCTACCGCCGGCGCTAGCCCGAATTAGGCAACGTTTTGCGCGGCAGAATCTCCCATCCGTGGCAACCCCTTGCTCTATTCCTTCTGTGTGCTCCGCTACCGCCGGCGCTATCCACTACCGCCAGCGCTATCCCTGGTTAGGAAACTCTTTGCGTGGCAAGATCTTCAATCCGAGGCAACAATTTCAGCAAGCCTTCTGTGCATCGAGCTAGCGCCGGCGCTATCCACTATCGCCTGCGCTAGTGATTAATTTGGAGTTGATGGCTCAAATTCGGGGGCAACAACCATATGTAAACCTTGAGTCATTTTGACCTATTATCCTGCACACTTAGATCACACAAGATTAAATACACACATAGGATTTGTTATTCTCAAACCTAGGAGATGCGGAAGACCGTGTTCCAACAAACTCCCCCTTTTGATAATAACAAATCTATTAATGATAAATCAGAGCATTAATCTAAATAGGCATGAAGAAACAAATTTGTGTGTGTGTGACAAGGATGACTTAGGATAAATAATGATTATAGCATTTTAGTATTGCTCCCCCTAAATACATGCTCCCCCTAAGTGAATGCTCTCCTAATATGTTCTTAACTGAATTAAGCATGTTAGATATGTTATCATGTTATTTCTCCCCCTTTTGTTATTAGCAAAAGTGGGTAAGGAGATATCACTTCAAACTGTAATAATACGGTTAATAGGCATGATCGAGCTTTGAGAGAAGGAACTGATAAGGAGTAGTGGAAATCTTTTCATTGAATTAGATTAGAGTTTGAGCATCTATATTGTCATAAATCAGAGTTTTGTAGCATAAACACAAGATAAAAGCAAAGGTGCGGAAGACTTAAAAGAAAAATATCTTGTGTAAGAAATGATAATTCAAAAAATAGTGGAGTTTTTATTTCAGAAGGAAGATGTTTTGTACATCAAAGGTTAAACAATAGGTAAATTTCACTAAAGAAGAAACCAAGCATGAATAAATATTATCACAAGAGAGATTACGACAATGTTATGGTAATTCATAATTTCAAAAACAAACTAAACATTGAGGAAATCATGCTAGGTTATCTAGTGCATTTTATAAATAAAGAGTAAGTATAGAATTAGCATTAGGATCCAATACTCATGAGAAGAAGTGTTATGGAAGATAATGATGTGCACAAGTGTATTTTGAATAAAGTGAACAAGTGTGTTAACCAAAAATACAAGATAAATATAGAGTAAAGTGCACAATAAAAACACAAATAATTTTACTTCCACACACTTTTAAGCACAAAGTAAAAATGTACAACAACCAAGGTGCTTTGCACACACAATGCTTATGAAGACTTATCAGGGTGCAAAGTAGTGCTTGGGGGATCACACAAGTTAATTTATCAAGGTTGATTCTTTTTGTTGTGATCCAGTGTACTTAAGAAGAAGTGGTTTTATTTTTAAAATGAAGAGTTTGCACAAGACACTTTACTAATCTATCCAAGGTGCTCAACCCCACAATGCTTATGAAGACTTATCAGGAGGTTCAAGTAGTGCTTGGTGGAGGTGACTTTGTCACGGTTATGATGAGTTTTGATTTGAACAAAGTTCTCCGATTACACTTGTTTTGCAAACACTTTAAAGAAGAAATTTCAACCATTCTTCGTAATATTTAATGGTGCAAATAAATGTTGTGTAGGTAAGATACTTGTGCAATTTTAATTTTATGTACAATTACAATATATTAGCAAGCATTCTTAGATTAAGAAGCACAAGCAGACTAAGCCAAAAGGTGAGTGAAATAATATCATTATCAAACATAAAACATTTACTCATACTTAGAGGCATGCTAAGCTTAGTCCTACACAAACTTCTCTAATCATTATTGATGCACATATGAATAGATAGATCAAAGCATGATAAAGGCAATGTTAAAGAAGTTTGAAAAAATCAATTGTAACATTATAGAGACTCTAAAGAATAGATTTAAATCATGTTTGATGTTAAAAGAAATACAAAAATTTTTGGATTGTTTTTAAGATTTATGTTTTTGTATTTTGATTTTTTTTTTAAAACTTGAAATAAAGGCAAAACATATTTTTGGTTTTTGTCTTTTGTAATTTTATATTTGATTTTGGTAAATGACAAAAGCTTTAAACAAGAGCAAAACATATTTTTGGAATTTTGTCTTTTATATTTTTGTTTTTGATTTTTCAAAATGAAAATAAAATTAGTGGTGTAAAAACAAAATAGTACATATAGATCAAAATATTTTTAGGTATTTTTAGAAATTTTAAAAATACAAAAATTCGAACCGCGACGCTAGCGCCGGCGCTAGCGCTAGCGCGGGAAACAGTAAGTGATTTTTGAGGGTTATGAAATTTTTGATTGTTGGTTGTGATTAGGTGTCCCAATAGTAGTTTCATGCAGAAGTTGCAGAATTTTTGGAAACATTTTTGATGGTCAAAAATGAAGAAAATTACATTTTTGAATTTGTTTTAATTTGAAGGGTTTAGGACACCTAATACAAGGCAGAATAAACGAAATTTTGTATCACCAAGTAGTACATATAGTAGATAATAATTTTTGGTATTTGACAAGATATTATTTTATTAAAAAAATCAGAGGGGCCCGATACCGCCGGCGCTAGCGCTAGCGCTAGCGCTGGCGCTATCGCGGCTTTTGTTAGATTCCCCTAATTTTTTTAGATCTGCCGTATTCTGCCATTTTCTTCCGAAGAACTGCGAAGAAGACCCGTTCCAACTCCCAGATCTGAGGTAATCTCTCATCTTTTCTTGTAATTTTTGTTTGAATACTTGATTGTGATGTTAGAGATGAAGATTGTTGACGTTTTTAGGTCGTTTTTAGAGATGAGATCTACACCGTTAGGATTTCTCCAAGATTTGTGGTTTTGATGAGGTTTGTGATTTTGAATATGTGATTTTCTAGATTTTCATGTTAGGATATGAGCGTATTTTGATTTTTTTTTTATAAGGAAACTTTCAAGAAAAATTTTCATTAAAGCGTTTCTCGGATTTCTTAGATCTAGTAGTTATTGAAAGTATGAAAATATCATGTTGATTTGGGTTGTGATTTTGATTTGGATATAGTGATTGTTGTTGATATTGATTGTTGTTAAATTCCTGGATCTCTTTTGATTTTTAATTTCTTAGATAGAATAAAATTTTGTTTTTTAGAAATAGAATTTTGTTATCATATTTATTTTCATAGTTTTGTAATATTGCAGATGGCACCTAAGGGTAAGGAAAACAAGGAGTTAGCAGTGGAGGCAGCGGTAGTGGGAGTTCCATACATTGTGGAGTTCGACATGCCACGACACCGCCACATTATGGAGTTATTTGCTGCCGCAGAGATGCTGTGTTTGTTTATTCCTGACGGATTCTCCTCAGTTTTGGTGCGTGAGTTTTATATGCACTTGGAGGATCCATCAGAGACGCAACTGGATGGAGGAGTCTGGTCGATCGTACAGGGGCAGACGGTGACTATTTCCCATGAGCAGCTGAGGCAAGTGTTTGGATTATCCCAGTATCCATATCGGTTGGAGGTTGTGGAGAGGTTCAGGGCGGACAGAGACTGGACACAGGTGAACATAGTTCTACATAATAAGGAGTGTAAGAGTCTGATTTCAACTGTGTCGACTCTTACCGTGGATGCCCTGGTTATTCAGGATGTGTTACGCCATACAATTATGTTGAAACTGGGAGACACGGCAAAGATTACAGCTCAGCTCAGTTTAGTTACTTATTTTATTTTGGCGGGAGAGAAGTTCGACGTGGCGGACTTACTACTTTCCCTGATTCACTACTCCTACAAGTTGCGCCAACCCACCCGACAGAGATACAATAACTTGCCCCTGGGCGGCATCATACAACGGGTGATTCAGATGTTGTATCCTTCTATTGAGCTGGGTTTCTATTTGATAGATTGCTACTCACCTATCTATAGTACCTCACATTTGCGAGCAGTATTCGTATCGGATGAGCGATCGTCATCAGCTCAACCTCCACTCCGGCGAGGCGCGTCATCTCGAGGAGCTCGAGATGCCCCGCATGGGACCTTTCGAGAGGAGATGGGTGAGCGGATGGCACGGGTAGAGAAGGATGTCTCTGGGATAAAGAAAATGATGAAGTTTATGATGAAGGCTCTAAATTTGAGTCCATCAACACCGGAGCGAAGGGAGTGGGAGAGTCCGGTGCAAGATCCGCCAAGCCATTCAATCCGACGGACACGAAGACGACAATCATCTAGTCCAAGTGTGGAGGAGGTGGATGATGATGATGAGTAGAGATAGAATTTTATGTGTGTAATAATACAGGGATGTGAACCTTAGATATCTGCTACTGTCTGCTAGCGCTGGCGCTACCAGTTAGCGCTGGCGCTATCTAGGATTTTGATTATGAGTTTTCTGGATGTTTGGCAGTTTCTATCTGGTTCTTGTGATTCATTTTTGCTAATTCTTATACCTTAGTTTCACACTTATGTTTAAATCTAACGTTATATGAAGTGAAAATGTTAAAGATAGATTTGAAAATATATGCCTTATAAGTTTGAAATAACCCACATAGTATCAAGGATTTTTCTTATGTGGATGATATAAGTAGATAATGAGTTTTAAGAGGATGAAGAATCTTGGTCAATAGAAGTTTTAAACTATCATTTGTTTAATTTTGTAAAACTTCATAGGTTTTAGGATTATATTTTCATCACTACATATAGAATTATTAGCCAAAAATAAATAACAAAAGGTTAAATTATGTCATGAAGTAGAATAATTGAAACCCAATTTTTTGATGATTTCTACTTCATGAGTTTGGTGACACTTAATGATTAGAAGATTTAGGGATCCAAAGGGGACCAAGAGTGGTGGTTCCTTTGGGTACCCAAATATATCGTATAGGTTTGTGGGTAGATACTGATGAATGAGTCCGTTCATGTGATGTTAAGGTTTCAGTTCTAAGTTTGGGTCTCCATTCATACATGGGTTTAGAATTATAATTTTGCATTAAATTTCTATGCTCATTAGATTTTTGCTTAAAATAATGATGACTTTTGAAATTATTTTTTATAGGAAGTCTATGTCTATTTGAATATAATGTGGGAGATACATTTTTTAGTGGATACTTGAGATTTACTAATTTCTTTTGTTTTTCATAGTTAAACTTAGTTATGATATTCATATTTGACCTGGTCTTAGGTGTTTCTTGATATTGTGAATTTGTATTTATAATTTTCATAAGACTATTGATTTTTGATTCTAATTCATCATTCTTCATCATTAGATTATGCCTAGCTTGATGATAAGCTGATGTGCTATTTTTAAGAGTGGAAACAATAGACTCAATATGATTTTGGTAGTTGTTTCTATATTCATCAAATGTTTCATCCATCTCTTGAATTTCAATTTTAAAATCTTTGCACTTAGCACAATCATTTTTCAAGGAAGAATTTTCTACACAAAATCTTTCATTTTGTTCTTTCATACAAATAAGTTCCTTTTCAAGTTCTTTGCATTTTTCATTTAAATTTTTGCAATCAAAACACAATTTTGTATTTTCAATTGAAGTGACATGAGTAAAGCTGGATAAATCAGATTTTGATACTACTTTAACTTTTGCTTTTAAATTTTTATTTTCTAAGCGCAATAGTCTATTAGCATTCTTTAATTTCTTAATTTTGCGCTTAGTATTTTGTAACAATGGTAATGAAGAGATAGAAGTACAAAAGATAGAATTTGATTTCCTTACATTGCTTTTGTACGAGGGAGGATTTGAACATATTGTTCATTTGTCTTCTTCTTGGTACTCCTCTTCCAAAAGTAAGATTTCTTCTCCTTTTTCTCTTGGTGTATTGTTCTTCTTTTCTATTTCAATATTCTCCATGGCTTCGTTCCGAGAGAGATCTTCTTGAAAGATAATGAATGCTTGTACGTTCTTTTCCTCCTGTGTTTGTTCCATACCTGCGAGAGGAAGATCATACATTTCTTCAAGAAATTTCCATACCTTATAAGCACTAGAAAAATAATACACAAATTTGAAAACTTCATTTGATAGTGCACAAAATAAATAATGTTTGGCTTTGGCATTTAGCTGACGTTCCTTTTTATTCGACTCATCCGTACGTCTTATAATTGCTAAGTTCCATACTTCGATGTCTAAAGTTTTAACAAATTTTTCCATTAATAATTTCCACCCTTTATAATTTTTTCCTTCGAATAAAGGTGGTTTAGGAGATTTTTCTTCTTCATAAAGATTTACCCCACTAGTAGAAGCGAGATCATGAGACGCCATTGTTCCCGGTTGTTAAGCCGATTGGAACAAAACCAACCTCTGATACCACTTGTTGGATCGGTAGGCGCCCTTAGAGGGGGGGTGAATAAGGGTTTTAAAGATTTTATAATTATTTTGAATATTTTAGAAAAAACTTTGAATATGATAATAAAGAAGATCAAGATTAATCAGATAAAGTAAAAATAGAGACATGATTTTATTAACTTGAGAAACATGATTACAAAATATGATCTCTTATGAAAGCTAGAAATCAAAGCTAAACAGAAAAGAACCCTTTTGGTTTTCTATCCCGACTCGCTTCCCCACGAACCGGTGGCCCTAGCCTTATCCACCCCAGATTCGGCCTCAAGCCGCTCTAGCCAATCCCTCTCCGGATGTGGCCTCGAGCCCCCTAGACCTAGCCTAGATCTAGTCGCCAACACGAGGCGATTTCCCCCCTAAGTCCTACCCAAACCTAGTCGCCAACACGAGGTGATTTCACTAATCGTTTTACAAAGAGGAATATGAAATAACAATAAAGAAATAAGAACTCCCTCAAGATGGACTTCTGAAGTTGGAGACGAAGATCCGCCGTTGAATAAGCATTGTAGAAGCGGACTTCGATCTGATCCGGCGTGACGAGATTCTCCTTCAGAAGTTTTGCAGAGCTTCGCTAGCACATCAACTTTCGGCCAAGATAGCCTCTGGAATTCTGGCACTCAATATCTCTCTCAGATCTCTACATGAAACGAGAGGAGAGGGGTCCATTATATAGCCCACGCGCTACCGCCGGCGCTAGCCCGAATTAGGCAACGTTTTGCGTGGCAGAATCTCCCATCCGTGGCAACCCCTTGCTCTATTCCTTCTGTGTGCTCCGCTACCGCCGGCGCTATCCACTACCGCCAGTGCTATCCCTGGTTAGGAAACTCTTTGCGTGGCAAGATCTTCAATCCGAGGCAACAATTCCAGCAAGCCTTCTGTGCATCGAGCTAGCGCCGGCGCTATCCACTATCGCCTGCGCTAGTGATTAATTTGGAGTTGATGGCTCAAATTCGGGGGCAACAACCATATGTAAACCTTGAGTCATTTTGATCTATTATCCTGCACACTTAGATCACACAAGATTTGTGAAATTTTCCAGACCTTGTGAGAGTAAGCAGGAATAACAACTAGAGATGCAAGCCAAACAACCAGAGACAATCTTAGGCGAACAAAACGATCTTTATTGATAGCAACACTTCAATTACAGGGCAAGACATGCTCGACGAGACATGATTTCGTCAGCACAAAACTCCAAAGAGAAAGAACAGAAACTGAAGATAACTGAGACCGCACGGTCTCTTGCCGAACTCAGCAACTCGCCAGACCGCTGTTGCCAGACCGCAACCGCTCCCGATCTCGAAACACCACCAAACCGCTGCACCAGACCGCTCCTTTGCCGACCTCCTGATTCCCGAACTCCAACACCACAACTCCAAGCCGCAAACCGCCCGAACACTTTCAGAGGAAGAGGTGATCGCTGCTGCCTGCACTATCCGCAGAAGCTGCACATAGAAGAATTCAATCAGAGACCGCTCGGTCAGATAAACAAGACCGCAGGAACTAGGCAAACTCGGCTTACACTTGGTGTGTTCTTCTTTTGCTGCAACAGTGGCTCCCTATTTATAGGCGTGAGACCTGATCCAGTCACCACCCTATGAGATAGAGTCACCACCCATCAGATCGCGCGACCTTACCGGTCAACCCGCGCAATCACAGCAACCCTCCTGCTTCATTTTGGTGAGCGCCGACTTCACTCCAGACCGCGGGAGGTCGCTACTCCCTTGGTCTGAACACGACTCCACACGGAGATCGCCAGACCGCCTAGAAGTCACCCACCACCCGTGTTCGCCTGAGACCGCAAACACAGCCAGCTCGCCCTCCTGGTCTCCTCCTGAGACCGCGAACTGAGACCGCGCGACTAAGAATGACTTAGTCCGCGAACTACTTCAGAACCCTCTGGAAAGCCACCAGACCGGATTCAAGAGCCAACCCGTGCGGTCACGCCAGACCGGCACGTCCTTGAAGAGAACAACTTGTCACGCGGTCAAAGACAGACCGCGCGACCCTGAGGAAGATCATCCGTCATGCGGTCACAGCCAGACCGCACGACCTCCACCTCCAGCAGCCCTTGGACCAGACCAGCGGTCAACCCTGGAAGCCGCAGCTGACCAATAGAACAGATCGCCATTGTCAGTCCGCCAGACCGTGCGGTCACGCCAGACCGCCCGGTCTCCTCCCAGACCGCCCAGGTCCAAAAGCCTCCTCCACTTCCACTTCAATAATTTCAACACTCCCCCTTGAAGTGGAAAGTGGAAACTAGCCCAAGTAGCTCCCTTAGCCGTGTGAACGGCCCCTTTGCCAGCGCCTTTGTGAAGATGTCTGCGACATTGTCCGCACTCCGCACATGCTCGACCGAAAGAGATCCCTCCAGCACTTTCTCCCGTATGAAGTGATGCTCGATCTCGATATGCTTGGTCCTCGCGTGACAAACTGGATTGGTTACCAGTTTGAGAGCACTCTCGTTGTCACCGCGTAGCAGAGTCGGCTCCCGAACCTCTTTGTGGACGTCTCCTACCAACCTCCTAAGCCAGATGGCTTCCTGAGCTGCCAAGGCCGAAGCCTTGTATTCCGCTTCCGTGGTAGAGACTGACACGGAATCCTGCTTCTTGCTGCACCATGATATAGCCGTAGGGCCCGCCATGAAGACGAATCCAGATGTCGACCTCCGATCATCCGAATCTCCCCCGTAATCAGCATCCATGTATCCATGCACTTCGAAGCCCGCATCCCTCCTGTATAGGAGACCCATGTCCGAGGTCGCCTTGACATACTTCAGAATGTTCTTGGCCGCTAGCAGATGAGGTACCCGTGGCTCCGCCATAAACCGACTCACCCTGCCCACTGCATATGCAATGTCCGGCCTCGTGATCGTCAGATAGATTAAGCTCCCAACCAGAGCTCGGAACACCAACGGATCTTGCATGATCCTTCCCTCATCCTTCCGAAGCTTCATAGCCTTCTCCAGAGGTGTGGAAGTGCACTTCCCTTCCTTCATGCCGAACCGCTCCACGATCCGTTCTGCATATCCGGCCTGGGAAACCAGCACTCCACCTTCCTTCCTCTGCACCTCGAGTCCAAGGAAATGGTGAAGCTCACCTAAGTCCTTCATCTCGAACCTGATGGATAGTTCAGCCCGAAGCTGTGCTACCTCCTCCTTCGAGTTCCCCGTTACGATCATATCGTCAACGTATAGCAGCACGATGACCTGAAGCTCCCCGCTCTTCTTGACGAACAAGCTTGAGTCTGAGTCTGAAGCAACAAATCCACAGAATAGGAGATATTCTGCGATCTTCCCGTACCACGCCCTCGGCGCTTGCTTCAACCCGTACAGGGCCTTCTTCAACTTGCAAACATGCTCCGGAAAATCTTCAGACACAAAACCTGGTGGCTGGACCATGAAGATGTCCTTGTCAATCTCGCCGTACAAGAAAGCGTTCTTGACGTCGAGCTGCCAAATCTCCCATCCACTGAACGCCGCCAAGGCAATGATGAACCGAACTGAAGTCATTTTTGCCACCGGACTGAATGTCTCATCATAGTCTTCACCGTATTGCTGCGAGAACCCCCGAGCTACAAGACGAGCTTTGTACCGCTCGATACTGCCGTCAGCTTTCTTCTTCAGTTTGTAGACCCACTTGCATGTCACAGGAGCGATGCCCTTAGGCTTGGGCACAAGAGACCAGGTCTCATTCTTCTCGAGAGCTGCCATCTCTTCTTGCATCGCAACGTTCCACTCCTTCACGCCTTGGGACTTCTCAAAGCTCGACGGCTCCCTCTCATCCAAGGGACCAGCGAAGAAACATGAGACGAAGCTCACTGCGTTTCCTCCTGTATAGCGATCAGGGGCGATGATCGCTCGCTTTGACCTCCTCAGCTCCTTCCCCTGAACCGCTTCATCTCCAGCTGCTTCTTCCCTAGCTCTCCTTCCAGACGTGCTAGGAGCATTGCTCCCCCTGCTCCCTGAACCAGAAGCCCCCGTCTCGGAACTAGAAGGAGATGGACCACCTGGTGACACAGGTAGCTCCACCTGAAGATTTTCCACAGCTTTCTCTGGCATCTCCACCCTGCTCTCTGGTAACTCCACATCAGAAGACCCCTTGTAAGATGTCACCTCATCGAACACGACGTCGCGAGATACAACAAATCTCCGCGTCTCCGGGTCCATGCACTTCCACCCTTTCTTCCGCTCATCGTATCCCACGAAGACTAGCTTCCTTGCTTTCGCATCTAGCTTCGTCCGAAGAGCATCTGGGACATGCACGTAGCAGGTGGAACCAAACACCCTAAGGTGTGCCACACTCGGCTTCTCCTTGAACATCAACTCATGCGGAGTTAACATGTTGATGGGGCTCAGAGGCATCCTGTTGATGACGTAGGCAGCACAAGACATTCCCTCCGCCCAGAAGGACTTTGGGATACTCTTGGCATGAAGCCAACACTTGCAGGTCTCCGTTAGATGACGAATCTTCCGCTCTGCAACTCCGTTCTGTTGTGGAGTATGAGCACAAGTGAGCTCTCTCCGGATGCCCGCCTTCCTGCAAAAAGTAGAGAACTCACTGGAGGTGAACTCCCCTCCGTTGTCAGTCCTCAGCTTCTTCACTCGCAGTCCCAGCCGACCTTCCACGAGCTCCTTGAACTCCACAAACTTGGCAAACGCCTCCGCCTTCTCCTTCAGGAAATATACCCAGACATATCTGGTGTAATCATCGATCAACACCAGCATATACCTGCTGCCTCCGAGGCTTGGGGTAGCAGTAGGTCCCATCAAGTCACCGTGGATGCACTCCAACGGCACACTACACCTTGTCTGCGACTTGTCAAACGGTAGTCGATGAGACTTGCCGAACTGACATCCTGCGCAAACATGACCTTCTCCGTAGGAAGATAGACTTGGCAGGCCCTTAACCAGGCCTCTCACCGCCATAGCTTTCAGCTTGTCCATCCCCACGTGCCCCAACCTCTCATGCCATACCACGGCACCATCATTCGTCTTCATCTTGTCGACGTAGGAACTTGTCGATAAAACGAACAAGTCCTTTGCCCTTCTCCCGACATGGACGACCTCGGCCTTCACGGCCTCTACATTTCGTAGAAATTTCACTTCTGTCGGGCCGAACAGAACGTGATACCCAGCGTCAACAGCGTTGGTCACGGAGAAGAGGTTTTTCTTCATTCCGGGCACATGATAGACACTCTTCAAGGTAAGTGGCCCTCTATCACTGCCCAAAGAAACAACCCCCACCTTCTCGACTGCATGCACAGTATTATCTGCAGTAATAATAGCATTGTTACCTGTGTACGGCTCTGCTGAAGAAAGCTTTGACTCGTCCCCGGTGAGGTGATGACCACACCCCGAGTCCACGATCCAGTCCTCCTGATAGTTGATAGGAGCCGAGGCTCCAATAGAAGCCGAGAAGGCTCCTCCCCATCCTCCATCAAAGTGCCTGGCTGGTGCTTCCTCCTTCTCAGCAGCATGCCCTGGCTGAGTATTCAGCCTGCAGTCCTTCCTAAAGTGCCCAACCTTTCCGCACTTGAAGCATTTGAGACTTTCCTTCTTCTTCTTCCCGTCAGCCTTGGGAGCATAACCCCTTTCCTGCTGCCCAGAAGTTGAAGGCCCATGGCCTTCCGTGGTCTTCTTCTTCTTCTCCCACTTCTTCTTCCCTGAGAAGAGAACCTCGCCATCTCCCCCAGTCACTGACACTCCCGCCATCTGCCTTGCCAGACTTTCCTGCGAAGCTAGCAGATTCTCCAGCTCTAGCAGAGACGGCTGATTTGCCCATCCTTGTGCCGACGTCACAAAGGCCACATATTCCTTCCGCAAGCCGCGGATGATGTGCCTCTTCAGCTTCGCCTCAGAAATTGGCTCATCAGGATCCAGTGCTGATATCTCAGCGCAGAGGTTCTTCATCTTCAGAAAGAAAGTGGAGATAGAAAGATCGCCCTGAGCCGACCTTGCCAGCTCATTCTCCAAGAACTGCAGCCTCGCCACATTCTTCTTGTTAAACAGCCCATCCAGGGCTCTCCAGATCTCCGCAGCTGATCCACACCCCAAGATGTGATCAAAGAGATCAGGTGAAATGGCACGCTTCAAGGTGAACTCGGCCTTGGCGTTGGTCTTCCTCCATGCCCTCACGGCCGGTCCATTATCACCTCCTTCTACTGCCTTCACCTCTTCTGTTTCATCTCCTCCTACCACCTCCCAGAGGTCCTCACCCAGAAGATAGCTCTGCATACACGACTTCCACTTCTTGAAGTTAGTCGATGTAAGCATCTCAATACCAAGACCTCTTGCAAAACCACCTTCCATTGCTCTTCCTCTGGTTCCTTCTTCACAAAGGCGATGGCTACTCTAAGTTATTCACTGCTCTTTCAACTCCAACCTAGCTCTGATACCATGTGAAATTTTCCAGACCTTGTGAGAGTAAGCAGGAATAACAACTAGAGATGCAAGCCAAACAACCAGAGACAATCTTAGGCGAACAAAACGATCTTTATTGATAGCAACACTTCAATTACAGGGCAAGACATGCTCGACGAGACATGATTTCGTCAGCACAAAACTCCAAAGAGAAAGAACAGAAACTAAAGATAACTGAGACCGCACGGTCTCTTGCCGAACTCAGCAACTCGCCAGACCGCTGTTGCCAGACCGCAACCGCTCCCGATCTCGAAACACCACCAAACCGCTGCACCAGACCGCTCCTTTGCCGACCTCCTGATTCCCGAACTCCAACACCACAACTCCAAGCCGCAAACCGCCCGAACACTTTCAGAGGAAGAGGTGATCGCTGCTGCCTGCACTATCCGCAGAAGCTGCACATAGAAGAATTCAATCAGAGACCGCTCGGTCAGATAAACAAGACCGCAGGAACTAGGCAAACTCGGCTTACACTTGGTGTGTTCTTCTTTTGCTGCAACAGTGGCTCCCTATTTATAGGCGTGAGACCTGATCCAGTCACCACCCTATGAGATAGAGTCACCACCCATCAGATCGCGCGACCTTACCGGTCAACCCGCGCAATCACAGCAACCCTCCTACTTCATTTTGGTGAGCGCCGACTTCACTCCAGACCGCGGGAGGTCGCTACTCCCTTGGTCTGAACACGACTCCACACGGAGATCGCCAGACCGCCTAGAAGTCACCCACCACCTGTGTTCGCCTGAGACCGCAAACACAGCCAGCTCGCCCTCCTGGTCTCCTCCTGAGACCGCGAACTGAGACCGCGCGACTAAGAATGACTTAGTCCGCGAACTCCTTCAGAACCCTCTGGAAAGCCACCAGACCGGATTCAAGAGCCAACCCGTGCGGTCACGCCAGACCGGCACGTCCTTGAAGAGAACAACTTGTCACGCGGTCAAAGACAGACCGCGCGACCCTGAGGAAGATCATCCGTCATGCGGTCACAGCCAGACCGCACGACCTCCACCTCCAGCAGCCCTTGGACCAGACCAGCGGTCAACCCTGGAAGCCGCAGCTGACCAATAGAACAGATCGCCATTGTCAGTCCGCCAGACCGTGCGGTCACGCCAGACCGCCCGGTCTCCTCCCAGACCGCCCAGGTCCAAAAGCCTCCTCCACTTCCACTTCAATAATTTCAACAAGATTAAATACACACATAGGATTTGTTATTCTCAAACCTAGGAGATGCGGAAGACCGTGTTCCAACATATAGGTCGAGAAGGGGGAAGACCTGAGGGTGATTGGAAAAGTGTATGAAATTCGGCTAGTAATGCTTTAATAGGTTGTGAAGCCATTGTGGCATGAACCAGAGGTGCTTTCGTGGGTGGTTCTTCTGTTTCGGATTGTAGGCACAGCATGATAGACTCAATTGAGTCTTGTGCAATCAGTTTATGTAATTGGGCTGGGGAAACAATATCTGAAGTTAGCGGTCGAGCGCCGTTGATTTTGTAGAGTTTATTATTATAAGTGAACGACATTTCTAGGGTGACATAATTGGTCGTAATGGGTCCTAAGGTTGAAAACCATTGGAAACCAAGAATTACGTCTGCGCCATGAAGATCGGTAATAAACAAGTCTAAGATGAAACAAATTTCATGAATGAACATTTTGACTTGAGAGCATTTTTCCTTGCATAACATGGTGTTGCCATTCCCTACGTGTATTTTAAATGGCACTATCGAGGTAACTGGTAATTTCAGGAAATTCGCAGCGCGTTTAGTGATAAAGTTGTGTGTAGAACCATTATCTAGAAAGATGTGTATGGCTGATTGGCCAATTTTTCCTTGCACACGTAAGGAATTCGTTGGAAATGTGCCCATTATTGCATTAACACTAATTTCAGATGAGATTAAGGTGTCCGGTGTTGGTTCTGAGAGGTCGTCGACATTTGAGAATTCAGCCTCGTCATCTTGTTCGCCTTCGAAGTAATATAACGCTGAACGATTTTTTACACCTATGTCCAGGGAAAAATCGTTCTTCGCATGTGAAACACTGGCCTTTTTCGCGTCTAGCTTGAACTTCGGCCG
Source organism: Dactylorhiza incarnata (assembly GCA_033032865.1). Classification (NCBI taxonomy): domain Eukaryota; kingdom Viridiplantae; phylum Streptophyta; class Magnoliopsida; order Asparagales; family Orchidaceae; genus Dactylorhiza; species Dactylorhiza incarnata. The sequence continues at coordinate 3,023,399 of JAWHQI010000317.1, forward strand.
GGGGTAAACGCTTAACTGCCATTCTAGGTGGTCGTCCATTGGTACCAGGACCCGTGGTTTGTTTGTGCTGCCATGGTCTGGATGATGTGGAGTCCTCCCTAAATTGGTCTTCGAAAAGACGTGCTAATTTAAATGTATGATAAAGAGTACTTGGTGGTTGTGCAATAACCGCGCGGCGAATATGTGGTTTAAGACCTGCTAAAAAATTACGGCGTAGTGTGTCTTGTGAGAAACCATGGTTTTGACAAGCTAATATTTCAAAGTTTTCTTGATAAGCTGCAACAGTTGTAGTTTGAGTGAGGTTCATAAATTTACCTAGCGGGTCGTCGTATTCCGAAGGGCCAAAACGTTCTTTGATGGCTTCTTTAAATGAATACCAGTCCGCGCATAATCCATCACGTAGCAGACCTTGGAACCATGTTGAAGCCGGGCTGTCCAGATATAAAGAGGCGATGAAAACATAATCGAGAGGGTTAATGTTATTGTACCTGAAATACATTTCCGTCTTGTAAATCCAGTCGGTTGGGTCGCCGGAAAAGAAGCGCGGGCACAGTATTTTTGCGTGTGAATGTCCAGTTTGATCTGTATGTTGATAACCTGGTGTATGTTGAAAACCTAGTGCGAGCTCTGCGGGGGAGGCCACTCGGGATTGTGGCTGGGTAGTATAGGTTGAGTATGGTGGGAAATGATATGGTGAGAGAGAGTTGTTAAGAAGTGGGGTTGATCCCATGTAGTTGTATGGAAATGGTGAAGGTTGGAGGTATGAGGTGGATGTAATAGGCGGTGGCTGGTATGGGGACGTGAACGGCGGTGGCTGGTATGGGGACGTGAGAGGTGGTGGCTGGTATGGGAACGTGAAAGGCGGTGGCTGGTATGGGGACGAAAATAAGGGATATGATGTGGAAGGCGTTGGGTGGGGATTGATTGTGGGTGCTGAAAATGGCGGTACGGTGGAGGGTGGAGGGTGTGTGACTGGTGGAAGATGACCGGGGAGAGGAAGTTCTGTTGACGGTAAGGTGCCAAGAAGACTTGGCTGGGATAGATCGGATCCACCAGGTTCGATTATGGGCACACGAGGGCGGATTGAGGCTTCGATTGTCCCTGTACGAGGTGGAAGAAATGGTACAATCTCATTCATACCTGCTGTGGATGAATTCAGCGAGCACCCTTGGTCGGCCGTTGGTGCGGGCGAACGCGTGGGAGCAAGATTGCTGATCGCTGGTTGTAGCACTCGCATAAATGTCTGCAGTTCCGAACGGAGGTCCTGAAACTCCTTGTAGAATGAGGAATATGAATCTTGAGCGCGTTCTTGTTGTTGGTGTAGGCGTTCTTGCTGTTGTTGGGAGTATGAGAGGGTATGTTGAATCTGTTGAATATCCTGGGCAAATCTTTGTTGTGTTGAATGTAATGAATCGCACAGGGAGGAGTGTTGTTCCATATAGGCGGCATGTCGCATATCCAAATCTTGTCGTGTGACCGGTGTTGATGAAGGAGAAGGGTTTTCCGTCGAGAGGGGAGGCGGCACCTCCATAGAGGGCGAACTCGACGAGAGCATCATTTGTTACGTGACCGGCAACTTCTTTAGGCAGGAATTGTTGAGGCTCCGCTCAAGATATTCTACTAAGCCTCATCAACATGTGGAATTGACTTATATAGTATCTCCAGCATAGAGCCCTTAACCCTAGTGACATGGAACCCGTCGGGTCATTTCGAGTCGGTCCTGATACGCGCAGACATAATAATAATAAATCTAACAATCTCCTCCTATGTCCGCGGTATACCGACGTTGGAAAAGGCGTTGGTGTGTGTAGTGTTCAACCAGTTCGACTCATTACACAACCGTGTCCGCAAATACCTGTTATAACATATTGGACTGAAAGAAACACGAGTATGTATGCACGCATAAGCATAGAACATAGACTAAGCAGCATCACATCAAAATCCAAGTACAGTCAAAGAGATAGGTACCAGAAGACCTAATGTCTCATGACTAACAAGGAGTAGGAAATAATCCAAATAAAACAGGTAAAGAGAGCTAAACAGTGCTCTAAGTCAGAGAAAGAAAACCAAACAGATACTCTAGAAACCATCATCCAGCAGATCATCCTTTTCAGGATCCCAGTCAGCACGTGCTCCTCCTACAGCAGCATTTCTTGTAATTTCCAACAGAGAATTTCATTCAGAATGAATTCAACTATGGAAAATATACATGTATCTAGTTCTGTATATAAGAACGTAGTACTTTAAATTATGCTTAGAGGATATAGGTAGAGTATTTCATGTTTAACCGCAGAATCTATTAATTGTTTCCAAGCGAAACGATTTCAGACTTCTGGACAACGCAGCTATATCTGTGTTCCTGTGTGTAATATCCTGGTTACTGTTCTTCTAGGGTTGATTGGAACTCATCAAATGTGGAATGGAACCAATCAACAGGAGAAGGTCCAAAACAAGTCAGATCGTGTTATCAAATGTGGAATAACACTCTCCTCCAAGTTAAGGAAGACGAATCTGGATAAGGTTGTTATCATCAAATGTGGAATGAAACAACCAACCAGAGATTCGTACTAAGCAACAAAAATACCAACGAAGCACAATATGCTAGATTTGACAAAGGAAAGAATCAAAACATTCGAACTAAAACTGGTGTCAAACCGCTTTGAGTCCTATTTCCCCCACTGTTTTGATTGAACGATCACGGGGCATTCCTTTCGTCAATGGATCAGCTAGATTATCCTTCGATCGCACATCAACCAAAGTAATAACGCCTTGTTCTTTAAGATAATTCAATAGGGCGTGTCTCAGTCGTACATGTCGTCTCTTAGTGTTAAAGAGGACATTCTTAATAACTTGGATTGCAGCCTGATTATCACAGTATAAGCTTAAAGAATTGATTTGAACTCTAGACAAAGGAATGTCTAAGATCAAATTCCTGATCCAGTCTGCCTCTTCACCAGCTGAAGCTAAGGCAAATAACTCGGCTTCCATAGACGACAAATCTATGCAAGTCTGTCTTTTGGACTTCCAAGTAACTGCAGCGCCACCCAATGTGAATATAAATCCACTTGTGGACTTGCTGTTTGAAACTTCTGAACACCAGGAAGCATCAGAGTAACCTTCCAAATTAGGAGGGTGACCAGTGTAGCATAGAGCGTGGTCTTTAGTACCTTTGAGATACTTCATCAGCCTATCTAGGGCATCCCAATGCTCTTTGCCTGGACTACTGGTAAAATGACTTAGCATGCTTACGGAGAAAGCAATGTCAGGTCTAGTGCAGCTTGTGGCGTACATGAGACTTCCAATGATCTTTGAGTACTTGACTTGATCAACGCTTATTCCTTCATTCGGACTTAGCTTGACGTTCGGATCAGTTGGTGTTTCAACGGGCCTACAATCTTTATAACCCCAGGTATTAAGAATCTGCTCTATGTAGTGAGCTTGACTCAGAGTGACGCATCCCTTGTCTACTCTTACTTTCATACCTAGTAGGGTATCGATAGGACCAAGGTCCTTCAAATCAAATGCTTCGGCGAGAGCGGACTTAATATCCCTCACGACAGCTAGGTCTGACCCCAGGATCAAAATGTCATCCACATATAGGCATATGATGACTGTTTGGTTTGACATCGAGCGGTAATAGAGACACTTATCTGATAGACTTGACTGAAATCCAAAGCTCTTTACCACTTGATCAAACTTCATGTGTCACATCATAGGTGCTTATTTAAGCCCATAAATAGATTTATCTAGCTTGCACACTTTATCCATAAGATCTGTATGGACATAACCTTCAGGTTGTGCCATGTAGATCTCTTCATTTAGCTCTCCATTCAAAAAGGCTGTTTTCACGTCCATCTGATGGACGATGAAATTCTCGATAGAGGCTAAGGCTAGAAGAATTCTAATAGTAGATAGGTGACATACATGTGAGTAGACATCAAAGTAGTCAATTCGCCTTTGCTGTTTATAACCCTTAGCCACTAGACGTGCTTTGTATCTGGCTATAGACCGATCACTATGTAACTTCTTCTTCAGTACCCACTTGCATCCCAGGACTTTAGCTCCTTTCGGTAGGTCCACTAGATGCCAGGTATTATTTTGTAGCAGCGAGTTCATCTCATCGTCGATGGCTTCTGCCCACATTAACGCATCTCTCGATCTCATTGCTTCCTGATAGGAAAATGGATCATCCTCTAAGTGGTAGGTGACGAAGTTCTCACCAAAATCCTTAGAGATTCTATCTCTTGTAGATACTCTAAGAGGAACAGGTTCGACCTCTAGAGGTTAGGGAGCAGTGTCAGAGGGGCCAGCTTCGGGTTCTACCGTAGACTCTGAGATGATGTCAGTAGATCCAGGAACGGTCAAGCCATGATATTAGATAAATTTATGCTCAAAGAAGATAGCATATTTAGACTCTATCACTGAATTAGTGGATAGATCCAAAAATTGGTCAGCTGCACTGTCTTCTGCACTGCCTAGATAGACACAAGTTGTCGTTCTAGGTCCCACCTTAGGTCTCTTAAGGTCTTGTATACGCCCATAGGCGATACAATCTCAAGTCTTAAGAGTCTCGTATCTACAAGGATGGTCGTGCCACAGCTCATAAGGAGTAGAACTGAGCTTTGAATGAGGCACTCTATTCAGAATGTGATTTGCAGTAAGGACTGCTTCCCACAGAAGGAATTGGGCATGCCAGCGGTCAGGAGCATATAATTTAACATTTCTGTTAAAGTTCTATTCTTACGCTCAGCAACGCCATTTGATTGGGGTGAGTAAGGTGCTGTAGTTTCAAGGATTATGCCCTCAGTGGCACAAAACTCCCTAAACCCAGTTGCAATGTATTCTCCTCCTCGATCACTTCTAAGTCTCTTAATTTTCAGATTTAACTGGTTTTCTACCTGAGATTTGAAGATTTTGAAGGTCTCGAATGTCTCGTCTTTTGATTTCAATAGGTAGACATGACAAAATCTGGAGAAATCGTCAATGAAGGTAATTAGATACTTCTTTCCCCCTCTAGTGACATGACTCTGAAAGTCACAGAGGTCGGAATGAATCAATTCCAAAAGTTGTGTGCTCCTAGAAACGGTATTGTAAGGGTTTCTAGTTATTTTATTTTGGGCACAAACCTCGCACCTATCAAATCGAATAGAGAAATCTAACAGAATGTTGTGACTCTTAGCTAGATCGCGCATCTTTTTATAGTGAACGTGTCCAAGTCTATTGTGAAGTAGCTTTGGATCTAACAGAGACGAACTCACTTGATTTATGCACTCATTTTCTAGACTAAGTCTATACATCCCATTGATTAAGTAAGCACAACCAAAGTAATGTGAATTAATAGTTATTCTACCGCTAATGGTTGTGAAAGACATTCCGGACTTATCTAGCAAACTCATAGAAATTAAAATTTTACCTGAAGAGAGGACGAGCTTTGACGTCCCAGCATGAGTAACGACTGTCTCTCCTCCATTGCAGTTCTCTACTCTGTCTCAGACTACTCTGACCTCTGAAAGAAGACCTCTGTCATTTGTGACATGACAGGTAGCACCGCTGTCCAGCCACCACTCAGAAGACGCACTGCGGTGATTGCTCCCGATCATAGCCACAAAGGACTTGGGATCAGAAGTATCGATCACCATGTTAGCAGTATTCTGTTTGGGAGGCAGTTTGCTCAAAATTAGACTCGCAAATTGATTATCGACCGTTTCAGACTGTTCGTCTTTTAGCTTGTGACGCATAATTTCAAGTTCTAGGAACTGAAAGTGAGCGTTCACGCGGTCCCAAATCTCTTTCGCGGTCTTACATGCTCTGTAGGTCAAGGCAAGACTAGAATTTATGGAATTTAGAAGGTAATTCCTGCAAAAATTCTCGTCTTTACTCCACTGATATTCATCCACATCCTCATGGGTAGTGGCGAAGTCGCTAATAACGGTGTAGAAAATTCCACACTCTTTTATTCCTAGTTGGACATACAGTTTCCAACTGAGGAAATCAGTGGCGTCGAACTGCCAAATAGCGACGTTGAGCGCACTTTCCATCTCCATTGCACTAGATTTAAGCAGAAATAAATTCTAGAACAAGTAAAACTGAAACAAATCACCTGATTCGCGTGAAGACGACCGGGAAACTTCAGATCCATTTTAGTAATAAATGTGTATGTGTGCTCCTCCTCTCCTTTGCGGCTGAGCACTTCTCCAAACTTAGAACGGAACGGATTCAGCCACTGGATCAAGGATGTCTCCTCCAACAGGTATTGAAGAATACTGTCCTCCAATCAAATGAGATCCATAGAACTCTGATGTCGAATTGAGTCTTGCCGGTGAAGAACCCCCCCCCCCCCCCCCCCCCCCAAAAAAAAAGCAATCTGATTTCTATCTTCCAAAGGAGAAATCCTGGATCTAGGCAAGATGAGTAAATCCTCTATTTAAATCTGCAATCCAAAACGAAGAAGGCGACGGCTGATCTCCAAATGACAGAGCCAGGCGATCTTGCTCTTCGACAGATCTGGGAAAAAGGGGTCTCACGGCTGATTCATCTTCCTTAACGGGATCTGGATCGAAATCGCAGATCAACAAGCACTGAGTCTCCTTCTCTTGGAACGACAACTCGCGATCTGGATCTGCAGGGAACGCCAAAACAGCGACAAGGAGGAAGGTCGCAAGGATCTGTGGCAAGGAGAAAGATCGCAAAGATCGCAGATGGGAGGGAGTGGACTTGCGATCGTCGAACAGAAGAAAAAGTTCTCCCTTATGATCTAGCGACTGCAGATCTGCAAGAAGGTCCTTGTCGGCAAGCAAACAAAGCAGTGATGGCGATTCGGCGATGCAGAAGGTTGTCCCCTTCCCGATGAAATTCTTTCCAGCGGCTGCAAAAACGGGAAGATCGGGCGTCGACTTCCTTCATCACGATCGGCACAGGAGACGAAGCCTAGGGCACGCGAAGTGATCAGAAAATGCTTGCAATCTGGCGACAGGAAAAGCTTTCCTGCCTGCGACCTCCGATCTTCCTCGATAGGATATGCAAACCTAGCGATCGGCGAACGAAGAAGTTGCGAGCGGCGGAAGAAATTTCCGAGAGCGAACGGACGAAAAAGCGGAAACCCTAAAACGAAATATTTTGAGAATGTTGAGGCTCCGCTCAAGATATTCTACTAAGCCTCATCAACATGTGGAATGGACTTATATAGTATCTCCAGCGTAGAGCCCTTAACCCTAGTGACACGGAACCCGTCGGGTCATTCCGAGTCGATCCTGATACGCACAGACATAATAATAATAAACCTAACAGAAATGACCAAGAAGGCCAAAAGGAGAGAGACGAATGACCCTACAGGTCATGAAGGAGAGAGACAGAATATTCGCAGGAGAGAGAATTGGGCTAAAAACTTTATTAACCATATTCAATAGTTATTACAGCTGCAGGGTTCTCTTTTATAAAGCCAGATGTGACCGTTGGAGAGAGGAAGACACATATCGCCAGCTCATCTCTTCACATTTATGAAATACGGTCTCCCCCCACATATATTAAATTAAATGCAGAATATATATTATATTAAATGCAGCGTTATTAGCCTTATATAAAGTGCATGATGCCGCTGATCTTCTTCCACCCTCCCCATCTCCACAACTTAGAACAGTCATGGCTGTTTCGGAATCTAAGGAGATGGCTCTCAAACTTCTCATCGACGCAGGAAACAATAAAATTGTTTTTGCCGAGGCTGGAAAAGACTTTGTCGATTTCATGTTCAGCCTTCTCCTTCTTCCTCTCGGCTCCGTCATCAACCTCGTCACCCCTCAAGCCACGGTAGGCTCCATCGGAAAGCTGTATCAGAGCGTTGAGAACATCAACGACACTTATCTCGTCGCAAACCTAAACAAGTCCACTCTGCTTCGGCCGACGGCCTCCGCCTTGACCGGCGGTTGCCCTCTTCTTCTAACGGGGACTGTAGCCACCCCACAGCCCAAGAAAACCGACTACTGCACCTGCAAATATCAGAGTTTCGGCAGCGGTTATAGCAGCATCTGCAACTGCTGCAATCGGAATAAATTTCCGCTCTGCTACAACCCGAATTCTGCCCCTGAAAAGGTGAGCAAAGAAGGTTTTGTGAAGGGGTCGGTGACTTATATGATTACAGATGATTTGGAAGTCACACCCATGTCAGCAATCTCCAGCATCACTCTTATCAACCGCTTCAGCATGAAGAAGGATGTTCGGCTCGAGGAGAAGACGGTGGTCGTCGGCATGGAGCAGGGTCTTGCTCTGCTTGCGGCTTCATTGAAATCCACCACTGCTCTCACCGACGTTTTCCTAAATTCCTCAACCAAGAAGGCAAGAAGGCAGTGATGACATAAGCTGCTGCCACATTTGAAGTCAACAAAAGCTGCAGCCTTCGTAAACAACACCTGTATAATCCTGCTATATATATATAAGATAAATGTAAAATGAGATGTCTACTCTTATAACACCTGCAAGTGCACCGCTTATGGTCAGGATTTTTTTTTTAATCCCCCTTTTTAAGAACGAGTAGATCACAAATCGGACGGATCATGTGCACTCTTTTGTTATCAGGCAGCGAGCTTAGTCTAATTCTGAAGAGATTTTTGTGTGCAGCTTAGTTATAATGCAGTATTGTCTATCCTTATGCGTTTATCTTGATCAGCTTAGTTATAATGCAATGGAGTTCTGTCGTGTGAAACTCGTACGCTCGAGAGCACGCGTGCATGGTTGGAAGTACTTTCCCGTGTCGGCCTCATTTGTTCTCTATTTCTGAGATTATCCATGAATTATATTTGTAATCTCATGACTGCTTCCTCCAACAGGTGGATCTGATTACAACTCTTACCAAATTAAGCTTCTTAGGCCAGCAAATAAACTATGAAGCTTACACATATCCGGCTCGGAGGATTGAATTGAATAAACTCAAATTGTGAGAAGTTCATTGTGGGCCCAAGCATGCTTTTCCTCTTTTTTATTTTTTTCTGGACCCATAATTTTTATTTATTAACTATGTTTATGAATTTTGGCTACAATGAAGAGCTTTACAGCTCTGTTTGACACAGCCGTGACGGTCATGAACGCGGTGGTTATGAACCGTCTTTCATGAACGCCCGACCTTACTTAAGGAACTTCATCTACTTTTATGTTCAAAACATATACAATCTATGACGGTGGCGTTTTTGTCCAAACTCACCAGAGCAAAAACGCCGCTCCGAACAGGTCTCTTAGGCTTCGTTTGGCACGGTGGTGGCGGTCGTGAACGCGGTGGTCATGAAACGTCGTTCGTGAACGCCAGACCTCACCTAAAAAATTTCATGCATTTTATGCGCAAAACTAGTTTATTTTCTTGGTAGCGATCGTAACCTGTCATGCCAAACATACATTCTATGATAATTGCGTTTTTGTCCAAACTCATCGGAGCAAATAAGCCGCGCCAAACGAAGCCTTAGGAGCCTTAGGCTCCGGTTGGGGGGACTTATTTTCACCGGTCAAGCGGTTACGACCGCATGAACCGGACCTTAACTTATTTTCACCGGTCAAGCGGTTACGACCGCATGAACCGGACCGGTGAAAATAAGTCCCCCCAAACGGAGCCTTAGTCTCATTTTGGCTTCGTTTGGCGCAGTGGTGGCGGTCGTGAACGCGGTTGTCATGAACCGTCGTTCGTGAACGCCCGACCTCACCTAAAAAAATTCAACTATGGGCATGCTAAAATAAAAAACAAAGAGACTTGTGAACCCGTAAAGGTGGTCTGTCGATAGCTATTTTTCTAATAGCGCGGGCTGCCTAGCTATAGCCACATGGTCAGCCATGAAGACTTTCTTCTCCTAAGATCTATGGGATTAGGGTTTAGGCTGGATATTCTAAACCTGACACTAATGCTCCAGCAAAAGAAGATTGGGATGCTGCACCAATAAAATATATAAATTGTTTTTTTTGCATGGATCATAACAATAACCACAAAAAAAGAAGAATGTGGTTCACTTCAACATAAATTCCAAGGATCACAAAATGTAATATCAATCAAGCTCCAATCACTTTGGAAAGACACTGAGAATATTCAAACTTTCCTCAATAGTGTTGCCAACATAACTTATGAGATAAGAAGCTTATGGGACTTGATATAGTTGAAGAAAACATTTTCCAAAATTTTACATAGTTTGTCATCAAAATATAATTATATTGTTGTTGTAGCCATGGAAGAAGCTAAATATGCACATCATCTATTTATCACCGAGTTATGGAATTCTTTAAAAGCATATGAAGATAGAATGAAACGATTTGAACATCAAATAAAACAAGATTTCTAGTCTAGAATGAATCTCCGTAAATTCAAAGAAAAAAGAAGAGAAGAATACCGCTTATTTATAGACCTCCACATACGAACTCGAAATCAAACACTCGAGAAAGAGGAAGGTGGACACTCGAGAAAGAGGAAGGTGGAGAGGAAGAGAAGTAGAGAGATACTAGTCTACTACTCTTAGTTATTTTGCAAGCTCTGTTAAACAAAAAATCACGATGTCGAAGACAATTTCTTTAAGTGCAAAAGGGTAAAAAACCTTACTCATTTTGACAGAGATAGTTGGTTTCACAAAATGGAGATGCTCAATTTACTGAAAATAATGATCGAGAATAGATGTTCTACTCATGTTTCAAGGTAGAAGAGTAATAAGCTTCAAATATAGACAATTGGTCTCTTGGCATTAGATGCTCAAACCATATGACGAACAACAAGTTTTGCTTCACCACCTTAAATGACCGATAGAAATCAATAAGTGATGGAAAACATAGGAAAAAATTGAAGAAAAAGGTACTATAACTGTGACTAACAAAATAGGACAACAAAAATGTACTCAAAATGTTCAGTATATAACAAAACTAGCTCATAATTTGTAGAGTGTTGGACAAATGATCATAAAGTGTTGGGAAAATTCTTTTTGTTTTGATGGAATAAAATCATTTATAATTGATAGTAATATAACTTATATTTATTAGTAGACCATGCAAAAGATTGAGCCAGTGCTCGGTCAGAGATTTGATACATTAACTTTTCGTGACTACCTAGGTTAGAGATCTAGGATCGGTTCGGTCAAAGCTATGGGACCACTAGGTTAGATATCTAGAGCCAGCTCGGTCAGATATGTTGAATCAAGCACATAGGGATTGGTCAGAGATCTAGGATCAACTGGTGGTCCATAAGCTCGAACTTATGGAAATTATGCTATTATTTCCTTTTAAGTAAATACCACAACGTGACATGGATTAAGGGATGACGGAACCAGATAATCTCCCTCAATGTCCCGCTAAAGCACATGGTTGAAGGGAGAATTGAATTACGAGAGATCTCCCAACGCCCCAAAAACTCCACCGAGCATAAAGTTGAACCCACATGTTGAATGGTGAATTGATTTACGAGTGAAAGCATCCCCCTGGTCTTGATCTCATGACCTGCTCTTATACTATTTGTTGGGTCATGCACATACTCAACTGCCCATAAGCTCGAATTTATGAGATTGATGCTACTGTTTTCTTGTAAGTTATAAATAACATAACTCGACATGGGTCAAGTGAGGGTCATTGGACCCTAACAAATGATCTAGGACCACTAGATCAGAGATCTGGTACTGGCTCGATCAGAGATCTAGGAATGGCTCGATTAAAGATCTGGGACCGACACAGTCAGGTATCGGGGACCGCTCGGTCAGAGATTTTATACAGTATAAATAGTTTTTCTAAATCTTCTCTCTTTTATCGATAATCACTGATCGTGCGATCAACAATCCCCGACTTAGCCATCCCTCTATCAGCGCTTGCAGAATGAAGATCTTTATTATGACGAACATAGATATTCGATCACCGTTCGCAGATCTAGCGCTCTGTGATCCTCGTCCACAATTTAAATTTGACCGGATCTCAAATAGAGTTGTTACATAGTAGAAAAGAAAATAGAGTCATATATAGATATATCTGTTGCATGGATAGTAGACTGTGAACACTGACTTGGTTTTCTATATAAGTGACTTGGTTTCCTACATAAGCTACGAAAGACAAAAAGAAAAGGCGACACAAGAAAAGAAAATATTAATGGAAAAGAAAAGAGAAAGAGTATGAAAGCTCTAAGAAGAAGAAGATCTAATATGATCTTCTAGCCTAAATCCATATGAATATTGTTGTAAAAGGATTTTTTCTCTAAAGTTCATACATTATGAAAAAGTTCATAAATCATCTTTTTCCTTGTAAAGGGTTCATGAATCTCCCTTTACAAAATTATGTGTGGTCTTTGAGTCCCCAGGGGCTCTTCTTGGGCTCTTAAGTCTCTAGAAGGAAACAAATTTGTTTGGGTTCTTCAATCTCCTTGTGAAAGACTTTGACAGATCTTAACATAGGTAGTGATATTCCACAAGGATTATGGAACAAAAGATGACCCAAAATTATTAGGAAACCTCTATAAAATATATCGTTTCCAACTCTCTATAGCCTACTCTCTATAGCTTTAATTTTTATTTCTGTATTTATTTTTCTTGATATTTCTTGCATGAAAAGTAGGTGTGCATATGAGATGAAATATTATACAAAATAAATCATAATTAATCTCAGGCTTTCAATTAGTATCAGAGCAAGATTCATCTTTAATAGTTAAAACCTTGGTGTAATCCATTCGTTTGTGATTGATTAAGCTATTTTATTCATTGAATATGTAACTCACACTACAATATGATGATCATATTCTCATATGTATCTTGAGAGATTCATTTTGTAGTTAAATAGTGTTGCGGGTCGCTTAGGGCTCTTGGTAGACCGGTTTACTTGAACCACCTTAGCTCGGGAGCGAACCAAGCGCGCAAACAGTCAATTTGAGATTCGTTGATTACACCTGGACTTTTTAGCGTGGAAAACCCGGAAAGGGTAAAAACCACGTGGCCGGAGCTGTGCCGACCAAACTTCCACTATCTTCTGGGGGGTTACAATTAGAGATTTAGAAGTCGAGCGCGACAGGCCGCTGCTCGTTACAATATCAGAGAGAGAGAGAGAACGTTCCGAGGGCGACAGACCACCTCTCAGAAAAAACTAATTCTTTTCCTTCTGAGAACGATAGAGAACGAAAGTGAGAATGCCTTGTCCGCTTTCGTGGAGACGAAAGTGAGAAAGCCTTGTCCGCTTTCGTGGAGACGAAAGTGAGAAAGCATTTTCCGCTTTCATGGAGACGAAAGTGAGAAAGCCTTGTCCGCTTTCGTGGAGACGAAAGACTTCAAGTCCACGAAGGAGATCTTCAAGCGCCGAAGGAGAAATCCGTGGAAGTCTTCAAGGAGCTGTCTCTAGGCATTCAGGCCAGATCCACTTAAATGAAGCCTAGGGGGACCTTTTATAGCTTTGGTCAGGGGTAGCCCGGTAATTTTGCCGTTGTAACCACCATAACCACCTGGGAGGACGAATCATATTTTCCGGTTCAGAGCCCAAGGATCACCATTTTTCGTAAATGACCATGCTGCCCTTCGAGGAAAGGCGACAAGCTGTTCCTGAAAAGTGAGAAACCGAAAAGACAAAAAGTGAGTGAGCCGAGTCGGAAAAGTGAGCGTGCTAGAAAGAAAAAAAGTGAGCGAGCCGAGTCGGAAAAGTGAGAATGCTCCGAGCGCGCTCAGAAGCGTTCTGAGCGCGCGACGAACATGGAAGCGCTTTGAACGCGCTTAGAGGCTTTTTGAGCGCGCGTGAGCGCGGAGGCGTTCTAAGCGCGCTCAGGAGCGTTCTGACGAGTGCGCGAATGCGAAAGGGCCCCTTGCAAGCCCCCCGGCGAGGAAAGTGGAAGAAGGAGGAGGCTCGACAGCATTCCGCAAAAGCCGCACCCCGCAAAGGGGGGTGCGGCTTGGCCGGACCCCGCAAAAGAGGGGTGCGGCTTGGCCGCACACCAAGGGAGGCGCGGCTTGGCCGCACCCCAAGGGGGGTGCGGCCCGGCCGCACCTCTCAAAAGAGGGGTGCGGCTTGGCCGCACCCCAAGGGGGGTGCGGTCCGGCCGGCCGCACCCCTTGCGGCGTGGCCGCACCTCGTGGGTGCGGCTTGGCCGCACCACGTGGGTGCGGCATGGCCGCACCACGTGGGTGCGGCATGGCCGCACCACGTGGGTGCGGCTTGGCCGCACCACGTGGGTGCGGCTTGGCCGCACCCCATGGGGGGTGCGGCTTGGTCGCACCCCATGTGGGGTGCGGCTTGGCCGCCCCCCACTAGGGGTGCGGCTTGGCCGCACCCCACTAGGGGTGCGGCCTGGCCGCACCCCACTAGGAGTGCGGTTCGGCCGCTCCCCATGGGGAGTGCGGTTTGGCGCGGCTCGCTCACCGGCGGGAGGGGACGACGTCGCCGTGCACGTTGCGGTTGGCGGCGGTTTCGGCTTTGATCTCCCACTCTCTCCCACTAAAGTAATGGGGAGAGTGGTTTATGGGAGTAACCACCATCCGGTTCTCTCATAAATGAGAGCTCATGATGAATCCTCATCAAATAGATTCAATTTTTTTATTACATTTAGGCGAATGTTAACCGCAACCCGGTTTTGGCTTGTCGCACCCCAATGTTAACCGCAACCCGAAAATTTTAACAATGTTAACCCCAATGAATGTGAAAGGGCCCCTTGCAAGCCCCCCGGTGAGGAAAGTGGAAGGAGGAGGCTCGGCCGCATTCCGCAAAGGGGGGTGCGGCTTGGCCGCACCCCGCAAAGGGGGGTGCGGCTTGGCCGGACCCCGCAAAAGAGGGGTGCGGCTTGGCCGCACCCCAAGGGAGGCGCGGCTTGGCCGCACCTCGCAAAAGAGGGGTGCGGCTTGGTCGCACCCCAAGGGGGTGCGGTCCGGCCGGCCGCACCCCTTGCGGCGTGGCCGCACCTCGTGGGTGCGGCTTGGCCGCACCACCTGGGTGCGGCTTGGCCGCACCACCTGGGTGCGGCTTGGTCGCACCCCATGGGGGGTGCGGCTTGGCCGCACCCCATGGGGGGTGCGGCTTGGCCGCACCCCATGTGGGGTGCGGCTTGGCCGCCCCCCCCCCCCCCCCCCCCCCCCCCCCCCCCCCCCCGCTAGGGGTGCGGCTTGGCCGCACCCCACTAGGAGTGCGGTTCGGCCGCTCCCCATGGGGAGTGCGGTTTGGCGCGGCCCGCTCACCGGCGGGAGGGGACGGCGTCGCCGTGCACGTTGCGGTTGGCGGCGGTTTCAGCTTTGATCTCCCACTCTCTCCCACTAAAGTAATGGGGAGAGTGGTTTATGGGAGTAACCCCCTTTTTGGAGCGTGCAAGACTCCCAGGATACTCCCGTAGTGGCAAACGGAAGCGGTGGGTTGGGCCTCGCCCACCTCTAGGTTGGTATTCACACTACCTAACCTAGACCTATCGTACGCCTCTCGCATAACCCGCGGAGCGTCTGCATACTCTTACTGACTGGACCACCAGACTTTCAAGGCTAAGTGTAAATACCACACTCGCCGAGTCAACGTATTGACGTCGGTGTGAACGACCGTCCAATACCGAAGACCCACCACCTTCAATGCACATGCAACATGTTCTATTTCCTACCTCTGAGCCATAAGCTCCCCGGGCTAACCTGCCCGCCATCAAAAACCTGCCGAGCCATCGGCTCGCCGAACCAACCCGTCCGTACCTTCAAACACTACTGGGTCACAAGCTCACCTGACTCAGCAATCCGCTCCTTCAACCACCGAGCCTACTGCTCGTAAAACCAAACCAACTAACTTCTCGTAACCACGGGGTGTGGGCGTGTGTATTATTAAGTTATTCTTGTATAACATTTTTACTCTTACAGTTCATGGTTAATCTTGGACTTCCCGAGGGTTACCCTGTAAGGGGCTCGCTACGGTACTAAGAACTGATATGGGATGACACCCCAAAGTTCCCTTTTCTCAAGACACTTAGTGTTGTTGATATCTACCCATAAGAACACCCTCCTTGTTATTACAATTGTATTAACCCTAGGTGGCTTATGACTTTCCAATACGATCCTTCGTCAATCCCGATCACCACTTTACCCTCAACTCACCAAGCACACTTTACCATTTGTAACCCTTCTTGTTGACCATTATACCTTCTCAACTAAATTAGGTAAACCACATACCTCCCATCCCTCCTAAGGATCCACTTGATTCTCAAATTTCACGGTTTTACTATACGCAGACCAAATTAATTATATGAAGCTCGCAACTATAGGTACTCCAAATCTTCATCCAACTGACCCAAGCTATTTACTGGAGGTCTATCATGATGTTATAAGATTAATTCCAGAGAATCGTATTTTTCCCAACATTATTAATATTTAAAGCAATTTTCCAAAAAACACCACCTCCGAAGGTTTGAACTACAAGTGCACTTTTCTGACTTCCATTGCCTACCAAATTTTTTACATAAATCAAGGGTACCTCATAATTCGTACATATGAATTTGTAGGAAATTCCAGCAAGGTTTACTATTATTAAAAATTCCAAAACCCATTAATTTTCAATTATTTCCAAAGGAGGTACCCTCATATGAACTCTAAACCTTATGAAAATTTATACAGAGGTGGTTCATACTAAAATACTCAGCCCTACAAAATTTGACTATATTCCATAGAGGTTACATTTGTAATTTCCACAAAGGACATATCTGCAACTAATTCCAAATTGAACTAGAAGTACCAAAGATATCAATCCCAAAATTATGCAAAAATTACTGAGGGTTTATAATGGTATGAAATGACATCCAGCAAAGTTTCATGATATTACAGAAAACTAACACCCTAAAATCAATCCTCCCAAAAATTGCCAACAATATGAATAATTACAATTTGGACCTCCAAAAGTTTTCCAATGGTTCTAATAGAATCTCCATGGATTAACAACATCAAAAATAAGTTGGTGACAGAAGATGGTTAATCACTAAGTATTAATCTTTCCAAAATCCCCAAAACCTAAATATTTACAAATCTACCCAAGGATTTATTCCCTAGGGTTGGCAACTCCAAACCTCACCAATTTCTCATAGTAAGACTCTCTGGTCACTATGACCATCTTCCCAAAATTTTAAGTCAAACCATAAAGGTTTGACCCTTCTTCCTTCATTGACCTCTAAATGCACCCTTAGGGTTTATCCTAGGATTATGATCCATACTTCCCCAAATCCACCCAAACTTCTTGTGAGGGTGTTATATCACTCATAGGACTCAGAGGAGTCCATTACACACCTCTCCAAGGACAAACACCCCCATGTCCTTCACAACCCTAAAAATCCCCACTAAGGGACCTACCCTAGGGTTCTAGGGCTACCCTACACCAAACCACCCCAAACTCCATTGGAGTGTCTTATGCCCTAAAAGGTCAGTGGCCGAAATATCAGCCTCTGTTGAGGTGATTTGACCACTCAAAATACCAAGGGGGTGATTTACCCTAAATAGCCCTTTATGGGCCAAACTAGGGCTGAGTAAAATCCCAACCAAAACACCTTCAAATGAGGTGAAATTTTTACCAGAGTCTTAATATGCCCTCTAAGACCACCCAACCAAATTTGGGGGAATTTTGAGGTGTTTAGGAGAATATGAATGGAAGAGTAAAGGAGGGATACCAAGGGGTGTATCACCTTAATGGCCATGAATGACCTCTTTCTCTCTCCTTAAAATTGGGGAAACCCCCCCCCCCCCATTTTCTCTCTCCTAATCACCATGGCTGATTTTTCTCTCTTTCTTATGTTAATTATCAGCCTACTAGGCTGGTTGACCACCCACATGAGCTAGCCCAAAGGGATTGGGCTAGGTTTAAGAGATTTGACCTAATTTGGGCAAGTTTGACTTTTGGTCAAATTGGCCAATTGGGTGACCCTAGGATGGGGATTTTGGGTCCATTGGATTCCAAATTAGGTTTAGAAACTACTGGTGGGGTCAATTTGGTCACATGAGCCTTAGTTGACCCATTATAAGTTGATTTGACCAAAACAGGCTAAGTTGACTTTGGTCAAATTGAGCCCTAGGGTTGACCCAGTCATGGGGCTTCTTGCTCCACTAGGTCCCCTATGATATGATAACACTATGGGTAGGGTCAATTTAATATGGTGATGGTCAAATGGTCAAGATGAGGCCCTAAAGTCCAACCCTAAGCTTGGTCACTGGAAATTGCTATTTGCAGTCCAAGGCACTTTCAACCCTAATCTTGCCTAAGTTAAAGGGATTTCCACACTACCAAGGCCTTGTCATGACCTTGTCAAGACAGATTCACCTGGGGGGTCTAGCTGTCTGGGGGATGTTACACCTATAGACCAAGGGGTCGTTTAGCAGGGCCTACCATATAAGAAGTCCCATAACCGACTTATACGTTAGGGGTAGGTTGAATGCAATGATTATGCTATGACATGCAAGGTATGCTGTTATGCTATGTTCATACAAGTGCAACTCACTCACTACGACTCTATGCGCATAGACCTTTAGTTCCCCCTTTTTGGAGCGAACTAGACTCCCAGGATACTCCCGTAGTGGCAAACGGAAGCGGTGGGTTAGGCCTCGCCCACCTCTAGGTTGGTATTCACACTACCTAACCTAGACCTATCGTACGCCTCCACAAAACCCACAGAGCGTCTGCGTACTCTTACTGACTGGACCGCCAGACTTTCAAGGCTAAGTGTAAATACCACACTTGCCGAGTCAACGTATTGACGTCGGTGTGAACGATCGTCCAATACCGAAGACCCACCACCTTCAATGCACATGTAACATGTTCTACTTCCTACCTCCGAGCCATGAGCTCCCCGGGCTAACCTGCCCGCCATCAAAAAAACACTACTGAGTCACAAGCTCTCCTGACTCAGCAATCCGCACCTTTAACCACCGAGCCTACCGCTCGTAGCACCGAACCAACTCAACTCCCGAAACCACAGGGTGGGGGTGAGTGTGTTATTAGTTAATCTTGTACAATGTCTTACTCCTGTGAGTTAGGGTTAGTCTTGGACTTCCCGAGGGTTACCCCATAAGGGGCTCGCTACGGTACTAGGAACTATGATGGGATGACACCCCAAAGTTCCAATTCCCCAGATACTTAGTATTGTTGGTATCTACCCATAAGAAAACCCCCCTTAATACTTTACATGAATTAAACCTAAGTGCTTTAAGACACTAAAGGGACAAGACGATCTTTCGTCAATCCCAGGACGACCTACCCCAAGGGTGGCACCCCACCACCCTAGGACTCTTCAAACCCTAATTAACTCCAGGGATACTCACATAGTCATATGATCACCATTAAACTCTCACATCTCCAATCATTATACCCCAATTTGACCTATAACTCCAAAATTGCCAAATTGCTAAACGCAGACCACCCTTAACGTTTTGATGCTCATGAAGGGAGGTACCTTAAATAATCAACTCTATGACCCAATATTTTTACTGAGGGTCCATGTCACTTATTTAAGATCAATTCCAGAGTCTCACAATTTTCCCAACATTATTATTATTTAAAACAATTTTTCCCAATTACAATTCCCCAGGGTTTGAACTACAAGTACACTTTTCTGACTTCCAATGCCTGCCAAACTTTTTACATAAATCAAGGGTACCTAATAATCAGTAGATATGAAATTTTAGGAAATTCCAGCAAGATTTACTATTATTAAAAATTCCAAAACCCATTTATTTTCAATAAATTCCAAAGGAGGTACCCTCATATGAACTCCAAAACTTATGCAAATTTATACAGAGGTGATTCATAATAAACTATTTAGCCCTACCAAGTTTGACCTCATTGCATAGAGGTTACAATTGTAATTTCCACAAAGGTCATATTTGCAATTAATTCCAAACTGAACTAGAGGTACCAAAAATATTAATCCATAAATTATGAGAAAAATACAGTGGGTCCATGATGGTATGCAATGTCATCCAGCAAAGTTTCATGCAATTACAGAAAACCAACATCCTAAAATTGTTCATCCCAAAAATTATCAACAATATGAATAATTACAATTTGGATCTCCAAAAGTTTTTTAATGGTTCTAATAGGAACTTCAGAGATTCATGACATCAAAACTAAGTTGGTGACAGAAGATTGTTAATCACTAAGTATTATTTCTTCCTAAATTCCAAAAACCTAAATATTTACAAATCTACCCAAGGATTTATTACCTAGGTTTGGCAACTCCAAACCCCACCAATTTCTCACAGTAGTATTCTCTGGTCACCATGACCTATCCTCCAAAATTTTAGGTCAAACCATTTAGGTTTCACCCCACTTCCTTCATTGACCCCTAATTGCACCCCTTTAGGGTTTAACCTAGGGTTATGGTCAATACTCCCCCAAAACCACCCAAACTTCTTGTGAGGGTGTTATGACACTCTTAGAACTCAGAGGAGGCTATTACACTTCTCTTCAAGGGCAAACACCCATATGTCCTTTACAAGTCCTAAAGGGCACCCTAAGGTTAACCACTAGGGTTTAAGGGCACACTAAGCCCTAACTCCTCCTAATTTGCTCCTTGAGGTGTCCCATACATCCCAAGTCAGTGACCAAGGTCACCCCTTTCAATCAGTGGGAGGGAGCCCCTCCACACTCCAAAATTAGCTTAAGATCACTTTTGCTCTAATATAACCCTTAAGCAAACAAAAGTCCAAGGGAAACTCCCTACTTTTCCCAAGTCCAAACTACTCACTATACTGGCCAGGGGTCAGTGAATGACCACCAAAGATCCTACCAACATTTGGTGAGGAGTGGGGTTCAATTGGGTACCTAATTGGGGTGCAAATAACATTTAGCCCCTTTGCAAATTACTAGGGTAAACCTCCTCCAATGGCCACCAAATTTGGACCAAAGGTTGGCATGGGGGAGGGTGATGTGCACCCCAAATATGAAGCCAATTGGCTTTGTGGAAGAGTGGGGGCACTCACCCAAAGTTTTGCCTAAACCTAGGGGGCCTAAGGTTGTATTGGTGAATTACCCCACCAAATCAACTCCATGAATTATGAGATTTTAACCAGGGACCCTACTTACTCTCTAGGACCACCCATCCAAGTTTGGAAGGGTTTTGAGGTGTTTAGGGCACCTAACTAGGTCACACAAGGATTATTGAGTTTTTCCAAAAATCATGGGGAAAAGTTCTCCAATCAATCTGATTTTTGGACATCACCTACATATGTATAAGACTAGCCTACACCCCAAATTTAAGTCATTTGGAGTTCTAGATTGATGTGGGCATCAAAAACAAACTCTGGTTAGCCTTATGGTCAGGCCCCACCAAAATGAGTGTTGTGCCCTAACCAGGGCTCCAAATTGAGTGAACTCAATTTTGGATTAAACTAGACACCAGAGGCTCCAACTTTGATGTTGGACAAATTTTCCCTAGAGGCCTCTAAGTATTTTTAAAAGAATTAATTAACTACTGCATGTTTGATCACAGAAATCATGAATTAACTAAGGGAGGCGCACGAATCTTGGCGCACATCAGACCGTGCCTGGTCGTCTTCTTCCTCTGGCCAACGACCAGGATCACTCGCGCCTGGGCCACCTTGATCCTTGTTTTCCCGGCCACCTAGGCGCCGCCCCGGCCGGTCAATGCCACCACCACCTTCGTTGAGGTGGTGGCCGGCGAATAACGGTGGTTGACCGGCCGGAAGTGGCCGGAACAGGGCATTTAGGTCGGAAATAAAAGCTCAGTTTCGAGCTTCTTAGTCGGCCCGATACAGAGCCGATAGGGCTCGAACCTTGCCACCGATTGAGGGGATCTACCCACTGGAGAGAGAGGAAGAGAACCAGACCTGCTTGGTGAAGCTCTGCCTTGTCTGATGGAGAAATGCCATGGCCGACCTTCATCCTTTCCGAGTTCTGCAACCACCACATAGAAGAGCCCGACCTCCTCTGAAAACATGGGGGTTTCTGTTGAAATTGTTGAAGTGGAAGTTTGGAGGCGTTTGGACCTGGGCGGTCTGGGAGGAAGTCGGGCGGTCTGACGTGATCGCACGACTTGGCGGTCTGTCCCTGCGGTCTGGCTTGTATTAGCCTAGCTGTGGTCTCCTGGCTTGACCGCTGGTTTCTGGTCCAAGGCGGCTGAAGATGAGATCGCGCGGTCTGTCTCTGACCGCGTGGCGAGCTGTTCATCTTCAGGTGTGCGCGGTCTGTCTCTGATCGCGTGGCGTGCTGTCCTCTTCAAGGCTGTGGCGGTCTGATGTGATCGCACAGCTTGATCCAGGTTTTCTCCAGAATGCGGTCTGATAGCTGACTGGGCTTTCTGGTGGTATTCGCGGACTAAGGGTCTTAGTCGTGCGGTCTCAGTTCGCGGTCTCAGGAGGAGACTGGTATGCGAGCTAGTTGCTGTTCGCGGTCTCAGGAGGAGATCGGCATGCGGACAGGAGTTCGCGGTCTGATGGCGGACGTACTGTGTTCACGGTCTAGTGCGAAGACAGGTGGTGATTATCTTCGGGCGGTCTGGCGAGCTCCTTGTGGAGTCGCGGTCTGCTGTGAGAGTGGCGATCTCTCATGGCGACTTTGAAGCTGGCGGGTTCACCAAAATGAAGCAGAAGTAATGTTGCTGATCGCGCGGTGTGACCGGTCAGGTCGCGCGGTCTGGGGTGTGCTGATCCTATCTCATAGGGTGGTGACTGGATCAGGTCCCATGCCTATAAATAGGAGGCCACTGTAGCAGCAAACAGACACACCAAGCGTAAGCTAAACTTTCTTCTTTCCTGCGGTCTGTGTTTATGTGACCGGGCGGTCTCCTGATTGAACTTCTATTGTGCAGCTTCTGCGGATAGTGTGGGCAGCAGCGATCACCTCTTCCTCTGAAAGTGTTCGGGCGGTCTGCGGCTTGGAGTTGTGGTGCTGGAGTTCGGGAGAATCAGGCGGTCTGGAGAAGTAAGCGGCTGGGAGCAGGTGGTGTTCTGTGATCGTCGAGTAGCAGCGGTCTGGCAGCTATCGAGATCGCAGGGAGGTCGCGCGGTCTGAGCGGTCTCAAGTTATCTTCAACCTTGTATCTTTCCTTTGTGTTTGTGCTGACGAAATCATGTCTCGTCAAGCATGTCTTGCCTTGTAATTTGAAGACTGCTATCAATTAAGATCAGTTGTTTGCCTTCATTTGTTTCTGGTTGTTTTGACTTTTATCTCTAAGTTGACTAGCTCCTGCTTGCTCCATAAAGATTCGAAAAATTTCACATGGTATCAGAGGGAGGTTGGAGTGGTTAAGCAGTGAGTAACTTAGAGTAGCCATCACCTTTGTGAAGAAGGAACCAGTGGAAGAACAATGGAAGGTGGATTTGCAAAGGGTCTTGGGATTGAGGTGCTTACATCGACTAACTTCAAGAAGTGGAAGTCGTGTATGCAAAGCTATCTTGTAGGTGAGGATCTCTGGGAAGTTGTTGGAGGAGATCAGACGCAAGAAGTTGTCCGGCAGGGGATAATGGAGCTGAGGTGAGAACTTGGAGGAGGACGAATGCGAAGACAGAGTTCACTCTGAAGAGGGCAATCTCACCTGACCTATTTGATCACATCTTGGGGTGTGGATCAGCTGCGGAGATCTGGAGAGCCCTGGATGGGCTGTTTAACAAGAAGAATGTAGCAAGGCTGCAGTTCTTGGAGAATGAGTTGGCAAGGTCGGCTCAGGGTGATCTTTCTATCTCCACTTTCTTTCTAAAGCTGAAGAACTTGTGCGCCGAAATCTCAGCTTTGGATCCGGATGAGCCTATCTCTGAGGCGAAACTGAAGAGGCACATCATCCGCGGCTTGCGAAAGGAATATGTTGCCTTTGTGACGTCGGTGCAGGGATGGGCAAATCAGCCGTCTCTGTTGGAGCTGGAGAACTTGCTTGCATCGCAAGAAAGTTTGGCAAGGCAGATGGCGGGGGTGTCGGTGGCTGGGGGAGATGGCGAAGTTCTCTTCTCGGGGAAGAAGAAGAAGTGGGACAAGAAGAAGAAGACCGCTGGAGGTGGCTATGGGCCTTCAACCTCTGGGCAGCAGGAAAGGGGGTATGCTCCCAAGGCTGACGGGAAGAAGAAGGGAGAAGGTCCGAAGTGCTACAAGTGTGGCAAGTTTGGCCACATCAGGAAGGATTGTAAGGTGGTCACCCAAGCTGGGCATGCTGCGGAGAAGGAGGAAGCTGAGGTCAGGAACATTCAAGGAGGTTGGGGAGGAGCCTTCTCGGATTCTGTTGGAGCTTCTGCTCCTATCAACTATCTGGAGGATTGGATCGTGGACTCGGGGTGTGTTCATCACCTCACCGGAGACGGGACCAAGCTTTCTTCTGCACAGCCATATACAGGTAACAATACAATCATTACTTCTGATAATACTGTGCATCCAGTAGAGAAGGTGGGGGTTGTTTCCTTGGGCAGTGATAGAGGGCCACTTACCTTGAAGAGTGTCTATCACGTGCCCGGTATGAAGAAAAACCTCTTCTCCGTGACCAACGCTGTAGACGCTGGGTATCACGTTCTGTTCGGCCCAACAGAAGTGAAGTTTCTACGCAATGTTGAGGTCGTAAAGGCGGAGGTCGTCCATGTCAGGAGACGGGCAAAGGACTTGTTTGTTTTATCAACAAGTTCTTACGTCGACAAGATGAAGACGAATGATGGTGCCGTTATATGGCATGAGAAGTTGGGGCACGTAGGAATGGACAAGCTGAAAGTAATGGCGGTGAGAGGTCTGGTCAAGGGCCTGCCAAGTCTATCCTCCTACGGAGAAGGTCATGTGTGCGAGGGATGTCAGTTCGGCAAGTCTCATCGACTACCGTTTGACAAGTCGCAGACAAGGAGTAGTGTGCCGTTGGAGTGCATCCACGGTGACTTGATGGGACCTACTGCTACCCCAAGCCTCGGAGGCAGCAGATATATGCTGGTGCTAATCGATGATTACACCAGATATGTCTAGGTATTTTTCCTGAAGGAGGAGGCGGAGGCATTTGCCAAGTTTGTGGAGTTCAAGGAGCTCGTGGAAGGTCGGCTAGGACTGCGGGTGAAGAAGCTGAGGACTGACAACGGAGGGGAGTTCACCTCCAGTGAGTTTTCTACTTTTTGCAGAAAGGCGGGCATCCGGAGAGAGCTCACTTGTGCACATACTCCACAACAGAACAGAGTTGCAGAGCGGAAGATCCGTCATCTGACGGAGACCTGCAAGTGTTGGCTGCATGCCAAGAGTATCCCAAAGTCCTTCTGGGCGGAGGGAATGTCTTGTGCTGCCTACGTCATCAACAGGATGCCTTTGAGCCCCATCAACATGCTGACCCCACATGAGATGATGTTCAAGGAGAAGCCGAGTGTGGCACACCTTAGAGTGTTTGGTTCCACCTGCTACGTGCATGTTCCAGATGCTCTTCGGACGAAGCTAGATGCGAAAGCAAGGAAGCTAGTCTTCGTGGGATACGATGAGCGGAAGAAAGGTTGGAAGTGCATGGACCCAGAGACGCGGAGGTTTGTTGTATCTCGCGACGTCGTGTTCGATGAGGTGACATCTTACAAGGGGTCTTCTGATGTAGAGCTACCAGAAAGCAGGGTGGAGGTGCCGTAGAAAGCTGTGGAAAATCTTCAGGTGGTGCTACCTGTGTCACCAAGTGGACCATCTCCTTCTAGTTCTGAGACGGAGGCTTCTGGTTCAGGGAGCAGGGGGAGCGATGCTCCTAGCACGTCTGGAAGAGGAGCTAGGGAAGAAGCAGCTGAAGATAATGCGGTTCAGGGGAAGGAGCTTAGGAGATCGAAGCGAGCGATCGTCGCCCCTGATCGCTATACAGGAGGAAATGCAGTGAGCTTCGTCTCATGTTTCTTTGCTGGTCCCTTGGATGAGAGGGAGCCGTCGAGCTTTGAGAAGGCCAGAGGCGTGAAGGAGTGGGATGTTGCAATGCAAGAAGAGATGGCAGCTCTCGAGAAGAATGAGACCTGGTCTCTTGTGCCCAAGCCCAAGGGTACCACTCCTGTGACATGCAAGTGGGTCTATAAGCTCAAGAAGAAAGCTGACGGCAGCATCGAGCGGTACAAGGCTCGTCTTGTAGCTCGGGGGTTCTCGCAGCAATACGGTGAAGATTACGATGAGACATTCAGTCCGGTGGCAAAAATGACTTCAGTTCGGTTCATCATTGCCTTGGCGGCGTTTAGTGGATGGGAGATTTGGCAACTCGACGTCAAGAACGCTTTCTTGTACGGCGAGATTGACAAGGACATCTTCATGGTCCAGCCACCAGGTTTTGTGTCTGAAGATTTTCCGGAGCATGTCTGCAAGCTGAAGAAGGCCCTGTATGGGTTGAAGCAAGCGCCGAGGGCGTGGTACGGGAAGATCGCAGAATATCTCATATTCTGTGGATTTGTTGCTTCAGACTCAGACTCAAGCTTGTTCGTCAAGAAGAGCGGGGAGCTTCAGGTCATTGTGCTGTTATACGTCGACGATATGATCGTGACGGGGAACTCGAAGGAGGAGGTAGCGCAGCTTCGGGCCGAGCTGTCTATCAGGTTCGAGATGAAGGACTTAGGTGAGCTTCACCATTTCCTTGGTCTTGAGGTGCAGAGGAAGGAAGGTGGAGTGCTGGTGACCCAAGCCGGATATGCGGAGCGGATCGTGGAGCGGTTCGGCATGAAGGAAGGGAAGTGCACTTCCACACCTCTGGACAAGGCTATGAAGCTTCGGAAAGATGAAGGGAGGATTATGCAAGATCCGTTGGTGTTCCGAGCTCTAGTTGGGAGTTTGATTTATCTGACGATCACGAGGCCGGATATTGCATATGCAGTTGGCATAGTGAGTCGATATATGGCGGAGCCACGGGTACCTCATCTGCTAGCGGCCAAGAATATTCTGAAGTATGTCAAGGCAACCTCGGACATGGGTCTCCTATACAGGAGAGATGCGGATTTCGAGGTGCACGGGTACATGGATGCTGACTACGGGGGAGATTCGGATGATTGGAAGTCGACGTCTGGATTCGTCTTCATGGCGGGCCCTACAGCTATATCATGGTGCAGCAAGAAGCAGGATTCTGTATCGGTCTCCACCACAGAAGAGGAATACAAGGCTTCGGCCTTGGCAGCTCAGGAAGCCATCTGGCTTAGGAGATTGGTGGGAGACGTCTACAAGGAGGTTCGGGAGCCCACTCTGCTACGCGGTGACAATGAGAGTGCTCTCAAACTGGTAACCAATCCAGTTTGTCACGCAAGGACCAAGCATATCGAGATCGAGCATCACTTCATACGGGAGAAGGTGCTGGAGGGATCTCTTTCGGTCGGGCATGTGCGGAGTGCGGACAACGTGGCGGACATCTTCACAAAGGCGCTGGCAAAGGGGCCGTTCACACGGCTAAGGAACCTACTGGGGCTAGTTTCAACTTCCCACTTCAAGGGGGAGTGTTGAAATTGTTGAAGTGGAAGTTTGGAGGCGTTTGGACCTGGGCGGTCTGGGAGGAAGTCGGGCGGTCTGACGTGATCGCACGACTTGGCGGTCTGTCCCTGCGGTCTGGCTTGTATTAGCCTAGCTGTGGTCTCCTGGCTTGACCGCTGGTTTCTGGTCCAAGGCAGCTGCAGATGAGATCGCGCGGTCTGTCTCTGACCGCGTGGCGAGCTGTTCATCTTCAGGTGTGCGCGGTCTGTCTCTGATCGCGTGGCATGCTGTCCTCTTCAAGGCTGTGGCGGTCTGATGTGATCGCACAGCTTGATCCAGGTTTTCTCCAGAATGCGGTCTGATAGCTGACTGGGCTTTCTGGTGGTATTCGCGGACTAAGGGTCTTAGTCGCGCGGTCTCAGTTCGCGGTCTCAGGAGGAGACTGGTATGCGAGCTGGTTGCTGTTCGCGGTCTCAGGAGGAGATCGGCATGCGGACAGGAGTTCGCGGTCTGATGGCAGACGTACTGTGTTCGCGGTCTCGTGCGAAGACAGGTGGTGATTAGCTTCGGGCGGTCTGGCGAGCTCTTTGTGGAGTCGCGGTCTGCTGTGAGAGTGGCGATCTCTCATGGCGACTTTGAAGCTGGCGGGTTCACCAAAATGAAGCAGAAGTAATGTTGTTGATCGCGCGGTGTGACCGGTCAGGTCGCGCGGTCTGGGGGGTGGTGATCCTATCTCATAGGGTGGTGACTGGATCAGGTCCCACGCCTATAAATAGGAGGCCACTGTAGCAGCAAACAGACACACCAAGCGTAAGCTAAACTTTCTTCTTTCCTGCGGTCTGTGTTTATGTGACCGGGCGGTCTCCTGATTGAACTTCTATTGTGCAGCTTCTGCGGATAGTGTGGGCAGCAGCGATCACCTCTTCCTCTGAAAGTGTTCGGGCGGTCTGCGGCTTGGAGTTGTGGTGCTGGAGTTCGGGAGAATCAGGCGGTCTGGAGAAGTAAGCGGCTGGGAGCAGGTGGTGTTCTGTGATCGTCGAGTAGCAGCGGTCTGGCAGCTATCGAGATCGCAAGGAGGTCGCGCGGTCTGAGCGGTCTCAAGTTATCTTCAACCTTGTATCTTTCCTTTGTGTTTGTGCTGACGAAATCATGTCTCGTCAAGCATGCCTTGCCTTGTAATTTGAAGACTGCTATCAATTAAGATCAGTTGTTTGCCTTCATTTGTTTCTGGTTGTTTTGGCTTTTATCTCTAAGTTGACTAGCTCCTGCTTGCTCCATAAAGATTCGAAAAATTTCACAGTTTCACTCCTCTTTAACCCCTGAAGGAGTGAAGTAGGCCAATTGGGAAGATGAATGGGTGTAACCTCCTTTGGCCATTAATGGCCTCTTCACCTCTCTCCATGGCCGGCCACATTACATCCCCCCCTGCCTTAATTCCTCCAGAAACTCCTGGAATTCCCTCCACATTCATCAGGGGAGATGAAAGGAGACATCAATGGGGATTCCAAGGGGTTTACTACCTTAATGGCCATGAATACCACCTTCTCTCTCCATTAAAATTGGGTTTTTCTCTCTCCTACTCACCATGGCCGATTTTCCTCTCTCTCCTGGGTTAAATATCAGTCTACTAGGCTGGTCAAGTGATCAATTTGTGCTTAGCCCAAAGGGATTGGGCTAGATTAAAGAGATTTGACCTAATTTGGGCAAATTTGACTTTTGGTCAAATTGACCAATTGGGTGACCCTAGTATGGGGCTTTTGGGTCCATTGGATTCCAAATTAGGTTTAGAAACAATTGGTGGGGTCAATTTGGTCACATGAGCCTTAGTTGACCCAATTTAAGCTGATTTGACCAAAACATGCTAAGTTGACTTTGGTCAAATTGAGCCCTAGGGTTGACCCAGTCATGGGGCTTTTTGGTCCACTGGGTCCCCTATGATATTATAACACTATGGGTAGGGTCAATTTAATATGGTGATGATCAATTAGGGCACTTTGTGAAGAATTGCCATTTTGACCTAAAAAGGGCATTTTGGTCAATTTGCACCACTGGGGGTCCCATGATGGGGCTTTTAGGTCCACTAGGTCTCTCATGATATTCTAGACCTATATGTGTGGTTAATTTGGCATGGTGAAGATCAATTTACTCTAAATAGACTGCTTTGACCAATTTATGGTTAGGGTTGACTTTGGTCAATTTGGCCTCTTGGGTTGACCCCAATGGGCTCTTGGTGCCCTAAGGGGACCCCTAATGGGTTAGGGATACAATGGTGGGGTCAAATGGTCAAGTTGAGTCCCTAATGTCCAACCCTAAGCTTGGTCACTGGAAATTGCTATTTGCAGTCCAAGGCACTTTCAATCATAATCTTGCCTAAGCTAAAGGGCTTTCTACACTACCAAGGTCTTGTCATGACCTTGCCAAGACAGATTCACCTGGGGGTCTAGCTGTCTGGGGGATGTTACATGGGGCGTCGGCGGCATCCTCGGCCCGCGCGCGCGGCGCTGCCGGTCAGCGGGGGGGCGCGCACGCGCCCCCACGCGCGTGGCGGTTGGCCACGCGCGCGCCCCCACGCTCGCGTGCGGTGGTTTGCCGCGCGCGCGCGCGGTGGTTGGATGTGCGTGCGCGCGGCGGTTTGTCGCGCGTGCGCGCGGCGGTTGGCCGTGCGCGTCCCTCCGCGCGTGCGTGCGCAGTGTTTTTCCGCATGCCTCTGCGCGGCTGTTTGTCGCGCGCGTCCTCCGCGTGCGGTGGTTAACCGGGCACGCGGGGTGCCGGGTGCGCGCGTCTTGCCGCTTGTGCAGTTTGTCGCGCGCGAATTGCGTTGCTCGCATGAATCATTGCTTTCATTTGGTTGGCATAATTGCGCGCTGGCGGGTTGAATTCGCTTGACGCGCGTCTTTTGAGATCTTTATTCAAATGTATTTATTTTGTTGGATATATGCGCTGATGTGCGCGAATTTTCATTTACAGACTTCGAAACGAAGTGGCCAGTCGAGACCGATGCGCATGCGCTCTACTCTTGACGGCGCGCGAATTGACATATGGCGGAAGCGGTTTGGGTTGCCCCCTGATGTTGAGGTGAGGATCCCAGGGGCGGAAGAGCGCGCCCAAAATCCGCCGACTGTTTTATGGCCCTTCCGGAGAGCTGCTTGAAGTCCGGGTTTCGTATTCCTCCGCCCGAGGAGGCCATTGAGATATTCCGGTTCTGCGGTGTTCCGATTACCCAGTTCACACCGGCGGGGATGACGAACATTATGGGGATGGTGGTATTCTTTCGGGAACATAGCACGCGCTTTTCGCTGGAGATTTTCAAAGATTGGTGCGAGGTTTCTACTGACCCGGGCGGTCGTATCAAAGTTCGGAGCAACAAAAGCTGGTTTCACTTTGGAGCGAAGGCTGATTATCGCCATGGGAATACTCTTTATGGGTATGTCCGGAGTCGATGGGAGCTACCAGAGTTATGGAGATCGCTTCCTGGACGCTGTCGCCGGCAGACTGGTCGGGAAGATGAGTTCCTTCCTATCCCCAGTTTTCCTGGCCGAGAGGGGCTGTCGAAGGCCTTGCTTTCCATTTCTGGTTGCGTGGATGAACGTCGACTGCACTCGGTGGGGCTTTCCTGGGATCCCGAGCGGGAGGCTGCTGTTCCCTTAGATCGTGGGAAAAAGAGGAAGATCGTTATTAAGAACAGCCCTTCCGGTCCGCGCCCTGCTCCACTGAAGCGTATGAGTCAAGATTGCGAGGCCGGCCCGAGCTGTCCTAGGAGTGAGCCGGTCTCATCCGATCCGGAGGTGGAGATTTTGGCGTCTCCTACTACCGACCGGGTCCCGCCGGAGGATTTGCCGCCACCACCTCCCCTCATGTCAGCGAAGCGAGTTTCTTCCTCACTTCAAGCGATGGCTTGTGTGGTAAGTGAAACTCTTCTTTCTTGATCTCAGCGTTTACTCTCCGTTCTTATTTACGCTTGCTAACCGTTCGACTTTTGCTTGCAGGCAGAGTCTTTGACTAGCGTTGCGCTCACATGAAACGATCATTATGTGAGCCTCAAGGACAACTACTTCGCTCTTCAGGAGGAGTTACGCATGGCGAGGTGTGACATGTCCATTTTGCATTGGAAGAGAGACCGTGACGCAACTCACATCAAGCAGTTGGAGGGTGAAGTCGAGAAGCTGCGAGCGGAGTACGGCGGAGATAAGGCGCTCACCCAGGATGCTCTTCGTCAACAATCAGACGCGCAGGGGGAGATGTTTCGCCTGGAGGGGGAGTTGGGCTTCCTACGGAGCGAGGTGGACCGGCTATCGTCGATCGAGCAGAGTCTTGAGGAGGCGAAGGCAACTGGAGTAGCCGAGTACAAGGATTCCCTCACTTTTGCGGAAGAGCGTTTCCAGATGGTGGAAGAGATTCACGCCGAGGTGATGACGAAGGAGGTAGAGCCCCGCTGGCCTCGGAGCCGGAGATCTTTCTGGGGATGACTACTCGGACGTGGCCGAGGACTGATGTTGTTTATCTTTCATTTTCTCGCTTTCAGCTTTGTTGTTTGTTTGTATGTTTGTCGGATGTGGTTGTATTTCCTTTATTGCATGCGTTGTACTTGTTTTCCTGCATGATCTTGTCAATCTGGTTGTTAGCACCTGCACAGTTTGATTGTTTTCAAAATTACAGATGAGTTTGCACGGGTCTAAGCCCGTGGCTTTTATACTAGTTTGCACGAGTCTGTGCTCGCGGTTTTTACATAAAAAATTAGTTTGCGCAAGTATGTGCTTGCGGCTTTCGCACGAGTCTGGCTTGCGGCTTTCGCATGAGTCTGGCTCGCGGCTTGGCCGATGAATAGCGGGTGTATTCAAACCGAGGGCGAACGTAAGGGGGCAGACCCCTACGACACCGGGACTCGACGGCGGAGGAGAAGAGCGAACATTCAATCGACGGCGGTGCAAAATCCCCGGGGCAGGGCCCCAAAGTGGTCGGTGAATAGCTGGCGTATTCAAACCGGGGGTGAACGTTAGGGGGGCAGGCCCCTACGATACCGGGACTCGACGGCGGAGGAGAAGGGCGAACCTTCAATCGACGGCGGTGCAAAGTCCCCGGGGCAGGGCCCCGAAGTGGCCGGTGAATAGCTGGTGTATTCAAACCGGGGGTGAACGTAAGGGGGTCAAGCCCCTACGACACCGGGACATCCTTTAAACCCCTACTTTAGCCAATTTTCGGGGACGAAAATCTCTTTATTTTTATTGGATTGTAACATCCCGACTTTTATTGGGCCACTAGACCCTAGTGAGCCCAATAAAAGTAGGCCCGAGCAGTAGAAAACGACCATTTCGGGTAGCATAGCGCGCCACTACCTCATTATTATGAATAGTGGCCGTGCGAACCTTGAATTGACTTCCGTCAGTTCCGTTGGACTCGTATGGACAATACGAGCGCAACAGAATTCGTTGCACTTCGATCCGAGGTCGTTTGGAGAAAACGACCATTTCGGGTATCGTAGCGCGCCACTACCTCATTATTATGAATAGTGGCCGTACGAACCCCGAATTGACTTCCGTCAGTTCCGTTGGACTCGTATGGACAATACGAGCACAACAGAATTCGTTGCACTTCGATCCGAGGTCGTTTGGAGAAAACGACCATTTCGGGTATCGTAGCGCGCCACTACCTCATTATTATGAATAGTGGCAGTACGAACCCCGAATTGACTTCCGTCAGTTTCGTTGGACTCGTATGGACAATACGAGCACAACAGAATTCGTTGCACTTCGATCCGAGGTCGTTTGGAGAAAACGACCATTTCGGGTATCGTAGCACGCCACTACCTCATTATTATGAATAGTGACCGTACGAACCCCGAATTGACTTCCGTCAGTTCCGTTGGACTCGTATGGACAATACGAGCGCAACAGAATTCGTTGCACTTCGATCCGAGGTCGTTTGGAGAAAACGACCATTTCGGGTATCGTAGCGCGCCACTACCTCATTATTATGAATAGTGACCGTACGAACCCCGAATTGACTTCCGTCAGTTCTGGTAAACTCGTGCGAACAATACAGGCGCAACGGAATTCGTTGGGCCTCAATTCAAGGTCGTATGGAGAGTATGTCATTTTAGTCCTATGCAGATCGCCTCAGTGAAACGCACGAGATATAAAGCACACGGCCCCGACAACTCTTATCGTGCCCCGGGAGCCAAGGAGGACCCCGCCCTAAGTTGACTTGGTCAAACCCCCCCCCCCCCCCCTGGGCAAAGGGGGCAGGAGAGAGAGGAGGGAGGGGAGGGGGAGAAATATCTCCCCCTCCCTTATCCCCACGTGGAGGAAAAGGAGGGGGGAAGGGAGAGCTCCCCCCTCCCTATAAAAGGAGGGCCAAGCCCCCTTTCAGCACACCACTCTCCCCCTCCCTCTCCACTCCCTCCCCTGCCGACTAACCCAGCAACCCCCCCTCGCCGGAGCCAGCCAGAGCCAACCCAAGCCGCCACCCTCCTCTTCCTCCCCCATGGCCGGCCACCGCCCCTCAACTTCTCGAGCCCCACCACCTCCGCCTCAGGTAGAATCTCCCCCCTCCTCCTTCCTACCTCCCTGTGCCAGGCCGACCCCTCCCCGTCGCCGGAGCGCCGCCAGCACCACCCCGAGCCTTGTAAGGCTCGGGCGGAGGCTGGCCGTGGAAGCCAACCCCCCCCCCCCCAGCACTGGTGGTGGCGCTGGGGGGGGGGGGGGGGGGGGGGGGTAGGTCCCCCTCCCTCGGGGACCTTTGCGCCGGCGAAAGGAGGCGGCCGGGCCGCCGGAGGAAGCAGCCCCGGCGGCGCCCATGGTCCAGCCCCCCCCCCCCCCCCCCCCTCTGCTCTCGTTTCCTGTACAGGAAATAACGCCTCCCCCGGCGGCGGCCGGCGGCACCAGGCCGTCGGGCCACCGCCGGAGTAGGCGCCGACCCCCGGCGCTCCGACCGGGGGCGGCACCAGTGACCCCTCGGCAGGAGGACGACGGCGCAGCGGGCCTGCATGGCCCATGCAGGCCCGCCCCCGTCTCCCGCCCTCCGTATCGCCTCCCCCGGCGGTGGCCGGCGGCGCCAGGCCGCCGGACCACCCCCGGAGGAGTCGCCGGCCCCCGGCGCACCGACCGGGGGCACTCCCGCACCCCCCCCCCCCTCTAGCGGAGGCGGTGGCGGCGAGCCTGCACGATACATGCAGGCCGCCACCGCCCCGTGCCGCTCCCTGCCCGCCGCCGGACCACCACCAGAATGGTCGCCGGCCCCCGGCACACCGACCGGGGGCGGCGCCGGCCCCAGCCGGCCGCTGCCCGGCGGCGGCAGCGGCCACCTTTCGGCCGAGCAGCGGGAGCCGCACGATCTCCCCCAGGAGATCGTGCGGCTCCTGTATTAGCGTTTCCCGCCCCGCCCCTTACCTCCACATGAGTGCCCCCACAGCGGATCCGTTGTGGATCCGCTGTGGGGACCCAAGGTGGGCGCCCGATGTGGCGCCCCCAGTTTTCTCCTCCCTTCTATTCGCACCCCAAAACACCTCCTCCTCTATTTCATTTTTTTAAGGGCAAACGGGGCATCTTCAGAAAAAGTTTTCTGAAGGGAAAATGTGTCTCACCCTAAGGGGCACCCCCGGTAATTTTTGGGGATTTTTAGGAAAAGATTTAATATTTTTAAAACCCTTTATAAAGTTTGTTTTGAGAAAATAAACGCCCAAATGAGATCGCAAAAATCACAGAAAATTCATAGACTCTAATTAGGGCATTCTACACCGACTATCAAAATCTCAAGTGATGAGCTCTTCATCTGGTCTTCTAAATGCTTTAACAAGTGAAAATAAACGCCCGAAAAAGGGCGAAATTCATCAAATAAATCGACGTCCCCCTCGACGTATATTTTCAAACACATAATAAATGTTACGCGCGTCGATCTAAGGAATCGACCGAGTTAAGATTATCAACGCAAAACTCCAGACGAAATCACGACGCGACCCCGCATTTACATTCTGTGCTTTTGTTTAAATCCAGTCTCGCACTGGTCCCCCACATTTACATTCTGTGCTTTTGTTTAAATCCAGTCTCGCACTGGTCCCCCGCATTTACATTCTGTGCTTTTGTTTAAATCCAGTCTCGCACTGGTCCCCCGCATTTACATTCTGTACTTTTGTTTAAATCCAGTCTCGCACTGGTCCCCCGCACTTACTTTCTGTACTTTCAATTAAATCCAGTCTCGCACTGGTCCCCCGCACTTATTTTCTGTACTTTCAATTAAATCCAGTCTTGCACTGGTCCCCCGCACTTATTTTCTGTATTTTCAATTAAATCCAGTCTCGCACTGGTCCCCCGTACTTACTTTCTGTACTTTCAATTAAATCCAGTCTTGCACTGATCCTATCATCATGGCCTCCGCTTTCGGCCTACTTTTCTGTTTATTACATGGCCTCTGCTTTCGGCCTACTTTTCTGTTTATTACATGGCCTCTGCTTTCGGCCTACTTTTTGCTTATCATTATGGCCTCTGCTTTCGGCCTACATTTCTGATTAGTGTTATGGCCCCTGCTTCGGCCTACTTTTCTTGCTAGTGCAGAGCTTCCGTGGCAACAAATGCGGTGCTTATCCTCCCTTCGGTGAGGCCTTAGTTGGGGAAAACCCGGAGTTGAGTCTCTCCTCCCAGGTTAGCCCCAAGCAAGGAGCCCTCACACCGCTAAGTCTCCCGGTCCAAGGTGGTGAGACCGGTCGAGTAGAATTGCCACGTGGCCTAACGGTTTGTTTTATATAAAGCGGGTGAAGATTGATTGGAAGTGGCGGGTTGGTCACGCTCGCAGACCGTTTGTACCGGTGCGGGTGGGTTGACGACTCATGGCGATAGGGAGATATGCGCAGCAGGCTATCACCCTCTGAACATGCAGTTTTGCCTCCGCTGGTCGGCCTTCAAATCGGCTCGCCGGATGTCGCTCACATCCAGTTGGTACACCAAGTTGTACAGGAGGGCCTGAATGATACGGTACGACTGCATTCAGAAGTGGCAAGACTGGCCACTGTCACCGACGGCCACATCGGTGAGGCCCGCGGGGTTAGCTCCCCTGCTTGAACAAAAGCGGTCTAAACTGTGTCGACACAGGGTCTTTTGTGTGCGTACATGTTTGAATACCTGGGTGTGCGTGTCTGCGCGTTATGATGTTGTGTACTTGCTATACGGCGCGGTTACGAGCTTTAGGGCGGGCAGCCCTATATTTATATATATACGGAGATATAAATGTTTACCTGCTGCTAACCCTCTACCTTGCTTCGGCTATTTCATTTCTGTTCTTTAGCCGCCCCTGGATATGGATCCGGGGAGGGGATGTATTTTTCTACTTAGCTCTGTGACTAACGGTTATTTCTTATAACCAATCACAGGAGATGGGACAGCAAGGAGCCCTCACCCCGCAGGATGAGTTACGAGCCTTGGAGATGGCCCGTTCGATTACCCCAGCCTCCCCTCCTATCTTCAGAGACGTGAGTACGAGAGTATAAGGACTAGCATAGGGCTTCCTTTTGTTTTAGACTATGTAGCCCTCGAGGCAATATTTTGCAAAACGATAGGCTCCGGCCTTGTTTATTTATGTAATATAAGCAGTGTGCTCGTTTTCGTTATATTATCTGCTTCCGCTGTGCGATCTGATGTGATGTAATGATTCTTGTGCCTGACAAAGAGACCGCTCAGTGCTTGGGTGGGTGGGACGTCGCCACCCGAAAAGCGCTGGGTGGTCCTCTTTGGGCAGTAAGATTCCCCCTCCCGGGACCCGGTTCAGTCTGGGGAGGGGGGGTCTTACAAATGGATCAGAGCTACCACGATCCGACCACATGGGGCAGTCTTTCGATCCTCCATTCCCCGGTTTCGTTTTCTTGGTTCGGGACGAACCACGCAGCGGAAGCCTGGTGGACCCTTTAGGTTTAAGGTTAAGGACTCGAGACTGCACGATAGTACACTCACACGCTTTCCGCTTTCTTTTCTTTCTGTCCTGCAAAATTCCCTTAGTTTTGCAAGTTCTGACACCTGTTTGTTACTTCTCCATATACCGGAGTCAAGTAACGGGAGGTCTTCCTCTCGAGACCAGTACCACCCTACCACTCCACCACCAGCTCAGACCGCTCCGGCCACAGTTTCGTTCGGAGAGACAGAGCTCGGGCAGACCCTAGTAGCCCTGTTGGCCGCCTTCCAGACAACCACCTTTCGGCCACCCCAGCAGGCCACCGTACCCACCGATCTGCTGACGACATTCCGAGGGCTAAGGCCCCCCACCTTTCGGGGTACAGAGTCAGCCATCCAGGCCGAGGAGTGGGTGGAGAGGGTAGAGGAGCTTCTTGTAGGGATGATGTGCCCAGCAGTAGCCGCAGTGTCCCTAGTGGTGACCATGTTGGAGGGCTATGCCCGGGACTGGTGGAGGGCAGCTAGCCGCTCCACTTTTAGAGGGCGACCCCTCAGCACCATTCTCTGGGGGGAGTTCTCTGAGGCCTTCTTAGAGCATTTCATTTCAGATGCAGACCGGATGGCACTCCAGGAACGGTTCCTACAGATCAGGCAGGGAGATAGGACGGTTCCAGACTACCAGAGGGAGTTTATCCACCTGGCCCGCTTCGCCGGGACCTTGGCAGGTACGGATAGGGATAGGGCGGCCAGATTTTACCGGGGATTACGAGACGACCTCCGTCAGGCCCTGATCATGATTTCCCAGGCATGCTTCCACACGATCGCCTCACATGCCACCGCTCTAGAGATGGACCAGCGGATGGTAGCCCAGCAGCGGAGGGGACACGTAGGTGTTCCCCAGACACAGGGTCGAGAGAGAAGGGTAGGTCCTCGCAGGCAGGGCCGAGACGGGAGACAGCGTCAGCGTCATCAGCCTTATAGGCAGGCACCCCAGCCCCGACCAGCACCCCCAGCCCCAGCACCTTAGGTCGTCCCAGCCGCACGACGAGATGTTCCCTTCGCAGGGAACTGCTACCTATGCCAGCAGCCTGGGCATATAAGAGCCTTCTGCCCACAGGCTACCGGGAGACCCGGTATAGGAGCAGTACAGAGAGCGGCGGAGAGAGGACGAGGTGGACGCAGAGGACGTCCCGCAGGCAGGAGAGAGCCGGCCAGGCAGGGCAGAGCAGCACCGCTCGAGGCATACGCGTTGGATCTTCAGCACGGTCCTGCTCCTGACGTAGTGATAGGTATCTACTTCCGATAGTACGATACCCTAGGAGATGTTATAGCTTTATATATTGGGACTTTTGTATATGTCATCCCTACTCCTGTATATCTGTGAAAAGCTTATGATTATGATATATATATACATACATGTTATCAGGTTTACTTCTGGTAGAAGGTCGTCCCGCTAAAACACTGTTCGATACCGGCGCCACACATTCTTTCGTTGCACAAAACTTCATCGCTGACAAGGAGAACACGGTACGATCATCCGGGATGTCAATCTGAATACGACTCCCGGATGGATCAGATATGACTTCCACCGAAAAGTGTTCCTTCCAGTCAATGCTAGGAGGCATAGAGTTCGAAGTCAACGCCACCATCTTAGCAATAACCGGGTTCGACATCATTCTGGGGATGGATTGGTTGGCCGAGCACAACGCCCAAATCAATTGTTCGACTCGAGAAATCCGCCTCCAGAATTCGAATGGGCAATTTATCACGCTAGCAGGTATACCCTCCGTCACCCGCATTATCTTAACCTCTGCACAAACCGTCAAGGCAGTTCGACGGAAGGACGAGATGTACCTAATCTACTTTGAGATGGAGAACACAACGCAAGTACTCGCTAAAGTACCTGTGATCAGGGACTTCCCAGATATCTTCCCAGAGTCACTCCCCGGGTTGCCCCCGCAACGGGAAGTGGACTTCCAAATTGAACTTACTCAAGGAGCCCGACCAGTGTCCCGAGCACCGTACCGGATGGCCCCGAGGGAACTGGCTGAGCTCAAGATTCAGCTACAAGAGTTAGTCGACGCAGGATTCGTATGTCCTAGTACCTCTCCCTGGGGAGCCCCAGTACT
The DNA here is from genome assembly GCA_033032865.1 of Dactylorhiza incarnata. Lineage (NCBI taxonomy): Eukaryota > Viridiplantae > Streptophyta > Magnoliopsida > Asparagales > Orchidaceae > Dactylorhiza > Dactylorhiza incarnata. The sequence goes on from JAWHQI010000317.1 coordinate 3,062,676, forward strand.
GTTCGTTAAGAAGAAGGATGGATCGCTGCGTCTCTGCATCGACTACAGAGGTTTGAATAAGCTCACTGTCCGGAATACCTATCCCCTACCCCGGATCGACGAACTGTTCGATCAACTGCAAGGCGCGTCCGTCTTTTCCAAGATGGACTTAAGGTCCGGCTACTATCAACTTAGAGTGCGAGAAGAGGACATTCCCAAGACCGCCTTCAGCTCTCGCTACGGACTATACGAATTCATGGTAATGCCATTTGGTCTAACCAATGCCCCGTCCGCCTTCATGGCTTTGATGAATACGGTATTCAAACCCTTCCTGGACCATTTCGTAATAGTCTTCATAGATGATATTCTCATCTACTCAAAGAACAAAACCGATCACTCCAGGCACCTCCAAATGGTACTACTTAAGCTCAGAGAGCACTCGCTCTTCGCCAAGTTTAGCAAATGCGAGTTCTGGATGGAAGAGGTCGGCTTTCTGGGACACACCGTCAACAAGAACGGAGTAGCAGTGGATCAAGCCAAGGTGCAAGCGGTACGAGATTGGCCGCCACTTAAGACAGCGGCAGACATCCGAAGTTTCCTTGGCCTCGCTGGCTACTACCGTAAGTTCGTCGAAGGATTCTCCAAAATCGCGTTACCACTTACCTCTCTCACCAAGAAGGATGTGACTTTCCAATGGTCTCCCGAATGCGAGGCGGCATTCATCGAACTGAAGAACCGACTGGTATCGGCCCCAATCCTGACCCTCCCCTCTGGTACCGAGGGTTTCCAAATCTATGTTGATGCCTCTCTGAAAGGATTAGGGGTCGTGCTTATGCAACATGGCAAGGTGATTGCCTACGCCTCACGTCAGCTCAAGCCGCATGAACTAAACTACGCCACCCACGATCTGGAGCTGGGGGCGGTAGTTTTCGCATTAAAAGTATGGAGACACTACCTCTACGGAGTACGATGTGAAATCTTCTCCGATCATAAAAGCCTCAAATACGTCTTCACCCAGAAGGAGCTAAACCTCCGGCAACGCCGGTGGTTAGAATTTCTCTGTGATTATGACTTCGCCCTCCAGTACCACCCCGGCAAGGCTAATAAAGTTGCAGACGCCTTGAGCCGGCAGCCTCCGAGGACCGGGAGTTGGTTAGAAATGGTGCCAGAGGAGATAGTCAAATCATTGGCAGAAATGGATATTATCCTCATCGCCCGCAGAAATCCGATGGAATACCAGGCAAAGCTCTACTGGATGGAAATACAGTGCGACATCCGGAATAAGATAAGGGAGGCCCAGAAGACCGACGTTGAAGCAGCCCCGATCATTCAAGCCCTGCAACATGGTACGCAGGAGGATTACAATTTGTACGATGGCATCCTGCAGTTCAGACACCGCATATTCATTCCCGCTGCAGAGGGGATCCGGGAAGAAATACTCCGTGAAGCACACCAGACGAGGTACTCGATACACCCGGGAGTAGTAAAAATGTATACGGACCTGCGAAGGACCTTGTACTGGCCAGGAATGAAGAGGGATGTCACCAACTATGTTGCGCGCTGCCAGACCTGTCAAATGGTCAAGGCAGAATGTCGAAGCCCAGGAGGCCTACTACAACCCTTGCCCATCCCGGAATGGAAGTTCGAGGATATCTCCATGGATTTTGTCCATGGCTTACCCCGATCCCGTGCAGGTAACGACTCCATATGGGTAGTAGTGGACCGCCTCACCAAGGTAGCCCGATTCATCCCGAACCGGCAAGGCGACGGTGTCGACATTCTAGCCCGACTATTTATCGAGCAGGTAGTCCGATTTCATGGAATACCCAAATCAATCATCTCGGACCGCGACGGGCGCTTTACATCGAAGGAATGGAGAAGAGTGCAAGCTTATCTGGGAACCAGATTAGCTTTTAGCACCGCCTTCCACCCCCAGACCGATGGGCAGACGGAAAGAACGAATCAGACGATGGAAGATCTTCTCCGATTATGCATAGTGGAACACAACGAGCCATGGGAGCAGTTACTACCTCTGGTAGAATTTTCATATAACAACAACTTCCAGGCAAGCATCAAGATGGCACCTTACGAAGCCCTCTACGGAAGACGCTGTCGAACCCCGCTATCTTGGGCACAGGATGAGGACCCCGAAGCCTTGGGAATCACCTACATCGACGATACCACCGCCGCAATAAGACTAATCCGGGAACGCACGCGGGAAGCACAGAGCCGGCAGGCCAAGTATTACGACGCACGTCATCGACAAGTGGAATTCCAAGTGGGAGATATGGTTTTCTTGAAGATTAAGCCTATGCATGGGATATCATGAATCAAGAGGCAGAAAAAGCTGGACCCCCGCTATCTAGGCCCGTATCCAGTCATCGAAAGAATTGGCCCGGTGGCTTATAGGTTAGCTTTGCCAGCCGAGCTGGGAAACCTTCACGATGTATTTCATGTCTCCTCGCTAAGACGTGTGCTGCGCCAACCAGAGCAGCACCTTCTCACACCACCAACATCAGTACAATCCGACCGATCTGTCCGACTCGAACCTGTGAAGATAGTGGACTCCAAGATCAAGGAGCTGCGGAACAAGACTGTCACAATGGTCAAGATCTTATGGTCAAACGGTGGATGCGAAGAGTTCACTTGGGAACCCGAGACGCTCGTACGAGAGAAATACCCGACGCTCTTCCCCCAGGTACATCCTTTAAACCCCTACTTTAGCCAATTTTCGGGGACGAAAATCTCTTTATTTTTATTGGATTGTAACATCCCGACTTTTATTGGGCCACTAGACCCTAGTGAGCCCAATAAAAGTAGGCCCGAGCAGTAGAAAACGACCATTTCGGGTAGCATAGCGCGCCGCTACCTCATTATTATGAATAGTGGCCGTGCGAACCTTGAATTGACTTCCGTCAGTTCCGTTGGACTCGTATGGACAATACGAGCGCAACAGAATTCGTTGCACTTCGATCCGAGGTCGTTTAGAGAAAACGACCATTTCGGGTATCGTAGCGCGCCACTACCTCATTATTATGAATAGTGGCCGTACGAACCCCAAATTGACTTCCGTCAGTTCCGTTGGACTCGTATGGACAATACGAGCACAACAGAATTCGTTGCACTTCGATCCGAGGTCGTTTGGAGAAAACGACCATTTCGGGTATCGTAGCGCGCCACTACCTCATTATTATGAATAGTGGCCGTACGAACCCTGAATTGACTTCCGTCAGTTCCGTTGGACTCGTATGGACAATACGAGCACAACAGAATTCGTTGCACTTCGATCCGAGGTCGTTTGGAGAAAACGACTATTTCGGGTATCGTAGCACGCCACTACCTCATTATTATGAATAGTGACCGTACGAACCCCGAATTGACTTCCGTCAGTTCCGTTGGACTCGTATGAACAATACGAGCGCAACAGAATTCGTTGCACTTCGATCCGAGGTCGTTTGGAGAAAACGACCATTTCGGGTATCATAGCGCGCCACTACCTCATTATTATGAATAGTGACCGTACGAACCCCGAATTGACTTCCGTCAGTTCTGGTAAACTCGTGCGAACAATACAAGCGCAACGGAATTCGTTGGGCCTCAATTCAAGGTCGTATGGAGAGTATGTCATTTTAGTCCTATGCAGATCGCCTCAGTGAAACGCACGAGATATAAAGCACACGGCCCTGACAACTCTTATCGTGCCCCGGGAGCCAAGGAGGACCCCGCCCTAAGTTGACTTGGTCAAACCCCCCCCCCCCTATTTGGGCAAAGGGGGCAGGAGAGAGAGGAGGGAGGGGAGGGGGAGAAATATCTCCCCCTCCCTTATCCCCACGTGGAGGAAAAGGAGGGGGGAAGGGAGAGCTCCCCCCTCCCTATAAAAGGAGGGCCAAGCCCCCTTTCAGCACACCACTCTCCCCCTCCCTCTCCACTCCCTCCCCTGCCGACTAACCCAGCAACCCCCCCTCGCCGGAGCCAGCCAGAGCCAACCCAAGCCGCCACCCTCCTCTTCCTCCCCCATGGCCGGCCACCGCCCCTCAACTTCTCGAGCCCCACCACCTCCGCCTCAGGTAGAATCTCCCCCCTCCTCCTTCCTACCTCCCTGTGCCAGGCCGACCCCTCCCCGTCGCCGGAGCGCCGGCAGCACCACCCCGAGCCTTGTAAGGCTCGGGCGGAGGCTGGCCGTGGAAGCCAAACCCCCCCCCCCCCCCCCCCAGCACCGGTGGTGGCGCTGGGGGGGGGGGGGGGGGTGTAGGTCCCCCTCCCTCGGGGACCTTTGCGCCGGCGAAAGGAGGCGGCCGGGCCGCCGGAGGAAGCAGCCCCGGCGGCGCCCATGGTCCAGCCCCCCCCCCCCCCCTGCTCTCGTTTCCTGTACAGGAAATAACGCCTCCCCCGGCGGCGGCCGGCGGCACCAGTGTAACGCCCCTGATTTTCGTCAATTATTTTTCGTACTCGTTGTGACGTAATTTTGGCGTAAGGGCGTTACGTCAGCTCTTTTGGTAGTGTTTCGAGCCTTAGCTTAGTTGGAGCTCGTGATTCAGATCGAGCGTGCGAGATTTCGCGTCGTTTCGAGTTAAAGTGAAGGTTTGGAGTAATTATCGAGGTTTTAGCTTCAGGAGGCTTTATCCGGAGTTTGGCTTGTCAGAATGGAATTCTGACTTCGCCGTTGGATTCGTAGCGCCGTTTTTCAGCTAGGGTGCGAATTTCATAGAAATCCGAGGTGTTTTGGTCGCCCTCGCAGTTTAAGTAATTTGGGGGATTAATTATTTATTTAAATAATAAATTAGGTTTATATATGAGCCTAAAATCCTTCCCTTCCCTATTTATCTCCTTCCTCGATCAAATTCAGCCGCCGAAGGTTAGGGCGAGAGCGGAGCTTCGTGGAGCCTTCAACCGACGATTTCTAGAGCTGTAGTGGTCGGAATCGAGTTTGGTTTGAAGATTTGGAAAGCTCTCGGCGAGATCTTCGTCTTAGTGGTAAGCTTGTCCCTCTTCGTGGAGGTTTTGAAGTTTTGGTCGTGACCTAACTCCTCTTTTGCTCCGTAAAGTTTCAGGATTTCGTGCTTGAGTGTTTCCTTAGCCTTCAGAGCGGAGGATCTCGAGTTTTGCAAGGTTAAGGCAAGTGGTTTCTTCCTCTTTCTCTCTTGATTCTTTTGACGGTTGGTTTGCTCGTTTTGAGCTCTTGTCATGCTAATTAGCAAGAGTTTTGGGTGTTTGGTGTAGTAACTTATGATTTAGAACCTCCCCTTGATTTTCTCCTCCTTAGTCTTTGCCTTTGGATGTCTCGAGACATGGCTGTCTTTGCCTTTGCATGTCTCAAGACATGGCTGTCTTTGCCTTTGCATGTCTCGAGACATGGCTGTCTTTGCCTTTGCATGTCTCAAGACATGGCTGTCTTTGCCATTGCATGTCTTGAGACATGGCTGTCTTTGCCTTTGCATGTCTCAAGACATGGCTGTCTTTGCCTTTGATGTCTCAAGACATGGCTGTCTTTGCCTTTGCATGTCTCAAGACATGGCTGTCTTTGCCTCTTTGATGTCTCAAGACATGGTTGTCTTTGCCTTTGCATGTCTCAAGACATGGCTGTCTTTGCCTTTGCATGTCTCAAGACATGGTTGTCTTTGCCTTTGCATGTCTCAAGACATGGCTGTCTTTGCCTTTGCATGTCTCAAGACATGGCTATCTTTGCCTCTTTGATGTCTCAAGACATGGCTGTCTCTGCCTTTGATGTCTCAAGACATGACAGTCTCTGCCCTTTGGATTTCTTCTGGATTTCTCGTGAAATGTCATACCTGCACTCTTTGATATCTCGTGAGGTTCTGTTCTGTCTATGGAGTCCTCGAAAACTTTATCCTCAGCCCTTTGTTCCCTAGTGTTCGAGTTACGTCCTCGATTCCTTGCCCTTTTCATTTCTCGAGGAACCTTGGTGTTGCCCTCCATGTTTTCGTCTTGGAAGATCGCGTTTGATGTGATTTCGTTGCGATTTCTATGTTTTAATCTTGTGTCCTCTCTAGTGCACCAGAGTAATTGCCAGTGTCCCTTCGGTGCTCCTGATCTTGAATTCCTCTTACTTGAATCCTTTACTCCTGGTGGTCTGATAACGTTGAGTTTACTCTTATGATTCGTCCTGATCGGTGTGTACCTTGCTTGGACCCTATCTCTTAGGGTACTCTCTTGGTGATTGTTTCTCGGGCTTCGTCCCGTGTTTTAAATTAAAATTTAATTAATATAGACCACTGTCTTTAGCCTTACACGGTAGTGGTGTTTGGGGGACAGTGGGGTTTCTATTGTAGCCTTGCACGGTGGCCATTTTAAAGGTGAACCGCAGGCTTTGCTTGTGGTCCCGAGGGCCGTGTTTGGGTGGTTGGGCCTAGAGACACCCCCACTCGTTTTGGGCTTGGGTTGCGGAGGTAAGTGACCGCTCCCGTTTATTTTGAGCTGATCAGTCTCATGTATTAAAAATTGCAAGATAATTAAATGATGCTTGATCCTACTTATGATATTTGATTGCACTTGGTGCTTTGCTTAGCTCCTTGTTTCAGAGCTTCTCTTTCAGTGAATCAGGCTTGGGTTGGTACCCCGTATGCCTTAATTATTGGTTTTTCCTTGTTTCTTGCCACTTGCAATTCCCTTGCTGAGGCGTTCTTTGTTTATTGAATGCCTCAGGTTCAGAGCCGTAGCGGCTAGTGGTGTAGCCTGAAGTTCAGAGTTTCTAGCTGCTGTTTACCCCGCTACTGCGAGGTAGTTGTAGCTGTTGTTAGTTTCCTTCTAGTGTTCAGACATGCTATTTTCTTTTGGAGCCAATGGGTTGGTGTCAGGTTGTTGACGCCCATTGTGCCTCTTTGATACTTTATAGATTATTTGCCAGTTTATGCCACTGCTTTTAGATCTGATGTACCTTCCTCTCTGGGAATGATTTATGTTAGGTGCATTATAGTTATAAAATGATTTTCTTCATCTTCATATCACATTCTTTTAACTGAAACCCTTAAATTTAAAGTCACCTAAAGATATTTTCTATACTTATACTACGCCTAGATAAGTGCATATCATCCACTTTATGTCCTGCCTTCACGTGCATATAGGACCTTAAATGAACTAAATCAAGTGTTTTCCGCTGCAGTTACATATATAATTTTCTCTGTGGACTAGTTGATCCACGAGCTGAGAGACACAGTTCTTACTCTAAACCCTAATAAATGATTTCAAATAATGATTATCATGCAATCATGTTTCCAATTATCAAGTAATAGGATCCCGCCTGAGCGTCTGCAGTTGTCTCCTGCATGACGTGGCATCATGACGCGTATTTTCTCTTCCTCTGATATTCTTAATTCCTGAGAAAATGCGGGTTGTGACAGTTGGTATCAGAGGGAGGTTGTTCGACAAGTTGGTCGGGCAACAAATTCTGATATAGTTTAGTTGTTTGGTTTCATTGCATACACACACCGATGTGTCATCAGTACGTCTTGGCCGAAGCACGAACACTACACTCATAGCATGATAAGAAGTATACGGGGCATATTATGTAGTATGTGATGCATAATATGTGTTTGTATATGGATCCACCATAGGTGGCAACATGTGACGGTTATGTAGTATGGGATGCATAACCACCATCACATGGATGCCCATTAGCACGTTTTCTTTTTCGTTACATGCGATATTATGTAGTATGGGATGCATAATATTTCATGTGTACGCCGCTCATAACATGCATTAAGGCCTTTATTAGACTGCATAACACAACATACCTTATGCAGCATTGCATAAGCACACGTGCCAAGCTAAAGATTTACATGATGACATACGTGCACACATGATTTTCAAATGAATAGAACATTCATGCATTCATGACCCTTGCATATGAGTCAAGAGGGATGATATGGTATCATCCCCCAAATTTAGCATAGCATCATGAAAATCCCAGAGAAAGGTGGTGGCAATGGAAAGTATCTGTATATGTATGTTCTGAACCAAGCAGTGTAGTTCTAGTGTAGGGCTGAGTTTTGATTAGAGGTTTATGCGTTTTAGTAGCGATGGCGCCGAAGCGTGTTGCGTTTAGGTCGACTCCCCAGTTTGAAGGCGAGTCTTCCGGTGCTTTGAGTGAAGCCGTGATTGAGAGTTTGCAGCAAAGTTTTGAGACTCTGTCCAAGCAGGTGGTTGCGCTGCAATCGCAGGTTGAGTTGTTGTTGTCTGCCGGTGCTAGGCAGCAATTCGTAGCGCAGGCCCCAGTAGTTGGACAGACCGTACCTACTCCTCCTGCTCCCTGTTTCCCCCTGTAGAGATGCTTCCGGAAATGGACGTTATATCGCACTTTCAGCGATTAAGACCCCCTACGTTTGGTAGAAGAACTGATTTCATGACTTTGGATGACTGGTTGGTTGCCATCGAGGATATTTTTAAGTACGCAGGAATCTCTGCGGGCCAAAAGGTAACGGTCGCCGCTTTCCAGCTGAAGGGTCTTGCTAAGAGCTGGTGGTTTAGGGAATTGGAGAACCTCGTAGATGGATGTTCGTGGGAGACGTTCAAGGCGATGTTGTTAAAGGAGTTTCGGCCGTCGGTTGAGCAAGACTGTTTGGTGAATGATTTGCTGCACCCGGAGCAGAGGCAATTCACTGTTAGTGAATTTGTGATTGAACCCAGGAAGCCGAGCGGATTTGCTCTAGGTCTAGTAGCTTCGGAGGAAGGAAGAGTGAAGCAATCTTTGGGAGGACTTCGTAATGATAGTCAGCATGTAGCCGGTGCTCATGAATGGGCGAGCTATGCTGAGGCAGTGGAAGCAGCTTTGAAAGCCGAGTCCATCGTTATCGCCAAGAATGAAGGCGCTTTGATGAGAAAGGGCAAGAGAAAAGTCGAAGAGGGGGAAGGCCCCAAGGTATCTAACCCCGCTTCAAAGAAGAGAAGCGGCGATGTCTGCAATTTCGGTGGCCGCTCTGGCCATCCGTTTGAAAAGTGTTTTAAGGGTAAAGGAGCTCGGAAGAAGCAGCGAGTGTTGGAAATCAAGAGTACTCCCTTGGGAGAGGTGTGTTGCCTGTTGTGCAAGCAGGAGGGGCATGAAGTTCCAATGCCGCTGATTCAACCCCCGTTGCAGCTTGTTCCGCTTCGAACCTTGCCGCCGCCGCAGCATCAGGATGAAGGGAGAGGAAAGCTGAGCGTTGACCCAGGAGCAAGAGCAGTCTTCGACCCAAGTAATCGCAGGTTAGATATTCGAGTTAGCTGTTAAGTTTTGACTTGATCTTAGTTTCGCTGTATTAGACTAGTTTCTCTTTTCGCGCTTATAGGGTGATTTAAGGTAAAGAATTGTTGAGCGTGTAATCTTTTCGATTCGGGTGCTGCCCCTTTCGTTCGTAGCAAGGAATTTCGTTGAGCGTCACCGTATGACCCCTGAGTTGGGCATCGATTCGTTCCTCGTTTAGTTTCCTTTTGGTATTTTGGTATCCACGAACCTGTGCGTCCGGAGTTGCCCGTTCTCTTAGGAGATTTCTTGGCTGTTGCTGATCTCAAAGTGTTGGACTTAGAAGACTTTGACGTAATATTGGGTATGGACTGGTTGTCCAGTTATGATGCGGTCATCCGATGCAAGGAAAAGCGTCTGGACTTCGTGATGGACAACGGTCAACCCAATGAGCATTTTTGGTTCTCCGTACCAGAGTTCTTCGATAATTTCTGCGGTATGTGCTCGGAAACTGTTAATTTCCGGTTGTTTGGCTTACCTTGTTTCTGTAGTAGAAGCTGTTGGTGGTTCGCCGTGTATCGAGGATATTCTGGTGGTGCGAGAGTTTCCCGATGTCTTCCCTGCTAATCTCCCTGGTCTCCCGCCCGTTAGAGATGTGGAGTTCGTTATTGATCTTGAGCCTGGTACTCGTCCTATTGCTAAGGCACCGTACCGTATGGCCCCGCGTGAGTTAGAAGGAGTTGCGAACTCAGTTAGATGAGTTGTTGCATTGTGGTTTTATCAGACCTAGTTCTTCCCCCTGTGGTGCTCCGGTTTTGTTCGTGAAAAAGAAGGACGGTTCTATGAGGTTATGCATAGATTATAGAGAATTAAACAAAGTGACCATCAAGAACAGGTATTCCGTTGCCAAAGGATTGATGATCTGTTCGATCAGTTGCGTGGTAGCACGGTGTTTTCAAAGATTGACCTTCGGTCGGGTTACCATCAGTTGAGGATCCCGTGAGTCGGACGTTCCCCGGACTGCCTTCGTTCTCGGTATGGTCATTTTGAGTTTCTAGTCATGTCATTTGGTTTGACAAATGCACCCTCTGCATTTATGGACATGATGAACCGCGTGTTCAAGGATTTTCTGGACCATTTTGTGGTGGTATTCATAGATGATGTGCTGGTTTATTCTAGAAGTGCTGAGGAGCATGCTATGCATTTGTGCTTAGTGTTGTCTACTCTTAGAGAGCACAAGTTGTATGCGAAGCTGAGTAAGTGCGAATTCTGGCTTTCTCAGGTGTCCTTCCTGGGTCATGTGGTGAACAAGGATGGAATTACGGTAGACCCTGCTAAGATTTCTGTTGTATTGAATTGGAAGATGCCTTCATCGCCTAAGGAGATAAGGAATTTCTTCGGTTTGACTGGGCTCTGCAGGAGATTTTGTTCAAAAATTTTCAGTGCTGACGACACCTTTAACCAAGTTTACCCAGAAGTGTGTCGCTTTTGTTCGGAGCGGTTAGTGCGAAGGAGCTTTTCGGGAATCAAAGAGGCATTTGTGTAGTGCTCCTGTGTTGGCCTTACCGATCGAAGGAGTTGAGTATGCAGTTTATGTGGACGCATCTCACATTGGATTAAGTTGTGTTTTGGTGCAAGAAGGAAAAGTAATTGCTGATGGGTTTAGACAATTGAAAGTTCATGAAAAGAATTACTCTATGCATGACTTAGAGTTCGCCGCAGTGATCTATGCTTTGAAGTTTTGGAGATATCTTCTTTATGGAGCGTCATGCAAGATTTATACGGATCTTAAGAGTCTGAAATATGTCTTCACCCAGAAGGAGTTGAATCTGCGCCAGCGGAGGTGGTTGGAGTATGTGGCGGATTATGAAGTGGATATTCTGTACCATCCGGGTAAGGTCAATGTGGTGGCCGATGCCCTGAGTAGAAAGACCGCGCATATCTTCATTCTCTCAGTGCAAGTCCCTAGTAGAGGAGTTTATGTTGATGTTTATCTCAGTCGGTAGTTGTACCGCGCCTTCGAGCTTAGAGGCTGAAGAGCTTCTTGGTTTGCCCTTGTAGATCTGCGTCAGAAGGAAGATCCCGACTCGCAGCGTCTCCGGAGTAGATGTTGTATTTCCGCGTTTGAGGTTATTCGAACAAAGATCTGTAGTGAGGCGCGTGATTTTGGTTGATAGCCGATAGTTGGCAGTCAGGTATGAGAATGATTTGGCCAATTGTGTTTTTGGAACGTTATACCTGCTAGCGCGTTAAGGTAGATCAATTAGGCCTGGAGGTAGTTTGACCCCGTTGGATGTTCCAGCTGGAAGTGGGGAAGTATTTCAATGGACTTCGTTACCTAGATTCCCCGGAGGACATGATTCGGTATGGGTCCCAGTTGTCGGTTTGGCGAAGTGTGTTCCCTCGTGCGATTTAAGATCGGATATTCTATGGAGAAATAGCAGAGATTTATTTGGAAGAAGTCGTCAGATTGCTTGGTGTGCCCTTTATGCTTCGTGTCAGGTTAGGATTCTAGGTTTATGCCTCGGTCAGGCGGAAGAAATGAATCAAATTTTGGAAGATGTGATTAGATTGTTATTTTGTGGTTTATGATGGAGCTTGTGTTAAGCATCTTGGATAAATGGATTTTGCGTATAGTAGCAGTTTTCGGGAAATCCTGCTGTCATTTAATCTTTGGATTTGATACTGTATCTTTCTAGATCTTTGGATTTCAAGTTTCGGGACGAAACTTCTTTTAGGGGGAGTGACTGTAACGCCCCTGATTTTCATCAATTATTTTTCGTACCCGTTTGTGACGTAATTTTGGCGTAAGGGCGTTACGTCAGCTCTTTTGGTAGTGTTTCGAGCCTTAGCTTAGTTGGAGCTCGTGATTCAGATCGAGCGTGCGAGATTTCGCGTCGTTTCGAGTTAAAGTGAAGGTTTGGAGTAATTATCGAGGTTTTAGCTTCAGGAGGCTTTATCCGGAGTTTGGCTTGTCAGAATGGAATTCTGACTTCGCCGTTGGATTCGTAGCGCCGTTTTTCAGCTAGGGTGCGAATTTCATAGAAATCCGAGGTGTTTTGGTCGCCCTCGCAGTTTAAGTAATTTGGGGGATTAATTATTTATTTAAATAATAAATTAGGTTTATATATGAGCCTAAAATCCTTCCCTTCCCTATTCATCTCCTTCCTCGATCAAATTCAGCCGTCCGAAGGTTAGGGCGAGAGCGGAGCTTCGTGGAGCCTTCAACCGACGATTTCTAGAGCTGTAGTGGTCGGAATCGAGTTTGGTTTGAAGATTTGGAAAGCTCTCGGCGAGATCTTCGTCTTAGTGGTAAGCTTGTCCCTCTTCGTGGAGGTTTTGAAGTTTTGGTCGTGACCTAACTCCTCTTTTGCTCCGTAAAGTTTCAGGATTTCGTGCTTGAGTGTTTCCTTAGCCTTCAGAGCGGAGGATCTCGAGTTTTGCAAGGTTAAGGCAAGTGGTTTCTTCCTCTTTCTCTCTTGATTCTTTTGACGGTTGGTTTGCTCGTTTTGAGCTCTTGTCATGCTAATTAGCAAGAGTTTTGGGTGTTTGGTGTAGTAACTTATGATTTAGAACCTCCCCCTTGATTTTCTCCTCCTTAGTCTTTGCCTTTGGATGTCTCGAGGACATGGCTGTCTTTGCCTTTGCATGTCTCAAGACATGGCTGTCTTTGCCTTTGCATGTCTCGAGACATGGCTGTCTTTGCCTTTGCATGTCTCAAGACATGGCTGTCTTTGCCTTTGCATGTCTCGAGACATGGCTGTCTTTGCCTTTGCATGTCTCAAGACATGGCTGTCTTTGCCTTTGATGTCTCAAGACATGGTTGTCTTTGCCTTTGCATGTCTCAAGACATGGCTGTCTTTGCCTCTTTGATGTCTCAAGACATGGTTGTCTTTGCCTTGCATGTCTCAAGACATGGCTGTCTTTGCCTTTGCATGTCTCAAGACATGGTTGTCTTTGCCTTTGCATGTCTCAAGACATGGCTGTCTTTGCCTTTGCATGTCTCAAGACATGGCTATCTTTGCCTCTTTGATGTCTCAAGACATGGCTGTCTCTCTGCCTTTGATGTCTCAAGACATGACAGTCTCTACCCTTTGGATTTCTTCTGGATTTCTCGTGAAATGTCATACCTGCACTCTTTGATATCTCGTGAGGTTCTGTTCTGTCTATGGAGTCCTCGAAAACTTTATCCTCAGCCCTTTGTTCCCTAGTGTTCGAGTTACGTCCTCGATTCCTTGCCCTTTTCATTTCTCGAGGAACCTTGGTGTTGCCCTCCATGTTTTCGTCTTGGAAGATCGCGTTTGATGTGATTTCGTTGCGATTTCCATGTTTTAATCTTGTGTCCTCTCTAGTGCACCAGAGTAATTGCCAGTGTCCCTTCGGTGCTCCTGATCTTGAATTCCTCTTACTTGAATCCTTTACTCCTGGTGGTCTGATAACGTTAAGTTTACTCTTATGATTCGTCCTGATCGGTGTGTACCTTGCTTGGACCCTATCTCTTAGGGTACTCTCTTGGTGATTGTTTCTCGGGCTTCGTCCCGTGTTTTAAATTAAAATTTAATTAATATAGACCACTGTCTTTAGCCTTACACGGTAGTGGTGTTTGGGGGACAGTGGGGTTTCTATTGTAGCCTTGCACGGTGGCCATTTTAAGGTGAACCGCAGGCTTTGCTTGTGGTCCCGAGGGCCGTGTTTGGGTGGTTGGGCCTAGAGACACCCCCACTCGTTTTGGGCTTGGGTTGCGGAGGTAAGTAACCGCTCCCGTTTATTTTGAGCTGATCAGTCTCATGTATTAAAAATTGCAAGATAATTAAATGATGCTTGATCCTACTTATGATATTTGATTGCACTTGGTGCTTTGCTTAGCTCCTTGTTTCAGAGCTTCTCTTTCAGTGAATCAGACTTGGGTTGGTACCCCGTATGCCTTAATTATTGGTTTTTCCTTGTTTCTTGCCACTTGCAATTCCCTTGCTGAGGCGTTCTTTGTTTATTGAATGTCTCAGGTTCAGAGCCGTAGCGGCTAGTGGTGTAGCCTGAAGTTCAGAGTTTCTAGCTGCTGTTTACCCCGCTACTGCGAGGTAGTTGTAGCTGTTGTTAGTTTCCTTCTAGTGTTCAGACATGCTATTTTCTTTTTGGAGCCAATGGGTTGGTGTCAGGTTGTTGACGCCCCATTGTGCCTCTTTGATACTTTATAGATTATTGCCAGTTTATGCCACTGCTTTTAGATCTGATGTACCTTCCTCTCTGGGAATGATTTATGTTAGGTGCATTATAGTTATAAAATGATTTTCTTCATCTTCATATCACATTCTTTTAACTGAAACCCTTAAATTTAAAGTCACCTAAAGATATTTTCTATACCTATACTACGCCTAGATAAGTGCATATCATCCACTTTATGTCCTGCCTTCACGTGCATATAGGACCTTAAATGAACTAAATCAAGTGTTTTCCGCTGCAGTTACATATATAATTTTCTCTGTGGACTAGTTAATCCACGAGCTGAGAGACACAGTTCTTACTCTAAACCCTAATAAATTATTTCAAATAATGATTATCATGCAATCATGTTTCCAATTATCAAGTAATAGGATCCCGCCTGAGCCGTCTGCAGTTGTCTCCTGCATGACGTGGCATCATGACGCGTATTTTCTCTTCCTCTGATATTCTTAATTTCTGAGAAATGCGGGTTGTGACAACCAGGCCGCCGGGCCATCGCCGGGAGTAGGCGCCGACCCCCGGCGCTCCGACCGGGGGCGGCACCAGTGAACCCTCGGCAGGAGGACGGCGGCGCAGCGGGCCTGCATGGCCCATGCAGGCCCCGCCCCCGTCTCCCGCCCTCCGTATCGCCTCCCCCCAGCGGTGGCCGGCGGCGCCAGGCCGCCGGACCAACCCCCGGAGGAAGTCGCCGGCCCCCGGCGCACCGACCGGGGGCACTCCCGCCAACCCCCCCCCCCCTCCCCCCCCCCCCCCCCTCTAGCGGAGGCGGTGGCGGCAATGCCTGCACGATACATGCAGGCCGCCACCGCCCCGTGACGCTCCCTGCCCTCATTCCGGCGGTGGCCGGCGGCGCCAGGCCGCCGGACCACCACCAGAATGGTCGCCGGCCCCCGGCACACGACCGGGGGCGGCGCCGGCCCCAGCCGGCCGCTGCCCGGCGGCGGCAGCGGCCACCTTTCGGTCCGGAGCAGCGGGAAGCCGCACGATCTCCCACCAGGAGATCGTGCGGCTCCTGTATTAGCGTTTCCCGCCCCGCCCCCTTACCTCCACATGAGTGCCCCCACAGCGGATCCGCTGTGGATCCGCTGTGGGGACCCAAGGAGGGCGCCCGATGTGGCGCCCCCAGTTTTCTCCTCCCTTCTATTCGCACCCCAAAACACCTCCTCCTCTATTTCATTTTTTTAAGGGCAAACGGGGCATCTTCAGAAAAAGTTTTCTGAAGGGAAAATGTGTCTCACCCTAAGGGGCACCCCCGGTAATTTTGGGGATTTTTAGGAAAAGATTTAATATTTTTAAAACCCTTTATAAAGTTTGTTTTGAGAAAATAAACGCCCAAATGAGATCGCAAAAATCACAGAAAATTCATAGACTCTAATTAGGGCATTCTACACCGACTATCAAAATCTCAAGTGATGAGCTCTTCATCTGGTCTTCTAAATGCTTTAACAAGTGAAAATAAACGCCCGAAAAAGGGCGAAATTCATCAAATAAATCGACGTCCCCCTCGACGTATATTTTCAAACACATAATAAATGTTACGCGCGTCGATCTAAGGAATCGACCGAGTTAAGATTATCAACGCAAAACTCCAAACGAAATCACGACGCGACCCCGCATTTACATTCTGTGCTTTTGTTTAAATCCAGTCTCGCACTGGTCCCCCGCATTTACATTCTGTGCTTTTGTTTAAATCCAGTCTCGCACTGGTCCCCCGCATTTACATTCTGTGCTTTTGTTTAAATCCAGTCTCGCACTGGTCCCCCGCATTTACATTCTGTACTTTTATTTAAATCCAGTCTCGCACTGGTCCCCCGCACTTACTTTCTGTACTTTCAATTAAATCCAGTCTTGCACTGGTCCCCCGCACTTATTTTCTGTATTTTCAATTAAATCCAGTCTCGCACTGGTCCCCCGTACTTACTTTCTATACTTTCAATTAAATCCAGTCTTGCACTGGTCCTATCATCATGGCCTCCGCTTTCGGCCTACTTTTCTGTTTATTACATGGCCTCTGCTTTCGGCCTACTTTTCTGTTTATTACATGGCCTCTGCTTTCGGCCTACTTTTTGCTTATCATTATGGCCTCTGCTTTCGGCCTACATTTCTGATTAGTGTTATGGCCCCTGCTTCGGCCTACTTTTCTTGCTAGTGCAGAGCTGCCGTGGCAACAAATACGGTGCTTATCCTCCCTTCGGCGAGGCCTTAGTTGGGGAAAACCCGGAGTTGAGTCTCTCCTCCCAGGTTAGCCCCAAGCAAGGAGCCCTCACACCGCTAAGTCTCCCGGTCCAAGGTGGTGAGACCGGTCGAGTAGAATTGCCACGTGGCCTAACGGTTTGTTTTATATAAAGCGGGTGAAGATTGATTGGAAGTGGCGGGTTGGTCACGCTCGCAGACCGTTCGTACCGGTGCGGGTGGGTTGACGACTCATGGCGACAGGGAGATATGCGCAGCAGGCTATCACCCTCTGAACATGCAGTTTTGCCTCCGCTGGTCGGCCTTCAAATTGGCTCGCCGGATGTCGCTCACATCCAGTTGGTACACCAAGTTGTACAGGAGGGCCTGAATGATACGGTACGACTACATTCAGAAGTGGCAAGACTGGCCACTGTCACCGACGGCCACATCGGTGAGGCCCGCGGGGTTAGCTCCCCTGCTTGAACAAAAGCGGTCTAAACTGTGTCGACACAGGGTCTTTTGTGTGCGTACAGGTTTGAATACCTGGGTGTGCGTGGTTGCGCGTTATGATGTTGTGTACTTGCTATACGACGCGGTTACGAGCTTTAGGGCGGGCAGCCCTATATTTATATATATACGGAGATATAAATGTTTACCTGCTGCTAACCCTCTACCTTGCTTCGGCTATTTCATTTCTGTTCTTTAGCCGCCCCCTGGATATGGATCCGGGGAGGGGATGTATTTTTCTACTTAGCTCTGTGACTAACGATTATTTCTTATAACCAATCACAGGAGATGGGACAGCAAGGAGCCCTCACCCCGCAGGATGAGTTACGAGCCTTGGAGATGGCCCGTTCGATTACCCCAGCCTCTCCTCCTATCTTCAGAGACGTGAGTACGAGAGTATAAGGACTAGCATAGGGCTTCCTTTTGTTTTAGACTATGTAGCCCTCGAGGCAATATTTTGCAAAACGATAGGCTCCGGCCTTGTTTATTTATGTAATATAAGCAGTGTGCTCGTTTTCGTTATATTATCTGCTTCCGCTGTGCGATCTGATGTGATGTAATGATTCTTGTGCCTGACAAAGGGACCGCTCAGTGCTTGGGTGGGTGGGACGTCGCCACCCGAAAAGCGCTGGGTGGTCCTCTTTGGGCAGTAAGATTCCCCCTCCCGGGACCCGTTCAGTCTGGGGAGGGGGGGGGGGGGTCTTACAGCAGGGTCCCGAAGTGGCCGGTGAATAGCTGGTGTATTCAATCCCGGGGTGAACGTAAGGGGGGCAGGCCCCTACGACACCGGGACTTGACGGCGGCGGAGAAGGGCGAACCTTCAATCGACGGTGGTGCAAAGTCCCCGGGCAGGGCCCTGAAGTGGTTCCTGTAGCAGAACCGTTTAGAACAGATATAATATAAATAGAAAACATTGATACATGCGCAAGTGCAATCTTGCGGCTTTTGAGCCAGTAAGCTTCTGATACATATTTTACGAGAGAGGAGGTAACGTCGAGCTCCCGTTGTGTTGCGCTTGCTCGATCTTTTTAGGTCGTTCAGCATGGTGGGCGGCGGTGACCCGACGACTGAGCTTTGGTGGCATCCCTATGTGCCTCTTCACGGAAAGCCTCCAGATGCCCTAACTGGACGAGGTGTTCAATTTCTTCTTTCAGTCTTGCACAGTGCTCCGTTCGGTGCCCTCGGCCTTTGTGGAAGTGGCAAAATTGAGCTTGATCTCCCTTGTGCAGAGAGAGCTGTTTGGGCCAGTTGATAATCTTGATATTGCTGATTATAGACAATATGTGCTCGCGGGGTGTATTCAGCGGGGTGAAGCTCTGGGAGCCTTGATTTGCTAGCCCTTGGGAGCGATCTGCTCGGTTCTGAGTGAGCAGTTCAGCCTTCTCGAACTGCTGTTGCTGCCCCTTTCTCTTGCGGCATGTATCAAACTGCGGCGGATTCGCTGATGCCAGAAATTTGGCTTTTTCAGCCAACGTGGGAGTTGCGCGATCCTTCCGCGCGCTTTGCTTCTCAGACTTTGGTTTTGGCGATGGGTCGTTGTTGATCCAAGGGAGCTTGGAGGCGGGTGTGTCGAAACCGTGGATCGCATTCCTGAGGGTACTCCCTTTGTTGGTCATGTGCGTCCGGACATGGAAACGTCGTGGTCCAGGGCGTCAAGAGACTCCCAAATATTGCGTTGTAGGGGGAGTCTGCCTCGGCGACGACGAACTGAACATCGTACTGGATTGGTTTTCTGCGTGCATCCTTACTTGGACGGGGAGGGTGACGATTCCTACGGTGGGTACCGTAGTTCCGTCTGGAGCTCCGCGTCGCTGGCCCTGAGTTTGGGTTCCCGCTTAGGAGTTTGAGCCGTACTACGGCAGCCAGGAATAAAATGTTGAGGAGATGCGGTGAGTTACCAACCACTCTCCTTAGCTCACAGGGTGGACTGCCTATGCTCGCGTCTAAGGCGAAGTCATCCATAGCGCAGGGACGCTCCTGGTGAAAATTTACGCGGATCTTCTGTTGCTGCGTGCTCCATTCCGCCTCCCTTAGGCGAGGCGGTTCGTCTGTGCCGGGCTTTTCTTCCTCTTCTTCTTGGATCCTTGGCGCGCGCGCTTCGTGCCATTCAACGAACAGCTGGGACAACTCGGTGAAGTTGTGAATCGCTCCGTTTGGCAGGGATTGATATCGGCGGAGGGCGTTCCCGCGAAGTGTCTTGGTGAAGATTTTGCAGCTGACTTGGTCGGGAAGTCCGAACGTCCGCACCGTTATCAAGAAGTGATTAACGTGCACGTACGGGTCTCCTGCTCCGTGGAACTCCTTGATGTGCGGGAGCTTTAGCCATGACGGAATTGGGTATGCCCAAATTGTCTCTGACATGGGGGATCGCCTTTGCTGGTGCGCGATATCGCTCGGATCCTGCCCCTCTGTGAGAGGGGCCGTTTGCTATCGGTCCATCCCGCTGGGGCTGGATTGGTGCAGCTATGAGCGCTCTTTTCGTTGGGCCTTTAGGGATTGAG